>CAKJTW010000012.1:6355000-7002500 GCA_917880005.1 Nanger dama | reverse complement strand
TTATCACCCTGCTTATTTAACTTATATGCAGAGGACATCAAGCAAAATACCAGGCTGGATGAAGCACAAGTTGGAATCAAGATTGCCGGGAGAAATATCAATAACCTCAAATATACAGATGACACCATCCTTATGGTAAAAAGTGAAGAGGAACTAAAGAGCCTCTTGATGAAAGTGAACTAGCTGGCTTAAAACTCAACATCTAAAAATGAAGATCATGGCCTCCGGTTCCATCACTTTATGGCATATAGATGGGGAAACAATGGAAAGAGTAAGAGACTTTATTTTCTTTGGCTCCAAAATCACTGCAGATGGTGACTGCAGCCATGAAATTAAAAGACACTTGCTTCTTGGAAGAAAAGTGATGACAAACTTAGCGTATTAAAAGCAGGGACATTACTTTGCCAACAAAGGTCCTTTTAGTCAAAGCTATGGTTTTTCCAGTAGTCATGTATGAATATGAAAGTTGGACCATAAAGAAGGCTGAGCACTGAAGAACTGATGCTTTTGAACTGTGGTGTTGGAGAAGACTCTTGAGAGTCCCTTGGATGGCAAGGAGATCAAACCAGTCAATCCTAAAAGAAATCAATCCTGAATATTCATTAGATGAATTGATGCTGAAATGGAAGTTCCAATACTTTGGCCAACTGATGTGAAGAACCGACTCTTTAGAAAAGACCCTGTTGCTGGGAAAATTGAGGGTAGGAGGAGAAGGGGATAACAGAGGATGAGATGGTTGAATGGCATCACTGACTCAATAGATGTGAGTTTGAACAAGCTCCAGGAGATGGTGAAGGACAGTGAAGCCTGGTGTGCTGCAATCCATGGGGTCACAAAGAGTTGGACATGACTGAGCAACTGAGCAACAGACCTTGATTTGGCTTCCCAGGTGGTGCTAGTGATAAAGAACCTGCCTGCCAATGTAGGAGACATAAAAGACATGGGTTCAATCCTGGAGATCCCAGGGACGGAGGAGCCTGGTAGGCTATAGTCCATGGGGTCACAAAGTATGGGACACAACTGAAGCGACTTAGCATACAGACCTTGATTACCTCCCCACCCACTATTCCTAAAGGTAAGCAGGAAACAACTGAAGTTTACTGTTATCAAGGGAAAGGTGAAAAGCCAAACGATTATCACTGGGTAGATCTGTTCACTAGATAAAAGAAATGCAGGGTGGGAAGCGAAACATTCTTACCTAATCCTGGAGTTGCTATGGCTAGACCCCTGATATCTAATGTTTCCTCAATTCCACTGAAGTTACCAGCACTTACCATTAGATAACAGCTAGGTGGTCAGCTCCATCAGTTCAGTTCAGTTCAGTCACTCAGTCGTGTCCAACTCTTTGTGATCCCATGAATCGCAGCACGCCAGACCTCCCTGTCCATCACCATCTCCCGGAGTTCACTCAGACTCACGTTCATCGAGTCCGTGATGCCATCCAGCCATCTCATCCTCTGTCGTCCCCTTCTCCTCCTGCCCCCAATCCCTCCCAGCATCAGAGTCTTTTCCAATGAGTCAACTCTTCGCATGAGGTGGCCAAAGTACTGGAGTTTCAGCTTTAGCATCATTTCTTCCAAAGATATCCCAGGGTTGATCTCCTTCAGAATGGACTGCTTAGATCTTCTTGCAGTCCAAGGGACTCTCAAGAGTCTTGTCCAACACCACAGTTCAAAAGCATCAATTCTTCGGTGCTCAGCCTTCTTCACAGTCCAACTCTCACATCCATACATGACCACTGGAAAAACCATAGCCTTGACTAGATGGACCTTAGTCGGCAAAGTGATGTCTCTGCTTTTGAATATACTATCTAGGTTGGTCATAACTTTTCTTCCAAGGAGTAAGTGCCTTTTAATTTCACGGCTGCAGTCACCATCTGCATTGATTTTGGAGCCCCAAAAATAAAGTCTGATACACTTTCCACTGTTTCCCCATCCATTTCCCATGAAGTGATGGGACAGGATGCCATGATCTTCATTTTCCGAATGTTGAGCTTTAAGCCAACTTTTTCACTCACCTCTTTCACTTTCATCAAGAGGCTTTTTAGTTCCTCTTCCCTTTCTGCCATAAGGGTGGTGTCATCTGCATATCTGAGGTTATTGATATTTCTCCCGGCAATCTTGATTCCAGCTTGTGTTTCTCCCAGTCCAGCGTTTCTCATGATGTACTCTCCATATAAGTTAAATAAGCAGGGTGACAATATACAGCCTTGACGTACTCCTTTTCCTATTTGGAACCAGTCTGTTGTTCATGTCCAGTTCTAACTGTTGCTTCCTGACCTGCATACAGATTTCTCAAGAGGCAGGTTAGGTGGTCTGGTATTCCTATCTCTTTCAGAATTTTCCACAGCTTATTGTGATCCACACAGGTAAAGGCTTTGGCATAGTCAGTAAGCAGAAATAGGTGTTTTTCTGGAATTCTCTTGCTTTTTCCATGATCCAGCGGATGTTGGCAATTTGATCTCTGGTTCCTCTGCCTTTTCTAAATCCAGCTTGAACATCAGGAAGTTCATGGTTCACATATTGCTGAAGCCTGGCTTGGAGAATTTTGAGCATTACTTTCCTAGCCTGTGAGATGAGTGCAATTGTGCGGTAGTTTGAGCATTCCTTGGCATTTCCTTTTTTGGAATTGGAATGAAAACTGACCTTTTCCAGTCCTGTGGCCAATGCTCAGTTTTCCAAATTTGCTGGCTTATTGAGTGCAGCACTTTCACAGCATCGTCTTTCAGGATTTGAAACAGCTCTACTGGAATTCCATCACCTCCACTAGCTTTGTTCATAGTGATGCTTTCTAAGGCCCACTTGACTTCACATTCCAAGATATCTGGCTCTAGATTAGTGATCACATCATCATGATTATCTGGGTCGTGAAGATCTTTTTGTACAGTTCTTCCATGTATTCTTGCCACCTCTTCTTAATATCTTCTGCTTCTGTTAGGTCCAGACTATTTCTGTCCTTTATTGAGCCCATCTTTGCATGGAATGTTCCCTTGGTATCTCTAATTTTCTTGAAGAGATCTCTAGTCTTTCCCATTCTGTTGTTTTCCTCTGTTTCTTTGCATTGATTGCTGAAGAAGGCTTTCTTATCTCTTCTTGCTCTTCTTTGGAACTCTGCATTCAGATGCTTATATCTTTCCTTTTCTCCTTTGCTTTTCACCTCTCTTCTTTTCACAGCTATTTGTAAGGCCTCCCCAGACAGCCATTTTGCTTTTTTTCATTTCTTTTCCATGGGGATGGTCTTGATCCCTGTCTCCTGTACAATGTCATGAACCTCATTCCATAGTTCATCAGACACTCTATCAGATCTAGGCCCTTAAATCTATTTCTCACTTCCACTGTATAATCATAAGGGATTTGATTTAGGTCATACCTGAATGGTCTAGTGGTTTTCCCTACTTTCTTCAATTTAAGTCTAAATTTGACAATAAAGAGTTCATGATCTGTGCCACAGTCAGCTCCTGGTCTTGTGTTTGTTGACTATATAGAGCTTCTCCATCTTTGGCTGCAAGGAATATAATCAATCTGATTTCGGTGTTGACCATCTGGTGCAGTCCATGTGTAGAGTCTTCTCTTGTGTTGTTGGAAGAGGGTATTTGCTATGACCAGTGCATTTTCTTGGCAAAACTCTATTAGCCTTTGTCCTGCTTCATTCCGCATTCCAAGGCCAAATTTGCCTGTTACCCCAGGTGTTTCTTGACTTCCTACTTTTGCATTCCAGTCCCCTATAATGAAAAGGACATCTTTTTTGGGTGTTAGTTCTAAAAGGTTTTGTAGGTCTTTATAAAACTGTTCAACTTCAGCTTCTTCAGAATTACTGGTTGGGGCACAGACTTGGATAAATGTGATGTTGAATCGTTTGCCTTGGAGATGAACAGAGATCATTCTATCATTCTTGAGATTGCATCCAAGTACTGCATTTCTGACTCTTTTGTTGACCATGATGGCTACTCCGTTTCTTCGGAGGGATTCCTGCCTGCAGTAGTAGCTATAGTGGTCATCTGAGTTGAATATAACGAGTGTAAGGAATTCCTGGGGAGTCTTGTTGACTACTCTGTCCTTGCTATGGCACAATAATCTAGCTCATAGGGGTGAGATGTGGGGATGGAGGCTCAAGAGGGAGGGTTTTCTATATATATAATTATATATATCATATATAATAGAATGGGAAAGACTATAGATCTCTTCAAGAAGATTAGAGATACCAAGGGAAATTTTCAGGCAAAGATGGGCACAATAAAGGACAGAAATGGTATGGACCTTCCCGGTGGTACAGAGGTTAGAGCATCTGCCTGCAATGTGGGAGACCTAGGTTCGATCCCTGGGTCAGGAAGATCCCCTGGAGAAGGAAATGGCAACCCACTCCAGTATTCTTGCCTGGAGAATCCCATGGACAGAGGAGCCTGGTGGGCTACAGTCCATGGGGTCGCAGAGTCGGACGCGACTGAGCGACTTCAACTTCACGTTCAACAGAAGCAGAAGATATTAAGAAGAGATGGCAAGAATACACAGAAGAACTGTACAAAAAGGATCTTCACGACCCGGATAATCATGATGGTGTGATCACTCATCTAGAGCCAGTCATCCTGGAATGTGAAGTTGAGTGGGCCTTAGGAAGCATCACTATGAACAAAGCTAGTGGAGGTGATGAAATTCCAGTGGAACTACTTCAGATCCTAAAAGGTGATGCTGTGAAAGTGCTGCACTCAATATGCCGGCAAATTTGGAAAACTTGCAGTGGCCACAGGGCTGGAAAAGGTCAGTTTTCATTCCAATCCCAGAGAAAGGCAGTCTCAAAGAATGCTCAAACTACGACACAATTGCATTCATCTCGCACGCTAGCAAAGTAGTGCTCAAAATTCTCCATGCCAGGCTTCAACAGTATGTGAACCTTGAACTTCCAGATGTCCAAGCTGGATTTAGAAAAGGCAGAGGAAACAGAGATCAAATTGCCAACATCTGTTGGATCCTCAAAAAAGCAAGAGAGTTCCAGAAAAACATCTACTTCTGCTTTATTGACTATGCCAAATCCTTTGACTCTGTGGATCACAACAAACTGTGGAAAATTCTTAAAGGGATGGGAATACCAGACTACTTGACCTGCCTCCTGAGAAATCTGTATGCAGGTCAGGAAGCAACATTTTGAACCGGAAATGGAACAACAGACTGGTTCCAAATAGGAAAAGGAGTATGTCAAGGCTGTATATTGTCACCCTGCTTATTTAACTTATATGCAGAGCACAGCATGAGAAACGCTGGGCTGGAAGAAGAACAAGCTGGAATCAAGATTGCAGGAATTGAGGAATAAATAACCTCAAGTATGCAGATGATACCACATTTATGGCAGAAAGCAAAGAACTAAAGAGCCTCTTGATGAAAGTGAAAGAAGAGAGTGAAAAAGTTGGCTTAAATCTCAACAGTCAGAAAACTAAGATCATGGCATCCTGTCCCATCACTTCATGGGAAATGGATGGGGAAACAGTGGAAACAGTGTCAGACTTTATTTTTGGGGCTCCAAAATCACTGCAGATGGTGACTGCAGCCATGAAATTAAAAACACTTACTCCTTGGGAGAAAAGTTATGACCAACCTAGACAGCATATTAAAAAGCAGAGACATTACTTTGCCAACAAAGGTCCCTCTCGTAAAGCTATGTTTTTTTCCAGTAGTCACGTACGGATATGTGAGTTGGGCTGCAAAGAAAGCTGACTGCCAAAGAACTGATGCTTTTGAACTGTGGTGTTGGAAAAGACTCTTGAGAGTCTCTTGGACTGCAAGGTGATCCAACCAGTCCATCCTAAAGGAGATCAATCTTGGATATTCATTGGAAGGACTGATGCTGAAGCTGAAACTCCAATACTTTGGCCACCTGATGTGAAGCACCTACTCATTTGAAAAGACCCTGATGCTGGGAAAAGTTGAAGGCAGGAAGAAAAGGGGACGACAGGGCATGAGATGGTTGAATGACATCACCAACTCAATGGACATGAGTTTGAGTAAACTCCAGGAATTGGTGATGAGTCGGGAGGCCTGCATGCTGCAGTCCATGGGGTTGCCGAGAGTCGGACATGACTGAACAACTGAACTGAACTGAGCTGAACACACACACACACACACACACACACACACATATATATATACATATATAGGTGACTCATTTTGTTGTATAGCAGAAACTAACACATTGTAAAGCAATTATATTCCTATAAAAATAATTAAAATCAGTGTTTCAGGACTAAGAAGAAATCTAGCTGATAAATTTGTACTTGGTAAACATTTGTCAAATATATGGAAGAATAAAACTCTTCATTTAGAATTCATTTTAGCGTAAATTATGATTCAGGGAACTTACTTTTTAAAAATACTTATTTATTTACTAGGCTAGGCTGGGTCTTTGTTGCTGTACACTCTCTTCTCTCATTGCAGCGAGTGGGGGCTACTCTCTAGTTGGGGTGCTCAGGCTTCTGATTGCAATGGATTCTCTTATTGTGGTGCACAGACTCTGGGGTGTTTGGGCCTCAATAACTGCGGCACAGGGGCTCAGTAGTTTTGGCTCCCGGACTCCAGAGCCTCGGCTCAATAGGTGTGATGCACGGGCTTAGTTGCTGTGAGTCATGTGGGCTCTTCCTGGACCAGCAGTTGAACTTGTGTGTCCCGCATCGGCAGGCGGATTCTTTACCGCTGAGCCACCAGGGAAGTCACTGACTTTATTTTTCCCCCACAAAAGATCAGTCTGTAACTTCAATGGAAAATGGCAAATAATTAATCTTTTTCCTATTGACTTGAAACACTGTACCTACTGTATATGAGAATCATGTATATACTTGGTGCTGTTTCTATACTTTCTGTTGTTTATTACTCTATTTGATCTCATAACCACTCTCTAAGAAATTGTTCTTGATTATTGTTTTTCAAGAACCAGTAAAATATTTACTTATTTTTATAGAAAGATTTTGCTTTCATAAATTATACAAGAAGACAACACTTGAATATCTTTAAAGCTTAGAGCCGAAAACCACAGAATATTAAGGCATTCTGTAATACACTTTGGTTAATTTATACAGCACAGCTAATCAGTTTATTTCCAATTGTAATGCTCTGTTTTAAAAATTAAAAATAAGGAAAAAATAAAAATAGAGAATGTATTCAAAGCAAATGCTACTGAAGGTGTGTGTTTACTAGGTTAAAGTAACTTAGCAACTTGAGGTAATGTTTTCTCTTTCTCTGGAGGATTGTGAGTGAGCTGCAATAAGCTGAATTTCTAGTCTTCTGAAAGGGAGTAAAGAAATTATAGAGCAGATTACGCATTTCTGGAATGGCTCCTCCTTCCTCATTACTAATTTTCAAAATCTTCTTGGCTATTTTTACTCATATATTATTCCAGATAAACCTTATAATTATTGTGTCAAATTCTGAAAGGAAATCCTCCTGATATTTTGACTAGAACTGAATTACCTTTAAAGATTGGCTTGGAGAATTTTAGATTTTTGTAATATTGAATGCATTCATCCTGGAATATGATGCCTTTTGAAAAAGCTCAGTTGTCTTTGATGTCCCTTAGCAAACATTTTTAGCTTTCTAAGAGTCCTGCATATTCCTCCTTTGCACCCTCCATCCTTTGCTCCTTGTTTTCTTCACTTCTCCTTTCCCCTTCCACCCTCCTACCTCTCTCCCTCCCTCCCTTCTTTCCTTCCCTCTCTCTTTCTCTCTCTCCCTCATCTGTTGTGAATGCTTGTTTTTTATCCATTAACTTTAAAAAACTAGTTAGGTTGGGAAGATCTGCTCGAGGAGGAAATGGCAACCCACTCCAGTATTCTTGCCTGGAGAATCCCACGGACAGAGGAGCCTGACAGGCTACAGTCCATGGCGTTGCAAAGAGTTGGACATAACTTAGCGACTAGACAACAAAAGAACAATTTATTTTAAAAAGTTATCAAGCATTTGTATAGGGCCAGTCTTGCTCCAAGTGGCTGAAGCCATTGGCATTTTTCTTTTATCATGGTAAAAGATAAACAACACTAAGATTACCATTTAAAGCATTTTGAAATATAGAGTTTAGTGGAATTAAGTACATTGACATTGTTGTCCAACATGGATCATCCCAAACTGAAACTATCAGGCCATAGTAACCACTGTAAACAGACACTTTTGAAAACTTTCCTGTTAGTTTCAATAGCTTTACAATTGATTTGTTGTTTTTGAGAGATATATATTCGTGTTGTATACAGATAAAGAATATCACAATGGTATATAGAACTTCCACCATAATCTAAAATATCAGCAGTGATTATGGGGATTATTGTTTTGTTGTCTTAATGAGAATGCCTTCAGTGGCTTTTTGTTTGTTTGTTTTAATGAGCAATGTGCTGTTACTTCCTGACCTGCCAGTTGATATTGATGTGTGTGTGCATACTAAGTTGCTTCAGTCATGTCTGGCTCTGTGTGACCCCTTGAACTGTAGCCCGCCAGGCTCCTCTGTCCATGGGGATTCTCCAGGCAAGAATCCTGGAGTGGGTTGCCATGCCCTCCTCCAGGGGATCTTCCCAACCCAGGGATCGAACCATGTCTCTTACATCTGCTGCATTGGCAGGTGGATTCTTACCACTGGTGCCGCCTTTGAAGCCCATATATGTATATATATATATGTACAAATATCTTATTAAACTTGCTAAAATTTGCTTAACTGGCCATTTCAAAGAACTCATTCTCATATATATCAGTTCTGCTTTATTTCCTAGTGTACTAATTTCTCCTTTATTGTAATTTCTTACTTCATTCTCTGTAGGTTTATAGCTTCCTGTGTTGGCTGTTTGTTTTTATTATTTCTTATTCAGTAACAAAAGCATTTAGGGCTATGAATATTCTTCTGAATACAGCTTTGGCTGCATACTGTAAAAGTGCTATTTATTGTTTTGACAGAAATTTTCTAAATTGTCTTGAAATACAGATTTTATTTCCAAACTGAATCAAGAGCTACTTTATAAAGTTTAGAATTCTGCTGGTGATAAAATGGTGAGAGCATATGGCCTGTATAAATTCTAGTTTTGAAAAAATCTAGAGATTTTCTTTGGAAACAAATAGATACTGAGTATATATCTTGATATATAGATTTTCCTATTTATTTTGTCTTAAAAAGTATTTTAGTCTAACTTTTGGCTCAGTTCTCTCTGAAGATTTTTATAGCAATTCTTATGTATTTGGGTACCAATACATAAAGGGTCTTGACTGTTGTTGATTTACTGGCTCTGCCTTTACCAGGTGGTTGCATTCTATGTGAGGGAAGTGTTCCCAAAGACTTTGAAAATCTAACACTGATTTTCTAATTGGAATGAGTGTAAAATTTGTTTGAGAGGATATTCCTTGGGTGTGTAAATCTTCAACTACTACAATATATCAATATATTTTTGCTTTAATGATTCTTTATTTTTCAGCATTCTTTTGATAGTTTTTTTTCAAAGAGTGACATGTATCATGAGCTTTAAAAATTCCCTGTGTAATGTAATACATCTAATTCTATTTTAAAGTTATTGATTCAGGGTTACCATGTCAGCAATGGTGATTGTATTAGAATTTGACAAACATTCTTATAAATATAAAAATAGTTGAAAATTTATATTTAAAAAATTATTATTTACTGAATACTTTAGCAAAAATTTTTATTGAATACTTTAGCAAAATAATAAATATCCAACAAAATCATCTATAGAATGTCTAACATTTAGCACAGTATGGGTCTCAAAGTAATGACACAGGATAATAATGTATATTTATTTTCTGCTAACATGGTGCCATCATGTGGCAACTTCAACCATTATCATCATCATTATGATCAGAATGATCATCACCACCAAGATCATCATTTCATAATAAACACCATGTAATACTTACATATGATAGGCTGTGTTCTAAATACTTTAAATATGTTATCTCATTTAATACTTATAACATATAAAGTGATTATTATTGCTATACAATTTACTTCATTGGAGAGCTCAATAATTTTGCTGTTTTTCAAGTTTTAAGGATGCTGGGCTTTGCATTATTTCAAATATTGTGCAAATATTGCACACAAATTACAATGCTGTTAAGATACTTATATCCCACTATTTAATTTACTTGATTCAAAATGATACAAAATGCAACCCTACTATTTTGCTAGATTGCATTACAGGAAATTTGCATGCATTTATATCTGTATTACAATCTTACTACCATTATTTAAAAGAAATCTTTATCAACAAAGGAAACTGTAAAATGACGAGTTGTTTTAATTTGAATCTTTTATTGGATTAAAAATGAACTTTTGAACTTAAGTGTCTCTTCTGTTGATTTTCTGCTCATGTCAGTTTTTCATCTGGGGTTTTAGTATTTTGCTCTTTGATTTCTGAAAATTCTTTCTATTTTAAGGAAATCAACTAGTTCTTGAAGTTTAAAGCAACTTGACCAAACAGTGCAGTTGTGTTTTGTATGATTTTGGGGTTTTTTTGAAGTAGAAAAGGAGAGCTTTATTGCTTTGCCAGGCAAAAGGGTACACAATGGGCGCCTGCCTTGAAAATCTACATGTCCCCACTTGGAAAGGATAGTGAGAAGCTTTCTAGTAATGGTTCAAAGAGGGTGTGATCAGCTTGTGGACATTCTTCTGAGGGACTGGTCATGAGGTAAGTGGGAGTCAGCACCATCAACCTTCAGGTTCCAGCTGGTCTGGGGTCTACATGCTTGAGGGCAGCATACCACAGTTCACTGTTAGCTTCTCCCTCCTGGAGGGGGTCCAGTATCTGTGAGTGTCCAGCAGTCTCTAGCGGAGGCGTGAGCTGCCCGTGGCCTGCTGCAGGGCTGGGGGCACTGAATGCCGCAGTGCGTGCACGAGGCCTTTTGAAGGAGGTCTCCATTAGCTTCACTACCTCCACCACAGTCTGGTCTCAGGTCAAACCTTGTATGATTTTAAGTTATATTTGCTGTAACTTTTCTGCTCGCCTTTGCCTCTGAACTAAGTTTTTATTTAGTTAATAGAGAATTTACATTTTATGTTATCAAGTCAGTTGCTATTTTCCTTTGTAATTTACTACATAAGTTTTTCTTCTCCACTGAGAGGTGATAAATATTTAATAATACACATTCTATTTTTATGATACAATTTGGTTTTATTTAACTCTATTCCAGTTAGGATTTCTGTTTGTGTATGGTGAAAGGAGAAATTATTAATTAAAAGTGAATCTTTACCCTCCCTTGCAGTTCTTAGCCTGTTGTGCTAAAAAAACTTATTAAAATATCTCTCTGATTTTGAATACACCTATAATTAAATTAATGTACACAATAGATTCTGTTTCTCAGTGACTGGTTCTGTTCCCCTGATTCCATTTATCTGTATTCATATAATATCACACTGTGTATTACACCCCACCCCAGAGATAGCTGTCGGGGCTAGTCTGCCTCCATTCGTGTTTTTCTTTGATAGCCTTATCTATTTATTTTCCAAGTTTTTGTTTTAAAAGACAAGTTGCAATGGCATTTAGAACATAGGAACTTCAGGTGGATTTCTGTTCAAATTCAAATCCTGTATTGGCATCTGCCAGCCTTATAACCTTAGGCAGATTGCCTCAGCTTCCTCATTTGAGAATAACAGTAGTATCTCCCATGAGAACAATAGTACTATCTTCTATAAGGACAACAGTATCGTCTTCTGCATGGGACCATGGTGAGGATTAATGGAATTAAAACTCATATGGCACATAGACTGTGTGGATCACAATAAACTGGAAAATGCTAAAAGAGATGGGAATATCAGACCACCTGACCTGCCTGTTGAGAAACCTATATGCAGGTCAGGAAGCAACAGTTAGAACTGGACATGGAACAACAGATTGGTTCCAAATAGGAAAAGGAGTATGTCAAAGCTGTACATTGTCACCCTGCTTATTTAACTATATGCAGAATACATCATGAGAAACGCTGGGCTGGAAGAAGCACAAGCTGGAATCAAGATTGCCAGGAGAAATATCAGTAACCTCAGATATGCAGATGACACCACCCTTATGGCAGAAAGGGAAGAGGAACTAAAAAGCCTCTTGATGAAAGTGAAAGAGGAGAGTGAAAAAGTTGGCTTAAAGCTCAACATTCAGAAAACGAAGATCTGGCATCCTGTCCCATCACTTCATGGGAAATAGATGGGGAAACAGTGGAAACAGTGTCAGACTATTTTTTTGGGCTCCAAAACCACTGCAGAAGGTGACTGTAGCCATGAAATTAAAAGACGCTTACTCCTTGGAAGAAAAGTTATGACCATCCTGAATAGCAGAGACATTACTTTGCCAACAAAGGTCCGTCTAGTCAAGGCTATGATTTTTCCAGTGGTCATGTGTGTATGTGAGAGTTGGACTGTGAAGAAAGCTGAGTGCCAAAGAATTGATGCTTTTGAACTGTGGTGTTGGAGACTCTTGAGAGTCCCTTGGACTGCAAGGAGATCCAACCAGTCCATTCTAAAGGAGATCAGCCCTGGGATTTCTTTGGAAGGAATGATGCTAAAGCTGAAACTCCAGTACTTAGGCCACCTCATGCGAAGAGTTGATTCATTGGAAAAGACTCTGATGCTGGGAGGAATTGGGGGCAGTAGGAGAAGGGGACGACAAAGGATGAGATGGCTGGATGGCATCACTGACTCAGTGGACGTGAGTCTGAGTGAACTCCGGGAGTTGGTGATGAACAGGGAGGCCTGGCGTGCTGCGATTCATGGGATCTCAAAGAGTCGGACACGACTGAGCAACTGAACTGAACTGAACTGAAGTTCTAAATAATACTAGTGATTATCATGATCTTGCCAAATTCAAAACTCACCCGTTTGGGATACTGATGGAAATCATAGTAAGTGAAACCTAAGCATTGGTTTGGAATGATAACTCCCTCTTCAGGAGCCTAGCTTGCTTTATTCAGGTCATACTGAATATTTTATCAACGCATCCATGCATGCTCAGTTGTGTCTGACAATTTGTGAACTCATGGACTGTAGCCCACCAGGCTCTTCTGTCCATGGAATTTTCCAGGCAAGAATACTGGAGTGGGTTGCCATTTCCTATTCCAGGGGATCGTCCCAACTCAGGGATCAAATCCACATTGGCAGGTGGATTTTGTACCACCCGGGAAGCCCCTGTTTTATCAATGAGCATTTGTTATTTTACCCACATATAGTGTTCTGGTTGGATTATTAGTTAACTAGATAATTTAAGATTTGGGTGGAGGGGGGATTTGGATCATCATCCCCCGCCCCCCACCCCGAAATGAGACCATTGAACTCAGTATTTCCCAGTAGTCTCTTAAAAGGATAAGACCCATTTATTGCACGTGGTTGATAAAGAGGATAGAAGTAGCCTCAGCCATTCCTCTCCCTGATAACAGAAGTCTTAACCATAAGGCAAGACCTTCTTTGGTTAGGATGTTCTTTCTGGGGTGAAATGTGGCTGGCTGCAGTAACGATGTGACCTGGATACTACCAACAGCCTGTTGCTGAGAAGGTCAAGGGTTGAGCACCTCCGCCTTCCCGCAGACTGCATTTAGAGCTGCAAACCTGCTCTAGAGAGATGCGGGAACTCTCCCCTTCCCAGTCCTCTGCAAGCTTGTCCCATCAGAAACAGGGATAAACTTGTGCAGATGTTTTACTTCTGGCACCCCCTTATTAGGAATTCTGAAGGGACTCATATCCTTTATGTTATTCAGTTGGTCAAAGTTTGACGTGTTAGAAACTGTAGCTTTCTTGCAGTCAGTCCTCGCAGACCAGCGCAACGTGGTTACTTTTGCTTTCTTATCAAGGACGCCCTTTTCACAAACAAATTCGAAACTCACTCTCTTTTCCTTATCTCCCAAGGCTAAGTAGCTATGTATAAAAAAAAACTTATTCCACAAATATTTGTAGTTTTCTTCATATGCCACATACATAGTTTTCATTTAGATCTTTAAGTATGCTTAGTTGCTCAACTGTGTCCCACCCATACTTTGCAACTGCATGAAACTGTAGCCCGCCAGGCTCCTTTGTCCATGGGGGATTCTCCAGGCAAGAATCCTGGAGTGGGTTGCCATGCCGTCTTCCAGGGGATCTTCCCAACCCAGGGATTGAACCCAGGTTTCCCACACTGTAGGTGGATTCTTTACCATCTGAGCCACCAGGGAAGCCCTAGATCTTTTATAGATATTATAATTCTTTGGTCATTATTATGCACTGGATTACTTTTTCCTAATTCATTCTTACTGATGTTGTAGGAAAGTTATGACTTTTTGAAGATATATGTTTTAGCAAGCCACTTTACTGTTTTTCTTTTTCTGTAACGTCTATTGAATTAATCAAGTTTTCCTTATTGTGTTTCCCCTCTCCTTTTCTGACTTAGAAACTGTACATTTTTTCTATTCTTTTATTATCTTCTTTAAATTTTTAATGACATAGTTGGCTTAAGGTTTAATCAATATCTTTGTCCTCTTTTTCAAACATATGAAGACCTCAAAATGATTTAACTCTGATCTTTCCTGCCATCTTCCATAGTTTTTATTATTTAGTGGTTTCATCTTTTTTTTTTTTAACATTTTCTTTTGAAGTAATTATAGATTCATAGGAAGTTACAAAGATAGCAAAGAGCAGTCTCTGTATTCCACCCAGTACCTTCTAAAAGTTAGGGCTTTCCTGATGGTTCGGTGCTAAAGAATTCACCTGCCAATGCAGGAGACCGGAGCTCGATCTCTGAGGGGGAAGATCCCACAAGCACAGAGCCGCTAAGTCTGTGCATCCCAACTACTGAGGCTGTGCTCTAGAGCCTGGGAGCCTCAACCGCTGAGCCTATGTGTTGCAGCTGCTGAAAGCCTGCACGCCCTGGAGTCTGTGCCCTGTAACAAGAGAAGCCGCCACAACTGGAGTGTAGCCGCCACTCTGCAACTAGATAAAAGCCCTTGCAGCAGCAAAGAAGAGCCAGGACAGCTATAAATAAATGAATGAAATTATTTGAAAAGTTGCATCTTAGACAAATAACGTACAATGTCAAAACCAGGAAGCTGACATCAGCACAATGTTTATTTCTAGTTCTATGTCCCTTTATCACGGGTAGGTTTGTATGACAACCTCTGTAATCAAGACGCAGAACTGATCAGCCACCATAAAGCTCTCCCTGTGATATTCCTCTATGGTCTCACCCTCTCTTGCTCTCCCACGGTCTCCAACCCCTGTCAATTACTAATCTGTGCTCCATCTCCGTAACAGCGTCACCTCAGGAATGTCATATAAATGGACTGGTACAGTGTGTGACCTTTTGAGACTGGGTCTTTCCACACAGCATAATGTCCTTGAGATCTACCCAAGTTGTTGAGTGTATCAATACCTTGTCCCTTTTTATTGCTAAGTCGGGTCACTCTTATTGCCACTGTTTTGTTTTTTATTCCCTCCACAAATGTCATTATTATTGCTATTGCTCAGTTTTATTGACGTGTTTACCAGTGTCTCTACTTACTGTTTCTTGCACGACTCTACTTCCTTCTGAGTTCAACTTCCTACTTCCTGAAAGTACTATAACCTTCAGTAACTCTTGCAGTGAGAGCTTGTTAGTGCTAAATTCTTTCCATCTCTTTTTGTCAAAAGGCACCCTTTTTCCCCCTTTGCTTTTTAAAAATGAAGTATAAGTTGATTTACAATATTACATTAGTTTCAAGTGTACAGCAAGGTGATTCAGTTATATATTATTTTCCATTATAGGTTTTTTATTACAAGGTACTGAATATAGTTCCCTGTGCTATACAGTAAGTCATTTTCATCTATTAAATATATAGTAGTGTGTGTCTGTTAATCCTAAATTTCTAATTTGTCCCTCCCCCTTCTGTCCACTTTGGCAACAATAAGTTTGTTTTCTGTGCCTGTGAGTCTGTTTCTGTTTTGTAAATAAGTTCATTTGTATTATTTTAGGTTACACATATAAGTGATATTATATATTTGTCTTTATCCCACTTTACTTCAGTTCAGTTCAATCGCTCAGTTGTGTCCGATTCTTTGCAACCCCATGAAATGCAGCACGCCAGGCCTCCCTGTCCATCACCAACTCCCAGAGTTCACTCAAATTTGCATCCATTGAGTCAGTGATGCCATACAGCCATCTCATCCTCGGTCGTCCCCTTCTCCTCCTGCCCCCAATCCCTCGCGGTATCAAAGTCTTTCCCAGTGAGTCAGCTCTTTGCATGAGGTGGCCAAAGTACTGGAGATTCAGCTTTAGCATCGTTCCTTCCAAAGAAATCCCAGGATTGATCTCCTTCAGAATGGGCTGGTTGAATCTCCTTACAGTCCAAGGGACTCTCAAGAGTCTTCTCCAACATCACAGTTCAAAAGCATCAATTCTTTGGCACTCAGCATTCTTCACAGTCCAACTCTCACATCCATACATGACCACTGGAAAAACCATAGCCTTGACTAGACGGACCTTAGTCGGCAAAGTGATGTCTCTGCTTTTGAATATACTACCTAGGATGGTCATAACTTTTCTTCCAAGGAGTAAGCGTCTTCTCATTTCATGGCTGCAGTCACCATCTCCAGTGATTTTGGAGCCTCCAAAAATAAAGTCTGACGCTGTTTCCACTGTTTCTCCATCTATTTCCCATGGAGTGATGGGACTGGAAGCCATGATCTTTGTTTTCTGAATGTTGAGCTTTAAGCCAACTTTTTCACTCTCCTCTTTCACTTTCATCAAGAGGCTTTTTAGTTCCTCTTCCCTTTCTGCCATAAGGGTGGTGTCATCTGCATATCTGAGGTTATTGATATTTCTCCCAGCAATCTTGATTCCAGCTTGTGCTTCTTCCAGCCCAGCGTTTCTCATGATGTACTCTGCATAGAAGTTAAATAAGCAGGGTGACAATATACAGCCTTGACGTACTCCTTTCCTATTTGGAACCAGTCTGTTGTTCCATGTCCAGTTCTAACTGTTGCTTCCTGACCTGCATACAGATTTCTCAAGAGGCAGGTCAGGTGATCTGGTATTCCCATCTCTGTCAGAATTTTCCACAGTTTATTGTGTCAACGGCCAAAGCCTTTGACATAGTCAATAAAGCAGAAGTAGATGTTTTTCTGGAACTCTCTTGCTTTTTGATGATCCAGTGGATGTTGGCAACTTGATCTCTGGTTCCTCTGCCTTTTCTAACACCAGCTTGAACATCAGGAAGTTCGTGGTTCACATATTGCTGAAGCCTGGCTTGGAGAATTTTGAGCATTACGTTACTAGCATGTGAGATGAGTGCAATTGTGCAGTAGGTTGAGCATTCTTTGGCGTTGCCTTTCTTTAGATTGGAATGAGAACTGACCTTTTCCAGTCCTGTGGCCACTGCTGAGTGTTCCAAATTTGCTGGCATATTGAGTGCAGCACTTTCACAGCATCATCTTTCAGGATTTGAAATAGCTCTACTGGAATTACATCACCTCCACTAGCTTTGTTCATAGTGATGCTTTCTAAGGCCCACTTGACTTCACATTCCAGGATGTCTGGCTCTAGATGAGTGATCACACCGTCGTGATTATCCAGGTCGTGAAGATCCTTTTTGTGCAGTTCTTCTGTGTATTCTTGCTATCTCTTCTTAATATCTTCTGCTTCTATTAGGTCTATACCATTTCTGTCCTTTATCGAGCCCATCTTTGCATGAAGTGTTCCCTTGGTATCTCTAATTTTCTTGACGAGATCTCTAGTCTTTCCCATTCTGTTGTTTTCCTCTATTTCTTTGCATTGATCGCTGAAGAAGGCTTTCTTATCTCTTCTTGCTCTTCTTTGGAACTCTGCATTCAGATGCTTATATCTTTCCTTTTCTCTTTTGCTTTTCGCTTTTCTTCTTTTCACAGCTATTTGTAAGGCTTCCACAGACAGCCATTTTGCTTTTTTGCATTTCTTTTCTCTAGATCCATAAATGTTGCTGCAAATGGCAACACTTCATTCTTTTTCATGGCTGAATAATATTCCATTAGGTATATATGTAATGGATCACAACCTTGTCATGGTGAAGGGCCTGCATAAATTAATAAAGCTCTGAGCCATACCATGCAAGGTCACCCAAGAAGTCAGATCCCAGTTAAGAGTTCTGAAAAAATGTGGCCCACTGGAGAAAGAAATGGCAACTCACTCTGGTATTCTTGCCTGGAGAACCCCTTCAGTTCAGTCACAAAGTCATGTCCGACTCTTTGTGACCTCATGAATCGCAGCACGCCAGGGCTCCCTGTCCATCACCATCTCCCGGAGTTCACTCAAACTCACGTCCATCAAGTCAGTGATGCCATCCAGCCATCTCATCCTCTGTCGTCCCCTTTTCCTCCTGCCCCCAATCCCTCCCAGCATCAGAGTTTTTTCCTTGAGTCAACTCTTCACATGAGGTGGCCAAAGTACTGGAGTTTCAGCTTTAGCATCATACCTTCCAATGAGCACCCAGGGCTGATCTCCTTCAGAATGGACTGATTGGATCTCCTTGCAGTCCAAGAAGAGTCTTCTCCAACACCACAGTTCAAAAGCATCAATTCTTCAGCACTCAGCTCTCTTCACAGTCCAACTCTCACATCCATACATGACCACTGGAAAAACCTTAGCCTTAACTAGACGGACCTTAGTCAGCAAAGTAATGTCTCTGCTTTTGAATATACTATCCAGGTTGGTCATAACTTTTCTTCCAAGGAGTAACCGTCTTCTAATTTCATGGCTGCAGTCACCATCTGCAGTGATTTTGGAGCCCCCAAAAATAAAGTCTGACCCTGTTTCCACCGTTTCCCCTTCTATTTCCCATGAAGTGATGGGACCAGATGCCATGATCTTCGTTTTCTGAATGTTGAGCTTTAAGCCAACTTTTTCACTCTCTTCTTTCACTTTCATCAAGAGGCTTTTAGTTCCTCTTCCCTTTCTGCCATAAGGGTGGTGTCATCTGCATATCTGAGGTTATTGATATTTCTTCTGGCAATCTTGATTCCAGCTTGTGCTTCTTCCAGCCCAGTATGAAAAGGCAAAAGATATGACAATGGAATATGAGCCTCCCAGGTTGGAAGGTGCCCAGTATGCTACTGGGAAAGAGCAGAGGACAATTACTAATACCCCAGAAAGAAAGAAGTGGCTGGGCCAAAGCAGAAATAAAGCTCAATTGTGGATGTGTCTGGTGTGGAAAGTAATGTCCAATGCTGTAAAGAATAATATCACATATGAACCTCCATGAATTGAGGTAAATTGGATGTGGTTGAGCAGGAGATTGCAAGAGTGAACACTGACATCTTAAGTATCAGTGAACTAAAATGGACAGGAATGAGTGAATTTAATTCAATTGACCATATATCTAGTATTGTGGGCAAGGATCCTTTAGAAGAAATGGAGTAGCCCTCATAGTCAACAAAAGAGTCTGAAGTCCAGTATTTGGATATAACCTCAAAAACGACAGAATGATTTTGGTTCATTTCCAGTGCAAACAAATCAACATCACAGTAATCCAAGTCTATGCCACAACCACTGATGCTGAAGAAGCTGAAGTAGATCAGTTCTATGAAGACCCACAAGACCTTCTAGAATTAACACCAAAAAAAAAAATGTCCTTTTCATCATAGGAGGTTGGAATGCAAAGGTAGGAAGTCAAGAGATACCTGGAGTTACAGGCATATTTGGCCTTGGAGTACGGAATGAAGCAGAGGAGAGACTAGAAAAGTTTTGTCAAGAGAGCCTGCTGGCCATAGCAAACACCCTTTCCAAGAATCCAAGGGACAATTACACACAAGAACATGACCAAATGGTCAATACCGAAATCAGATTGATTATTTTCTTTATAGCCAAAGATGGAAAAGCTCTATATAGTTAGCTAAAACAAGGCCTGGAGCTGACTGTGGCTCAGATTGTCAGCTCTTCATTGCAAAATTCAAGCTTAAATTGAAGAAAGTAGGGAAAACCACTAGGCCATTCAGATATGACCTAAATCAAATCCCTTATGATTATACAGTGGAGGTGATGAATAGATTCAAGGGATTAAATTGAATTAAAGTTCAAGATCTAGTAGACAGAGTGCCTGAAGAACTATGGACAGAGGTTCATAACGTTGTCCAGGAGGCAGTGACTGAAACTATCCCAAAGAAAAAGAGATTCAAGAAGGCAAAGTGGTTGTCTGAAGAGGCTTTACAAATAGCTGAGGAAAGAAAAGAAGTGAAAAGCAAGGGAAAAGGGAAAGATATACCCAATTGAATGCAGAGTTCCACAGAATAACAAGGAGAGATAAGAAGGCATTCTTAAATGAACAATGCAAAGAAATACAGGAAAAGAATAGAATCAGAAAGACTAGACATCTCTAAGAAAATGGAATATATTAAGGGTTGGATTATATGCAAGGATGGGAACAACAATAAAGGACAGAAATGCTGAGGATCTAACAGAAGCAGAAGAGATTAAGAAGAGGTGGTAAGAACACACAAAAGAACTATACAAAAAGGTCTTAATGACCTGTATAACTATGCTTGTGTGGTTACTCATGTAGAGTTGGACATCCCGGAGTGTGAAGTTAAGTGGGCCTTAGGAAGCATTACAACCATCAAAGCTAATGGAGGTACTAGAATTCTAGCTGAGCTATTTGAAATCCTGAAAGATGTTGCTGTTAAAAGTGCTGCACTCAATATGCCAGCAAATTTTGAAAATTCAGCAGTGACCACAGGACTGGAAAAGGTCAGTTTTCATTCCAGTCCCAAAGAATGGCAATGCCAAAGAATGTTCAAACTACTGTATAACTGCATTCATTTCACATGCTATTATAGTAAGATTATGCTCAAAACCCTTCAAGCTAGACTTCAACAGTATGTGAACTGAGAACTTCCAGATATACAACTGGGCTTTAAAAAGGCAGAGAAACCTGATATCAAATTGCCAACATAGAGAAAGCAAGGGGATTAGAGAAAAATGTCTACTTCATTGGCTATGCTTAAGTCTTTGTGTGGATCATAACAAACTATGGAAAAGTCTTAAGGAGATGGGAATACCAGATGACCTTACCTGTCTCCTGGGAAACCTGCATGCAGATGTTATGTTAGAAGCAATGTTAGAACCAGACATGGAACAACTAACTGGTTCAAAACTAGGAAACGAGTATTGCAAGGCTATATATTGTCACCTTGGTTATTTAACTGACATGCAGAATACATAATGCAAAATGCTGGGCTGACTGAATCACAAGCTGGAATAAAGATTGCTGGGAGAAATATCAACAACCTCAGATATGCAGATGATACCACTCTAATGGCAGAAAGTGAAGAGGAATTAAAGAGCCTCTTGATGAAGGTGAAAGAGGAGAATGAAAAAAATTGCTTGAAACTCTGCTTTCAAAAAAGTAAGATAATGGCATCTGGTCCCATCACTTTATAGCAAATAGAAGGGGGAAAAGTGGAAGCAATGACAGATTTTATTTTCTTGGGCTCCAAAATCACTGTGGACAGTCACTAAAGTCATGAAATTAAAAGATGCTTTCTCCTTGATAGGAAAGCTATGACAAACCTAGACAGCATATTAAAAAGCAGAGACATCACTTTGCCAACAAAGGTCCATATGGTCAAAGCTGTGGTTTTTTTCAGTTGTCACATGCAGATGTGAGAGTTGGACCATGAAGAAGGCTGAGAGCCAAAGAGTTAATGCTTTTGAGTTGTGGTTCTAGAGAGGATGCCTTTTTTTTTTTTTTTTTTTTGACAAGACTCTTGAGAGTTCCTTGGACAGCAAGGAAGTCAAACCAGTCAATCTCGAAGGAAACCATTTCTGAACATTCATTGGAAGGACTGATGGTGAAGCTGAAGCTCAAGAACTTTGGCCACCTGATGCTAAGGGCTGACTCAGTGGAAAAGATCTTGATGCTGGGAAAGATGGAAGGCAGGAGGAGAGACAGAGAATGAGATGGTTGGATGGCATCACTAATTGAATGGACATGAGTTTGAGCAAACTCAGGGAGATAGTGAAGGACAGGGAAGCCTGGGGTCACAAAGAGTCGGACATGACTGAGTGACTGAACACAAATCTGTTTTCTGGCCAAATGAATTTAACCCAACTAAGGAGAGTCACTTTCTTCCTTAAGAAAGTGATGACATGAAAGAAGAAGCTTGAATAATGAGTCCGAGTTGGATAGGTTGAGATATAGGAAGTAGGAAGGAAAAAATTATAAACAAAGGGAAACTTAGATGACAACATGAATTAAGAAATAGGTGTCATATCTGAGGAAGACTGGAGGAAAATCAAGCAGAGGGGAGAATGCTTCCCTAAAGCATGCGGGATCATGTGTTATATAAGATGACTTGAGATTTGATATGTTTTCCTAAAAGCAGAGCCAAAGTGAAAAGTTTAAATAGTTGTAGGTGTTGACATAGGCAACATGATCATTTTTCTATTTTAGAAAGACCTCTCTGGTTGCAGAATGGTGAATGAATTTAGATGGGATGCAAGGTGGGTTGCTAGGAAGCCAGATTTGAGGCGCCTATCTCATTCTCAAAAGTTTAACAATGCTTAGCTTGTACAAATTTTCTCTTATTATTCTTTTGAGTATTGCTTTGCTATATTTGCTCTTTTTCTGCAAAAGAAGCCCTCGTTAGTGAAATCTTTGTAATGTGTCCAATTTATCTGCCAACTCCTCTAATATTTTCATTTTCATTCAATATTGCTTGAATAGTTGATTTTTAAAAAATTCTGTTTAGTGTTTCTCAAATTTGTTCTATCCATCGTTTAATCAAATTTGGGCAGCATTGTTTGTTTGTTTTCCATGTCCAATACAGCTGTACTTTTAATTAAAATTTCTTTTATCAGTTGGTGGTTTATATCAGTTTGTTCTTGTTTAACAGAAAATATTTCCCTTGTATCCTACTGAACATAAGAGGTGAATCTTTTAATGAATCAGCCTTTTACTTCATGAATTTTGGTATAATAGAATATCATTTATCCAAGAGTCTAACCATGAATATATGATGAAATTATTACGTACTTGTTCTATCCTTATTTTTTTTTTTAAGAAAAACACATTGCCCACTTAAAAAGCCATTTATTATTGTGATTGAAGAACGATTTCCTGAACTGAGTGATCCCTGGTAACTCTAAGTTCTACTGGGCTGGATCTGTGATGGTGAGATTTGAAATGGGTGGATGAAGAATGCCTTTATCTGATGCCATTTTATGCTGTGAAAAACTCATAAATTTTGTGGGACAAATGGAATTTATTCCTGAGCAAAAGATGGCTCAGATGTAGAGGCTGAAAGAGAAATCTGAGTAAAAACAGCAGAGGAAGGAAAAGCAGATGATGGGTCTTTTCATCAGCACTGTGGCACTGTTTCATTCTCAGTTTTTGTGCTGTTGTGACATCAGATCCTGTTGATAAGAGATTCTAGCCACATCCCCCTCTTCAGATCAAGGAGGATTTCCTGGGAAATAAAAACTTCATTTCAAAGAGTAATTTATCATTTTTATAAGTCTGTCGTTTTTCAAAGGAAATGAGTGTAAGGCAAATTCTCTCTTTGTGTTTGAATTGATAAGTAAACTATGGTTGCTGTGTTCCCATTATTAGATATTAGTTATATGTTATTTTTCCATTTTCAAGTTAATCCAGATGTTTTTCTTGGGTGCAAAATGATGTCTTCATGTTTAGTATTCTTCCGTTATTTTGCACGAGACAGTTATATTCGATAATACTCTCCTAGGATATACACAACTTTAAAAAATAATTTAGTTTTTCTATCCATAGGCGCCACATAAGATTCTAGGATGCCTTTTAAAAAAAAAAAAATCTTTGTCCAGTCAGAATGTCTGCTATCAAAAACTCTACAAAAAATCAATGCTGGGGAGGGTGTGGAGAAAAGGGAACCCTCTTACACTGTTGGTGGGAATGCAAACCAGTACAGCCACAATGGAGAACAGTGTGGAGGTTCCTTAAAAAACTGGAAATAAAACTGCCATACAACCTAGCAATCCCACCGCTGCTGTGGTACATACACACAACAGAATATTATTCAGCTATTAAAAAGAATGCATTTGAATCAGTTCTAACGAGGTGGATGAAACTGGAGCCTACTATACAGAGTGAAGTAAGTCAGAAAGAATTACACCAATACAGTATATTAACACATATATATGGAATTTAGAAAGATGACCCTATATGCGAGACAGCAAAAGAGACACAGACACAAAGAACAGACTTTTGGACTCTGTGGGAGAAGGCGAGGGTGGGATGATTTGAGAGAATAGCACTGAAACATGTGTATTACTATATGTGAAACAGACGGCCAGTCCAGATTCAATGGATGAAGCAGGGCACTCAAAGCCCGGGCACTGGGCCAACCCAGGGGGTGATGGGGGAGGCAGGGCGGAGGGGGTTTCAGACAGGGGGCACATGTATAGCTGTGGCTGATTCATGTCAGCGCATGGCAAAAGCCACCACAATATTGTAAAATAATTAGCCTCCAATTAAATAAATAAATAAATTTAAAAAAATGAAATAATCTTTGTACTTGTTTGAAGTTAAGATACTGAAATCTGGATATACCACATTGTTCTGTAAGAGGTCAAATCCTGGACATTCTGGTGAAATGATCTTCCTGGAAAAGTCTTTTGCAGGAAACTCTTCTTTGAACCTTACTTAGAATTTTACACCTTTCTCGTGAACTTGGGAGCCCCTCTTGCTCTCTCGTGATCTCTTATAGCACCTCCAGGTGGACTCGCCACTTAGAGTGTGTGAGCCGCAGCAGAGAGATTGCTGGCTGCCCCCGTAGCTGGCAGCACAAGTCAGCAGTCTGCAACTGTCAGACAAGTAATTCATCATCTTGCAGATCCAATATTTTCTTCACACAGCACAGTTTTTAAGCAAGAGAGGCAAGTCAACATAGATGGTTTCATGCTTGCAGAGTTGGAATTATCAAGACGGAAAGAGATGGCAGGATGAAACCATATGAAGATGCTCTCAGGCAGATAGGCTCAATATATCCCTCTCAGCCATCCCGAAAGGAGTTTATCACCATCTGTCAGCCACAGAAGCTCCCCTCCACTTGCACCACACTCTCCCCCACCTCTGTCTTCTGTTTGCACTTACACTCTTTATCTGGTCCACAGCCTCAAAGTGTTTATCTAATGGAGACCTGATTAAAAAAAAAAAAAAAAAAAGAAAAAGAAACAACTGCAGTGTTTCTCTAATTCTGATTCAGTAATTCTTTTTCAGTCAGGGCAACTTATGTTCTAAACAACCCCATCCTTTCATCACTGTATATGGAACGTCATACCAAGTCTACTTTCCAAGGGTGATATTTAACCAGACCAGATGTCTTCCTTTGTAAGTCACTATTTTTCAGCTTGGATCCTTATGACCCAACTGAGTCTACGTGGACTTTTATTTTCTGTCTACTTCTTGAGCGTACAGTGGCGTATCACATAGCGATATTTGGTGTTGGGTAGCAATTAGTGTTCCTAATCCTCTCAGAGAGGTAGCTGCTGGTTGATACCGTCTCCTGTATCTGAGGTTGACAGTGGCTTTGGGTATTGTGTCTCACTGTTACTGGTGCACAGCAAATGTTTAATAAAATTTCCTCCAACTCCAAGCAGTGTAGGCAAGATTAAAGGCTTTTGTAAATAGAGTTATGTTTCAGGAAATGAAGAACTGTGAGACCAATCGGTTTTTAAAAACTGATTTTGAGATGACTGAGGCCCTGCTTCCCAGAAGGGGAGATGGCTGAGGGAAGAGGGTTCCTCTTTGGAGCAGTGGAAAAACGCTCTCTTGCTGATGGTGGCGATGGACACACAGTGCTGAACTAAAAGCCATTGAGCCTCGTGGGGCAGAGAAAGGCAAGGAGGGTAAACCAGCACAGACACGGAGGAGTAAAGTTCATGGCATGTTCTGGAAATGGTCATCACTCTATAATCACTTACTTTGATTATTAATTTTTTAACTTTTTTTCTGATATCATTAGATTGCTATTCATTCCATTTTTTATTTTTAATTTTTTCCCCCTTGTTCATTTGAGTATTTTACCAAACTTTTCTGTCTCACTCTGGTCCCTTTTTTCTGTGTTCACATGCCATCTACATATTGTGATTTG
Organism: Nanger dama; assembly: GCA_917880005.1. Lineage (NCBI taxonomy): Eukaryota > Metazoa > Chordata > Mammalia > Artiodactyla > Bovidae > Nanger > Nanger dama. The sequence goes on along the minus strand of CAKJTW010000012.1, from coordinate 6,976,454 downwards.
CAAATAAGACTCCAACTCTTTACTCAAGAAAAGCGTATTGCTCCCTACCATGCTGTTCTGCTCCCTTCATGTCTCAGCCCTGAGGGAGACATCTCACTCTCCCTGGGACCTGTCATTTACTATCTCTGCCTCAAGGTCCTCTGACGCTGGCCCCTTGGGTCTCACTCAGCTCAGAGGGAGGAAACTGAACAGAGTCTTTGCCTATTGGAACCCATTCCCTCCCACCTGCAGTCTGTCCATGTGAGAAGCTGACAATCTCCAGAGAGGAAGCAGGCAGGAGTGGGAAGAGAAGACAGGTGTGGATCACTCCAAAAGACCTGAAACATTCAATCTGCTCCCGAAAGCGACTATCAGATTAGATGTGAGCAAAAGACCTGTAAAAAATTAGGAAAAATGTTAAAATCTAAAAGGATATTTCTCTCCGAATGTGTCACAATTGTCTTTAAATTCTCACTCAATTTTAAGGAAATCAAGAACTGAAAATCAGAGAGGAGGCATGTGGTGTGCTTTTTACAGGAAAAATAACACAGGAGTCATGCCCTGTGCTGGCTGATATATATATAATACACAGTTATAGCTGTAGCCCTATGGCTGCTGGTAACTGCATTAGGACAGGTATAGAACACTTCCAGCATCACAGAGAGTTCCGCTGTACAGCACTGCTTTCAGGGGTACCCAGTCACAGGTCTGTCTAGTCAAGGGTACGGTTTTTGCAGTAGTCAGGTATGGATGTGAGAGTTGGATTATAAAGAAAGCTGAGCACAAAGGACTGGTACTTTTGAAATGTGTTGGAGAAGACTCTTAAGAGTCCCGTGGACTGCAAGGAGATCATACCAGTCTATCCTAAAGGAAATCAATCCTGAGTATTCATCAGAAGGACTTATGCTGAAACTGAAGTTCCAATACTTTGGCCACCTGATGCGAAGAGCTCTCATTAGAAAAGACCCTGAGGCTGGGAAAGACTGAAGGCAGGAGGAGAAGGGGATGACAGAGGATGAGATGGTTGGATGGCATCACCGACTCAATGAACATGAGTTTGAGCAAGCTCAGGGAGTTGGTGATGGACAGGGAGGCCTGGGGTGCTGCAGTCTACAGGATCTTAACGAGTCAGACAGGACTGAGTGACTGGACAACAACTCGCAGAAAAGTCCTCATGTTTCCACAAGCATCAGTTAAGCAGCGTGCACGTGCATACCTTATACATTTAACATATACATTGTTTAATGGCATACTGTTTTCATTGACTAAAATTTTTAAGCAATCATTAGTCTCCCAATGTCATCAGAGAATCTACCATGGTTATAAGTTGTTATGTATGAAGTGAAGCAATTAAATGATTTAGAAGAAGACAGGGGAAAAAGGGAGAATGAACTGTAGTGGAGTCTGTTTTCTTTACAGAAAAAAAAATAAGTAAAGGACTTTTTATTTTGTTAGACAGTGCTTACTTTTAGAGTGGACTTCACTGAGGTTAGGTGATTCATTCCTTTCCTCCGTGATTCTAGAGGTGAAGGCGCTTGTCGTTGTATAAGCCGGCAGGACAGCAGATTGTGGAGTCTGTCCTGGACAGCCACGCCTGTTCTGCTGCCTGGACGGTCACTCCAGGAAGCCCTCTCAGGACCCCCAGCAGACTGTACTTTCTATGTCAGACTTAACTCGTGTTTCTCTTTGACTTGCAGTTTTCTTCCCCCACTGTAAGCTCCTTGAGGGGAGGGAGCGTGACTGGCTTTGCTCACCACTGTATCTTTGGTATAAAAGGACATCATTAAGTGTTAGTTGAATGGAAGATGATACCAACAGAAAAGGTTTAAGAGCCTGGTGATCACAGGTGTGCATCAAGTGCGGCTGCCCCTTCGAGGAATGAGAGGTTGCCCCCGCCCCCGACCCCCAGAGACAAAAGCATATTTTGTTGACATTTACACCTTCGACCCCTCACATGTCACCAGATTTTACACATGATTTACAGTAGTGTCTGGGAAAGACTGCAGCCTCATAAATAACTTGGCAAGTTAAGGCTAACGAGAAACAAAAACAGAAACTGGAAGAACTAGTCACTTGTTTTAAAAACTCATTTCACGATTCATTTTCTTTTTTCTTATCAAAGAGACAGGAAGCTCAGGGTGTATAAATCTTTAATGTTAAGCGTACCCCTTCGAAATGAGGACAAGTTCTTAAACCTCTCCGTGAAGCAATCTCTTCATGAAAGTTTATGCTGTGTTGGGAATAGCATGTGCTAATGTAAGTGGGATATATAGGGAAGAAAGCACAGCAGAAGAAAAAACAAACCTTAACCGTAATTTCAAATAATGACTGATGGGTGTATGGCTGGTTCAGGGGTGGAATTCTCAAATGATGACTGATAATTATGCAAGAAATATTAAAGATGTTAAAATACATATGCAGTCTTTTACATTTCTATTGACAACTTAAGTGTGTACCCTGGCAGTCAGAACGTGGTGTTAAGTTCATTTTCAAGGACTTGAAATAAAAAGGCAAATAGCAAAGCATATGCCAAAACAGGCTGCTTATGAGTAACTTCTCAACCGGGGGCTCTGCCTTTGTGAGAGAAATATCAGTAAGGAAGCGTCTTACATAAATAAGCTGAAGGAAATATCTTGATTTTTAGAACTGATAGGATTCCAAAACAGGAAAATCTTCAAAGCAGATGCTTTAAAAAAAAAAAAAAGAGCCAAATATTTCTTCCCAACGCAATACTCATGCTCTGGAAATAGCTGAGCCATCTCCTTGTCGACCTTTCCCCTTGTTCTGATGACTTCAGTGGTAACTTAGGTGCCATATTCTCATTCTCTTCTTGAGCAGCCGTGGTGCCTTGAGTTTTGCTCCCTAAATAAAAGTCTGTATTTGTGAATTCTCCACCTTGAGAATGAAATATATCTAAATCATAAGAAGGAATGGGCTTCTTATGGTAGCCTTTGCATTTTTCTGATTTCTGGAGACCAAAGAATCCTTAAAGCACCAACTATGTGCATGAATGCTCAGTTGCTCAGTCTTGTCCAATTCTTTGCAACCCCATGGACTGTAGTCTGCCAGGCTCCTTTGTCCACGAAATTCTCCAGGCAAGAATACTGGAGTGGGTTGCCATTTTCTCCTCCAGGAGATCTTCCCAACCTGAAGACGGAACCCCCATCTCTTGCATCTCCTGCATCGGCAGCAGATTCTCTACCATTAGCACCGCCTGGGAAGTGTCTATGAACCTCTCACCCTTCCCTCATGGAATCTTGGAGCACTTGAAATACTCAGAGCTATATAACTGCAATGCAGTAGTTGCTGGAGACAGAATAGCCTCTTGTGTTCTCCTTGTTTTTGCACTCTTGGGTTGTGAGCATTTTTAAGTGTGGCCACCTTAAAGTAGAGGTAGAGTGGAAATAGGAATTGTAGTGTAGCAGTTGAGCCTTCTAGCTTCATGTAGCACTGAGCTCTTTTATTCCCATACCTTTCTTTCTTTTAAAAAATCTTTTAAAGAATTGAAGTATAGTTGCTGTCCAATACTACATAAGTTACAGGTATACAATATAATGATTCACTATTTTTAAAGGTTATGAACCATTTGTAGTTATTATAAAGCATTGGCTATATTCCCCATGTTGTACAATATATTCTTGTAGCTTATTTTATACCCAATAGTTTGTACCCCTTAATTCACCAACCCTATGTTGTCCCTCCCCCTTCTCACTCTCCACTGGTAAATTAGTCTGTTCTGTACACCGGTGAGTCTGCTTCTTTTTGTTATATTTGCTAGTTTGTTGTATTTTTTAGATAACACATATAAATGATATCTACTTGCACCCCCTGCATTGGAACTCACACCCCCTGCGTTGGAAGGCAAAGCCTTAACCACTGGGCAACCAGGCAAGTACCTCCTTGGCCTATATTTTTGAAATAGATGCATGAATGAGTGTGGAGAGTTAAAAGGAGCAGCCCAGGAAACTGACTAAACAGAAGCAGGGCTCTCTTGGCCAAGGGTGGAAAGAGGCCAATGTTTTCCTTGCCCTTATTAGAAGGGATGTCTCTTACTAACACAGAATTCCCTGGTGACTCAGAGGATAAAGAGTCTGCCTGCAGTGTGGGAGACCTGAGTTTGATCTCTGGGTTGGGAAGATCCCCTGGAGAAGAAAATGGCAACCCACTCCAGTATTCTTGCCTGGAAAATCCTATCAATGGAGGAGCCTGGTGGGCTACAGTCCATAGGGTTGCAAAGTGTCAGACTCAACTGAGCGACTTCACTTTCACTTTTCTACTAATACTTGCTGGACTGCATTGTTCTTCCCATTTTCCTTTCTAGCCACTCTTATTATTATTTTTTTTTAACAAAGGGTGGGATCAATTCACTGATGTTGTCAAGGTGTGACCCTCCTTCTAGGAGCAGTGGCATTGTAATGGGATATCAAATTTTAAAGATGACCCTGGAAAAAAGAATTTGACCCTCTATATCCCTGTTAGAACCAAGTTTATAAGGAAGTTCATAAGATTCTGTGACCTGCAAAGCTACTCAATGCAGATGTTAAACAGGCTAGTTCCTTCTAATTGTACCTCACTTCAACTATGTCCTCTTGACACAAAGGGTTCCCCAGGGACTGGGCTGTGTTATAAGCTCCTCAAAGAATGAAAGCTGAAAAAATTCATCCAATCATTGGGACTTGCTAGCTTACTGAAAACAAGATAAATTAATGTTCAACCAGATGTTTTGGCTTCGGCCAGACAGACGAAGCCAATTTTTATGTTTGAACTGCTTGGCACTCTTCTTCAAGGAGATTTGTTGATGGAACACTTCAAGGACAGCCAGTCTTCACCCAAGCCCATCAGAGGAGTCCTGAGGTGCAGCCAACACCTCATCCACATTGGCTTCTTCGGAGATCTGACACTATTGTGAAATGGTTTTTCATGGTTTCCAGGAGCTCAAAGAACCAGATGACAAGTGAAAATCATATTCAGTAGACCCGCGGTTGTCCACCTGGGCTGTTTTGCCCTCAGGGGATGTTTGTCAATGTTGTGGAAGGGTTTTGGTTGTCACGGTTGTGAAGAGGTGCTACTGGTGTTTCATTGTACTTTGACACGATGCTTTAAAGCAAAGCAAAACTGACTCAGCAATTAAAACAGGAGGGAAATTAAATATGGAAGGAAGTGAATTCATTGATGGCATTTGTCTTGATATAGCTTTATAGGATCATGAGGCAGAAAGAAAAAAATGCACTTTAGTGAAAAAAAATGAGTGTCAAGTTTTTGTCATTTAGGGAAAGAACAGCATGAGTATTAAAGATGAAAGGCTCTTTGATGGATAAAATACTTTGATGGGGCTGTGTGGTTGGGAAAGGTGAGCCTCTGTCTTGCCTTTTTTTTTTTTTTTTTTTTTTTGCCAACTTACAGGCAAAGCCTAGATTTTTGAGGGTGAAAGAGCTCAACTGCTTCCACGAGGAAAGTAAGGATTTTGAGTGTTGATGGGCAGCTGAGGAAAGAAGGTTTGAGGGACCCAGCATGTCAGAAGAAACTCTCAGTCCTGTGGCAGCAGGCGGTATTTCTGGACAAATCATGACAGTGGGAAATTTCCTGTGGGGGAGGAAATATGGGGACCTGTGAAAAACGATGCTGTTTTAAGTTGGGGGTTGCGTTTCTCTGGTTGTTAGGAAGTGATTGTGAAGAAACCACACTGGTTGTCCTTCAAAGCTTCAGTGAAAGTGGACCACGCACAGCAGAACTGGATAGTGTCGCGGGAGAGAGAGGGGGAATAAGGAAGATGAGTGGCGATCAGAGGAAGCGGAATGCCCATTCACTCCTCCCGGTTCCCATCCTCTCAGACACTAGAAAAGAAGCAGGACTTCTCATGGACTAGGATGGGGCCGTGAGCCACGTCGTTCAGATGATATAAGAAGATGTGCCCTCAGCTAGCCAGACAGTACTGGAGCCATCTGGCTCACAGAACTGAGTGAGTGAGAGGAACCATCAAGCCATGGCGTCTTTTCACTAGTCACACTGGAGACGTGTGTCCTGTACAGACATCTCTGTATCTGTGGCTTTCTCAAGGCCTTTAGGTGACACACACAGCTTTCCTAAAGGCCTGAAATCTAGTTCTTTTGCCCAACCTGGCTACGTGAAGGAGAGGAAGGGAGATGGGACAGGAGGAGATAGTTGTAAGATGGTTTGCCTGGGGTTGGTTGCATGAATCAGAGCCCAGGCTTTCTGTCGACATCACTTGCTTTGGAAGATTACTGAACTCTACGTCGTTTTTCAGAGCATGTCCCCTCAAGATGTCTTGGTTTTGTTGCATGGCAAAGATCACGTCTGCTTTGTCTCCCTGCAGTTCTGGGAGTTCCCAGCTGCCAGACGCAGCATAAGAGGCTGTCGAAGAAGTCATTTGCCAAAGGTGAAAAGTTAGAGGTGCCAAGGCATTTGCTGCAGTCATTTTTCTTGTCTAATATTTGTCATCTTCCATTAGTCAGGAATACTAATGAGTAGTCAGGGTGTCCAAATGACAATAATTCACCGTTTTCCCAGTCCTACCGAGACTGTTTAAATGCAGCCGTAGGAACTGTAAAGCGTTTGCGTGTTACTGCTGTGGTCTAGGTCCCATAAAGTTCTTTCTGGAGTACTGCTCACTAAATCAGCCCTAACGCACTTTCATCTTTTGTGTGTGTGTCTCGGCTTTTCACTAAATCTTGCTTCTAAATGTTTGCTTGGTTGGTTCCTCATGCCCTTTGTGTCCGTTCAGATGTTACTGCTTTGGAGAGAACTTCACTCTCCTTCTCCCCCCACCCCACCCTCGCCTCGGTTTAGAGTGTTGCTCCTCTGCCTCTCTGCCATTCGGTAGTAGTTTTTTGTCTTATGTGGCTTTTGTTTTGTTTTAGTGATACTTATCCCTAACTGCCTTTGTTTACTCCCTTCTTGGTTATTGCCTTTCTCCTACTAAAATACAGGGCTTCTCATGTGACTCAGGAGTAAAGAATCCTCCTGCCAATGCAGGAGATGCAGGAGACATGGGTTCGATCCTTGGGCTGGGAAGATCCTCTGGAGGAGGAAGTGGCAACCCACTCCAGTATTCTTGCCTGGAGAATCCCTTGGACAGAGGAGCCTGGAGAGTTATAGTCCACGGGGTCGCAAAGAGTCAGATGCGACTTCCTAACCGAGCACACACTAGAATACAAGGTCGGTGCAGACCAGGGTCTCATCTGACATGTTTGCCATTTTAGGCACATTACTCACACTGTGCTCTGAACGTAGGAGGTTCTCAGTAACTGTTTATTTGGTAAATGGACAAATGAATGAGTGAAACTACTGTTTATGACAAAGTGCTTTGTGGTCTTGTCCGAGATCTCATTCTCTTCAAAGTCTGTTGGTTTTCCTACCACACTCAGAATTACTTCTTAACTTTCCATGTATACAGTTCAGTTCAGTTCAGTTCAGTCGCTCACTGTTGTCTGACTCTTTGCGACCCCATGAATTGCAGCACACCGGGCCTCCATGTCCATCACCAACTCCCGGAGTTCACTCAGACTCACGTTCATTGAGTCGGTGATGCCATCCAGCCGTCTCATCCTCCGTCATCCCCTTCTCCTCCTGCACCCAGTCCCTCCCAGCATCAGAGTCTTTTCCAATGAGTCAACTCTTCGCATGAGGTGGCCTAAGTACTGGAGTTTCAGCTTTAGCATCATTCCTTCCAAAGAACACCCAGGGCTGATCTCCTTCAGAATGGACTGGTTGGATCTCCTTGCAGTCCAAGGGACTCTCAAGAGTCTTCTCCAACACCACAGTTCAAAAGCATCAATTCTTCAGTTCTCAGCCTTCTTCACAGTCCAACTCTCACATCCATACATGACCACTGGAAAAACCATAGCCTTGACCAGACAGACTTTTGTTGGCAAAGTAATGTCTCTGCTTTTCAATATGCTCTTTAGGTTGGTCATAACTTTCCTTCCAAGGAGTGAGCGTCTTTTAATTTCATGGCTGCAGTCACCATCTGCAGTGATTTTGGAGCCCCCCAAAATAAAGTCTGACACTGTTTCCACCGTTTCCCCATCTATTTCCCATGAAGTGATGGGACCAAATGCCATGATCTTCATTTTCTGAATGTTGAGCTTTACACAAGGCCCTACCTAATCAAAGGCTGGTCTACTTACTGTTCAGTCTCTTTCCCCTTTTTGCTTTGCTCCAATCACACTCATTCTTTTCTTTATTTGAACAAGCTAAGCTTACTCTTGATGGTCAAGAGTATGGGCTCTGGCCTCGGCTACATCTGGGTTGGAACCTCAGCGCTGCTTGTTGCTGGCTGTGTGATGCTGAGCAAATTCTTCCCCTTGTCTAACCCTCATTTCTCTCATTTGTAAAGTGCAAGTAATGATAGCACAGGGATCAAGACATACCCATGGGAAAGAAATGCAAAAAAGCAAAATGGCTGTCTGGAGAGGCCTTACAAATAGCTGTGAAAAGAAGAGAGGAGAAAAGCAAAGGAGAAAAGGAAAGACATAGCATCTGAATGCACAGTTCTAAAGAATAGCAAGAAGAGATAAGAAAGCCTCCTTCAGCGATCAATGCAAAGAAATAGAGGAAAGCAACAGAATGGGAAAGACTAGAGATCGCTTCAAGAAAATCAGAGACACCAAGGGAACATTTCATGCAAAGATGGGCTCGATAAAGGACAGAAATGGTATGGACCTAACAGAAGCAGATGATATTAAGAAGAGGTGGCAAGAATACACAGAAGAACTGTACAAAAAAGATCTTCATGACCCAGATAATCATGATGGTGTGATCACTCACCTAGAGCTAGACATCCTGGAATGTGAAGTCAAGTGGGCCTTAGAAAGCATCACTACGACCAAAGCTAGTGGAGGTGATGGAATTCCTATTGAGCTATTTCAAATCCTGAAAGAAGATGCTTTTGAAAGTGCTGCACTCAATATGCCAGCAAATTTGGAAAACTGAGCAGTGGCCACAGGACTGGAAAAGGTCAGTTTTCATTCCAATTCCAAAGAAAGGCAACGCCAAGGAATGCTCAAACTACCACACAATTGCACTCATCTCACATGCTAGTAAAGTAATGCTCAATATTCTCCAAGCCAGGCTTCAGCAATATGTGAACTGTGAACTTCCTGATGTTCAAGCTGGTCTTAGAAAAGGCAAAGGAACCAGAGATCAAATTGCCAACATCGCTGGATCATGGAAAAAGCAAGTTCCAGAAAAACATCCATTTCTCCTTTTTGACTATGCCAAAGCCTTTGACTATGTGGATCACAATAAACTGTGGAAAATTCTGAAAGAGATGGGAATACCAGACCACCTGACCTGTCTCTTGAGAAATCTGTATGCAGGTCAGGAAGCAACAGTTAGAACTGGACATGGAACAACAGACTGGTTCCAAATAGGAAAAGGAGTACGTCAAGGCTGTATATTGTCACCCTACTTATTTAACTTATATGCAGAGAACGTCATGAGAAATGCTGGACTGGAAGAAACACAAGCTGGAATCAAGATTGCCAGGAGAAATATCAATAACCTCAGATATGCAGATGACACCACCCTTATGGCAGAAAGTGAAGAGGAGCTAAAAAGCCTCTTGATGAAAGTGAAAGAGGAGAATGAAAAAGTTGGCTTAAAGCTCAACATTCAGAAAACAAAGATCATGGTATCTGGTCCCATCACTTCATGGGAAATAGATGGGGAAACGGTGGAAACAGTGTCAGACTTTATTTTGGGGGCTCCAAAATCACTGCAGATGGTGACTGCAGCCATGAAATTGAAAGACGCTTACTCCTTGGAAGGAAAGTTATGACCAATCTAAAGAGCATATTAAAAAGCAGAGACATTTCTTTGCCAACAAAGGTCCATCTAGTCAAGGCTATGGTTTTTCCTGTGGTCATGTATGGATGTGAGATTTGGACTGTGAAGAAGGCTGAGTGCTGAAGAATTGATGCTTTAGAACTGTGGTGTTGGAGAAGACTCTTGACAGTCCCTTGGACTGCAAGGAGATCCAACCAGTCCATTCTGAAGGAGATCAGCCCTGGGTGTTCTTTGGAAGGAATGATGCTAAAGCTGAAACTCCAGTACTTAGGCCACCTCATGAGAAGAGTTGACTCATTGGAAAAGACTCTGTTGCTGGGAGGGATTGGGTGCAGGAGGAGAAGGGGATGACGGAGGATGAGACGACTGGATGTCATCACTGACTCGATGGACGCGAGTCTGAGTGAACTCCGGGAGTTGGTGATGGACAGGGAGGGTGTGCTGCGATTCATGGGGTCGCAAAGAGTCGGACACGACTGAGCGACTGAACTGAACTGAACTGAATGATAGCACCTACCTCATATGTGGTACGGAGAAGGCAATGGCACCCCAGTCCAGTACTCTTGCTTGGAAAATCCCATGGACAGAGGAGCCCCGTAGGCTGCAGCCCATGGAGTTGCAAAGATTTGGACACAACTGAGCGACTTCACTTTCACTTTTCACTTTCATGCATTGCAGAAGGAAATGGCAACCCACTCCAGCGTTCCTGCCCGGAGAATCTCAGGGCCGGGCGAGCCTGGTGGGCTGCCCGGGATTGCACAGAGTTAATTTAGCTGCAGCAGCATATGTGGTAAATCCATGGGGCCACATGCTCAGAGAATTAAGGAAGTCTCAGTGAAGAGACTTGTGGACACAGCATGGATTGGGTCAGGGTTGCAGATATCAGTTTTTAGGAGAATAAAAAGTTGGTTTTGGGTGTGGTTGAGTTCTCTAGGGAGGTGAGTTCTCTAGAGGGAAGAGTGTGAAGAAAGGATGTGGAGGATCAAGGATCAAGCTGTGTGTTGCGTCCACAGTGAGATGAGAAAGGCTCAAAGAGAAGGCATCAGAAGGAGGGGAAGCAGATCAGGGCAGCGGTTTGGGGAGCTGGAATAGGTGGGGGTGGCTGGAGAGTGGCTGAAGAAGACGAGATCAGAGATATAAGATGCGAGTAGCGTCTGGAGGTCCAAGAATGTCATCCCTGGAGTATGGGATGTCCTTTGTCCTTACCTATTGAGGATCATAGATCCCTGAGTGGACTGAACAGTGTCCTCCCAAAATCTATGTCCACCCCAAAGCTCAGAATATGACCATGTATGAAAGTAAGAGTCTTTTCAGGTTTCCCAGTGGCTCAGTGGTAAAGAATCTGTCTGCAATGCTGGAGATACAGGTTCGATCTCTGGGTCGGGAAGAGCCCCTGAAGGTGAGCACAGCAATCCGATCCAGCATTCTTGCCTGGAGAATCCCATGGACAGGAGAGCCTGGTGGGCTACAGTCCATGGAGTCTCAAAGAGTCAGACATGACTGACACGACTGAGCATGCGTGCACAAGAGTCTTTGCAGGTATAGCAAAGGTAAGGGTCGAGATGAAGTCATGCCGGGTCAGGGTGAGGCCTAACTCCAAGTGTCTCTATAAGAGATGGAAAAGGACACACAGAGACACGGGGAAGAAGGCCCTAGGAAGATGGAGACAGAGATTCGAATGTGACCATAAGGAAAGGAACACTAGGAGTCCCCAGAAGCTGGAAGCAGCAAGGGCAGACCCTCCCTTAGAGCCTCTGAAGAGAATGTGGTCCCAGGAACATTTTGATCTTAGATGTCTGGCCTCCAGACTGTGAGAGAGCAGTTTCTATTGTTTTAAGCCAGCAAGGTTTTAGTCAGTGGTTTTGACTGCTTTAGAAAACTAATTCAGTCTTCTAGAGAATTTGATGAAATCTATGGATCTTTTCTCCAGAAAAGATACGTATGCACACACAAGTACAATTTTGCTATCACTTTAACTGGATGTGCTAGAGCTCAACCGTAGGTCTCAAGGTTAAGCACCTTTCCTCTAGAAAATGGGGTACCATTAATCCAACTGGGGCTTCCCAGGTGGCTTGGGGTAAAGAATCCTCCTGTCAGTGCAAGACATGCAGGTTCAATCCCTCGGTTGGGAAGGTCCCTTGAAGGAGAAAATGGCAACCCCCTCCAGTATTCTTGCCTGGAAAATACCATGGACGGCAGAGCTTGGCAGGCTCCAGTCCAAAGGGTTGCAAAGAGTCAGACAAGATTGTACATGCACGTGCACCATTAACTCAACTGAGTCTGAGTTTCAGAACAGGAGTCACAGAAGCAACGTGGAGATGAGAAGGAACCAAGGGAGATTTTAAATATGAAAGACTTAGAGTGCAGTCACTTCCCTTTTCACACATTTGCAAAATACTTCATTCTTTCCTTCTGGAAATTTTTAAATACAAAAGAAAATCAGTAAGGTTGCTTATCACGTGTCCCAAAGCAGAATTTTTATTAGACAAAAAGGAGCAATGATTTTAGTTTCTGCAGCTTGCTCCAAAATGATGAAGAACACCCTGGAGTAAATGCCGTTTTGTCTTGATTCACTGGAATCAGGTAGCGAGCTGAGGGAGATGTGGGTGGAGGAGTTTAATTTTGTGATTTCTGGGGCCAAAGGTGAGGTTGCTGCTGAAAGTGCAATACCTGGGGTGAGACAGATGCCTGATGAAGTTGGAGGCCATGACCAAGCAGTTCTGGCAAGAGGAGAGGTGCTGCACTGGAGGCGTGGAGACAGGGCTGCACATTGAGAGGCGCTCTTGCCTCCTCCAGCTCAATGGCAGTGGCCACTCCATCTTTACAAGTTTGATACAGATGAAGATAATGCTTCCTGAAATATTCTTTATGTACTGAAGAACTGATGCTTTCAAACTGTGGTGGTCAATGGCCATAAGTTTGAGCAAGCTCTCGAGATAGTAAAGGACAGGGAAGCCTGGCGTGCTGTAGTCCATGGGGTCGCAAAGAGTTGGACACAACTGAGTGGCTGAACAACAACAAATTTGGCAAATAGCTTTATTCTTCCTGCTGGCATATATCTTCTAAATATAAGTGGTGTTTCCACTGCCATTGTGTGATCATGGAGACAGGAAGAACAGGAGGTTCAAATTTAGCCTTGTGTGTGCGTGGACAGGTCACATAGTAGGGGCTCAGTTTCGCTGTCACAATAAAGCAAGTTATTGTTAGGGTAAATGGGGAAATACCTGTCTGGTGTACATTGTCTGTGGATGACTCAGTACCTTCCCCACCCATACTTTTTCTATACTCTTTTTCCCACTTGCTAACAACATCCCAATTTATTTCAGGATAATAGAACCCTATCTACAGGAATTCCTTGGTGGTCCGATGGTTAGGACTCAATGCTTTCACTGCTATGACCCAGATTCAGTCTCTGGTGGGGGGAACTAAGGTCTGGCAAACTGTGTGTCACAGCCAAAAAGAAAAAAAAATAGAACCTATCTCAGCCCGGGCTGGGGGTCAGGGCGGGGGTATGGCTTAGATCAGGATAAGGAGATGAAAGGGGACATTTGCCAAAGAAGGACAATCTTCCAAATAAAAAGACAAAGTCTCACAGGGATAAAATCTTTGTCCCTACGTCTTCCTTTTGTTTTGAACATTGGGTGTGAAGCCTGGAGCTGCAGCAACCGTCTTGTAACCACTAAGATATAGGCAATTTGTGAACAGTGACAGAGTAGGAGAAAGAGCGCAGATCTCTGACAGTATCATTGAGAAACTGAATCACAGGCAGCAACCGCTAACCCCTAGGCTTTTTGTTAGAAAAGTTAAGTAAATTCCTGTTTTACATTGCAGATGAATGAAATCCTAACTACAGTCTTTAATGTAATCTTAAATGTGAAACAGTATGTTCTCATACCAGTGCTTGGCAATAGTGAGTGTCAGTAAATGCCAAGAACTTCCCCATCACTCCTCTGTTCTGGTTTGGTTTAAGTTGTGCTTTCCCTGTATTATTTCCCAAGGACTCCATTTCTTTCTTTGGCTAGTACCTTCATTACATATTTAATTTTATTCAATAATATCTTATTTGACTGAGTGTCACCTATCAACCAAACCTATCTTTCTTCAACATAGTTGAGAATCTGGTGGCTGGTGGCGGGGAGAAAAATTAGTGGCGATTGTACAGAAAATTAGATGTGAAAAACTTCATTTTCTAAAGGTAGTATTTATCTAAAGGCAGAATCTAAGAAGAGAGCCTCTTATCTTACTTGTAAGTTTGTATACTTTTACTTTGGATTCAGTTTGTATCAAAACTTGGCTAAATTGTTGCGAGCCTGCTCAAAACAACAACAACAAAAAATGGTGATAACATAGGAGAGCAAAACAACTATAAAAACTATGAAGTGAGCATTGTAATAACTTTAAGTCATTTCATATAGCTTCAGGCAGCCTGCACACTTGAAAATTCCCAGGGGGATCTCTATATCATAGCACAGGACGAAAGCTGACATTCCTAATTATCCAGAGACATGTAGAAGAGGTTAATCTATGTTCCATATATTCTGCCCAAGGCAGGAAAATGTTTTAGCTTCTTCTGAAAGATTCCCATTAAAAAAAAAACACACCAAACTTTTGCTTGAAAACAGTAAGCTTCCCATATCTGACACATTTCACTTTAAATATCCGGGTATACATGTTATCTTGTTGCCTAGACATGTCACAGGATTTTTAGAGATTATCATCCTAAATTCTTAATGTATATCTCTGCTCACACTTCCTACCGCGATAAACCATGAGAGACAAGTGATAAAGGTCTATTGATTTGACTTATCTTCACATGTAGAAGCTGTTGGGTGTTATAACTTCATTTAATCTTTCAGCTCTTCAGAGTTTGTGTCACACTTAGAAGAATTCAAGTGACACAAGTTCTGGTTTAGTGAGTGATCTCAGGGGCGTTCAAATATCTTGTCCATGAAAGAGAAATGCACACTCTCAGAGTCCCATGTTAGAAGCATAAACTGGCTAGATAAGGATCCCCCAGGGTTCAGGGTGCTATAGTCTTGGCATGGAAGGAGATGATCGGCTTTCAGTTTAGGTCTCAAGCCCGTGTGCCCTTTGGTCAAGGAGAGGAACATAGACTCTCCTTCACTCCATCATTAAGGAGAATAAGAGAGTGAGAGAACAGCAGGCATAAGCAGACACAGATACAGAACCAAGTTCAGGTGAGAAAGCTGAAACATCACTTAGCCTGGATAAAGACACAGAGCGCCTAGCATAGGAAATGTGGAACCTCAAACTCAGGAAGATCAGACCAGAGCAGTATGTGTTCCTGTATTTCTCTCGGTTGTCCTGGTTAAGGGGATTCACACATTGCTTTGGAAAGACAGGCAGTCAGGTCAGGAACCCTGGATATGCTTCCTAGAGTTGTTCAGTACTCAGCTGTGTCTGCCTCTGCACCGCATGGGCTGCAGCACACCACGTCTCCTTGTCCTTCAGTATCTCCCAGAGTTGGCTCAAACTCATCTCCATTGAGACCATGATACCATCCAACCGTCTCATCCTCTATTGCCCCCTTCTCTTGCCTTCAATCTTTCCCAACATCAGGGTCTTTTCCAAGGAGTCAACTCTTTGCGTCCAGTGGCCAAAGTATTGGAGCTTCAGCTTCAGCCTCAGTCCTTCAAATGAATATACTTCCTATATGGTTCTAATGATAGAGGATTAATGATGCCATTTTCATGACAAACTTTGCAATCATTCATTCTCAAAACATGTTTTGTCAACTTAAGAGAACACCAAGTTAAACAGTGCTGTAGCTTGTTCATTATAGATACTTGGACTAAGTGGACCTAACTTATGAAATCTGAAGTAGACAGAAATCAGGTGTACAATACTTATTATTTAAGGGCTCTTCATCTAGGTGTCCATGGATTTATATTCAAGAGGAATGAAAGTCACTAGAAATCCATACAAAATTCTGTATCTCCCTGGACCTGTGCATTTTCAAGGTCAGCTGATCAATAGCTTTTCTTATAGTCTCTGAAATCTGTCACACTAATGGGGTTTAAGCAAAATAGGTTTTAGAATACCCTCAAGAATTTGAGGGTATTCTAAATACATACATACATACATAAATAATATGAAATTCTAGAAAATGCATATGAATGAAAGAAAATATATACCAAAACTACATATTTAGCTATTTCTCCAGCTTTAGATATTAAAAAGTATGCATGGATATAAATAAGCACACACAACTGAAATATACATATATACATTATATATTCTTAGAATAAAATAATTGGATATAGCAAAACATTTGTAAATTGTATTTTGCCTTTTAAATCACATATGTCTACATAATCATCCTTAATGATTATATAGAATTCCATTATATAAATGTATCATAAATTTAAACATTTAAGATTTAAAAATATATTTTCTTATTATATATTACAATGATATATATCTATATTTTTGCCCATTTAGCCAATTAGTTTTAAGGACAAGCTATAAGAAGTTGACTTTCTGAGTCACTTTTAAGTCTTCTAATATTTTACCCAATTAATTTCCAAAAATTTTACACTCTTAAGAGCAGTATAAGAAAGTGCCTCTCTATATTCATCGGCTAACACTGGGCACAGGTCATTTTTTTTTTTTTGTCTCTGTTAATAAGACTGTTAAAAAAGGGAACCTCAAAGGACTTCCTGGTGGCCCAGTGGTTAAGACTTCCCTTTCCACTGCAGGGAGTCTGGGTTCAATCCCTTGTCAAGGAGCTAAGATCCAACATGCCTCATAGCCAAAAACCCAAAACATCAAACAGAAGCAATATTGTAACAAATTCAATAAAAACTTTAAAAATAGTCCACATCGGAAAAAAAAAAAAAACCTTCAAAAAAGAAAAAAAAGAGCCTCGATATTTGTTAGCATTTATTTGGTGATTCTGCTGTTACATATGTTTTAATTATTTATATCCTTTCTTTTGAGAATGAACTTTTATTAATATCCTTGACCCCCTTAAAATGTTACTTTTTTCACTTATAAGAACTTTTTTATATGAATACTTTGACATGTGTTGTACATAAATTTTCCCAGTGTGTAGCTGGCTGAATATTTTGTAGAAAAGAAATTTTACCTGTTATGTAGCCAAAGCTTTAAATTGTGTTTCATTTAAATATTGTTCCTCCATGTTATATTTAAATAGGCATAAGATTATATAAACATTCATCCATATTTTCCTCTAGAGACTTCATAATTTCTTTTTTACATTTCATCTTTCTATTTCTCTGTCACCCAGATTTTCTTTAGGTTGCTCATGGTAATGAATGATCCCTAAATTTTAATGACTTCTGATCATATGTGTTTATTTCTCACTCACCTTGTGTATTGGCTACAGGCTTGCTTTGGTGCTGGTCCAGATATGCCTCATTCTGGGAGTCCACCTGAACAAGCAGCCTCTATCTCTGTCTCCTGCCAGAGGGACAAAGAGCCATGGTGGAGCCACGCGATGGCTCGTTGAACTTATACCAGGATGTGGCATAGTCACTGGCCACATCAAGTCATATGGCTAAGTCTATATCATGGTGCACGGAAGTATAGACTTGTAGGAAGGGCAACTGACAATTAAAAACTAAGTATAACATACCACTTGTTTATTGGAGGGCCTAACTTTTTATTTTTCTAAGTAGTTAACCAGTTGTTTCAATACCATGTGTTAGTAGTCTTATTTTCCATGCTGCTCTGTGATGCTAATTTTATTACAAGCTACTTTCTTTTTATATCCTTTTTTAGTTCCTGGACATTCTGTTGGGTTTCATTGATC
Organism: Nanger dama; assembly: GCA_917880005.1. NCBI lineage: Eukaryota > Metazoa > Chordata > Mammalia > Artiodactyla > Bovidae > Nanger > Nanger dama. The sequence goes on along the minus strand of CAKJTW010000012.1, from coordinate 6,958,873 downwards.
TATTTTTCCCCTCCTGCACAAAGACTAGTTGTACTTTTAAAGTTACCTAGGGAAGGGCTCACTTTATTTCCTTTATTTAATAAATGTCTTGAGTATGCTCTCTGTTCATTATTTTAGTTGAATTTTTGAAAACCTGCACCATTTATTTTCAAAAAGAAATCCTATTGGAATAATGATTGAGTTGTGTCATATGTTTGGATTTATTTGGGAAACTTGTTTGTTTGCAATATTAAGTTTTCTCATCCATGAACATAGTATGTTAATTTTATTTGTCCATGCTATGTTTTAAGTTTTCTTAGAGTTTTGTAGATTTGACAAAGTGTGTCTTAAACTCTACATTTGTTTCAAGAAATTTCATAGTTTTTGATACTTTTATAAAATAATTATCCCCATGATATTTTACAAGTGATTGTAGCTAGTATATGGGAAAGCCATTGTCTTGGTTTATACTTATTTTCTAATAAAATTAGAACTCTAAACTAATGTATTTAATAGTTTTTAATTAATTTTCTTTTTCTTGGACCAAGTAGTTACTTATGTTTTTGCAATTTATGTATTATCCCTTTTTTGACTTAATTGTGCTCACCAAAACCCAAAACAATGCTGAATAATAGTGGTTATTTCAGGAATAATTTTCTTACTGCTTTTAGGGAGAATATCTTACTGATGTTTATGAATTATTTTTGTAACTCTACTGTTAGGATTGTTTAATTAGACATGTAGTTGGATTTTTCAAAGTGGTTTCTTTTTATACTTAAAGATCCTCATGGAGTTTTTCTCTTTGGATTTATCACCATGGTGAATCAGACTGATGATTTCATATATTGAATTATCCTGTACTTCTGGAAATGATGCTCACTGGACACAGTGTAATATTCTTGGCTATATAATTTTATTTATCTTGTTATAATTTTTACTCTGACTTTCTCATCCATATGAAATATTGTAATTTATGTCTAAATTTTCTTTATGGGGGTATTTTTTCAGTTTTTAATGGTGTTGTAGTTATGCTGATTAATTAGAGATTAATAAATAAATTAATTAGACAGTCTCCCTCTTTTTCTACATTTTGGAACAGTTTAAAGAGTATAGGTACTTTCTTAAAAGAATTTCACCTGTAATCTCTGGTCCTAAAATATGTTGAGGAAAGCTTTTTTTTTTTCAATATGTCTTACATAGTCATTTGTGTTTTTGAATTCACTACTTCTCAAGTCAATTTTAGTGATTTATAATTTCCAACACATTTTTCATTTTTCCATTAATATTTTAAGATTAATTGAGATAGACTATACAGAAAAAGAAACTATCAGCAAAATGAAAAGGCCATTCACTGAATGGTAGAAGATCTTTGCAAACTCTAGGTCTTTTGGGGGTTAATACTAAAATGTACAAAGAAATCATACAATTCAATATTAGAAACAATAATAACCCAATTATAAAATGGGCAAAGGACCGGAAGAGAAATTTTTCAAAAGAAGACATACATATGGGCCCACAGAAACATCAAAAGATGCTCAACATCACCAATCATCAAAGAAATACAAATCAAAGCCACAATGACACTTCACACCTGTCAGAAAAGCTATTGTCAAAAAGACAGTGAATAACAAGATTTGGCAAGGATGCAGAGAAAAGGGAACCCTAGCACATAGTTGATGGTAATGTAAATTGGTGCAGCCACAATGGAAAGCAGTATGAAGAGTCTTTAAAAATCAAAAATAGAATTACTATATGATCCAGTAATCTGACTTCTGGGTATTTTCCCAAAGAAAACATTGCAGCCTGATTTACAATAGCCAAGATACTGGAAGCAACCAAAGTCCATCAATAAGTGTGGTGTATATACACAATGGAATGTTGCTCAGTCACAAAAAGAATGCAGTTCTGCCATTTGCAGCAATATGGATGGACCTGGAGCATTGTCATGCTCAGTGAAATAACTCAGAGAAAGACATACACCATATGACTTCACTTATATGTGGAAGCTGAAAAACAAAACAAATAAACAAATATAACTGAACAGACTCTAGGACACAGAGAATAAATGTGGTTACCTGTCTAGTCAAGGCTATGGTTTTTCCAATAGTCATGTATGGATGTGAGAATTGGACTGTAAAGAAAGCTGAGTGCTGAAGAACTGATGCTTTTGAACTGTGGTGTTGGAGAAGACTCTTGAGAGTCCCTTGGATGGCGAGGAGATCCAACCAGTCCATCTTAGAGGAAATCAGTCCTGAATATTCCTTGGAAGGACTAATGTTGAAGCTGAAACTCCAATACTTTGGCCACCTGATGTAAAGAACTGACTCATTGGAAAAGACCCTGATGTTGGGAAAGATTGAGGGTGGATGGAGAAGGGGACGAGATGGACAGAGGACAAGATGGTTGGATGCCATCACTGACTCAATGGACATGATTCTGAACAAACTCTGGGAATTGGTAATGGACAGGGAGGGCTGGGGGTGCTGCAGTCCGTGGGGTTCCAAAGAGTCAGACACGACTGAGCAACTTAACTGAACCAGAGGGAAAGGAGTTGGGGAGAATGTGTGAAATAGGTGAAGAGGATTTAGAGATACAAGTCTCCAATGCCTCTGAGTACTGGAGTTACAAGGCTGAAATGTACAGCTTGGGGAATATAGCCAATGATATTGTAATAGCTTTGTATGGTGACAAATGGTAGCTAGACTTATCATGGTGATCATTTTATAATATATCATTTCAGTTCAGTTCAGTTCAGTCACTCAGTCGTGTCTGACTCTCTGCGACCCCATGAATCGCAGCACGCCAGGCCTCCCTGTTCATCACCAACTCCCAGAGTTCACTTAGACTCACGTCCATCGAGTCCGTGATGCCATCCAGCCATTTCATCCTCGGTCGTCCCCTTCTCCTCCTGCCCCCAATCCCTCCCAGCATCAGTCTTTTCCAATGAGTCAACTCTTCGCATGAGGTGGCTAAAGTACTGGAGTTTCAGCTTCAGCATCATTCCTTCCAAAGAAATCCCAGGGTTGATCTCCTTCAGAATGGACTGGTTGGACTCCTTGCAGTCCAAGGGACTCTCAAGAGTCTTCTCCAACACCACAGTTCTAAAGCATCAGTTCTTCGGTGCTCAGCCTTCTTCACAGTCCAACTCTCAACATCCATACATGACCACAGGAAAAACCATAGCCTTGACTAGACGGACCTTAGTCTGCAAAGTAATGTCTCTGCTTTTGAATATACTATCTAGGTTGGTCATAACTTTTCTTCCAAGGAGTAACTGTCTTCTAATTTCATGGCTGCAGTCACCATCTGCAGTGATTTTGAAGCCCCCCAAAATAAAGTCTGACACTGTTTCCACTGTTTCCTCATCTATTTCCCATGAAGTGATGGGACCAGATGCCTTAATCTTTCTTTTCTGAATGTTGACTTTTAAGCCAACTTTTTCACTCTCCTCTTTCACTTTCATTAAGAGGCTTTTTAGCTCCTCTTCACTTTTTTGCCATATGGGCAGTGTCATCTGCATATCTGAGGTTATTGATATTTCTCCTGGCAATCTTGATTCCAGCTTGTGTTTCTTCCAATCCAGCGTGTCTCATGATGTACTCTGCATAGAAGTTAAATAAGCAGGGTGACAATATACAGCCTTGACGTACTCCTTTTCCTATTTGGAACCAGTCTGTTGTTCCATGTCCAGTTCTAACTGTTGCTTCCTGACCTGCATACAGATTTCTCAAGAGGCAGGTTAGGTGGTCTGGTATTCCCATCTCTTTTATAATGTATAGGAATATTGAATCACTATGTTATATACCTGGAACCAATATAGTGAAGTAGACCATTTATATCCCAATTTAAAAATATGTAGGCATTGAGAGGCAGTGAATCAGAATGATAATGGTGGTTATCTCTGGGGGTGGGGATTATGAGTGATTGTTAATTCTTAATTTATGCCTTTATGTATCTTTGTCTTCAATGAACATGTATTGTTTGCAATATTAGAAATAAAACAATGAATGTCATTAAAGTTGAAAAAAATTAACTGTCATAGCATCTAAGGTATCTTGTTTTATTTAAAATATTTCAGAAGCTGTAAATTTAAAACAGCTTGGAAACTTTGGTTTGTAACGTTTCTTAGATGGAAACAAAGCCGAGCAAGGATGTCAACTCTGTCTGCCACCGACAGATGGCGATAGCAGTCACTTTGTATTGTTAATTTCACTTTAAGACCAAATGGCCTTTGAGTCTTCCAGAACCTAATCTCTACTGAAGGAGACCTTTTTACCATTCCTTGCCTGGAAAATCCCATGGACGGAGGAGCCTGGTGGGCTGCAGTCCATGGGGTCGCTAACAGTTGGACACGACTGAGCAACTTCACTTTCACTTTTCACTTTCATGCATTGGAGAAGGAAATGGCAACCCACTCCAGTGTTCATGCCTGGAGAATCCCAGGCACGGGGGAGCCTGGTGGGCTGCCGTCTATGGGGTCACACAGAGTCGGACACGACTGAAGCGACTTAGCAGCAGCAGCAGCAGCAGCGTTATAGAATTGTGCCATTTATTCTAGTTTCCCTCTGCCTCCCTTAGTTCTTTCTCATTTCGTTTCTCTCTCCTTCTCTTTCCGTTCCTCCCTCTCTCTCTCCCTTCCTTCCTTCCTTTTGTTAGCCTTGTGCTCAGTCTTGTCCCACTCTTGGCGACCCCATGAACTGTAGCTCACCAGACTTCTCTCGCCGCCGGGCTCTTCTGTCCTTAGAATTTACCAGACAAGAATACTGGAGTGTGTTGCCATTTCCCACTCCAGCAGATCTTCTCCACCCAGGGATCAACGTGCGTAGACCTGCATCTCTCTTACATCTGCATTGGCAGGTGGGTTCTTTACCATTAGCGCCACCTTGGAATGCCTTGTTCTTTTCAATGAATCAGAGTTTAGATGAATTTATATCTTTAATTCTTTATGTTTAGATTCCATATCTTTTCCCTTGTTTTTTTTTTAAAGTCAAATGCTTAGTTTATTTATTTTCAATATTACTTAATAATGGAAGCCTATAACTCTGTAAATTCCACCTCTGGTTGACACCTTGACTGTATTCAATTAGTTTTTAAAAATTTATTTATTTTTTTAATTGAAAGAAAATTGCTTTCCAGAATTTTGTTGTTTTTTGTCAAACCTCAGCAGCATGATCAGTTAGTTTTGATATTATCTATTTTCATTGCAATCAACTTCTAAATAAGCTGTCATTACAATATTGACATCTTACACATAGTCATACTTATTCAGGATAGTTTGTTTTACATTCAAACAGAGGAGACTTCAATGTCTAACTCCCTGAAGTTATGAAGTTGTATTAATACATTATTAATACTCAGTCGCTCAGTCGTGTCCTACTCTTTGCGACCTCATGGACTGTGTAGCCCACCAGGCTCCTCTGCCCATGGGATTTCCCTAGCAAAAATACTGGAGTAGGTTTTCATTTCCTTCTCCAAGGCACTTTCCTAACCAAGGGCTCAAACCTGCATCTCCTGCATTGACTAGCAGATTCTCTACCACTGAGCCTTCAGGGAACCTGCAGTGAAGTTGTATAAGGGAGCAAAATTGTAATCACATGATATAATTCACTGATATAAAATTGATCTCATCTTAAAAGTCCTTTCATTGGTAATACAAGGGTCATCAAGGGTCATCACCTGGCCCTTCGGTTGATCATTTTCCTTTAGTCGATACTGGATATTTTCCTGACAAAACAAAGCAGGCATGTTATACTTGATGAAAAAGAGAGCCTGAAGATTTTATAAGGTTGAAGGTGACGTTGGAGAACTGTTCAGTTCAGTTCAGTCGCTCAGTCGTGTCCGACTCTTTGCGACCCCATGAATTGCAGCACGCCAGGCCTCCCTGTTCATCACCATCTCCCAGAGTTCACTTAGACTCACGTCCATCCAGTCTGTGATGCCATCCAGCCATCTCATCTTCGGTCGTCCCCTTTTCCTCCTGCCCCCAATCCCTCCCAGCATCAAAGTCTTTTCCAGTGAGTCAACTCTTCGCATGAGGTGGCCAAAGTACTGGAGTTTCAGCTTTAGCATCATTCCTTCCAAAGTAATCCCAGGGTTGATCTCCTTCAAAATGGACTGGTTGGATCTCTCAAGAGTCTTCTCCAACACCAAATCACCCAAATTTAAGTGAAAGAAGAGGAAAATTTCAAGATGATGGTGTGTAGTATTAGAGGAAAGAAAAAGTGTTAGTGACCCAGTTGTGTCCGACTTTGCGAATACATGATCTGTAGCCCACCAGGGTTACGTGTAGTAGTCCATGGAAGTCTCTAGACCAAAATACTGGAGTGGGTAGCCGTTCCCTTCTCCAAGGGATTTTTCCAAACCCACGTCTCCTGCATTGCAGGCAGATTCTTTACCATCGGAGCCACCAATCTGATCACACTAGGACCACAGCCTTGTCTTAATTCAATGAAACCAAGCCATGCCTGTGGGGTGACTCAAGATGGGCGGGTCATGGTGGAGAGGTCTGACACAACGTGGTCCACTAGAGAAGAGAATGGCAAGCCACTTCAGTATTCTTGCCTTGAGAACCCCATGAACAGTATGAAAGGCAAAATGATAAGATATGAAAAGATGAACTCCCCAGGTCATTAGGTGCCCAATATGCTACTGGAGATCACTGGAGAAATAACTCCAGAAAGAATGAAGGGATGGAGCCAAAGCAAAAACAATACCCAGTTGTGCATGTGACTGGTGATAGAAGCAAGGTCCGATGTTGTAAAGAACAGTATTGCATAGGAACCTGGAATGTCAGGTCCATGAATCAAGGAAAATTGGAAGTGGTCAAACAAGAGATGGCAAGGGTGAACGTTGACATTCTAGGAATCAGCGAACTAAAATGGACTGGAATGGGTGAATTTAACTCAGATGACCATTATATCTACTACTGTGGGCAGGAATCCCTCAGAAGAAATGGAGTAGCCATCATGGTCAACAAAAGAGTCAGAAATGCAGTACTTGGATTCAATCTCAAAAATGACAGAATGATCTCTGTTCATCTCCAAGGCAAACCATTCAGTATCACACTTATCCAAGTCTATGCCCCAACCAGTAATGCTGAAGAAGCTGAAGTTGAACGGTTTTATGAAGACCTACAAGACCTTTTAGAACTAACACCCATAAAAGATGTCCTTTTCATTCTAGGGGACTGGAATGCAAAAGTAGGAAGTCAAGAAATACCTGGAGTAACAGGCAAATTTGGCCTTGGAATGCAGAATGAAGCAGGGCAAAGGCTAATAGAATTTTGCCAAGAAAATGCACTGGTCATAGCAAACACCCTCTTCCAACAACACGAGAAGACTCTACACATGGACATCACCAGATGGTCAACACCGAAATCAGATTGATTATATTCTCTGCAACCAAAGATGGAGAAGCTCTATACAGTCAACAAACACAAGACCAGGAGCTGAATGTGGCTCAGATCATGAACTCCTTATTACCAAATTCAGACTTAAACTGAAGAAAGTAGGGAAAGCCGCTAGACCATTCAGATATGACCTAAATCAAATCCCTTATGATTATACAGCGGAAGTGAGAAATAGATTTAAGGGCCTAGATCTGATAGATAGAGTGATGAACTATGGAATGAGGTTCGTGACATTGTATGGGAGACAGGGATCAAGACCATCCCATGGAAAAGAAATGCAAAACAGCAAAATGGCTGTCTGGGGAGGCCTTACAAATAGCTGTGAAAAGAAGAGAGGAGAAAAGCAAAGGAGAAAAGAAAGATATAAGCATCTGAATGCAGAGTTTCAAAGAATAACAAGAAGAGATAAGAAAGCCTTCTTCAGCGATCAAAGCAAAGAAATAGAGGAAAGCAACAGAATGGGAAAGACTAGAGATCTCTTCCAGAAAATTAGAGATACCAAGGCAACACTTCATGCAAAGATGGGCTCGATAAAGGACAGAAATGGTGTGGACCTAACAGAAGCAGATGATATTAAGAAGAGGTGGGAAGAATACATGGAAGAACTGTACAAAAAGATCTTCACGACCCAGATAATCAAGATGATGTGATCACTAATCTAGAGCCAGACATCTTGGAGTGTGAAGTCAAGTGGGCCTTAGAAAGCATCACTACGAACAAAGCTAGTGGAGGTGATGGAATTCCAGTAGAGCTGTTTCAAATCCTGAAAGACGATGCTGTGAAAGTGCTGCACTCAATATGCCAGCAAATTTGGAAAACTCAGCAGTGGCCACAGGACTGGAAAAGGTCAGTCTTCATTCCAATTCCAAAGAAAAGCAATACCAAAGGATGCTCAAACTACCGCACAATTGCACTCATCTCACATGCTAGTAAAGTAATGCTCAAAATTCTCTAAGCCAGGCTTCAGCCATACATGAACCGTGAACTCCCTGATGTTCAAGCTGGTTTTAGAAAAGGCAGAGGAACCAGAGATCAAATTGCCAACATCGCTGGATCATGGAAAAAGCAAGAGAGTTCAAGAGAAACATCCATTTCTGCTTTATTGATTATGCCAAAGCCTTTGACTGTGTGGAACACAATAAACTGTGGAAAATTCTGACAGAGATGGGAATACCAGATCACCTGACCTGTCTCTTGAGAAATCTGTATGCAGGTCAGGAAGCAACCGTTACAACTGGACATGGAACAACAGACTGGTTCCAAATAGGAAAAGGAGTACGTCAAGGCTGTATATTGTCACCCTGCTTATTTAACTTATATGCAGAGTACATCATGAGAAACGCTGGACTGGAAGAAGCACAAGCTGGAATCAAGATTTTTGGGAGAAATACCAATAACCTCAGATATGCAGATGACACCACCCTTATGGCAGAAAGGGAAGAGGAGCTAAAAAGCCTCTTAATGAAAGTGAAAGAGGAGAGCGAAAAAGTTGGCTTAAAGCTCAACATTCAGAAAACGAAGATCATGGCATCCGGTCCCATCACTTCAGGGGAAATAGATGGGGAAGCAGTGTAAACAGTGTCAGACTTTGTTTTTGGGGCTCCAAAATCACTGCAGATGGTGACTGCAGCCATGAAATTAAAAGATGCTTACTCCTTGGAATAAAAGTTATGACCAACCTAGATAGTATATTCAAAAGCAGAGACATTACTTTGCCGACTAAGGTCTATCTAGTCAAGGCTATGGCTTTTCCAGTGGTCGTGTATGGATGTGAGAATTGAACTGTGAAGAAGGCTGAGTGCCGAAGATTTGATGCTTTTGAACTGTGGTGTTGGAGAAGACTCTTGAGAGTCCCTTGGACTGCAAGGAGATCCAACCAGTCCATTCTGAAGGAGATCAGCCCTAGGTGTTCTTTGGAAGGAATGATGCTAAAGCTGAAACTCCAGTACTTTGGCCACCTGATGGGAAGAGTTGACTCATTGGAAAAGACTTTGATGCTGGGAGGGATTGGGGTCAGGAGGAGAAGGGGACAATCTAGGATGAGATGGCTGGATGGCATCACGGACTCGATGGACGTGAGTCTAAGTGAACTCTGGGAGTTGGTGATGAACAGGGAGGCCTGGCGTGCTGCGATTCATGGGGTCACAGAGAGTCAGACACGACTGAGCAACTGAACTGAACTGAACTGAGCCACTAGGAGGAACAGATATCTAAATACAAAAGCCTTGAAAAGATCCTTGGGAAACTGATAAAAGTTTTGATTTTTTTCAGCAAAATCATTCTAATAATATTCAAACATAAAGGGTGTTGCATCATGAAATCACAGATTTGTGAGAATATGCCAAAATCAATATTTTTTGTTCTTTGATTTCATTAAATGTGTACTAAAATAAACTTACCTTGATAACTTTTTGTTTCGTTTTTCAAGACAAATGAACTTTCCTTCAATGCTCGTTGTGAAAATTTGAACTTCCTTTTAAGGGGATTTACTTTGAAAGGGTTATTCTCAGGATCAGATATCCTCAAGGAATGTCTGTGATCAGTGTGTAATTGTATTGCATTTTTGAATTTTATTTATTATGTGTTTATCATTGAATTATTATTATACAATATATTTATATATATTGTTATTATTAGTGAATTTTATTATTATGTGTTTTATGTTTGTAAATTTTCCATAATTTTCAGGAAAATATACTCTCTCCTCATCCCATTTTAAAAATTAAACTTACTAATTTTATGACTTAAATCCTTTATATTTTTGTTGATTTTTTTTTTTTTGTCTAATTTACCTTCCAAAAGCAATAATGTTATGTTGACCTTTCACAAAATTACAATTGTTCTGTCAGGTTTTTTTTTGTTTTGTATTTCTAATGCATTTTTTTTCTTAATATATTTAAATGAAATGTTGTACACAACAGAGCAACTCAAGAAAATTTTACACATATTTTAAACTGTAGTAGTAGCTAACATTAAATGTTTCACGCATTTTTGTTCCAAAAAGCTGTAGGAACTGATAAACATTTGCTGAACAATGCACCGTATCTTCATTTCAAATTATGTCCCATATTACTATATAATGTCCACTTTTTTTACATTTCATGTTTTTTCCTAGATTTCTTTTAAAATTATTGTCATTTATTTGTTTGACTGTGCTGGGTCTTAGTTGTGGGGCACAGGATGTTCGATCCTTGCGGCATGCGCTATCTTTAGTTGCAGTAAGTAGTTCCTGGGCCAGAGGTTGAACCCTGGTGCCCTGCACTGGGGACGTGGAGTCTTAGCCACTGTACCACCAGGGAAGTCCCTAGATTTCTCTCTCATCTAATATTAATTTTTCATTTATGCTGTGTCTTGCATGTGTGTGTGCTCAGTCACTCAGTTGTGCCCAACTTTTTGTAACCCTGAGGACTTGTAGTCCACCAGGCTCTTCTATTTACGGGGCTTTCCAGGCAAGAATACAGGAGTGGGTTGTCATTTCCTACCCTCGAGTATCTTCCCACCCCAGGGATCAACCCTGCATCTCCTGCTTCTCCTGCATTGGCAGGTGGATTCTTTACCACTAGCACCACGTGGACCCACTCCAGTGTTCCTTGCCTGGAGAATCCCAGGGACGGGGGAGCCTGGTGGGCTTCCGTCTATGGGGTTAGAGAGTTGGACACGACTGAAGCGACTTAGCAGCAGCAGCAGCAGCAGCAGCAGCAGCAGCACCTCGTGGGAAGTCCATGTTTTCTTGTAGTCCTTTGTTTTTTAAACATGTTATATCATTTATTTTTATATTTATATGTGAAAAAAAAATACAGTTGACCCTTGAAAAATGTATGTTTAAACTGTGGGATATACTTACAGGTGGATTTTTTTTCAATAGTAAAAACTATGGTACTAGAGAATCCCTTGTTTGAATTCAAGGATGCAGTGTCTCAGATGTGGCGGTATCTCGGATTCAGAGAAATGATGGATATAGAGATCCAACTTTAGGCCAAAGGGAGATTTTCCACTGGATGCAGAGGGTAGGCACCCCTAACCTCCACATTGTTTGTTCAAAGCTCATCTGTAGTTTTTGGCCTAACATGCTTTTGCAGCCTAATTTAAGAGTCTTTGCCTCTCTTTGGAGGCATTTATCCCATTTACTTCTGTCACTATCATAAATATTACCCCGTCATCTTCACTTATGTTTCCTATTGTTTATACTTCCTTGCTATCTCTATATTCTATCTTGTGGTTTGTGGACTATATTAACTTTGCTTTTATATTTGTATTTTGGAAGCTAATGCATCATGTAAATTCTAGTGGAAGTTATCTTTACTGTTTCAAATTTGCCATCAATTTTTTTTTCTAATTGCAGGGTCAGGAGCAAAGGGGTATCTGGGCTTTCCAACCCATCATCTCCCATTCAAGAAACAGTATTTACTTCCCTCTTGTTCACACATTTTAGTCCCCGATTCACTTTCAGTATTAAAAATAGACTGAAAACACATTTAAACTTCACTATTTTGACAAGTTTCAGTGTTTTATTGCTGGTCTCTTTAGATAAGTCCATTCCTGAGGCTTTTTTTTGGGGGGATTGGAATATATAATTAGGTAATTTTTTTCAACAAAAATATATTTTCTGAGTTCATGTTCATATTAGAATGTTATTGTGTTGTCTTTGCATAAAAATGACTACTTTCTTAATATAAAGTGGTTAACATTTAGTTACTTTAAAGTGTTAAGTCTATTGTTCATCACTGCTTTCTTCTATTATAGTGTCAGATCTTTCTTCTTTTGTGCTTTTTCTCTTGTTTGGTGGCACTTAAAAAAAATCACCTTTTTCTCCATCTCCCATGACTATCACGTTTTTCTCTTCATCTCAAGCTCTGTTCTTCTAAGTTCTGAGAACTATTCTCAAGTTTGCTGCCCTTATTACATACTGTCATTTATTGTCTACGATGTTGATTTTGATGCATCTACAACATTTTAAATTTCCTTGAAATCTTTTGTGTAACTCATCTCTTTTACTTTTTTCTTTTGCTTATTAGTCTTCATCTTTTCTCAGGACACTCTGATCATTATCTATAGAACTTATTATTTTTTTGTCCTTTGAGAATCCCAATCAGAAACCCTCCAGTTTTCTTCTCAATTTAGGAGTAGCTCATTTTCCAAGGCAAGTTCTTTCCTGGAGTCTTCCTCTTTCCAGGTTTTTGTTGTTTAGATGTGCCCTTTTTCTCAGATGAATTCACTATTTTCTCTTTTACTTTGTGATTAAGTTGAGTGAAATTATAACCTTATGGACATCTGTATGTTTGGGAAAATGCAATATTTCACTCTAATGAAAAATACTCCTCCTCTTAGTGTACTTTTTTTTTTAAAGCAAAACTGTTAATTGAAATCAATATAATAAAGTTTTTCTCCAGAAAAAAATCTTGTCTTTAATGGCCTGCTTCAGAGCCCTGAATAGGTAATTTCTGAAAATGCTTTTATTGTATTCTGTTACAGGACTTTGCTGTAAAAAATTTTTTTTTCTTAGAATAGTTTTACATTTACAGAAAAATTGTAGAGATAGTACAAAGATTTCTTACATACTCACTCAGTTTCCCCTATTATTAACATTTTAGTGACAGTAGCTAATGTAATTATTAATGCTTTACATTAGTATGATCCATTTGTCACAATTAGCAACTCATAGGGCTTCCCTGATGGCTCAGACAGTAGAGAATCTGCCAGCAATGCAGGAAATCTAGGTTCAGTCCCTGGGTTGGGACGATCCCCTAGAGAAGGGAATGGCAGCCCACTCCAGTGTTCTTGCCTGGAGAATCCCATGGACAGAGGAGCCTGGCGGGCTATAGTCCACGGAGTCACAAAGAATTCGACATAACTGAGCAGCAAACACTTTCACTTTTCACTGATACATTACTATTAACTAAAGGCCATACTTTACTTACATGACGTTAATTTTTACCCAATGTCATTTTTTTTCCCCTGTTCTAAGATCCCATCCAAGTTACCACATTACATTTAATCATCTTTTAATCATCATACTTCCTTAGACTTTTCTTCATTGTGATGGTTTCTTAGACTTCCCTTGTTTTTGATGTGCTTTTGAGAAGTACTGGGGGCTTCGTAGGTGGCTCAGTCCTGAGAAATCCACTTGCCAATTCAGGAGACGCAGGAGACGTGGGTTTGATCTCTAGGTGGGGAAGATCCCCTGGAGGAGGAAATGGCAACCCATTCCTGGAAAAATCCATGAACAGAAGTGCCTGGTGGGCAACAGTCCACAGGATTGCAAAGAGTCGGACGTGACCGAGCACACCCACATGTTGCATGCACGTTGAGGAGTACTGGTTGGATATTTTATGGAATGTCCCTCAGTGAGGGTTTGTCTGATGATTTTCTCTTGATTAAACAGGGATCTTCAGTTTTTAGAAGAAGGCTACAGAAGCAGAGTGCCATTTTCACCACATCATCTCAAGGGTGCCTACTATCAGCTTGACCTGTCACTGCTCGACCTTGGTCTTGATCCTGGCTGAGAATGTGTTCGTCAGGTGTCTCCACTCTAAAATTACTCTCCTCACCCCACTGGCCCCCTCTGCCCCCTGCCTTCCACACTCTTGGAAAGAACTCACTACGGTATGGAGTTATGCTTCAGCTCCTTGACTGTGGAATAGTTTGATGCATAAACTATTTGGAATTCTTTTTGCACAGGAAAATGTGTCTCTTCTAACCCATTTATTTATTTAGTCTTTCATTTATATTAGTTTTTGACTCATGAATATTTATTTCATACTTTGGATATAATCCAATACTACTAAATTTATTTTGTCACTCAAATTGTTCCAGCTTTGGCTCTTGAAAGCTTTTTCACTTGGCTTCTTTGACATACTGTCATCTTTGTGGGTTTATTTATTCATTTTGAGTACTTTTTAATTTTCTGGTACTATAAGATAGTCTCGGCTCATTTTGTATATTTTCTGCCTTAGTTCTAGAGTCAGCCATTTCTCTGAACAGCTCTGGTTCTTTTACTGTAGAATGGTGTTAGAGACCAAGATCTGGGCATCACATGTGCTCAGGGCACCTGACAAGTCCTTACTTCCATGCCCTTTCAGCTGACAGAGCAAGGAGATACATGTGTGTGCATACTAACGTGTGGATATAAATGTTTATATATGTTGCTACTTGTATCTATGTTAAGCTAAACATGAGTCCATACTGACATCTCCACCTCCAACCCATTACCACAACAATAATTCTAACTTCCTCTCATATTTCTCTGTAAACTCCCACTCCCAAAACTTGCTTTAGTTTAAAAAAATTATTTTACCTAAATATAGTGGATTAACAATATTGTATTAATTTCTGGTATACAGCAAAGTGATTCAGTTATACATACATATATATTCTTTTTCATATTACTTTCTATTGTGGTTTGTTACAAGATGTTGAATATAGTTCCCTGTGCTATACAGTAGGGTCTTGTTATGTATCCATTCTGTATATAATAGTTTGAACCTTGCTTTATTTTTAAAATAACATTTCCTTAAGCAAAATATCCTGATTCTATAAATGTGTCTGTTTATATGTATATGTATTTTTGCTCATTATAGAACATTAAAAAATCCAACAATGTCTATGGAAGAAAACCCAGGTAGCCATCTATATTCAATCACTATTAACATTTTACCACATACACACACTGTTGCACATTTACACAGACAATTTTATCAATAAAAGTCTAATCATACTAGATATACTATTTTGTAATCTGCCTTTTCCAGTCAACTTTTTTCTTATGTTCATAACTATTCTTAAAGATCATGATTTTAATTACCTAAAGAATATTACCCTTTTAGACATTTACAGTTTAATTATTTTTGGTATTATAAATGACTATAATAAATACTCCTAAACATGTCATTATTTAAATATCTGTTTTTAATTTAGATTAATTTGTGGAAGTTAAATTACTTAGGGTATGACCATTTTAAGGAGAATGATAAACAATGTCTAATTTCCTTGCAGAAAAGATAGCAACAATTTATTAATAGCATCCTACCTACATTATATGTAAACCATTTCTTCTATATCCTTAGCAACCTTAGCTATTGGACTAATTTTTAAAATTTATCAATTGATGAATTAAAATGTCAGCTTACTGCTCTTTTTCATTTAATTTCTTTTATAAGAAGTATGTTTGAATAGTCTTTTCCTAAGTTAATTGCCCATTCATATTTCTTCATTTCTATGTCGCCCACTAATTCCCTTGCCTTGCACATTTTTGGTTAGGTAGTTTTATTTCTTATTATTTTGAAATACCATTTTAATATAAAAAGTTTAAAAACAAAGAAAATAATTATCCATGATCTCATCACCCCTTCTAAGTCCATCGCTATCATTTCCATTTTGAGGTGTCTATCTACACACCAGAAGTCGATATTTTACATTCTAGAAATGGTTAATTAGAAACATGGTACCCTAGACGCCTTGTTTTGTAGACTGCTTATTAATCACTTAAGGCTGTATCATTAATATTTCCTCAGTGAACACACAGTGGTCTTTTCGGCTCAAAAGAGAAGACCTGTTGGGAGTGAGTGTTTATCCATCTAGGTGCCTTTTCTGTGGCCATCCTTCATCGAGAAGTCTGACTCCACTCAGCAGGTTGGCAAGGACCCCAGCCTGGACCATCTCTTAATTCCATGACCCCACTCTTGGTGCCCCAGGGATTTCTGCAGGGTTAGTGTGAACCGACTTTCCAGGATTGCGAGCCAGTGTGTTCCCCTTGGCTGCACTGCTGCCACTCTGCTGCCTTGGGGGCAGGGGATAAGGAGAGATGACTGCTTTCTGCTTTATCAGTGCATTCCAATCATACATACAGGCTTGACTCTGAATTTCCCATAGCATAACTAAGATAGCGCTGCAACATTTCAAAAACTGAAGACTCCGAAATAAAAGAAGAGACACGGAACACAGAGAAAGTTCCAGCTCATTATTCTGCTATCCTCAGAGACCACGGATCCAGGTTCCGCCCCCTGAGTGCCCAGCTGGCACTGCCCGGGCCGCTCCCTAGACTGAGTGATTCCAGTAGAGGCCCATCTCATTTCACCTTTTCTCCAGTGGTTTCCTCTACTGGCTTTCTCTTTCCTGGAGCCTCAGGTTCCCTCCCCAATGCAGGTATCCATATGTTACCTCCAGGTTAGTTCCCTGCTATAATGATCAACAGTTGCAGTGACTACCCTTCTCAGAAGCAAAAATAAACCTAGCGCCCTGCCCACAGGGGGTGGGGCTTGCTTTTGGGCACCTTCTCTCCCAACAGATTATAATGGTCAGTACATTTCCTGACCAGCTACTTCCCCTGGTAGCTCAGAGGTTAAAGCATCTGCCTGCAATGCAGGAGACCTGGGTTCGATTCTTGGGTCAGGAAGATCCCCTGGAGAAGGAAATGGCAACCCACTCTAGTATTCTTGCCTGGAGAATCCCATGGATGGAGGAACCTGGTGGGCTACAGTCCACGAGGTCACAAAGAGTTGGACACGACTAAGCGACTTCACTTTCACTTTCACATTTTCTGAAGTCAAGTTTCAAAAACTGAAATCCTGCTATAGGCAAGCAGACATTCAAAAATGATACGGGCATACAGCTAATCACTGCAGTACTATTTGTAACTGCAAAAGGAGGCTGACTAACAATGTCACTACCACATCATGGAGTATTATGCAGCTGTAAGAATAGTAATTGTAGATAATGCTGAAGAGTGAGCTACAGGATATGATGTTTAAAGAGAAAAGCAAGGTGGAGAAAAGTGTGCATAGGATACCAATACTTATCTTAGAAATGGGGTATATGAATGTATGTGCATCTTTATTTGTATTAAAAATTCAACCCTAAACCATAAAATAAAATGGTTACTTGCATGGAGGGAATAGACTGGAGGGAAAAATGGTACAAGCTAGACTTAGAGCCGACTCACTGGAAAAGACCCTGCTGCCGGGAAAGACTGAGGGCAGGAGGAGAAGAGGGCGACAGAGGATGAGATGGTTGGATGGCTTCATGGACTCAACGGACATGAGTTTGAGCAAACTCCAGGAGACAGTGAAGGGCAGGGAAGCCCGGGCGTGCTGCAGTCCATAGGGCTGCAGAGAGTCAGATATGACTTAGCGGCTGAACAACAGCAGCAGTTTCCCCTAAATATACTTTGTTTACAGATTTAATTTTGGGATGATGTAAAAATGTAATTTCTAAACATCAAGATCAAGACAAAACCAAATGACTCTAAATGTGTAGTGAGTTGTTGACTTAACCAATCACGGAGAACTTATTCCAAGTGATTTTAAAACAAAGAAATGTGACTGGACGTCCTTTGTGGGATATACCTTAAGGACTAAAAGAACTGTAAACAGTGTCTACCTTTATTCATTGAAAAGGTATAGAAGCAGTGACCAACCCACAGCTACAAGTTGGTGTTCATTTTATGGCATCCTGATGACCTTTCTCAGTGAGAAGAACCAGGGGTCACTGGTGAAATGGTGGCTTCAAGATCTGGTGCAGGACGTGGTCATGACACCTGAGTATCTTTTATACCAGAAACTGAGGATGCGTTGAAAGACTCAGGAACCAACTGCAAGAGGCTCCTGCTGGCCCCAAACAGGGGCCATTTGAGCAATAAGGAGAGGAGCAATAAGAAGGGGGTGAGATATATTGAATATGTTAAAATTCATGAGTTCAACGTGACACTAGAACAAATACCTTATGCTCTTTTGGAGGCTGTTGGAGAACCAACTCATGATCTGGAAAACATAAATAAAGGAAAAAACAAAGCATTTAGCCAGCCTTTCCTGTACAGATATGCCTTAGGGCAATCAAACAGTTGATCAGGGAAGATTTCATAAAAGTATCCAGCTGATAAATAACGAAGAGGTGATAGATGATCTTCATTTTGCAACCCCTAGTGATATGGATCTAGGCAGAAACCAGTATCTCTGTGGCTGCTAAAATCAGAAAAAGCCAAGCAGACACCCTGTGGCTTCTGGTGGGAGTGCGCACCAGCTGTGAAGTGTTCTTTCCCCCAAACAAAATCAAATCTAGAGCTAACGACCGGCACAGAGGGGCTACTGGGCACAGAAGCACAGGCTGAGCAACACTGCTGACAAATGATCTAGTTCCTCCAACAAACACATTGCAAGAAAAAAAGGCAGGGACCACGATCTGTACAAAGCAACTGTGACTGAGTATTTATGCGACAACTGGGGAAATTTGGACATCAACTGAACATTTGATAATATCAAAGAATTAGTGAGATTAAGATTGACATATACACTACCATGCGTAAAACAGCTTGCTAGTGGGGAATCTGTTGTGTAGCACGGGGAACTTAGCTCGGTGCTCTGTAATGACCTAGAGGGGTGGGAGGGAGGCCCAAGAGGGAGGAGACACATGTATACACAGAGCTGATTCACTTCGTTGTACAGCAGAAACTAACACAGCATTGTAAAGCAATTATACTCCTATTAAAAAAAAAAAAATTAGTGTTAGTCTAGGTGCTTGCCTGAAAGATCCCATGGACAGAGGCACCTGGTGGGCTACAGTCTGCTGGGGTCGCAAAGAGTCAGACTTGACATAATGAATAAATAACAGCAATAACAACAACCACGTGCGACGGTGAAGATGCAGTTGCATGATGCCAGTCCTTCTGTGTTAGAGATATGTATTGACACAATTTCAGATAAAGTGATGTAACTCCTTAGGCTTGCTTGAAAATAATCTAGTGTATTGCATGAGGGAATGGGACAGGAGAGATTGAAATAAGAGTGAGCTCAGGCCGGTGAGCCTAGTACCTTTACTGGGTATGTCTATGCAGGCTTATTGCATTTTTCTCTCTACTTTTGCATCAGTTTGGAATTTTTCATTAAAGAAAAAGATTAAAAAGAGAAGAATGAGAAGGAGAGAAGGAGGAGGAAAAGGGGGAGAAGAGTGAATGAGAACACGCATGCTCACATCCTAAGATGTAGGAAGCATCTATAGGTAGGTCTATTTAGAAAAGAAACATTTCCATATAACCTTTGAAGATGCGACCTTCCCCACAACAGATACAGCCTTTTACCCTGTTCTGTAGAACTGCAATTCTAAAAGAGTGGTCCAGGTCTCTCAGGGTCTCTGAAATCATTCCAGGGACTCCCATGGTCAAAACTTTCTTCACAATAACACCAAGAAACTGTCGCCTTTTTCACGTTCATCCTCTCACCAGTGTGTGCAGTACTTTTCTAGAAGTTTCATGATTCTAGATAACTGGGTTCCTTTGGAGGCTAATGGAGTGTGTGCTGGTGTCTTATGTGTGTAAATTCCTGTTCTAAAATTTTTTTCAACTCAGTTTCCAACAGCAAATAACAGTAGCTATAATCCACATGAGCACAAGCCCTTCTGGCATTCCCAATCTTGTTGAAGAGTGCCAATAGATCCTGAGACCCAAAGTTGAGAACCTGTCATAGAGTTTAGTCCACTTGAAATGACACTGAGAGACATACCTATATCACAATA
The DNA here is from genome assembly GCA_917880005.1 of Nanger dama. Classification (NCBI taxonomy): domain Eukaryota; kingdom Metazoa; phylum Chordata; class Mammalia; order Artiodactyla; family Bovidae; genus Nanger; species Nanger dama. Next base: position 6,938,985 of record CAKJTW010000012.1, on the reverse strand, counting down.
ATGTCACTGATTTACTACATACAAAAATTGCATTTTGATCTTCTTAGACAAAGCAGTGGTTTTAAAAAATATTTGGCTGTGCCAGGTCTTAGTTGGTGCATGAGGGATCTTAGTTCCCTAGTCAGGGATGGAACCCAGGCCCTCTGCATTGGGAGCTTAGAGCCTTAACCTCTGGACCACCAGGAAGTCCCAACAAAGTACTGTCGGGTCAACAAATTTGAGTCCAAGTTCATTCTTCTTATAACACACACAGACACACACAGACACACACACACACACACACACACAGACACAGACACAGACACACACACACAGACACCCCTAAAAACTGATATTGTTTGCTTCCCAGTATTCACACATTTCTTACTGCAGGATTTCGAAGTCAGAGGATCAGACAGTAGTCAAGGCTTAAAGCCAAACACTTGGGTTTTCTTTCTTGCCTCATGGTCTCTACAAGAATAACTTTTTCTCATGAATATAGCCCACAAGGAGTCTGATCCTACTTCATGCAACAGAAGGTCTATCTGCCCTTTCTGGAGCATACAGTCAGCATCATGATTCTTACATTTATAAAACAGGCCAATGGTTCTTACCTTGTTGAAATGATTAACATGATACAACTTGCATGTAATAGTTGAGTTCTGTACACCATGCCTAGAAAGAAAGGCACACTCACTCCACCAAAAATCACTGGAGTCCATAAGCAGCTCAACACATTTCTTCACTTTTCCTTTCAGTTAAGGTGATTCAAAGGCTACCTCGGTTGAGATCCTAGAAGGTCTTTCGTTTTCATTCTCCTTCTCTCATTTCTCAGCCCCTCTTCTAGCCCCAATGTCTGTGGTCTTTTCTGCCCCTCAGTTCTTACCTTGGAGTCACCCTTTGTTCTTAAGGTCATCAAGCTTCTGAACATGGATCCTGCCTCTGTCTTGCTGGGACAATAACAAGGTCTTTCATTGTGAATAGGGGTAGCAAGAAAGAGGCAAAGGAAACAAAAGATGGTTGTACATGGAAAGCATGCAGGGACTTCCCTGGTGTGCCAGTGGTTAGGACCTTGAGCTTTCACTTCAAGGGGCACGGGTTCGATCCCTGGTTGGGGCACTAATCCCCCAAGCCCAGCAGCATGGCCAAAGGAAAAAAGAAACAACAGGAAAAAAACAGGAAAGCATGCAACTCAAGGTAGTTATTCAACAGTGGTCACTGCCAACACTGACTGCACCATTTCAAGAGCCCTGTTACTTGGTGTAGTCCTTCTCACTTGAACAATCTTTGTTCCAACTCACTGAGCAACAATTTTGTTTGTATCACCTCTGCCCAGCCCACATCATATCACAGACCTCCTTATCTAGCTTAGGTTCAGTTACCATCATTCTTTCCTTATAGTTACTTCCTTAAATATATTCTTAACTCCATTTCCTCTCTCTCCTTCCACTGAACTCACACGGTGAATCCCACCCTTGGTTAAACCCAATGCCCAGCTTGCCCCTGAACAATGGAATGTGATTGGATAAAGAATAACCAAGCCTATGGGTCTGATTAAATTATGACCACGTATCCAATGGGCCTTCAGTATCTCCCAGCAACACCACCTTGTTTTCCTAGTCGATTTCCTCTTTTCCCCAAGTCAACCTTTCCCTCCCCCGCCCCCCACCTCACTGCAGGGCATGCCTGATCTTAGTTCCTCAATCAGAGATTTTAGTCCCTTGGCCAGGAATCTTAGTTCCCTGAGCAGGGTTGGAAACTGTGACCTCCACAGTAGAGGCAGAGAGTCCTAAACACTGGACTGCCAGGGAACTCACCCAAGTCATTTTTTCATGTTTTAAAATCTGTCTTCAAACACTAGAAGAACTACACATGTTCATTTTAAATCTAGATGGCCTGAACAGTGAAAAAGGGGGGGTGTTATTAGTTTTGGGAGAAGTATTGTTCCAGGCGAATCAAGTTCCCCTATCTGATACCTTTCCCCTTGCTTTCATTTGATGATTTCATGGCTCATTTCATGGGCGATATAGAAATAACAGAAGAGAGCTCCCAACCTGCCAGTGACTTCATCTGCAGCCACACACTTGGCCTGCCTTGTGTGTGCAGAGAATGGTGTATTAGTTCCCTGTGGCTGCCATAAGAGCTCACCAGGAACCCGATGGCTGAAAGCAGCAGCAATCTATTCTCTCACAGGAGTAGGGTCTAGGGGCCTGGAATCAAGGTGTCAGCAGGACCACATTACCTCCGATGGCTCTGGGGAAGAATTCTTCCGTCCTGGCCTCTGGTGATTGCGATCAATCCTTGGCATTCTTTGGCTTCTACACACATTTCTCCCATCACTGTTTCCATTGTCACATGGCGTTCCCCCGTCTGTCTCTATTTTAAGGACATTAGTTATTGGTTCAGGGCCAACCTGAATCCTGTATGACCTCATCTTAACTAATTACATCTGCAAATAAGGTCACGTTCTGGGGTTCCAGGTGGACACGAATTTTAGGGGGCACTATTCAACCCGTTATAGACAGACTCTGTGTTCCTAAGGCTGGGCCCTCCGCCTTGGCCTTCTGTATCCCCTCGCCAGTGACCTTATCAAAGACTCTGTTCCTGCAGTTCTTTCTTCTCTTCACTGTGTGACTATTTCCTCCTCATGACTGTGTCATTCCTATCATTGTTCAGACATGTGGTCATATCATCTGTATTAAAAACCCTTCCTGCATCCGATGCCTGCCTCCACCTACCGACCCACTTCTCTGCTCTTTTGTCGCAAAAGGCCTCGAATGAGTCACCTGTGCTCACCATCTGTACTTCCTCTCTGCCCAAGTCTCTTGAACTCATATCAGTGTAGCTTTACTGCTCCAGCAAAATGGGCTTTGTCAGGGTCACCAAAGCTCTCCACGTTGCTGGATCCTACAATCAGTCAGTCCCCTTCTCACCCGTTCTCCTCCTGAGGTTTAATGAACGGTCCCCTGTCTCTAACTTGGCTTTGGGACGCCACACCCTCTTCCTCACTTCCTATTTCCATCACCCCTTCTCAGACACCTTTGCTGACTCCTCACCGTCTTCCTGACCTCTAACTGCTAAACCACTTGAGGGCTCTATCTGACACCCTCTTTGCCACCAGGTCTCTGCCTAGTCTTTACCAGCTGTGTGCTGACCACTGCCACTGGGTTCAGCCTGGATTTCTTTTCTTTTTTAAATTTACTTTTTAGGCCGCGCTGGGTCTTAGTTTCGGCACATCACTGAACTCAGTTGCAGCATGTGGGATCTAGTTACCTGAAGGGGGATCGAACCCAGGCCCTATGCATTGGAAGTTTGGAGTCTTAGCCACTGGACCACCAGGGAAGCCCCCTACCTGGGTTTCTGACTCATATATCAACTCTTCCCTCATCTCCACTTGGATGTCTAAACTTACCTCAAAATTAGCATGCTCTCAAATGGAATTATTGATTTCCCCTCACCTGGACCTAATACAAATACAAACAACCTATGAGATACACTTCTCCCCTGGTTTCCACATCTCAGTAAATGGCATCTCTATTCTCCCAGACATTCAGACCAAAGACTTAGGATTCTTGGCCTTCCCTGGCTGTCTGGTAGTTAAGACTCATGCTTCCAATGCAGGGGATATGGGTTTGGGCCCTGGTTGGGGAACTAGGATCATGCATGCTCCATGGTGCAGCCAAAATAAATAAAGAAAATAAATACAAAATAAAACATAGACTTTAAAAATGTAGGATTCTTCTGTTATTCACAGCCCACGTATCCCCATAGACAACCCCCATCCAACCACTTCTCTTTGTCTTGACACTTTCTTCCTAAGTCCACACCATGAGGATCTCACACCTGGACTTCCAGGATGGTATCCAGCAGCCCTCTTGGGTCCCTTCATTGCAGTGTCTACCCAGGAGCCAAGTAACCCAATCATACCCCCTGTTCAAGACTTCTCTAATGACCTCTCACATCACTGAGCATGGAGTCTCCATTCTTCACCTGGCCTCCCAGGCCCTCCATGTACCTGGCCCTTGCTCAGGTCTCAGACTGACGTCCACCTGTGCTCTTTCTCGCTCACTTGGCTTTAGCCACTTTACTTCACGGCTGGACCTTGAACACACACAGTTTCTTCAGCTCCAGGGATTTGCCTTGGCCGTTTTTGGTCTCTGACATTCTCTGTCTTCTGATTGGATTTATGTTCTCTCACTTTCTTTGGGGTTTCACCTCAAAAGTCACAACCTCAGTGAGGTCTTATCTTTATCTAAACCAGTACCCTCTCCCAAGCATACACCCATCTCAGTTTTTTTTTTTTTTCCTCTTTACCTGGTTTCATTTTTCTCTGTAGTTCTTATCAGCCCATGAAATAATATCACGTATGTATGTTGTTTTCTTGTTTGATTCACTGTCTCCTCCACTGTACTGTAAGCTCCTAGAGGGCAGGGTATTTTTTGTTTTGTTTAGTGAGAATAGCAACTGACATGCTGTAGACACTGAATAAGTATGATTTACTTAAATTACTACTGTATTGCCATCATCATCATTGAAATAAAATGTTTTAAAATTAATGCTAAAAATAAGGTTTAATTAGCAACAAGGGTTTCTATATGGCATGGAAACAATATTGTTTGAAGGTTTTATTTAATGCCTTTCTATAGGATCTTGAACATTCAAAGATATTAATGACACATGCAAGTTTAAAACCAGGAGTACCAGTTGTAATATTAATTATAACAGATACAATTATTCAGCCGTTGTTAGTGGCAGATGTCTTGCATGGATTATCTTATCTAATTCTCCAAACAACTCTATGGGTTGTCTATCACCTCAATTTACAAATGTGGTATGGTGGTTTTGAAATATGTCCACAAATTCTTTGATGGTCCTTCTTTTAGATGGTGGAGGCTAATTCATCTCTCCTTGAGTGTGGACTCAGCTTAGCTGCTTCCAGATCTCTAATGCACAGAAACGGTGAGATAAGAAATGCCTTTTGTTTTAAGTTACTAAGCTTTGGGGATAACTTATTATGTAACAATAAATATTTTGGGGAATGAAAGAACAGAGAGGTTAAGTACAGAGCCTCATAGCATACACCTAGCAGTGACAATACAAGAATTGGAACCCAGGCAGTGTGAATCTAGAACCCAAATGTTCAACCATGCTTATATAAGAAGTCAAGATCAGGTCTCAAGCAATGCCAGAAGACTGTGGCTTTCTAATGCCACTGTCAGGGTGGAGGATACAGTCTATCCTTGGATACTAAACTGTCCATTCTTGCTCTGTCACAAGGGCATGTTTCACGCAGCCACTTCCCTTGTTTCTAAGCTCCCTTTCTGCCCCAAGCTTCTTTTAGCATATAGTGAACATCTGTCTTCCCAGCATCCTTTCATTCTCCCATTTCTTTGGGCTTCTACTCATTCTCAATTGGGATCAGGTAATTCTGGCAAAGCAATCAATCACTGCACTCTTCTTGCTGGGACAGGTGGAGATGTGACTTAAACTGGCCAATCATAGAGCATTATTAGTGACTGGCTACAGTAATCTGTCCAACATACCAGCACATGATGTACAATGGCCAAGCAGAAACATTCCCTAGGATTTTGAAATACTCAGTGAGATCTCTAAGCTCAGATGATGTGAGCTGCTGTTGCTGCTAAGTCACATCAGTCATGCCCGACTCTGTGCGACCCCATAGATGGCAGCCCACTGGGCTCCCATCCCTGGGATTCTCCAGGAAAGAATAGTGGAGTGGGTGGCCATTTCCTTCTCTAGTGCATGAAAGTGAAAAGTGAAAGTGAAGTTGCTCAGTCGTGTCCTACTCTTCGCGACCCCATGGACTGCAGCCCACCACGCTCCTCCGTCCATGGGATTTCCCAGGCAAGAGTACTGGAGTGGGTTGCCATTGCCTTCTTTGGATGTGAGTTGCCAGGTGCCATATTCTTAGCTGCCTGGGGAAGTCTATCTCCAACAGGAAAGAGTCTAGCATGGAGAGAGAGGACATCTTACATCCTTAGAGACCTTGAATCCAGCCAACCTGGAGAGCAACTCCATCTTTTTCTAATCTATGCGAGTCAATAAACTATGTTTTAAATTAGTTTGAGATTCTATCAGTTGCCCTTCATTATGACCAGTATGAAGAGTCTGTCCCATTTTGTGGAAGATGGTAGGTATCTTCCATTCTCCATGAGCAACAGTGGTTCTGAGTCATCTGAAGAACCTGGAGCAGTTCTGTCCATTGGTTGGCCTTTCCTCAGAGGGTGAAGGACTTCCTTTTCATCCTTTAGGAAGCATCTGGGCTTTCTGGAAGCCAGTGATGGTCTGGGGGCAAGGTCAAAATAAAATGGTGCTATGATGGATGGGGAGTTCAGTTACTCAGTTTAAAACCTTAGTCATCTCTGTATCCTTTCTTTCCTTAGTTGCTCACCCCCTCCCTCAATTATGCACACACACACACACCCACAGACACACACACATCCTGTTAGTCATCAAGTCCTGTTGATGTGGATCAAATACTTTATGGAAGTAGATGGAGTAACCATAATGCAAGTCTGTGGCCGCCAGGTTCTTCCTTCTGAATATCTTGCAAATCCAGTTTTTCTTCTTCATTTCTCCCTTCACCACACTAGACCACTGCGACTGGCCTCCCTACCTCTAACCTCAACCCCTGGAGTCTGTTCTTCATATTTCTTCTAGAATTTGTCTAACACACTTTTGATTGCCACATGCTTTTGATGGATTCAAAGTCTTCATCCAGTTTTCCCCTGGTGACTGGCTAAATTGCCAGCTTTTAGCTTGGTGTTCAAGACTCTCCATGAACAGACACACATTCATTATCCAATGTCCTGTGACTCCCACAAATCAATCTTCTGGTCTTCTCATGCCCATCTCATTGCAGCACTGCCTACCATCTACCCTTGTCTTTTTCTCCAAAGTCCTTCCTTTTCTATGAGTCTTCAAGATCCATTACAATACTATCTCATCCATAAAATATTCCCTGAGCATGCCAATCCACAGTGAATATCTCCTTCTGTGAACTCTGTAAACAATTGTTGTCTAGACTAAGGTGTTTTTTTTTTTTTTTCCCCAAATGTGCTCACATTCCCAGGGAGTACTTGGCCAGCACAAGTGAAGTTTTTGGTGTTTTTGTAAAACTACTGATTATATATTCAAATTTGGCTGAGCGTATTATTTCCAAACCCAGTTTCTTTCTTGTCTTCTACTTCCAAATTACATCCTCATGCTATCGTGGTGCATTTATTCCCAAGTACAAATTAAGGATCATTAAAATTTGTTTTCTGACCTACAGATAGGGAACTGCCTATTATTAATATTCTTATTTAAAACCATGACCATGGGGAAAATATCAGTATGAAGAGGGAAGAAAACTACTATAGCAATTTCCAGTTTCTAAACCAAATACACTTTCTTGTTTATTTCCACCCCCGCACCCCTTTCCCCCTTCATCATTTTAATATGGGATTTTAACTAGACATTGGTATAAAATCTGTTGTATTGGTATAGTCTGACAGTCATTGTGTACCCACTCTCTGCCAGCAATAGGGGTAACAATCACATTGCCATGCTTGTGATACACAGAGGAACAAGCCTCGGCAGGAGGAGCTTTCAGATGGATTCAGTGTGGAAGGACATTCTAGGCACAGGGGACAGCATATGAAAGCCCATGTATTCCTAGAATGAGCCAGACATGAAAACCCTGTGTTCCAGATTCTGTGAGATTTTTTTTTTTTAATAGAAAGATGTGATGACTTAAAAAATTTTTGATAATCTATGGATCAAACCTTTCTGTGTGTTATAATTCTCCTTTGCCATCTCCCTCTCCACAAGGGCAGTTCAGGGTCCAAATTCAGACACAAGTAACCTTATGGAATTCTGCTGGAATAGGCCACTTTGTGCATACAGAGATCCTCTGTTCGATTCTCACATCACCTTAGGTGTGTCCTACCATCTCCAATTTAGAGATAGAGAAAGCAAGGCTCATGAGGTAAAGTGACTTGTCCAAAGTCTCTCAAATAGGAAAAGACTGAGGGAGAATATGAGTTAAGTCCACACCTCAGCTGGAGAATGACCAGCTGGGCATTTCTGGGGCTAGAATGAGGAAGACCTTTCTTCCAAATTCAATAGCCTGCCTTCCCAGGTCCTGAGTTCACTATCTTTAAACAGAAAAAGTGTCCACGATGAAGCAGGAAGAGATGACTTAAGAACGAGTTTGGGTTTCAGAGTTCCTCCGGCTCTGGAGCCTGGCACACAGTAGGAGCGCCTTCTGGCTGAGCGACTGAATCCTCCTCCCGTGCGCGTGGTTCCTCGCTCCTCCTGGAGTCAAAGTCCCTTGAGGGCAGGGTCCCAGTCGCACCTGCCCGGGGACGCGGTGCAGTCGGGTAGACTTTGGAAGATGCTTGTTGAATGATGGATGAGTGGATGAATGGGGGCTGGGGAGGCTGGGCAAAGGCCACGCCCGGCTCCAAAGACTTTTCAGGGTTTGCGGGGTGCTATCCTCCCTGTCTCGGCGTCTCTGGAGGGGTCCTTTCGTCCCTCTTCCTGTGGCCTCCACATTCCACCACCCAGACTGGAGGGAGGCGCTATGCCGCCGGGGAGGGGCCGCGCGGTCCCCAGGGGCTAAGTCTCCCGGGGGCGGCGCCCACTCCCTGCCGGGGGCGCGGGGCAAGAGATGAGGCCCCCGGGAGCTGGCCGGAGCCCGCCCGGAGCCCCTTCCCCGCCGGGCCCCGCAGCGCTCTACCTGCCTCCCGGCCGCCCCTTCGCAGTCCCGGGCCGGGTGCGCCCGGCGGGCACCTGGCCTGCCACCCCCGGGGAGCCCCGCCGGTCGCCTCCCGGGCCGGCCCGGGGCGGCGGGGCGGGCCTGGGCGCTCCCCGGCTCCGGGACCGGTCCCCGGGGCGCGGCCCGGCAGCCGCCCCCGTTGCCCCCCCGCCTGCCCGCCCGGGGGGCCGGGCCGGGCTCCCGGGGGGCGGGGACTCGCCCAGTGGCAGCAGCGTCCGGGCCGGCGGCGGGCGCGGGGCGGCTTCCTGCAGGCGGCGCCGGGGCGAGCCGTTGCCCGCCGCAGCCACACCGCCGCCGGGTCGCCGGGTCGCGGGGGCCGCGGCGCTCGGGCCGCGTCGGTGCCTCCTGGGCGCCTGCGCGGCCGTCGCTGCTGCCCGCGCTCGTGCCGCCGCCGCCGCCGCCGCCGCTGCCGGTTACGCCAGCCCCGCCGCCGCCGCCGCCCGCTCTGATTCTGCGCATAGGCAGCCCCCAAGCCTGTCATTCTGCAAAAACACAGTTTACTCAACACACCACACACACACACACACACGCGCGCACACACGCGCACACTGGCCCCCCTCGCGCACACGCACGGAGGGCGCGAGCGAGCAGACGCGCACAGCCGGCGAGCCAAGTTCCGCAGCCTGGCATGGCTTCTGGGGACCTTTACGAGGTACGGGGACGCGGGGGCGCGGGCCGGCCCCAGCCCGCGGGCGGGCGGCGGGCGGCGGGGGCCGGGCCGGGGCCGGGGCCGGGCGCAAGCCGGAGTTGCCGAGCCCGTGGCGGCGGTGGCGGCGGCCGGAGGGTGGCGGGGGCCGGGCGCGCCTCCCGCCCGCCGCCCGCCCTCCCGCGGCGCCCGCGCCCGCTCCCTCTTTCTCTTTCTCTCGCGCACACACTCTCTTACTCCATCTACTTTGCGGCCTTGGAGGGGAAGGAGGAAGCCGGGCGGAGCCGGGGCGGGGAGGTAGCGGTCCCGGGAGGTGTTTCTCGCCCGACGAGCCGCCTCGAGTGCAGAAAGTACAGGTAAAAGTCGGCGCCGGACGTGCGGGAATGCGGGAGGCCGCGGGGCGGCCGGCGCGGGTGAGGGGCCGGGGGTGCGCTGCCCCGGGGCCGGGCCGGGGGCGCGGGAGGGGAACCTGGGGGGTGGCGGGCCGCGATGGAGCGGAGCCCGGCCGGGGCGAGGCGGGGTCCTGGGGGAGGCGGCCTTGAAAGGGGCAGCGGATGGGGGTTCGAGAGACCCCCGCCAAACCACTCCCCGGGGCCGCCGGGCCACCCGCCCCCTCCCCCCACCTGCTGCCCCCGCCGCCGACTCGGGGCCGGGGCGTGGGGGCGGTCCTTGCGGGTGTCGCGCTCACTCGGGGCGAGAGGGGGCGCTGCAGAGGGACTCCGGTGGAAGCCGGAGCACATGGAAGGCGGAGGTGGGTGGTAACACGTTGCTAGAGTACTGGGGATGGAAGCTCGGCTCCCAAAGCTCTACGGCACTGACCTCAGGGGATGCCTGTCTCCAGGTCCACAACAGGTAGTGACCAGCAATGGATGTTTTGAAAACGTCTCAAAAAATGGTCAAGGAAGACATTAGTCTGGCACCTGTGAAACAATGGAGAAATAGCCATGGCCTCTGGGAGCTGGGTTTTGCTGTCTCCGAACAGAACACTTCCTGCTTTTGGATTTGGGACAAGTGGAGAAAACAAGAAGCGACTCCCTTTCCCTAGGAGAATGCCCCCAAAGAGCTGTTGGCCCCAAGAGAGCGTTCAGGATTAAGGAAGCTAAAAGATGCCCCGTCTTCAGCCTAAAGGCCTGCTGATCCTCCGGGAAACCAGAATCAGAGCCCGGCGTGGACCTGAACTCCCTTGCGCAGAAATCGAGTAACAGTAGCCCTGGTTCTCAAGACTTTTGGCTAATTTGAGATGAACACCCCAAGGGGTGGGAACTCTTGCTGGGAGACTACAGGGGTGATTCAGCCACAATGAGCTTTTTTTTCCCCCTCTGGGCCTTCTGGAAAGATGTAGCTTTTTCAGTTGGTAGATTTGCTGGCCAGTGTGAGAGAAGAGTAGCGAACAGGCAGGGTAGCATCTTAGCCTCCTGTGCAACCAGGGTCTTCTGGATGCCTTGTCTTGGACCTGGTGAGGCTCAGTCGTGAACCACCAGTGGGCTCAAGTGCCATGGCTTGAGAGGACACTCCAGTCCTATGGAGAGGTCAGTGTTGAGACCTCCTGCCAACAACCAGACCTTGCTTTACTAAGCTTGTGTGTGAGCTACCTGGCAAACAGAACCTCCAGCCCCAGTGGAGCATTCAGAAGACCACAGCCCCAACAAGCATGTTGATTGAAACACCATGATATGTTCTGGTGCAGAACCATCCAGCTAAGATGTTTCTGTTATTCTTGAAAGAATGTTGTAGGTTGACCTCTTCTCTAGCCTACTGCCTTCCTCATCCCTGCACTGATAGAGAAGATGAAGTTGGGTAGACCTGGTGAAGAACTTTGGAAGATTGTGTCCAATAGGTCACCCAAGCACTTTTGTCTATTTCAAGATGGTGGAACAATTTCTGAAACCAAAAGAGTTGAAGCACAGTCAAATGGGATGTTTGATTGAGTTTCCCAAAGTCTAACCAGCAAAAAGTAGACATTGTTCAGGAGCAAAGCTCAGCTCGTTGGGAGTATGGATTTTTCTCCCCGTTGATAGTGAGTCATCTCAGAGCTTCCAACTTTCCCGGGAGAAGAGTTGCATTGAGAAGGCATTAAGAGGACATGTTAGGAGCTGTCAGTATACTTTCTTCTTTTAAAGTTTGGAACTTATGAACCTTCTGGGGATAATTTCTTGTCTAATGATCATCTGAAATGCCGTCCTTAACATTGGTAATTATAGTTGCCAGATGAGTCTGTTAGTTAAAAGGGGAGTTTTCACACCAGCCTTGGAAGTGTCTTAGCATCTCTCAAGTTTTCTTGAAGTTCAGTAAACAAGACAATAATAATAATTACTTCTGTGATAGTAGGTAATTGTACCAGATGTAAAATAGTTTTCCCATGGCTGATTATTTGCATAGTTATTACTAAAAAGGGCTAAACTGCATTACAAGAATATAACCATTGTCAGCGTTTTTATAGCCAGTGTCTACATTACATAACACATACTGAGGAGTTTAATTTGTTGTTCAAATTTAGTTTTAAAAACAGTTAAGAAGTGCTAACTGTACATTTCGAACTGTAAAATTGGGTGTGTAAAAAGCAGGCTGTTGATTTAAGGACACGTCTTGGATTATCCAGTAGTAGACTTATTGACCTTTAAAGAAAAAAAAGAAGAAAACTGAAACCATTCTCCATTTAAATATTACATTAATTAAATACTACCTAAGGGTATGTAAAATGGCTTCTTGTAACCTCTGACCAATAAACCACAGTTTGACTGGGCAAGAACTATTATCAAATACGTTTGTAGTTGGTTTATTTCACCTGTGTGTCTGCTGACACTTTCCTTGACCCTCTATGGTGAAGATGTGATTTGGAGTCTAGAGAGTCTTCAGCTTCAACTTGTCTTGTGCTTTAGACAATTAAATTGTAAAAAGTAAGCCTTCCCTGAATAGCATCTTTCAAGGAATAGGTGCTAATTTTAAAGAAAAACTTTATGTAACGGCACTCTTCCGTCATAGTGAAGAAATATGTAATCAAGCTCAGTTACCAAAATTTTGGCCCTTGATAGACAGTTTCTCCTATAGCAGAGTTCTCATCATCATCTGGTGTATTATAGCCATCCACTATAGGAAGGTGATCGTAAATATGGGCTGAGCACTTTAAAGTCATATATCTAGATGCAAAATGAAATTTCTTATCCAGATGCTCTGGTCAACATTCTGCTAAACAAAAGAGTCATAAAATGGTAGTCTGTGAGCCAGGTCTAGGCTCTCTATGTTTTTGGCTTGCCTGGATGGTAGATAAGAAAAATGGACTTGAGTACCTTTAGATGGGCCATGTGATTCTTGTGTATAATTGTCCCAGTGTGCCCTCTTACCAGAAATCCTTTCTGCTTCACTCTCACATACTTATCTGGCTCCAGTAGGCATTAGAGTTTGCAGCCCCCAGATGGTAGTCAAGCATTTGCTAACATGTTTGGATATCAGGAAGATGTAACCAGTGGAATAAGGAGCCCAGGTGCCTTGTCCATCTCTGTGTCCTTGAACATTCAAATACTTGTTGACTGAATCAGTGAACAGAAGACTGACTTAAGTATAGATAAAGTACCTTGGCTGACCTTTGTTATACTTGTGTGGAGTGCTGCCCTCTGTTCTCCTTTCTCCTTTGACTTGTGGTCTCTCCATGGTGGTAACACCTTGTTTAGGAGAGTCCCTTCCAGTTCTCTCTGGAAGGAAGTGTGGCTGAGTCCCCTTCCAGAGAGCCAGAGTATGTTATTCATTAAAAGGATTGAAGGCATTTATGCTTCAACCACATGGCTTTCCAAGTGGCCGTTGGGTGGTGTTTTACACCCTCTCCCTTGTGATTAGCTGACAGTATGGAGGAGGGCTCCACTCAGTTGGCAAAAATATTCAAAGAGAATGCTGTATGTCTACACAGAAGGTCAGTGGCTAAGGTGAAATTTATTGAGGCGTTTTGAGCAGTGGCAGTTCCTGACATTTGTCAGTGTTCAGTTTACTTACAGCTCCCGGGTATCTTCCCGTAAGATAGTTCTATCTTATATATTCATGCATCCATATACCATTATGTGTATGTATGTATATATGTACATGGGTATGTACATGGGTATATATATATATATATATAATACTGCTTTTGTTTCATTCCAAGTAAAATAATAATAGGATTTTTGTTTTGTTGAAAGCAATCTACTTTAGTTAAAAGTCAGTGCTGCTACAGTGATGAACATGGGCCTTTCCACTACGGCACTACACAGGCACCTTATGTCCTGCAAGATTACGCACTGAAAATAACAGGGTTTATGGGAAAAAGTGGATTGAGGCCGATTGCAGAAACATTGGAACTGTGAACAAAAACAAAACCAAATCTAATGAAAATACTCCTCAGTTAGATCTCCACCTGGCTGATGTTTGCTCTTACCAGGTCAGTCCATCCTTACAGCCTTCAAATTGGGCTAGTCCTTCTTTCTTCTCTCTGTAGCTCGCAGAGGTCATTCACTTCTAATGGAGACTGTTTTCACTGAAGTGAAATCTAACCCAGAACGTAGCCCTCTGCATTCATCTAGATGGAAAGAAATATTTTGTACCTTCTTCATCTGTAATTTGCAACTTTGCCAGTCATGTTAGCATACTGGAAAGGTATTCTTGAAGCCACCATGGGCCACTACTCAGATTAAAGGAAGGCACTTGAATGCGTTTCTAGCTTTGTTCTTGATCTTCATGCATTGTTAAGTCTTTCTCTTTCCTTGTCCGAGCTCTTTCCCATGATTGCTTCAAAACATTAACAAACTATGAAACTCACATAAGAACCAACACAACTTGTTAATTTGACATATTCCTCTATGTACCACTTGCACCCAAGGTGAAACAGGTATAATTCCAGAATGAACAGTCAGTGATAAAACTTATTGAGTGTCAGTACCAGCATTTGAAGAGGCAAATATTGTCAAAGAGAATACACTGGATGAGCTGAATTGATTTTTTTGGCACATGGTAGACACCTGAAGAATATCGACTAGGTATATGATTCTTCCAGCTTTTGAAAGTTATTTTAAACTATTCCCTGTGGATAGATAGCAGCTTATTTTCAAGCAGTATAAACTTTTTGTGAAGTCATTCCTCATTGAATAAGATCATTTCCTCAGGGGCTTAAACTATTCTTGAAATGAGTTTATACAGTGTCTTGCACCTGAGCAATTGCTAAGGAATGGTTCAGGAATGGTAATTATCAAAGATCTTAAGTATTGTAGACACACATTTAGATTGCAAAGATGTGAGCCCCTCTACATCTCTTGGATGGTGAAAAAGTTGTAGATGTGGCTAAATTCATAACACCATCATTCATTTGCTCATCTCACATTAAGAGAATACCAAATATATGCCAACCACTACTCTAGGGAATTGAGATTGTACTGCCTGAGCTTATGGTCTAGTGTGAGATGTAGTTAAGAAAATAGGCAGTTTACAGTGCAGAAGGAAAAGCGTTAGTACAGGGAAAGATGGGGTTCTCTACCATCATGAGGGGAATCTACCTTGGGGAATAAATGAAAGCCTTCCAGAGAACATGATGACTGTGGAGATGTTCGAACTAGGAAATGAGCATGATCAGGTTTGCAGGGACTTATTGAGAATATTTATCTTTTCTATTTTTAAAAGCAATTTATGTTTATTATTGCATCTTAGAAAAATAAAAGCATAAAATTATATCTATATATAGATATATATTGGAGAAGGCAATGGCACTCCACTCCAGTACTCTTGCCTGGAAAATCCCATGGATGGAGGAGCCTGGTAGGCTGCAGTCCACGGGGTTGCTAAGAGTCGGACATGACTGAGCAACTTCACTTTCACATTTCACTTTCATGCATTGGAGAAGGAAATGGCAACCCACTCCAGTGTTCTTGCCTGGAGAATCTCAGGGATGATGGAGCCAGCTGGGCTGCTGTCTGTGGCGTCGCACAGAGTCGGACACGACTAAAGCAACTTAGCAGCAGCAGCAGCATAGATATATATATCTAATATAGCTAAGATAAATATTATTATACATATATTATACATTTAACATATACTGGATGTTTATTAAATACTGATGTGATATCTGAATTAATTAAAATGTTAGCTTCCTTGGTATAGGTACAAATATGAATGAAAGTATTTTCTATATCTATATAATTAAAAATCAAATTAGAACATAGGATATATATTGTTTTATTTTTCTTATACATATATAATGATTATTTCCTTATATATCTTAAAATATTATTCTATGTCATGATTTTTAATGACAGGTTAATTTTCACTTGAATTGATACACTATTTTGTGTCTAACTAATCCTCTGTTATTGGACATCTAGATTTTTCCATTTAGAAACAATTTAAATATTGCTTTTAACCTCCATGAACATAATTATTTGTATTCCTGTCTTATTATTTTTCTCAAGATAAATTCTGAGAAGTGAAATTTCTAGGTTGAAGAATGCTAACATTTTTAATACTTTTGTTACATAATCTCAGATTGCCCCTCAGAAATGGACAGTGGGTTAGTTTGGAGGAAGACTAGAAGCCATCGTGACTAGTTACTATACTCTTTTGGTAATTGAAAGGAGTGTCAGTTGGTGACTTGAACCAAAGGAGTGGTAATGCAGATGAAAAGAAGTGGATAGAATTTGAAGGATTAAAAAGAATCAACATAATTTGGTACACTAGTCAAGATTATGTCTGGATGCTTATAATAGGAAATGTACAATAACAGTGGCCTAAACAAGGTTTATTTTCTTACATGAAGTAAACTTGGATTAGACAGTCCAAGATTGGTGTGGTGTTCTCCAAAGTTCTCAGGGTATCAGACTCCTTCTTGTCTCTTTCATCTTCAACTGTGGCTTCTACCATTAAGGTCACTGCTGGATCCAAGTTGGCCACAGAGCTTATCTTTTGTGTGAGAGGATGGAAGAAATAGGCAGAAAAGGAGATGCAAAAGTTGAGTAATCTATAAACAGCTGCTGAAAGTTCCATGCACTCTTGCTTTCCTCTTATTGGCCTGAATAATTATATTGTCACAGCTAGCTGCAAAGGAGGCTAGAAAATGTGATTTTCAGTTATACTCTCTTCATTCCCTCTCAAGTAAGACTTGACTGACATTATGTAGGATTGAGGGAAAGGCAGGAGTTGAGGCATAACTTAGTGGTTTCTGGTTTGGTCCATTAGGTAGGTGGTGGAACCGGTAGTGGAGATAGAGAATTGAGGAAGAAGCATTGGTTGGAGGAAGTGGGGTCAGTGGAAAGGACAATGAGTTCAGAGTGTTTGTGGGACACCTGGGTATAGATATTCATAGCAGTAGGTCATGTGAGCATTAAACTCAGAAGCATGATCTGTCATGGAGATAGAGATTGGAAATCGTTGGCATATAGATTAGAATGAAAGGCAAAGGACAGTGTGTAAATAGGAGGGGGGTCCAGGGGAGGAGGACTGGAGAAAGTGGACATTTTCAGGATGGAAGAAGAGACAGAAGATCAGATTTACAAGGAGTAGCAAGAGAGGTAGGAGGCAAAACAAAAGACTTTGCTGTTATGGAAGGTAATGGAAAATTGCATTTCATGAATGGTGTGGTCAACAGAGTCCTTTGGCTGTTATAAACAGTAAGTCATTGGAAACCTTAAGGGGCATGTTTTCTACTGAGTCTGTTGGTGGGAGGGCTTGATTGCAGTGTGAAGATGTATGCAGGGGGATGTGGGGAATGTGGATGTAAAGACATATGGGTAACAGTCTTGAGAAGCTTGAGTGAGACAACCATAAAAAAACTGAAATAATGCTATTTGCAACAACTTGGATAGACCTAGAGATTATCACATTAAGTGAAGTAAGTTAGACAAAGCAAATATCATATGTTATCACTTATGTGTGGAATCTAAAAGAATAATACAAATGAACATTTTCACAGAATGGAAACAGAATCACAGACAAAAGAAAAAAACAAAAACCAAGCTTATGGTTACCAAAGGGGAAAAGAGGGGAGGGATACATTAGTAGTTTTGCATTAGATACACACACTACTATATAAACTAGATAAACAACAGGGTCCTACTGTATAACACAGGGAACTATATACAATATCTTATAATAAACTATAATAGAAAAGAATCTGCAAAAGAATATATCACTTTGCTATATATCAGAAACTAACACAACATTGTAAGTCAACTATATTTCAGTTAAAAAACAAACAAACATTGTTTGGTAGTGAGGAGAGAGTGAATGTGATATCCAGAGTGAAGAGGGAGAATAGATCAGCCTCTTCTCCATTCCCCTAATTCTGCACATGCTCTGCTGCTTTGGTGGACAGCAAAAAATTGTGATACTGACTTTGGTTTATTGGACCCAAGAAGTGATTTTCCATGAACCCTACAAACTCCTCTCCTGCTGAATGGTGACAATGGGGTCCAACATCCTCAGTAATTTTAGCTGGAGAAAAAGGTAGAATATGTTTAACGTAGTCACCCAGAACCTTTCTGAATAAAATTTGCTCAGGGAAAAGATCTTGCTATATTGAGGACAAGGAGATACAGTTCTTCCTGAATGGGTTTGTGGACCAGCAGTTCTCTGCGAGATCAGCTCACTGGGGTGCCACTGATTAGGGAATGCGACAGTGTTCTATGTGCCAGTTACTCAATCAAACACTAAAACAGCTGTTGCTGTGAGGTTAGTTTGTAGATGTGATTAAGGTCCATAATCAGTTGACTTTAAATAAGAGAGGTTATTCTAGGTAATCTGGGTGAACTTGATTCAGTCTGTTGAAAAGCCTTAAGAATAGAATGGGGGCTTTCCTGAAGAAGAAGAAATACCATCTGTGGAGAGCAGCCTCAGCCTGGAAGATTTCCAGCTTCCCTCCCTAATGACCTGACTTATGGACTTCAGACTTCCCTAGCCAGGTCCATAACCACATGAGCCATTCTTTGTTACATCTCTAGTATGTATCAGTGTATCTGGTGGTTCAGCTTCCCTGGCTGAACCCTGATTGATACAGTCAGCATCCCCATCGACACACCACAAATTCGTAACACTGTGAAGCCAGACATGTCTCTCAGTCTTTGTGAACCTCAACAGCTTCTACTGTAAAATGAGAGCTCTTCTTTTTTAAAGAAACTCCTCCTCCTGGTTGAGTCTTGCTTTTTCACACCTTCCTTCTTTGTAGCCGTCATCTTGTGTGTGAAGAGAGGCAAGCCTAGAGCTCCAAGGATGCTGCTGGTTTTTGGTCTTCTGTTCTTGGAGCTGTTCCCTGGAGCCACGTTTGGGATGGCAGGTTAGAGGTGGTACTGGACCCCTGGGGCAGGCCTCAGCTGGGTCTGAAATTCACCCCTGCTTTGAGTCAGCCCCGGCTCTGGTAGTTGAGTGAGTGATAGGGATGGTGAAGTAGCTTTTCTTGGTCCCGAGTCACTCCTTCTTGTCCCTTCTCTCAGCAAAGTGTCTCTTCTGACATTGCCCAGTTAGGCTGAGTCACTTGGTGGAAGCTGCTGCCTCCAAAGTTCCTGTTACTCCAATGACAGGCCCATCAGTTGACCAAGCCTATAGAAAGCTGTGGTCTATTCCTGGGAAGCCTGGGAGGGCCATCAGTTTGTCATTTTATGCCCTGTTTTCTCTTAATTGTGTGTTTGATAACAGAAAACTGAATGCAATTTATAATCATAAATATTTTAATCAATAAAATGTTAAATGTTAAAAAAGTTGTTCTTCCTTTGCTCCAGTCATCCCATCTCTCCCGGAATCCCCCCAACATCGTTCCATCACCACATTGCTTTCTAAATGACTTACAGGAGCATTGGTGTGGAGACTGGAGGGACACATGTGTGGGACTGGGGCCCCAGGCCACATTCTGCCATACCAGGAATTCCCCTGCCGAGGGGCCTCCACCCTATTCTCAGATTTTTGATCAGGGAATTTTCCTCTTTGATTTTCATTTCCTTGTCTGAGTTCAGTGTTCTAAAACTTATGTCTCAAGGGCACTTGCTAATAAACTGTGGATCACATATCCTGGATGTGAATTTTATTTAAAAATAGTTACTTTTGTTCAGTTATCCATCAATCAGATATTTATTGTATGTTAACTATGTGCCTAGAACTATGCTAAGTGCTGGCAGTGCAGCCATGAATGTCTTTTAAACTGCTGTTCAGAATGTGATCATGAAGAAAACCTCACGCCCACATATGGTCGTATACCACATTTTTAACACATTGGAGTGTTTTTGGTACGTTAAAAGGAGCAATCAGGTCAACCCTTTCTGTGAGCAGACCTCAGAATACAGGTTTTCCTGCCATCTCTGGATATGTAAGTGAACTTCCAGTAAATGCACTGTTTCAGCATCATTATAAGTCTGCAACATTCTTGAAAAATTTTAGGTCTGTTCATAGCTCCTCACATGAAAGTGTACAAGCAAACACACTTTACAGCACAATGCACCCCAGTCCATTTGAATAACCACTTAAGGTTCAGGTGGTGTGGTGATGAATGTTCTAGACCCGATGTAATAATCAGTGTCTGGTAGTAACTGCATGTCTAACACTTTGCCTCCTTAAATTGTATAAAAGGTAGTGTGGGTGTTTATTTAGAGTTTCTAGGTCCTTCTACCCTGACTTTTATATTTAGGAGAGACAGTGTGAACTCTTGTATATTAAAGGTTCAACTATGAAACAGGCATCAGACTTAAGTGAGAGTGAAGGACACCTTGAAATTGCAAGACAAGATGATGAAACCAACCAAGCCTGGTTAGCACTCACAACTACTTTTCATTACAAATCGGAGGTTGTTTTCTTATGGACAAGCAAACCAAATGTGATGATAAATTGCCAAGGCTGTTATAGGAAGAATAACTTCCTCAGACCTCATTTAAAAACCTTGCTCTTAATCACAATAGGCATTATTGCTCTCATGAGTTAACGCAGTGATAAGGAAGTATTTGTAAGTTATAGTTACACCAGACATCTCCACTGGGAAGTTATCACATGTATCTGATTTTATGTGTTAGGTTTCCTGGAACCATTCTGGTGGGGGAAGAGGGTTCCATTGCTGAACTCCAGAATCTTCTGCTGGATTCTAAGCCCTGTGAGAGTACAGGCCATTCTAGTGTATTTTCCATGACTGTATTCTCAACTCATGGCCCTTTGCTGGGGACACTGTAACCTTTCAATAAATATTTGTTGAATGAGTCATTGAAAATGTTCAAAACCTGTGCTTCTAGGCTAACTCGGGTTTCTCTTGAGTGAGTGTCCTTTATTTTTCCCCTATATAGTATATTACTTTTTACCCTTTCTAAGAAGATTCCTTCAGATTGTCCTAGAAATTCAAGTTTCCATTTTGCCTTCCACTGGCTCTTGTATAGACTTACTAGGTAACAAAAGTTCCTTATGGTGAATTCAAACATCCAAATCATTGTCCTCCATTATGGGTGACAACTGGATTGAGAGCGGCTCTTCTAGGAGAAGAGGGCATCAGAGGATAAGATGGCTGGGTGGCATCACCGATGCAGTAAACGTGAACTTGGGCAGACTTTGGGATATGGTGAAGGATGGGAAAGCCTGGCATGCTGCAGTCCATGGGGTCACAAAGAGTTGGACATGGCTGGGCAAGTGAACACCAACACCAACGACATTCTCTGTGAAGTGCTGCATGAGACAGAGCCCCTTGTACCCCTTTACACACACAGACTGCCCTGTGGTTTGCAGCTGCTGTTTTTCTCAACCTCAGTGTCTTGGCCCAGTTTGGTATGCACCATCCATTTTAGGTGGAGCTGCCTAGAACTGGAGAACTGTGTCCAGAGGGTTTACTGAAGGATTCTCTTGGGTGCTTGGCCTGTAAGGAAGTGCGGCAGGATTGGATGGTGAGCGACCTGCAGTGAGTTTCCACCTGAGGCTTCAGTGGATCCCAAGGAAGGCCTGGGAGCAGGAATGGCCCTTCAGAAATGTCTCAACTTGAGGCCAGGGAACCGGTCCCCTCATATCCCTGCATCAGCCAGCCATTGCTGGTAGGTGCCCTTGAGGTGCGGGAGAATTACTCTTGGGCAGGGCAGCTCCCTGTGGTGGAAGGCAGTTCCCTTTGAGGCTCACATCTGTGAGTCCTTAGCAGCACGGACATTCCTAGAAGCTGAGAGGATGGGCACGTGGACCCTGAAAAGGGCATCTGGGTGGGGTATCGTGTTATCCACCACATCAGCAGTTCTTGCTCTTTGCTGATTGGTGAGTCTGTCTGTTCTAGGTCCTCCATAATGAACATCTGTCACCTCACTTGTATTTTAGGTGGTGGTTGTTCAGTTTCTTAGTCCTTTCTGACTCTTTGTGACCCCACAGACTGCAGCATGCCAGGCTTCCCTGTCCTTCACTATCTCCCGGAGTTTGCCCAAACTCATTTCCATTGAGTCAGTGATGCCATCCAACCGTCTCATCCTCTGTCCTCATCCTTTAGGTTATTGGTTCCTCCCAAAGACATCACTTGTCATTTGACAGCTTCTTGAGGGCTGCCCAGCTCTTGAGTACTGACACGCTGGCCATGGCAACCCATGCTTGTGATTCCTGTCTGTCCATACCGCACACAGCACAGATCCACATGTGGGGAGGTGTTTCAGAAGCTGACATTTCCTTTGGGTCTCTACCCCTTCTACTTGAGATGGTTTCTTCCACTGGCTCTCCCACTCTTAAACTGCCTTTGTGTCATCTGCTATTTATTCCTTAAATATTGAGGCTTCTTATAGTTTTAACCTGGGGTTCTTCTGTTCTCTCATTGTACTACAGTGACCAGAAGGGTGATTTCCAAGTTTCTGACACTCCCCCCCCCCGCCCGCCGCCTCCCCTGCCCCGAGCTCCAGAGCTAGTCATCAAACCCTCTTGGGCTCTTTAAACTCAAAACATCCAAAGCTGAGCTTATGTTTAACATATATAAGACTTGCTTTTCGTTCTGGGCTCCTAGCCTCAATAGCATCTGTATCCACCTGCTCTGTGGCTAGAAATATGTCATCCTTTGTTTTCCCCAGACCCCATGTATCTAATGAATCTGCATCTTGAATATTTCTTGAACCTGGCCTTTTCTCTTCATACTCACTCTCACCACTTTAATTCAAGAAACAACTCTCACTGTTTCAGTCACTCTGATACCTCTCAGCTGGTATCTCTGAATATAGTTCAATTTTTTTTCCATACTGGACTCACAAAGGTCTTTCTAAAATCCCCATTTTTCTATGTCTCTCCCGATGAAGTATCGTTAAGTGATGCCCTTGGGTTTTGACCCTTTTCATCTTCTACTAGCTCTCCACTCAGCACATATTCCATCCAGAGAAATCTGTTCTCAGTTCTTGGACATTGCATGTGCTCTCCTTTAATCACACCCTCCTAAGTGACAGGGCACTCTTCATTATCATCCCTGCCACATCTTTGCTTCCTTAATTCCTGTTCATCCTTTAGGTCTCAGCTGAGACATCATTCTTGGGAAAACTTCCTCGGCTCATCAAGAGTTTTCTTCAGGCTCCTATAGAACCCTGTTTGTGTCTCTTCACAGCACTCACATCAATAGGTTGTAATTTATTATCTTATTTTCTAAATCTCCCACTGGGTTGTAAATTTTGAGAGAGCAGGGATTCCCTCTGACTTGTTGCATCTTTAGCACCTCACACAGTGCAAGATTCAGAAAACACTCTAGTGAAAGAACTTATTTATTGAGGTCTTTCATTTACATGAAAGTTGAAATTGTCTCAGATGTTTGCACAGTCTGTTTTGTAGGAGGCTTGAAGGCATTTTTAATCTTTCAGTTTTCCTGAGGGCATATAAGTTTTGAGCCTATTTTCTATGTCTTTATTGGTCAATTAATAATAATTTTGGTTTCTCATAAGTTAAACTCACAGCATTCAACTTTGTGTTATAAGTAAAGTTAATACAGTCTTGTGTTCAAGGTATTATTGAATCTTGGAGTGGATGGGTGTTTTGAAGTCTTCTGCTTGGCTTTCACTAACATCTCCAACAAGTGAACAAATGTGAGGGACTCTTTTATTTTACTGAAGAAGAGAGGAATGCTTGAGATGTCAAAACTGGCTGTTTGCCTTCACTAAGTCTGAGTGTGTCATCCACGAGGCAGAGATGATATCTTCCTAGACTCTTCTGGAGAGTTGCCTTGGAAATCTTGACGTCATTATCTCTTTCTTGCACAAGACTTAGTAAAGGAGGCCAGTGAGGCTCAGCCCAGCCTCAGGTCTTGTTTAATTCTCTTGCTGATGAAGAATGGGGTTAAGACATGCCTCAGCGACTGACATCACAGGCCTTGACATTATGGCAGGTACTTGACATCTAAACTTTTCCTGGAAATCCAGACGCGATGAAGAACTGTTGGAAGTCAGATTGACTCATGGAATCCAAAGCTCCTGTTGCTTTAGAAAGTGAATGGAAAGCATTTTAGTGTCCTGATATTTACATTGCTGTATTTGTTTGTGTTTCCTTAAAACCACGTTCACTTAGAAAAATATGGCACACAGGTTGGTTTGTGAAACAGACTTTGGTAACCATTTTGTAGTTAAATATTAACAGAAAGAGGAAGGGAACCACCATGGCTGCCTTTGGGATGTAAAAACATATGGACTTCCTTCAAATTATATACCTAAGTTTCTTTCCAAAGTGATGTATATTTTAATACCATGTAGGATTGTCAAGGGCTCAATGGTAAAGAATCTGCCGGCCAATGCATAAGATGAGGGTTCAATCCCTGGGTTGGGAAGATCCCCTGGAGAAGAAAGTGGTAGACAGAAGAGCCTGACAGGCTGCAGTCCATGGGGTTTCAAGAGTCAGACACGACTTAGTGACTAAACAACAACAATACCAGCAACAAAGGATTGTCATAGATTGTTTTCTTGTCTGTTTATCAAACATGGCAGTGATTCCAGACTCTTTGATATCGTGAGACTTTTTACATTTTATTACCCTCCACTCTCCCAATCTTCTGTGGCTATGTCTATGGTATCGACTTTTGGGAAGCTGGTATATTCACTTTTGACTTCATGAACTGACATATTTTTTGAAGAAATCTAATCTTTGATCCTGGTTGAGGTACAGAGAGGTTTTAGAATGGTAACTTCCTATGATTCTTATATAAAATAGTCTTATTAAAAATAGTAAAAATAGTAATAAGAGTGTCTAGTGAGTGTTACTGTAGAGCAGACATTATGTGAATTTTCACATGCATTCTCTCATTTGGTCCTTCCTGGAGCTGACTGTGGCTCAGATATGAACTCCTTATTGCAAAATTAAGGCTTAAATTGAAGAAAATAGGGAAAACCACTAGGCCATTTAGGTATGACCTAAGTCAAATTCCTTATGATTATACAGGAGCTGATGAATAGATTCAAGACATTAGATCTAGTAAACAGAATGCCTGAAGAATTATGGATGAAAGTTCATAACATTGTACAGGAGGTGGTGACCAAAACCATCCCAAAGAAAAAGAAATGCAAGAATGCAAAGTGGTTGTCTGAGGAGGCTTGACACATAGCTGAGTAAATAAGAGAAGTGAAAGGCAAGGGAGAAAGGGAAAGATATATCCAA
Source organism: Nanger dama (assembly GCA_917880005.1). Classification (NCBI taxonomy): domain Eukaryota; kingdom Metazoa; phylum Chordata; class Mammalia; order Artiodactyla; family Bovidae; genus Nanger; species Nanger dama. The sequence goes on along the minus strand of CAKJTW010000012.1, from coordinate 6,914,032 downwards.
CTGAATGCAGTTGGGTATATAACCCAGACAATAGCAAGGAGAGGGAAGAATTTTCATTCTTAAATGAACAATGCAAAGAATTAAAGGGAAACAATAGAAGGGGAAAGACTAGAGATCTCTTCAAGAAAATGGGAGATATCAAGGGGACATTTCATGCAAGGATGGGCATGATAAAAGACAGAAGCAGTAAGGACCTAACAGAAGCAAAAGAGATTAAGAAGAGGTGGCAAGAATACACAGAAGAACTGTGCAAAAAGGTCTTAATGTTCCCAGTAACCACAATGGTACGGTCACTCACCTAGAGCCAGACATCCTGGAGTGTGAAGTCAAGTGGGACTTAGGAAGCATGATTACAAACAAAGCTAGTGGAGGTGACACAGTTCCAACAGAGCTATTTAAAATCCTAAAAGATGATGCTGTTAAAGAGCTGCACTCAATATGTCAGCAAATTTGGACAGTGGCCACAAGACTGGAAAAAGTCAGTTTTCATTCCAAACCCAAAGAAGGGCAATGCCAATGAATGTTCCGTCTGCTGTATACTTGCACTCATTTAATATGCCAGCAAGGCTATGCTCACAGTCCTTCAAGCTAGGCTTCAGCAGTACATGAACTGAGAACTTTCATATGTATATCTCGATTTAGAAGAGGGAATGGAACCAGAGATCAAATTGGTAACATTCATTGCATCATGGAGAAAGCAAGGGAATTCCAGAAAAACATCCACTTCTGCTTCATTGACTATGTTAAAGCCTTTGATTGTGTGGGTCACAACAAACTGGAAAATTTTTAAGAAATGGGAATATCAGACTACCTTACCTGTATGCAGGTCAAGAAGCAATAGTTAGAACTGGACATGGAACAACAGACTGGTTCCAAAGGACTACGACTGGGAAAGGAGTACGTCAAGGCTATATATTCTCACCCTGCTTTTTAAACTTATATGGAGAGTACATCATACTGAATGCCAAGCTGGGTGAAGCACAAGCTGGAATCAAGATTGCCAAGAGAAATAGCATCAACCTCAGATACAGATGATACCTCTCTGATGGCAGAAAGTGAGGGAGGAACTAAAGAGCCTCTTGATGAGGGTGAAAGAGGAGAGTGAAAAAACTGACTTGAAACTCAACACTCAAAAAACTAAGATCTTGGCATCTGGTCCCATCACTTCATGGCAAATAGAAAGGGAAAAAGTGGAAGCAGTGACAGATTTTATTTTCTTGGGCTCCAAAATCACTGTGGACAGTGATTGTAGCCATGAAATTAAACAAAACAAAACAAAACACTTGCTCCTTGGCAGGAAATGTATGATCAAACCTAGGCAGTGTATTAAAAAGCAGAGACATCACTTTGCTGACAAAGTCCGAATAGCCAAAGCTATGGTTTTTCCAGTAGTCATATATGGATGTGAGAATTGGACCATGAAGAAGACTAGTGCTGAAGAACTGAAGGCTTTGAATTGTAGCACCAGAGAAGAGTCTCAAGAGTCCCTTGGACAGCAGGAGTTCAAACCAGTCCATCCTAAAGGAAATCAGCCCTGAATATTCATTGGAAGGACTGTTGCTGAAGCTGAAGCTGAAGCTTCGGTACTTTGGCTGCCTGTTGTGAAGAACTGACTCACTGGAAAAGATCCTGATTCTGGGAAAGATTGAGGGCAGGAGGAGAAGGAGGCAACAGAGGATGAGATGGTTAGATAGCATCACCAACTTAATGGACATGAATTTGAGCAAACTCCAGGAGGTAGTGGAAGACAGAGGAGCCTGGCGTGCTGCAGTCCATGGGGTCGCAAAGAGTTGGGCACAACTTAGCGACTGAGCAACAGCAGCATGGGATTCGTACTAGTATTATCCTCACTTTATGATTCAGAAACTGAGGCTCATCAGCTCCCAGATGGTCACACCCAAGATGCGCGTGAGGCCATCTGAGGCGCTCATCTCACGATAAGACGCCTGTAGTGCTGCTGCTCGCCTCCCTCCTTTTGTCACTCAGTGGTATTCTGCTGTAGCACTTTTATACAGACTCCCAGATGGGATAGGTCAGTGGATGTTGCACCAAAACTGAGAAGAGGAACAAGAAAACCTTTCTGCTTCTTCATGCTTACAGCATGGAAACGTGGTTGTGTATGTTCAAGACGCGGATGACCCTGGCTAGCTCGTGTGTTGGTTTGTGATGGAGTTCTTGAGAAGTGAGTTAACCGGGAAGGGAAATCTTCCTTTTGAGTTTGTCTGCGTAGAGGTTTTTCAACACTGTTCTCAAGTCCTGCTGCTTCAGAAATTGCGATGCCTCTGCCCACCTAGTAATTTTGATGGAGGGGCCGTTTTCAGTGGCCTTCCGCTGGTTGGCCTCTACTCAGCTTTAGTATTGAGAAGACTGCTTTTGAGGGCAGTTGGTAACATTTTTGGTCAGTGCCCTTTCTTTCAGCATATTTATGAGCCTCCGTGCATTTTTCCACGTTCTTTTTTCTTTGTTGTTTCGGTTTTATTTCTCTTGGCATGGTGTTTGCACCCTGTCATGATTGGAACTGGCAGGATGCTATGTTTGAAACGCTTACTTTACTGCCACATTCTGTACTTAGAGTTTTGGTGCCTGGTGGACAGTGGTGCCTTGATTGTGTGGATTTGTGCTCCAGACAGGTAGGCTTCTCATAGGTGAGGCACATAATCCCAGATTCTAGCAGACAGTTCTGTACACTTGGCTCAGAAAAGAATTAATAGCATATGCTTTAAAAAATCATTACTTTTTATTGAAGTATAGTTGATTTATAATGTGTTAGTTTCAAGTATATGGTAAAGAGATTCATGTATATAAAATTATATACATGTATGTATATATATAATTTTTTTCAATTCTTTTTTCTTATAGGTTATTACAAATTGCTGAGTATAGTTCTTTGTGCTATGCTGTAGGTCCTTGTTGGTTATCTATTTTATATAGAGAAGTTTGTACCTGTTAATCCCCAAATCCTTATTTATCTTGCCCTCCCCTTCCCCCTTTGGTAATCATACTTTGTTTTCCACATGTTTCTAATCTTAATTAAAATTAAGATAATATGTACAAGTAAGTTGAGGCTTTATATCAATCAGTTCAGTTCAGTTCAGTTGCTCAGTCGTGTCCGACTCTTTGCGACCCCATGAATCGCAGCACGCCAGGCCTCCCTGTCCATCACCAACTCCCAGAGTTCACTCAAACTCACATCCATCGAGTCGGTGATGCCATCCAGTCATTTCATCCTCTGTCGTCCCCTTCTCCTCCGTCCTCAATCCCTCCCAGCATCAGGGTCTTTTCCAATGAGTTAGCTCTTCACATGAGGTGGCCAAAGTACTGGAGTTTCAGCTTCAGCATCAGTCCTTCCAATGAACACCCAGGACTGATCTCCTTTAGGATGGACTGGTTGGATCTCCTTGCTGTCCAAGGGACTCCCAAGAGTCTTGTCCAACACCACAGTTCAAAAGCATCAGTTCTTCGGCACTCAGCTTTCTTCACAGTCCAATTTTCACATCCATACATGACCACTGGAAAAACCATAGCCTTGACTAGACGGACCTTTGTTGGCAAAGTAACGTCTCTGCTTTTGAATATACTATCTAGGTTGGTTATAACTTTCCTTCCAAGGAGTAAGTGTCTTCCAATTTCATTGCTGTAGTCACCATCTGCAGTGATTTTGGAGCCCCCAAAATAAAGTCTAACACTGTTTCCACATCTATTTCCCATGAAGTGATGAGACTGGATGCCATGATCTTCATTTTCCGAATGTTGAGCTTTAAGCCAACTTTTTACTCTCCTCTTTCACTTTCATCAAGAGGCTTTTTAGTTCCTCTTCACTTTCTGCCATAAGGGTGGTGTCATCTGCATATATGAGGTTATTGATATTTCTCCTGGCAATCTTGATTCCAGCTTGTGCTTCTTCCAGCCCAGCATTTCTCATGATGTACTCTGCACAGAAGTTAAATAAGCAGGGTGACAATATACAGCCTTGACGTACTCCTTTTCCTATTTGGAACCAGTCTGTTGTTCCATGTCCAGTTCTAACTGATGCTTCCTGACCTTCATATAGGTTTCTCAAGAGGCAGGTTAGGTGGTCTGGTATTCCTATCTCTTTCAGAATTTTCCACAGTTTATTGTGATCCACACAGTCAAAGGCTTTGGCATAGTCAATAAAGCAGAAATAGATGTTTTTCTGGAACTCTTGCTTTTTGACGATCCAGCAGATGTTGGCAATTTGATCTCTGGTTCCTCTGCCTTTTCTAAAATCAGCTTGAACATCTGGAAATTTATGGTTCAGGTACTGCTGAAGCCTGGCTTGGAGAATTTTGAGCATTACTTTGCTAGTGTGTGAGATGAGTGCAATTGTGCAATAGTTTGAGCATTCTTTGGCATTGCTTTTTTTGGGATTGGAATGAAAACTGACCTTTTCCAGTCCTGTGGCCACTGCTGAGTTTTCCAAATTTGCTGGCATATTGAGTGCAGCACTTTCACAGCATCATCTTTCCAGGTTTGAAACAGCTCAACTGGAATTACATCACCTCCACTAGCTTTGTAGCAATGCTTTCTAAGGCCCATTTGACTTCACATTCCAGGATGTCTGGCTCTAGGTGAGTGATCACACCATCGTGATTATCTGGGTTGTGAAGCTCTTTTTGTACAGTTCTTCAGTGTATTTTTGCCACCTCTTCTTAATATTATCTGCTTCTGTTAGGTCCACACCATTTCTGTCCTTTATCGAGCCCATCTTTGCATGAAATGTTCCTTTGGTATCTCTAATTTTGTTGAAGAGATCTCTAGTCTTTCCCATTCTGTTGTTTTCCTCTATTTCTTTGCATTGATCGCTGAAGAAGGCTTTCTTATCTCTTCTTGCTGTTCTTTGGAACTCTGCATTCAGATGCTTATATCTTTCCTTTTCTCTTTTGCTTTTTGCTTCTCTTCTTTTCACAGCTATTCGTAAGGCCTTCTCAGACAGCCATTTTGCTTTTTTGCATTTCTTTTCCATGGGGATGGTCTTGCTCCCTGTCTCCTATACAATGTCACGAACCTCCGTCCATAGTTCATCAGGCACTCTATCTATCAGATCTAGGCCCTTAAATCTATTTCTCACTTCCACTGTATAATCATAAGGGATTTGATTTAGGTCATACCTGAATGGTCTGGTAGTTTTCCCTACTTTCTTCAGTTTAAGTCTGAATTTGGTAATAAGGAGTTCATGACCTGAGCCACAGTCAGCTCCCGGTCTTCTTTTTGATGACTGTGTAGAGCTTCTCCATCTTTGGCTACAAAGAATATAATCAGTCTGATTTCAGTGTTGAGCATCTGGTGATGTCCATGTGTAGAGTCTTCTCTTGTGTTGTTGGAAGAGGGTGTTTGCTATAATGAGTGCATTTTCTTGGCAAAACTCTATTAGCCTTTGCCCTGCTTCATTCTGTACTCCAAGGCCAAATTTGCCTGTTACTCCAGGTGTTTCTTGACTTCCTACTTTTGCATTCCAGTCCCCTATAATGAAAAGGACATCTTTTTGGGTGTTAGTTCTAAAAGGTCTTGTAGGTCTTCATAAAACCGTTCAACTTCAGCTTCTTCAGCATTACTGGTTGGGGCATAAGCTTGGATCACCGTAATATTGAATGGTTTGCCTTGGAAATGAACAGAGGTCATTCTGTCGTTTTTGAGATTGCATCCAAGTACTGCATTTCTGACTCTTTTGTTGACCATGATGGCTACTCCATTTCTTCTGAGGGATTCCTGCCCACAGTAGTAGATATAATGGTCATGTGAGTTAAATTCACCCATTCCAGTCCATTTTAGTTTGCTGATTCCTAGAATGTTGACGTTCACTCTTGCCATCTCCTGTTTCATCACTTCCAATTTGCCTTGATTCATGAACCTAACATTCCAGGTTCCTATGCAATTGCTCTTTACAGCATTGGACCTTGCTTCTATCACCAGTCACATGCACAGCTGGGTATTGTTTTTGCTTTGGCTCCATCCCTTCATTCTTTCTGGAGTTATTTCTCCACTAATCTCCAGTAGCATATTGGGCACCTACCGACCTGGGGAGTTCATCTTTCAGTGTCTTATATTTTTGCCTTTTCATGCTGTTCGTTGGGTTCTCAAGGCAAGAATACTGAAGTGGTTTGCCATTCCCTTCTCCAGTGGACCACATTCCGTCAGACCTCTCCACCATGACCTGCCTGTCTTGGGTGACCCCACATGGCATGGCTTAGTTTCATTGAGTTAGACAAGGCTGAGGTACTTGTGATCAGATTGGCTAGTTTTCTGTGATTGTCGTTTCAGTGTGTCTGCCCTCTGATGCCCTCTCGCAACACCTACCGTCCTACTTGGGTTTCTCTTACCATGGACGTGGGGTATCTCTTCATGGCTGTTCCAGCAAAATGCAGCCGCTGCTCCTTACCTTGTACGAGGTCACCCCTCCTTGACCTTAAACGTGAAGTAGCTCCTATCTGGCCTCTTGCGCCCCGCAGCTGCTCCTTGGACATGAGGTAGCTCTTCTCCGCTGCCCCCTGACCTCAGACGTGGGATAGTTCCCCTTGGCCAATCCTGCGCCGTCGCAGCCTGGCGCTCGGTCACCGCCCCGACCTTGGGCGTGGGATAGCGCCTCTCTGCCGCGCTTCTGCGCGGTCTGTCGCAGCTGCTGTGCTTCTGTATTATATCAATACTTGAATACAGAGAACCAGGAAGAGAGCTGTACTACAGGTTTTTCACCATCTACGTGACAAGCTGTAAAGTACTGACAGCTATTTATCCATGTACTTTCCTATGAGAAAACTCAGTTTGAGTAGATAGGAAAACTGAGCTATGAGATGATACATACACATACACAAACACATGATTTGTATCTTTCCTAGGAGTTTTACATTGGGTTGTCCACATGGCTTGATATTTCTGTTGATTTTAGCGAAGAGTCTTAGGGAATTCCTGGCAGTACAGTGGTTAGGACTCCACACTTCCACGGGAGGGAGCCCAGGTTTGATCCCTGGTTGGAGAAGTAAGGTCCCATGTACTCAGCAGTGCAGCCAAAAATAAAAACGAAGAGTCTTAGAGGTTGGGGTGTCTTAGATGTCATCTAATCTGATTCCTCTACCAGCATATACACCGTTCATATGTGATCACCCTGTTTCTTCTAGGAAACTTTCAAAGGAAAGAGGGCACGCTGTCTTAAAGGGCAGCCTCTTCCGTTTTGGCATCGTGTGCTAACTGCTGGAAAATGCCTTGTTAGAGTGAGCCAGTCTCCCTTCTTGTGCCACTCCTACATGTTGGTAAGAGCCATGAGTTCAGTTACCAGGAAGCTTTCAGCTTCATTTCCGAGGGAGCCCTAGTTCCTTGGATGCCCTCCTGACATCCTAGTCCAAGCCGTCCCTCGCTCCTTTCTGGAGGAAACAATAGCCTCTTGACTGACTCCCAACATTTCCTCTTTGCCACTCTCTGTTTTCACTTTCTTCCCAGTGTCTTCAGTTGCTCTTGAGCAAAAGTTTGAACTACTTCATGGGTCTGAACCTGCCTGCCTTTGCAGACTCAGCTAAGACTATGCTCCCTTTTCTCTTCTGTGTACTACATCCACTGCCTCTTTAGAGGCCTCTGGACGCCTTTTTGCCTCAGGTCCTTTGCTCATACTGTTTCTTGTGCCTGGGAAGCCCCTGATCCTGCCTGGTCTCCTTTTCCACCCCCTTGCAGCTCTAAATTTGGTTTACAAAAACACCTTCTCTGACCTGCAGACCAGGGTAGACGCCCTGTTATGTATTTCTGAGCATCCTGTGGTTCTCGTCCACAGTGTTGCTCTTTGTAATCAGTCTTTATTTTTGTACTTATTTATGTAAGGACTGTCTTCTTGGGGGCACGGTCATGTCTGGTTCAGTGATGTATCTCCAGCACCTAGAGCATGAGGGGAGCCCAGAAAGGTCTGGGCTACTGTTTTCTCCTCCAGAGTGAACACCTCTATCTTTTCTTCCTGCTGTTTTTATTTTCTAAGATTATATTTTGTTGTTTTTGTTGTCAACCTTTTTAAAGAAAAAGTTTCAAAATAGCATAAGTGAAAATACTAAGTCACAGAACTTCTGTGCAGTGGGTGAACTGGAACATTTATAACCTTAAAAACAAAAAAGAATGAACTTAGCATTCATCTCAAAAAGTTAAAAAGACAGCAAAATGAATGAAAGGAAGTCATAAAGAATGAATAAGGGTAAATAAAGACAAAAATTAATAAAGTAGAAAAGAGAAAAATAGTAGAGTAAGTGTATTGAAGGCTGTACTAGCTTTTTTTGGATGTAAACGTTATATACATATATATATATATATATATACACACACACACACATGCACATATATAACCAATTTTTAATTGTGGTAAAATAGACACAGCTGACGCTTGGTGTTGCTAGGGTTAGGGGCACAGACCCTCCATGCAGCTGAAAATCCATGTGTACCTTAAAGCTGGCCCTCGGTCTCCATGGCTCCTCTTCCTCCGTGTGTGCCGTTGCGCATCTGTGGGTTCAGCCAACCTTAGAATGTCTAGTACGTTAGCGTGTGCTGGGCTTCCCTGGTGGCTCGGATGGTGGAGCATCTGCCTGCAATGAGGGGGCCTGGGTTCGATCTACTAAAGAAGGTCTGTGTATAAGTAGACGTGTGCAGTTGAAACCTGTGTTCAATAATCACCTGTAAAATTTGCCATTTTAGTGATTTTTCAGTGCTCATTGGCTTTAGCATTTTCGTGTTGTACACCTATCACCACTGTCTTATTCCAGAACATATGGATATTTGTTATTGCCCAAAGAGGAAGCCCTTTACCCATTTAGTAGTCAAGTGGCAACTTAATCCGTTGTCTTTATGGATTTGCCTATTTTGGATATTTCACATAAATGGAATTTTATAGTACATGGCCTTTTCTATCTGGAGTTTTTCTGTTTCTTACTGTAGTGTTTTCCAGGTTCGTTCCTTTTTTTTTTTTAACGGCTGAATAATATTCTGTAGTATTTCATGTATACCACATTGTGTTTATTCATTCATCTGTTTATGGACACTTTCTGTCTTTTGGCTGTTGTGAGTAATACTGCTATGAGCTTGGCTTACAAGTACCTTGGGTTCTTTTTTCAGTCCTTCTGGGTGTATACTCACGACTGGAATTGCTGGGTTATGCTATAATTCTTTGTTTAACTTCTTGAGAAACTGCCAAGCTATTGTCCACTACATATACAGCACCTTATATTCTCATCAGCAATGTATTGAGGGTTACAGTTTCTCTGCATCTTTACTTATCCTTGTTACTTTACTTAAAAAAAATACAGCCATCTTTGTAGTTAAGAAATGTTATCTCACTGTGGTTTGGATTTGTATTTCCTTAAATGACTAATGATGTTGAACATATTTTTGTGTGCTTAGTGGCATTTATTTATCTTTTTTGGAGAAATATCTATTTAAGTCCTTTGCCCATTTTTGAATTGGATTGTTTGTCTTTTTGTTTGTTGAGTTGTAGGAGTTCTTTTAAATTCTGATTATCAAAACCTTACCAGATATATAATTTGAAAATATTTTCTTGCTTTGAGTTGTCTTTCACTCTCTTGTCAGTGTCCTTTGATGCACAAAAGTTATAATTTTAATGAAGTATCTATTTTGTCTTTGTTGCCTGTGGTTTTGGTCTCATATTTGGGGTAGAACTTCCAGTACTGTGTTGAAAAGAAGTGAAGAAAGAGGGCATTGTTGTCTTATTCCTAATCTTAGGAGACTAGGTTTCAGTGTTTCACCACTGAAATGATTTTGGCTGTGGATTTTTCTTTTTTTTATTATTATTAAATTTATTTATTTTTTAATTACAATACTGTATTTGTTTTGCCATACATTGACACGAATCAGCCATAGGTGAACACAATCTCCCAATGCCGAAGCCCCTCCCACCTCCCACCCCACATCCTCTACTTGAATCATCCTGTGCATCAGCCCCATGCATCCTGCATCCTACATTGAACATAGATTGGGGCTTCGTTTCTTACAAGAAAATATACATGTTTCATTGCCATTCTCCCAAACCATCCCACCCTTTCCCTCTCCCTCAGAGTCCAAAAGTCCACTCTATACCTCTGTGTCTCTTTGTTTGGCTGTGGATTTTTCATAAATACTCTTTACCATGTTGAGAAAATTTCCTGGTCCTGGTTTTCTGACATTTTTATTATGAAAGGATGTGGAATATTGTCAGTGCCTTTTCTGGGTCAGTTGAGATGATCATGTAGTTTTTTTCATTCTGTTAATGTAGTACACTTATTGATTTTTATATGTCGAATCGCCCTTGCAGTACTGGGATAAATCCCACTGATCATGATGTGTTATCTTTTAATAAGTTTCTGGATTTGGTTTGCTAGTATTTTTATACTCCACTTACAATGACAAAATGTTGGCTATATTCCCTGTGCTGTACAATATACCTTATAGCTTATTTATTTTCTACACAGTAGTTTGTACCGCTTAATCCCTACTGCTACCTTGCCCCCTGCCTTTTCCTCCCTGCCAGTCACTAGTTTGCTTTGTATATCTGCGGGTCTGTTTCTTATTCATTATAGCCACTAGTTTGTTTTATTTTTTAGATTTCACACATAAGTAATATCATACAGTATCTGTCTTTATCTGATTATTTCACTAAGGGTAGTAGATTCTAAGTTCATCCATACTGTTGCAAATGGCAAAATAAAAATTTTAGTATTTTAAATAGTGATATAACTAAGCTTTCTTTAGAAATTTTTGTATATGTTGGTGATGTTTCCTGAAGATAAATTTCTAGATATGGAAGTTCAATGAATATACCTTTTATAAAGACTGTTGCTAATGTTGTCAGATTGCTCTCCAGAAAGGATGTGCTTGCCATCCAGAAAAGATACTGCCAGCAGTAACTAGCCTGTTTATTTATTTCACTGGGCTCTCAGCACTACTTGTATAACTGTTAAAAATGCAAGGTGTTTTTTGAGGTGTTTTCCATTTCTTATTGATATTATATATAAAGATTAAAAAAACTATTAATGACCTTAATCCTTGTCTGGATGAATCACAAGCTGGAATCAAGATTGCCAGGAGAAATATCAACAACCTTAGATATGCAAATGATGCCACTCTAATGGCAGAAAGGAAAGAGGATATAAAGAACTTCTTGATGAGGGTGAAAGAGGAGAGTGAAAAAGCTGGCTTGAAACTCAACGTTAAAAAAATTAAGATCATGGCATCAGGTCCCATCACTTCATGGAAAATAGATGGGAAAAAAGTGGAAACAGTGACAGATTTTATTTTCTTGCTCTTTGGAAGGAGAGCTGTGACAAACTTAGACAGCACATTAAAAAGCAGAGACATCACTTTGCTGACAAAGGTCCAAATAGTCAAAGCTATGGTTTTTCCAGTAGTCATGTATGGATGTGAGAGTTGGACTGTGAAGAAGGCTGAGCACTGAAGAATTGATGCTTTTGAACTGTGGTGCTGGAGAAGACTCTTGAGAGTCCCTTGGATAGCAAGGAGATCCAACCAGTCCATCCTAAAGGAAATCATCCCTGAATATCACTGCAAGGACTGAGGCTGAAGCTGAAGCTCCAGTACTTTGGCCACCTGATGTGAAGAGCTGACTCATTGGAAAAGACCCTGATGCTGGGAAAGACTGAGAGAAGGAGAAGGGGGCAAAAGAGGATGAGATGGTTGGATGGCACCACTGACTCAGTGGACATGAATTTGAGTGAACCCCAGGAGACGTGAAGGACAGGGAAGCCTGGAGTGCTGCAGTCCATGGGGTCGCAAAGAGTCGGTCACGGCTAAGCATCTGAACTGAACATATTTGTGAATCCTTCCCATCTCTCTATTCTTTCTGCTTCCCTCCTTTTCTTCCTACTTTCCCTCCTTGGAGTAGGGAGAAAGCCTTCCTTGTGCTGAAGTTTATAACCATTGATCTTTGGTCTCTTCTGTTCCTTTTATGGCAAAACTTATGCACATTTACATGCATATTTAATATAACTGTGATTTGTCTTACTGTACAGTAGGAAGTAGGGATATGGTCGCTGGCACTGTTAATCTATTGTTTTAACACTATTTATTGAATAATTCTTTATTTTCCCTCTGATTTGAAATGTCAGATTTATCACTGGTGAAATTATTACATATAGTGATATGAGTTTGTTTACAAGCATTCTACTTTCTTCTTCAGTTTTTGTTATTGTTCAGTTCAGTCGCTTGGTCGTGTCCAACTCTTTGCAACCTCGTGAACTGCAGCACACCAGTTCTCCTGTCCATTGCCAACTCCCAGAGTTTACTCAAACTCAAGTCCATCGAGTCGGTGATGCCATCCAGCCCTCTCATCCTCTGTCGTCCCCTTCTCCTCCTGCCCTCAATCTTTGCCAGCATCAGGGGCTTTTCAAATGAGTCACCTCTTCACTTCAGGTGGCCAAAGTATTGGAGTTTCAGCTTCAGCCTCAGTCCTTCCGATGAATATTCAGGACTGATTTCCTTTAGGATGGACTGGTTGGAAATCCTTGCTATCCAAGGGACTCTCGAGAGTGTCCATAGTTCATCGATATCATACTTTTAGAAAACATATTATTGTTTGATAACTTGAGTCCACCTTCCTAATTCTTTTCTCAAAATGTTTTTGATTATTTCTATTGATGACGTTCCAAAATAAAATCCATATGAGAGTCTTTTTAAATTGCACTCAATTTACAAATCACTTTGTGGAAAGTTGGCATCTTTGTGATTTTGAGTCTTCTCATTCAAGAACATATTTCTCTACGTTTATTAAAACTTCCATTCATGTGTGTTAGTAAAGTTATCTAGGTTTCTTGATACAGATTCTGAGTTTATTACTGGGCAGTTTAAATTTTTGATTCTTTTGTAAATAGGGTTTTATTTACAATTTATTACTGTTTATATATTAGAAGAATAATTTTTGATATTTGTTTTTAATGCTTCACCTTCTGAATTCTTATCAAATATATTTCATTCAGTTCTTTTGGAATTTTAGGTGGTCACATCGTCCTCAAATTGTATTATCTTGCCTGTCCTTTCTGTTAGTTATACACATATATTTTTCTACTCTTATTTGCCACGATTTTCAGAAAGCACTCACTAATAAGGAGTCATGTCTTGTCATGTCTTGCTTCTGATTTCATCATTAATTAAGGCAGGGGCTATTGGTCCCCTGTTAATTAGAGTTCCTGTATCTCTAGTCTTCCTTTTTGTTTTTAATAAGGAATGCTGTTGTTTTTTATTACGTGCTTCTTTGATAGTTCCTGAGATGATCATATAATCTAATCTTCCTCCTTATTATAAACTTGGGTATAATTTAGTAACTGATTTCTTAAGACTAACTTATCATATTGTGAAATAAGCACACTTGGTAATGATGAATTTTTATTTTAATATTTTGCTAGATTCAGCAAACTACAACTGCAGTTCAGCAACTGCTCTGTGTGTTTAGAATTTTTGTATTGATAAATATTGTATTCATGTTCAATATTTATTGTATTCATAAATATTGTTGGTCTTTGGTTTTCTTCTGTGTGTACTAATTTAGTAAAATTTTTAATGTCAGAATAGTGTTGGTTTCATGAAAGTAATTGATTAACCTTTTATTTTCCCCCTGTTTTTAGGGAAAGTTTGTGCAACATGTCATTTAAGCTTTCTCTTGAATGTCTTTTGAAAGAAGTAAGTTGGTTGTGATATTTTCTGCATCTAGAATGTTTTTTTGAGATACTTTTGATAGCATTTTTAATGGCTGTTGATTTTTCATGTTTCATCTTCTGAAGTAAGTTTTTGTAATTTATATGTAGTAAGAACAACATTCCTAGTATCCCTGTTTTAAAATTCGTTTGAAGAGGTGCAATAGTTTGCTCCTATATTTTCAAAATATCTCTTTTCTATATTTGATGATGTTCTTGTCTTCCTTAAATTGGTAACTTTGTGATTTCCCTCTTTACCTATTTTTCAGGTTGCCAGCAGTTTGTCTCTTATATTAATTTTTTTCATAAAATCAGCTCTTAGCTTTATTTTCCCATTTTACTGTTTTCTTCTCTGTATTAATAAGTTCCTGATTTATCATGAAGAAATGAATATTTCTTCATTGATGTACTTTTTACTTCATCTATTTACTATTTAACTTTAAATTATAAAATATGAAATGCAAAAATGTACATTTAGTAGTAACAATAATAAGTGCACTCACCGCATAATTTAAACAATATAACATGTTTTTAGCCCTCTTGAGCACCTGTCTCAGTCTAAGCCCAGTCATCCCTCTTTCTGAGAGGTTACTGTTATGGTTAATCATTTCCTTCACTTTCTGTATAATTTCACTTATGGGTCCTTAAAGTTCATGTTGCTTGACTTTTCCTGGTTTTGAAATTTAAAGAAATGGAATTGAATTGTATGAATTCTTCTTCAATCTTGCTTTTTGCTCAGTGTTATGCTTTTGAGATTTATCCATGTTAATGTATACTGGAATATACTATTTTTACTGGAGTATGCTATTTCTTTATAAGAGTATAGTATTTACATATATAAATATACAAAATGTTGAAATATACCGTATGTAATTACAAATAATAGGATATACAAATTATGGAATTTATTCATCTGTTCTATTGTGGGTGGACATTTGGAATTATTTAAGTTTCTTATTTTATTTTCATGCTTTGCTATTATAAACAGTGTAGCTATGAATATTTTTTGTACCTATCTACTGGGACATCCATGCCAAAGACTATCCATGTTAAATACTTAGATATGGAATTCCTGTGTTGTTGTGTACTCATATATTCAACCTCACTAGATCATACCAATTTCCTCAAATTATTTCCAAAATATTTATATCTCTTTAGGCTTAATTTACTCTTAATTTTCCAGTTACTTGAGCTGACTACTTATTTCACATTTGATATTTGAAAATAAAAAGGAAAAGATTTATAGTTATTAATTTGTTTCAGAGCATGGTTTATCTACAGTTTTATTATAGAGCCTTCTAATTTAAATAAAAAATTTTATTTTAAAATAATTAAGTTAATATTATTTTTATTCTTTTTTTTAATTGTTTCTGGCTTTAAGTTTTTATGCATGTGGCCAGAGATCAAAGTGCATATTTAACTCTTTTTGCAGTGTTACTGAATTTTTTGTGATTTAATGCATGATCAGTATTTTATTATTTGAAGACTGAATTGTCTCTAGAGAGCACAGAATGTAGTATCTATATTATATGAGTAAATATATATTGACAATTAGGATATATACCTATTAAATAAAGCTGACTAATTATATCAAGTAAATTCCTTAGATCCTTACTGTTTTTTCATAAAGTGAGAGCTAATTTGAAGTCTCAGGGTCTTCTTGTAGATGTAGTGGATAGATTTCCATGTCAATGTGTATAGGTAATATTTATTATGAATATTAGTATATTTGAAATTATTTATGAAATCATATGTTATATTTTCTGTTTATAATGCTTCCTTTTGATCAACTGATACATTTACCTGATGTTTAATTATATACATAAGGTATATAAATCATCATTTCTCAGGTATTAAATCATTTATTTTTAAATCTTCATTTAAATCCTCATTTTTAAATCCTCATACTTACTATGTTTTGTGACAGTCTAATCAAACATTAAGAAAGTCATCTGGCTTATTATTCTGACCCTGGAATAACTTGGTCAAATCTTCATAAATAGCTATATTCAATTCACCTTTACCAAGGCACAAAACTGAAGAATACATCCTTTCTGTAAATTCATTTACTGCTTTAAAGTTTTAACTGTTCAGCAGTTACAGGATTTTTTTTTTATCAGAAAGAAAAATGTTTGCATCTCAAATACAAAAGAAAATTTTAAATCATTCTTGATTGATCTCTAAAACCCAGCTACTTACATGCTCATGATTTTCTTTTCTCTTTTGTTTTTACGAACTTGTTATATTTATTCATGGTGACTGCAGCCATGAAATTAAAAGACGCTTACTCCTTGGAAGGAAAGTTATGACCAACCTAGATAGCATATTGAAAAGCACAGATGTTACTTTGCCAACAAAGGTCTGCCTAGTCAAGGCTATGGTTTCTCCTGTGGTCATGTATGGATGTGAGAGTTGGACTGTGAAGAAGGCTGAGCACCGAAGAATTGATGCTTTTGAACTGTGGTGCTGGAGAAGACTCTTGAGAGTCCCTTGGACTGCAAGGAGATCCAACCAGTCTATCCTAAAGGAGATCAGCCCTGAGTGTTCTTTGGAAGGAATGATGCTAAAGCTGAAACTTCAGTACTTTGGCCACTTCATGAGAAGAGTTAACTCATTGGAAAAGACTCTGATGCTGGGAAGGACTGGGGGCAGGAGGAGAAGGGGACGACAAAGGATGAGATGGCTGGATGGCATCACTGACTCGATGGATGTGAGTCTGAGTGAACTCCGGGAGTTGGTGATGGACAGGGAGGCCTGGTGTGCTGCGATTCATGGGGTCGCAAAGAGTCGGACACGACTGAGCCACCGAACTGAACTATATCCATTCAACACGTGCATCTTGTGTACTTGCTAAATGTTTATTTGCACTTGCATTTTCTGTGTCAGGTTTACTTTGATGCAGAGCTTCTTAAAAACTAACTGCATCTGTCCAGTGAAAAGTCTCATGTCTTTTGGAAAACCAATGCTGCTACACTGTCTCCAGATCTACCTCCAAAGCTGAACTTGGGGGTTGGCAGCTCTTGGAAAAGTTCAAATCCTTCACTGAATTCATTCATTCTTCTTTGGTCCAATCACATAGGGTTATTAGAAAAAAGCCTTTCACTTTCAACACCCTGAAGAGAGATTTCACATATTGCTCCTCTTCTCAATTGTGTTGTCAGGATTAAAGCTTATGGGATCAGAAGTTCCTTTATCAATATAACTATAAAATCCAGACCACTTTGTGGAAGGACTCAAGAAGTATTCTTTCTTCAACTTAATGTTAGATAAACCTTCTTTCTCTGTAATACTTCCAGAAAGCTGTACTGCAAAAGGAGAGGAATCAATTTCAATAATATCAGAGAAACCAAATTTTGACAAGTTCAACCAGGAAAACACCATTTCCAGCTCCAATATCAAGCACTGAAGCATCCAGTGGAATCTTGCGTTTCTGCATCCACCTTATTAGTTGAGTCATTCTCACCTCTCCAAACCAGCTTTCTCCTGTATCTCCATATTCTTGGAAAGTTTGCAGTTCTCTGTTATAGACATCTCTTAGCATCTCAGTGTTCTGGAGTTCCCAGTGCAGACAGGGTGAAGCCACACCCTCCGGGACTGCCCCCTGGAACCACGCCTCGGTGCCATCCGGCACCATCTTCTTCATCTGTTCGTGTGTTCTTGTTTTCCTTTTCTTGGGATTGATTATTTTACTTTGTGACTTTCTTTTCCCCTGGAAGTTATATATATGGTTCTTCTTTTTTTTTTTTGTAATGGGTTGTCCTTAACTTCTTAATAGACATATTCTGCTAATGCCTTGGGTTAAGCAATTGTTAGAGCGTCTCTCTTGAACTCGGGAAGCAACTTAGCTGCTCTTTATTTTCTCTCTCCTGTTTTTAAATTTAATTATTTAAATTTTACATACAGAATTTTGTTACTGTTGTGTTTATACTAAACCTACTTTGTTAGGCCTTGAATTTTAACATTTCTTTCCCAAAGTGTAATGAATTGTCAACAGTTGTTTAGATTTAAATGTAAATTTACTTATGCCATAATTTGTTGCACTTTTATATATTCCATAATTTTCTTGGACTGTGTTCTGTGATGCTGGAGTATATCCTCAAGTAGCTCATTCAGATAAGGACTATACTTAGCAAACTGATTGCTTGAAATGTTATAATTTTCTAATTTATTACAGTATTTTTTTCCTACTGAAATCTCTTTTGATCAGCTGATATGGTTTTATAAATTTCTTTACAAATATCTTAATGTTAACCCTCCATATTTTGGAATAAGTCCTTCTTGCTGATGATTATGCCTTTTTTCTGAGAAATTCAGCCAGCTACTGTGCCTCTTCTTCCTATTGTGGCCCCTGCCTATCTAACAACTGATTCTTACCTTAATTTTTTTGTGCTTTGTCCATTCTGGCCTTCCTACTGACTTTTTACCATGTTTCATTTTATGAACTATTCAAAATATTCTTCTGTTTTTTGCTTGGAATGCTGTCCTGCTATTATTTTCATTTTCTTTTTTTCAGTGTTTCTATAAAAGTCTTCCTTGACATCTAACACAGTGTAAGATTCCTGGTTTTATTTTAAGTTTGTTTAGTTGCTAAGTTGTGTCCGACTCTGCGACCTCATGGACTGTAGCCTGCCATGCTTCTCTGGAATTTCCCAGGCAAGAATACTGAAATAGGTTGCCATTTCCTTCTCCAGGGTATCTTTCTGACTCAGGGATCAAACTCATGTCTCTTGCATTGGGAGGCAGATTCTTTACTACTGAGCCACCTGGGAAGCCTTTATCTTCTATTATTTTAATTTTTTCATTAGAATTTCAGGGTTCCAGTACGAATTCCCAGTAGGTCCAACCTTTGTGATCCTCTCAGCTGACTCTTCTGGGTCAGGACATACCCTCCTGTGGTTCCAATTGTAGATAATTCCTTGACTTTCCATTACTCCCAGTTTTTGTCTGGGTAATTGGTCAATACCTTTTCAGTTCTCTTGTTCTTCTATTTTTTCTTTGTCAAAAGGAAACAAAATTTCTAGTGGTATCTAGTGTGTAAAGTTTTTGTTGGAATAATTAAGGAATTTATATTTGTTTTTGTAGGTTTTTAAATATTGTGTCCTATTTACGGAAAGATTAGTAGCCTTTATGTAGTTGATTGTTAAAACTTAGAGATCAAATCTACATTTTACTTTTATCTGTTATACTTTATCATGAATTATTTGATGGCACATCTGCCTCATTTATAAATTTATCATTTTGATACACTTTTTGGTCAGTGGTATACTTTTTGTTTTTGCTCAGGAAGAACATATGTATGGGTGGTATACTTTCTGGTCTCTTGTATATCTGAACATGGAAAAATTTTTTTTTTAATTCTTTCTGCATGAAAGATAGCTTGACTGGTTGTGAAGATTTTATTGCACACTCTTGTTTTGAAAATAATGGTGTGGAGGAGAAGTCTGATGCTAAGATGATTAAAAACTTACTAACTTTTGTTTCTGGTTCTTATAAGATTTGTTCTTTATCTTTTAAATTAAGACATTTCAGAAGTAAATATGCATCTAGTTTTCAGTTTTCATTAATATAGGTTGGTGCCAAGTCTTTGGATCAGTAGTGGAGGCCTTCAAAGTTATCGTATTATTTACTAGTTTCTTCCTTAAGTTACATTGGTTAATATAGTGTATGTTTCTAGGTGTACACTCAATATTTCTGTCATTTTCCTCATCATTTGTTCTTCCTAATTTTCAGAGAACTTTTAAGCTGAACTTCTGATTCACTTATCGTTTTCTGCTAACCATTGTTAACTCCATTTGTTTTGCAAGATAGTTTCCTTATTTTTATAAACCTTGGTACTTTATTGTATAAACAAGATAGACACACTTTAAAAATACTTTTGCAATTGTTTCATCCTTAAACCCTTCTTTCCTTTTCATGGAATAGGTTGCCATTTCCTCCTCCAAGGATGTAGAAGTGACACCCACTGCCCATTCCACACCCCCTCCCCTGTGCTGAGTGTAGACTCAGCACATGGCCAGCTTCTCCCAGGCCAGGGACTGCCTCAGGATGGAAGCAGCTGGGCATGGGTCTTGCCCCTGAATCTCCTTTCCACTTGCTTGTTTTATTTTGTTGGGAGAAGTCACCAGAGCTCTGTCCCAATCAGAGTTGGTCCCCAGAGTGTCCCTCAAGCAAGGTGGGTGCTAAGGCCACCCCCATTCCTGGCAGGGCGTTTATTCTCTCAACGGTGCCTTCTGCTACCCCCAGGGTCCCGACCCCCAAGTGTGCCTTCTACCCAAAATCATCTGGCATCTACCCTAGCCTCTTCCCTCTGAATCCAGGGCTGGCTTCTCATTGCCTCACTCCCCAAAGTGAGTTTAGAGAATTGAAGTCAGCATAGAATGCTGATCCCACTTCTTTATTTTGTTTCCAGGGGGATCACAATGTCTTTGTGACTATGACAGAATTATCTCTGCTTCATTGTACATTTAAGTGGAAACATACTCTCCCACTATAAAGGCAGACAACATGCTTTGTTTTTATTTTCATTTTTCTATTTCTGAGAGGAAAGAACTATGACAGTAGTTTGTGCTCAGTTCTCTGTTACCAGACTGAATGAATCTGCTCTTTTGCTCACCCTTCTCCAGTGAGATAAAAACCAGAATTATAAGAAATCATTTATGCAATATTGATTTAGTTTTTATTGGCATATAATCAGCATGGAATTAATTTGGACACATTATATGAGGATCTAAATTTATCCTATTTCATGTTTATAACAAACGGACATAACCCCATTTATTTACTACACTTCTTTCCCCACTGATGGAGACGACTCCTACACCATGTATCAGAGCCCGTTTATGCTACCACATGCAAAAGAATGAAACTGGACCACATGTCACCCCATACACAAGAGTTAACTGACAGGAGATTAAAGGCTTGAAGGTAGGACCAGAAACCATAAAACTTCCAGATGAAAGCACAGGTGTAACTTCCTCGACATCGCTCTTGGCATTGGTTTTTTCCTTGTTTTGTGGATCTGACTCCAAAGGATAAAGAAAGCAAAAATAAACACAAGGTACTATATCAGACTAAAAAGCTTTTGCACAGTGAATGAAAAACCATCAACAAAATAAAACAACCTATGATTGGGAAAAAATGTTTGCACATCATGTATCTGGTGTGTGTATGTGTGCGTCACGTCTGTGTGTGTCAGTCGTGTCTGACTCTGCGACCCCATGGACTGTAGCCCCACCAGGCTCCGCTGTCCGTGGGATTCTCCAGGCAAGAATACTGGAGTGGGTGGCCATTTCCTCCTCCAGGGGATCTTCCTGACTCAGGGATCGAACCCACATCTCCTGCATCTTCTACATTGCAGGTGGATTCTTTACTACTGAGCCATCAGGGAAGCCCCATAAGTTTGAGAGGGGGCTAATATCTAAAATATAAAAATAACTCATACAATTCAATAACAAAAAACCCCCACAATTTGATTGAAAAATGGACAGGGGATCTGAAAAGATTTTCCCAAAGAAGATATACTGATGGCCAACAGGCATGTAAAGAAGTGCTCAGGACCTCTAAATATGAGGGAAATGCAAATCAAAAGAATGCATATTATCAAAAAGACAAGGAATAGCAAGTGTTGGAGAGGCTGTGGAGAAAAGAGAAGTCTCATACACTGTTGGTGGGAATGTAAATTGGTGTAGTTACTATGGAAAGCATTATGAAGTTTCTTCAAAACAATTAAAAATAGAACTACTAAGTGATCTAGGTATCCAGCTTCTGGGTATTTACTGCAAGAAAATGAAAACATTAATTCAGACAGACATATGCACCTCCATGATCACTGCAACATTATTTACAGGAGCCAAGATATAGAAACACCCTGAATGTCCATTGATGGATGAATGAATAAAGAGGATGTGATATATGTGTGTGTGTGTGTGTGTGTAATGGAATATTATTCAACCTTCAAAATGAATAAAATCCTGCCATTTGCAATCATGTGGATGGCCCTAGAGGGTATTATGCTAAATTAAATAAGTCAGACAGAGAACAAAGATAAATACGATATGATTCTACATATATGTGAGATCTAAAAATTAGATAAAAAAACCAAATTCATATATAACAGAGAAGAGATTGGTAAATATCAAAGGGGAAGGGGGTTGGTAGGTGAGAAGGGTGAACAAGGGGTCAGTTGTATGATGGTGGTTAATAACTAGACTTAATTTGATGATCACTTTTAGTGTGTTCAAATACTGAATTATAATGTTGTACACCTGAAACTAATGTTATATTTAGTTGAACTAATTTTACTTAAAAGACCATTTTTGTTGGTTCCTCCCCATAGTACATAAGTATACACTAGCAAGTTTTTAATCTCTGTATTCTTTTCCATAAATCTGGCTGTTCTTGTTTCCGTAACATACCCTTTTATTCATTATAAATATTTCAGTATCGACAATGCTGATCTGTTTTAATTACTCACAGTAAAAGATTTTACTTCCTTTTCTCCCATTGGGATAGGGATTGGAATTGTATCAGTCTTAAGTTTAATTTGGGGAGATTTTGTTACTTGACTCTCTTGGGTCTTCCTGTCTGGAATAAAGCTCTTAGCCTCATTGTTCCAAATCTCTCTTCAAATCTCTCAGAACAGTTTTGCAGTTGTCTTTATATATGCACTGTGCTCAGTCCACTCAGCTGTGTCCAACTCTGCGGCAGTACGGACTGCAGCCCATCAGGCTGCTCTGTCCATGAAATTTTCCAGGCAAGACTGCTGGAGCGAGTTACCACGTCCTTCTCCAGGGGCTCTTCCCCACCCAGGGATCGAGCCTGCATCTCCTGTGTCCCCTGCACTGGCAGGCAGGTTCTTTACCCTGAGCCACCTGGGAAGTCCTGCCTTTATACAGGTCAGGTGTATTTCTTACGGCTGTTCTTAAGTATTACATAGCTTTTGAGGCCACCATGTATAAAATGTTTAAAACCACATTTTATATTATTAATGGTTATTGCTGGGATATAGAAAAGTGATTTTTACTTATTCTTCTTATGCCTAGCCACGTTATTAAATGCTTCTCTTTCACATGATTCTTTTCTTTTAAGCATGTTAAATCATTCCATATTTAAAAAGATATTTTTTGTCTTGTTCTTTTCAATATTTATAGCTCTCATGGTGTTTTACATCTCTGATTTCCCCCTGCTTTTCCTGGGTACCCCATTTCAGTTTCAATGCATCTTGTATTTTATACCTCCTTCTCCATTTTGTCTTTCCTCCTGGTTCTTAACACTCTTTGACATACTATATAGTTCCTTTAAAGAAAAACAACTTATTCATGATTTCCGTGTAGGATATACGCTCCCTGAGGATAGGGATTTTTATTCATCTTTACCACTGTATCTGTAGGAAGGGCACATGACTCCACAAATATTTGTTGTATGGATGAAGTTTCATTATTTTGGAACTCCAGATTGTAGCTAATTTGAGTTCAGAGATGTGAAACTTTTGAAGTGTCTTGGCTTCCCTTCTCTCCCTTACCTTTTCTTTGTTGGAGATGATGGAAACAAATTAGTTTTTGAATAGCTGCAGTTGATTCTCATGATTTGTCACAATTGTTAGTCACAATTTATGTTCTTTCTTAAGTCCCTGTGAACACAGGATTTGCCAGTACCCTTGGGCCCTCCATATCCATGGGTTCTGCATCCATAGATTCCAACTGTGAATGGAAAATATTGGTGGGGGCGGGCGGGGAGGAAATTCCAGCAAGTTTCAGAAAGCAAAACTTGAGTTTGCCAGGTACCAGAACTATTCATACCGGATTTACATCATATTTACAACTCTTTGCATTGACTTACATTGTATTAGGTTTTAGAGGTAACCTAGAGATGACAAGATATACCGGAGGATGTGCCTAGGTCACATGCAAATACTATGCCATTTTATATAAGGGAAACTTGAACATTAGCAGATTTTGTTATCCTCAGGGGTCATGGAAGCCACTCTGCTCTGCAACCCACGGTATCAGGGGAGGTCTGTACTGAACCATTACCCCAGGGGAAACGTAGAGTTCAGCTTGGGAGGCTCTTGTCACATTTTTGTCAACTGATCAGTACATAAGCTCATTTTATGTGTTCTTCTGTTCAAAGGCACCTTATTTAATACATATTGTTGATGCACTAATGCTGAATTGCACAGCTGGCGGCACGATGAACTCACTCTGGAAGGAAGCTCCTGTAACACGTGTATTTTCTGCCCAAGGCCCAGCACAACCTTCTCAGTGTAAGGCTGCCCGGCAGCCTCCCAGCACTAAGCTGGGGCCTATTTTAAATAGCAAAATCACCAACAGGAAGCACGAAAATGCGAAAGTGTGGCACTGAATAGACCTGGCAAGGCACACTTGTTTGCACCATGGAAGCTGGAACAGAAAAGGCAAGTGTCCTCTTGTTCAGTCTCAGGGTCACGCCAGTCAGATGACTCAGTGGACCGTGCTCTGTGCATGATCCTGAGTGGCCACAGAGTCTCCTGAGTACTGACTTTGGGGGTTGGAAATAAATTTTAGTGAGTAGAATTCGCAAATACGGGATCAGTGAACAATGAGGAGCCAGTGTAGTTTCATGTGGTATGGCTGTGACATCTTTTCTAAATGGTGGAACATCCCTCCTGAGTCGGGCTTTGGTCTGAATGAGGTGACCTTGGCCAGCAGCTCTGCAGTCATGAGCTCTGGTTCTTAGCATCACCCAGCATTTTGGACCATAGTCACCTTCTACTCCTTCCGCCTTTGCTTCATGTCCCCGTGATGTCCAGGCTCTCCCTGAGGTCACATTTTTCCTTAGGTACTAAATTGTTCCTCTTTCCTGGGATTCTCTGCCCCTACATGCTCAGAATTTCACTCTGGGGACTTTTTTGAAGTTTATTTGAGCGGCCCTTCTTCTTAGCATCCCTGGACCACAGATGTAGCCTTTGAAACTCAAAATGTTTTAAATCTACTTTCCCGAAGTTCTGAAATGGAGGCACACACCTACATAACCTGGAGGGGAGTTGCTATGAACTCAGGTCCCCCAGCCTTGCCCCAGACCCCCGTGAGTCAGCAGTGGCAAAGGTAGAAGTTCCACAGGTGAGTCAGATTTGTGCAGGTGAGGGAGCTCTGGTGAAGATGACAACAACGAGAAACGATAACCATCAGAACCACAACCATAAACGTTGGGCTCCTTAGTAAACTCTTTGTGTTTTAATCTTACACCTCTTTGACATAGATGTATACTGTGATGAGGAGATCCCTGGTGGCTCAGTGGTAAAGAATCTGCCTGTCAAGGCAGGAGTTGCAGGTTCAATTCCTGGGTCAGGAAGATCCCCTGGTGTAAGAAAGGACAACCCACTCAGTATTCTCTCTCTCTCTCTTTTTGTTCCCCGCTTTTAATTTTGTATTGGGGTATAGCCAATTAACAGACAATGTTGTGATAGTTCCAGGTGAGCAGTGAAGGGACTCAGCCATACATACACGTGTGTCTATTCTCCCCTCCCATCCAAGCTGTCATAAAACATTCAGCAGCTCACTGCAGTATTCTTAACTGGGAAATCCCACAGACGGAGGAGCCTGACTCTTGGCAACTCCAAACTGCAGCACACCAGGCTGCACTGTCCTTTACCATCTCCTGGAGTTTGCTCAAAGTCCTCTCAGTTGAGTTGGTGATGCCATCCAACCATCTTATCCACTGTCACCCTCTTCTCCAGAGCATATTCTGTGCTGTGCTGTGCTTAGTTGCTCAGCCTTGTCTGACTCTTTGTGACCTCATGAACTGTAGCCCACCAGGCTTCTCTGTCCATGAGGATTCTCCAGGCAAGAATACTGGAGTGGGTTGCCGTGCCCTCCTCCAGGGAGTCTTCCCAACCCGGGGATTGAACCCAGGTTTCCCTCTTTGCAAGCAGATTCTTTACCAGCTGAGCTACCAGGGAAGCCCAGAACATACTGTGATAAACCTCAAATATGAACGAGAAGACAGATGTTCGCAGTGGTCAAGTGACTTCTCCAAAGTCTTAGCTCCTTGGCAAAGAACTGGAACTCAATAGAATCCCGGGACGGAAGAGCCTGGTAGGCTGCCATCTATGGGGCTGCACAGAGTCGGACACGACTGAATAAATTTAGCAGCAGCAGCAGCAGCAGCAGCAGCTACCTAATCAGGAATGGTTCAACCTGGATTTTGTGCAGGAATTGGCTGGAGGGGCTTGTTAAAGCAGATGATTTCTAATTCTGTAGATTTGGAGTGGGACCTGGAGGGTCTGCATTTCTAACAAGCTCCATTGTGATGCTGATATCAGTGATATCCTTGTTGTTGTTGTTCAGTTGCTCTGTTGTATCCCACTCTTTGCCACCCCATGGACTGCAGCTTGCCAGGCTTCCCTGTTCTTTACCATCTCCTGGTGACCCCGTGGACAACAGAGTCCATGGGATTCTTCAGGCCAGAATACTGGAGTGGGTAGCCTTTCCCTTCTCCAGGGGATCTTCCCAACCCAGAGATCGAACCCAGGTCTCCCGCATTGCAGGTGGATTCTTTACTGTCTGAGGCACCAGGGCAACCCAAGAATACTGGAGTGGGTAGTCTATCCCTTCTCCAGTGGATCTTCCCAACCCAGGAATAAAACTGAAGTCTCCTGCATTGCAGGCAGATTCTTTACCAACTGAGCTATCAGAAACACCACCATCACCTGGAGCTTGCTCAAACTCATGTCCATTGAGTCAGTAATGCCGTCCAACCATCTCATCCTCAGTCGTCCCCTTCTCCTCCTGCCTTCAATCTTTCCCAGTACCAGAGTCTTTTCTAATGAATTGGCTGTTCACATCAGGTGGCCAAAGTATTGGAGCTTTAGCTTCAGGATCAGTCCTTCCAATGAATATTCAGGACTGATTTCCTTTAGGATGGACTGGTTGGATCTCCTTGCAGTCCAAGAGACTCTCAAGAATCTTCTCCAACACCACAGTTCAAAAGCATCAATTCTTCAGTGCTCAGCCTTTTTATGGTCCAACTCTCACATCCATACCGACTACTGGAAAAACTGTAGCTTTGACTAGATGGACTTTTGTTGGCAAAGTAATGTCTCTGCTTTTTAATATGCTGTCTAGGTTTGTCATAGCTTTTTTTGCAAGGAGCAAGCACCTTTTAATTTCATGGCTGCAGTCACTATCTGCATTGATTTTTGGAGCCCAGGAAAATAGTCTGTCACTGTTTCCATTGTTTTCCCATCTATTTGGCATGGAGTGATGGGACCGGATGCCATGATCTTCATTTTCTGAATGTTGAGCTTTAAGCCAGCTTTTCACTCTCCTGTTTCACCTTCATCAAGAGGCTCTTTAGTTCCTCTTCACTTTCTGCCATAAGGGTGGTGTCATCTGCATATCTGAGGTTACTGATATTTCTCCCTGCAATCTTAATTCCAGCTTGTGCTTCATCCAGCCCAGCGTTTCTCATGATGTACTCTGCATATAAGTTAAATAAGCAGGGTGACAATATACAGCTTTGACATACACCTTTCCCAATTTTGAACCAGTCCGTTGTTCTATGTCCTGTTCTAACTGTTGCTTCCTGACCTGCATACAGGTTTCTCAAGAGGCAGGTAAGGTGGTCTGGTATTCCCATCTTTTAAAGAATTTTCCACAGTTTGTTTTGATCCACATAGTGAAAGACTTTAGCGTAGTCAGTAAAGCAGAAGTAGATGTTTTTCTGGAATTCCCTTGCTTTTTGATGATCCAACGGATGTTGACAATTTTATCTCTGTTTCCTCTGCCTTCTAAATCCAGCTTGAACATCTGGGAATTCTCTCTTTTTGGACTGAGCCACCTCAATTTTATGAGTTTGAACAAACTTTGGGAGCTGGTGAAGGACAGGGAAGCCTGTTGTGCTGCAGTCCATGGGGTCACAAAGAGTCAGACATGACTGATTTTCTGTCTCAATTTTAAACAATCTCAGTTTTAAAATCTATCAGGTGTGAAGCAAGCTACATTGATATTTTGTGCAATACTGGGGAATAGAGCCAGTATTTTACAATAACTATAAAGGGAGTATAACCTTTAATACAAGAGAAACAGATCCACATGGCATGGTCTGTTTGGCCCCCATTACTTTCTGCCGAGTTAATTCCTTTGTCCCACTCTGCATTCAGTCCACAGAAGCACTTGTTCTCAATGAGTCTTTTAACCCTTCGAGAGAACTCGTCATTGGATTGAGTCCAGCCCTTTGTTTCTATGCTTTTGAGAATATGGCTTTAGATAACTGGTCCCCTCTGAGTCTTCTTGCTCATCTGTCATTCTTCCTGCATCTGTTAATAGACCGTATACCCAGGGTTGTAGTTTGTGATCTATGCAGCTTGTAAGATTTTTATCCTTCCACCAATAATAGAGCCTAGGTGAGAAGATGCTTGCAAGGAATACTACTATTTTAACACTTTTTTTTTTTTCCCCCTTTTAAACATACTAGAGGCAATACATTTCCTCTAAGAAAGCAGGCTGCTTTCTTAGGGGCGAATGCTATTAAGTTCTTGCCTCGCTGAGGTGTGTGCCTTGTCTGTACAATAGATGAACACATTCCCAGGTTGGATAATAACGTAATTGCACAAGGGCAGCCTGCTATTTTTAAAGGAGCCCTGTAGCAAGCAGTCCTTGTAAAGTGAATAGTGACACCCAATTTATAATTCCAGATTTTCACCTTTTCTTTAACATGAAATATGCCTTCATGGTGGACCACTAAATCTCTAAACAGTCTTTGTGCTGCTACGGTCAACTTACCCAAAGACAGTAATTTCTAGTAATTCTAGTAACTCTAGTAATTTCCAAATCATCTGAGTCATTTCTCGTAGAATTTATGACACGACTTCAAAGGAAAAAAAGTACTTCAAGATTTTTCCACATGTTTCAGGGAATCTTAGAATTCCCCTGATAGTTTCCTGGGCTTAGGGAAACTTTTGCAAGTGTGGTTAGACTTGAAGTGGTTTGTGCAGTTCCTGAATTTGTTGTAATTTTAAATTTGTTTATTTTTTTTTCCTCAGAGCAATTACTCTGGTGTGACTGCATCTTTCTGGTTATGCATTTGCTTCCGAGAACCATCTCACACTCAGGTGTGTGGCCTGTTTTGCCACCTTTAAGAGGCGGGCAGGTTGTAGCGCTCTCTTCCTGTCCACACAAGCAGCAAACACTGTCCAAAACCAAATAGAGTAATTTGATTGCTGTGCTCATAACCATCATCACAGAAGTATGCCACTATTTGTAATGATTAATGATTTATTATTTTCTTCCTGGCCATCCTTTTAGCATGTTATTTTAAAATGAGGTTGTACTCAATTGGTATATGGATTGTAACTCTAAACAATTAAAGACACTCAATTAATCTGTGAGTACACATTTGAGGCCAGTTCATATTGAAAGGCTTGAAAAATCACAGAAAATCACATTATTTAGGACTAAACTTGCTTTGCTTCCTTAGTGATTTTTAATATTTATTGTACTATTTAATTATATATTATTTATATATTATGTTATTTAATTATGTGTGATCAAATAGATAAACATTTATTTATACGTAATTATATAATGCTTTTATTCTTGTATTTCAAAATTTTATTGACTACACTAGCCCAGTTATTTCACATATGAATTTACAGAATCAGTTTTCAAGTCAAATAAAATCTTAGTAGCTTGGACTGGAATGGTATTTAATTCGTTACTGAGCTTGGGAGGACTTTCTTATTTACAGGCCAATTGGCTTATCTTTCTAACAGGTGCAAGTCTAATTTGTATCTTTCAGTAATTTTTTTTCTTTGTGTGAATTTTACATATTTCTTGGTACATTTTCTCTTAGCTATGTTCTGTTCAGTTTTGTTTTTGTTATTATTGAGAGTACATCATTATTATATTTTTGTTGTTAATTTCATATGGTGAAATGATTGGTTATTGAATGCTTATAACCTGCCCATGTTTTTGACTCTCTATTAGTTATTATGGTCTCCTGCTTAATTCTCTTGGGTTTTTTGAGTTCGGTTTTATCTTACGCAAGTAATGGTCAGTTTCTCTCCTTCCTGATAATAGAAGCTCTTACTTCTTTCACTTGCTTTGCCGCCAGTGTTGCATACTAGTTGTGATAGGAGCCTGATCCATGATTTTAATGGGAATGCCTGTATTACTTCACTTTGTGTTTCACATTGGCTGGTTGTTTAAGACTAGGAATGTTCCATTTTTGCTGTATTTTAAAAACAGGAAATGATGTATCAGACAAATTTTAAAAATTATTGAGATCATTTTATTTTTTTCCCACTAATTGATATGATTATATTAGTGCATTTATATTTTGGGGGACAGGTTCTTGCTGGTAGAGGTATATTTTATTTTATTGTATTTGTGAAGTTCAAAAATATTTTATTTAGAATTTTAAAATGTATATTCTGAAGTAATACTGGCTGTAGTTTTAGTGTGTGTGTGTTAGATTTTTCTGCCAAGGTCATTAAATGTCATAAAATGAGTGAGGAAATGTTCCTTTCCTATTGCACCTGGAGCATTTTATAAAGCTTCAGAGAGTATTCTTTAGTAACATTTTAAAAATCATCTATAGCTTTTGCTTAATTTGATGTTCTTAATTCTTATTAAGTCAATTGTGTTCATTTTAATTTTTTCCAGTCAACTTTCTATTTCCTTGAGAATTTTCAAATTTATTAAGTCAAATACTTTCTTGTCATTTTTGAAATGCTGCCATGTTTTTACCCTTTTTCATTCTATATTGTGTCTGTTTTTGTTTTCTCATCATTTTCTTCAATTAGATTGCATAGAGGTTTGTCTGTTGGTGGCAGTTTTTGTTTATAGTAGTGCTTTTTAGAGAACTAGCTCTTGAATTCTACCGCCATTTAGCTTTTAATGAATTTATTTCTGCTTTTCATGTTATTAATTCCTTGATTCTGTTTTTCTTCAGTTTTATTTTGTTGTTTTTTCCCCCATCTCCTTGTTAAATTTTATACTTTCTTATTTAATAATAAAAATTGTAATACTTTTCTTATGATTATATTTTTGGCCATATCTCTTCTAGAGTAGTCTATGTAGTATTACCATCATTGCTATTTTGAACTAATTTGTAATTTTATTTTCTTACCCAATAATTATTTAAAAGTTTTTTCCTAAATGACTGAGATTTTTGTTTATATGTTTGTAATTTCTTTATAACTCTGTGATGAATATTTTGTATTTGTATCTCAAATTATAGGATAGGTTTATAGAAGCAGGATTAGCAGGTCAAAAGTAAAGTTATTTTCTAGGCTTTTGATAGATATGGCCAGGTTCTTTTCTGGCCCTTTTGTCCACTGAGGGCAGCTCTGCCTTTTCTGGGTTGTAGGTATCAAAAGTCATCCTCCACAGATGCCGGCTCTCTGTAGACAATTAAGTGTAGCGTGTAGACTCTGGTCCCCCAGGGATATCTTCTCTTCCTATGTGAAGTCTCTGGGTGGGAACCAGGAAGCCCTTCCTGTCCATCCTCACACAGATAGAGATGCCCAGACTCCTTGGTAGATTAAAGGGTGAGAATTCACAGTTCTCTCAATGCAAGGCATCTCCACACATCCCAGCTAACACACGGAAATGTACTGATGCTCTCTGAGCAACCAGGAAATGTCAGGCCTTTTATATTTTGCCATCTTAAAATACCAAGACTCTGAGAAGTGAGGGCAGAAGCCTGAGCCCCTTACGAACCCCTCCACCCACCAGAAATGCACGCTCTGTTGCTGGGCCACTGCCACGTTCAGGAGTCAAATTCTGAGGACTTTTCTCTTGGGAAGTCACATGGGCTTCTCACCTACCCAGCAGTGTACACCTTCCCATCTGAGGCCCTGTTCTGCCCTGCTGCAGGAGGGTCTTCTGGGAGCCTGTGATTCCCCAGTTGATTAGCATTTGGGAGAAGGAAGGCCAAACCCTGTCACACTCCTAAATGAACTTTAAAATCTCACCAATGTAATTTATTGTGCTTAGGCTCCCTGCTGGAGGGCTCTTGTCCTCTCTGGTGTGCGGTAAGGGAAGTGCGTCTCAGTAGAAAGGCGAAGTAACTTGTCCAGGAGCCATGTGGGCTGACGCTGGACTGCCCTTCTCTACAGTATTCTTCCTCGCCACTTGAGACCACACTGTGTGGATCATGATGGATGTGATTGCTCTCAGATTCTGGTGTACTTTGCAAACTACATAAAGTTCTCTACAAAAGTTTCTCTAATGGCAGCATCTCCTAACTTCTGATATTGGGATGGACTTTGCTCCAGACTTAATCTCCATTTTTTTTTTTTCCTGAATGGGGATGGTTGTTCACACAGCCCTCAGAAAGTGATATTGTGGGTTTCATGATGGATTTTCCCACGTATTGGTTGCAGCCCCTCCTGCTAGGGACTTCGTATACATCCACCTCCTGCTGCTGCTTCCCAGATTGGCAAAGACTGATTACAGTTTGTGTCTAGCAAAGCTTCTCCGTCCCCTTCACCATGCATGGGGGTGGCTTTTGGGAGCATGTTGGAGTCTAAGGTTGTTCTGAGCCTGTCAGATAGGGATTGAAAACTGCACCTGCCTCAAAGGATTACTGTGAAGATCAAATAAGATGTGGCATAAGGCATGCTTCCCTCATCAGCGTCCAGTTATAATTCAACTTGCCATGTCTCCTGCATCTTTTCTTCCCAGAAACCTGGTTACATACCTTGGGTGTTGACAAAGCAGATTATTTTAGAAATAAACTCTTTATCAGAAATAAATATGTATTCTACATGTCTCCTATGGCTTATCTTTTTATTTTCTTAATTGTATCTTTTGATAAGTGCAAGTTCTATAATTTTAAGGAAGTCCAGTTTGGGCCTTAGTTTAAGAAACTTGGGGCTTCCCTGGTGGCTCAGACGGTAAAGCATCTGCCTGCAATGCGGGAGACCCGGGTTCAATCCTGGGGTTAGGAAGATCCCCTGGAGAAGGAAATGGCAACCCACTCCAGTACTCTTACCTGGAAAATTCCAGGGATGGAGGAGCCTGGTGGGCTACACTCCATGGGGTCACAAAGAGTTGGACACGACTAAGTGACTTCACTTTTTTCTTTTCTTTAAGAAACTTTCTGCCTGAAAGTCATGAAGATGTTCTCCTTTGCTATTTATAGAATATTCATTGTTTGACCTGTTGCATTTAGATGGGTGGTCTTCTGGAGTTGATTTTGTTATACCTGGTGTGAAGTTCAGGATAGGGTGTCAAGATTATTTTTATTTTTAATTTAATTTAATTTATTTTCTTAAGTGTTGGAGGCTTTACTTCAAATATTCTACTAGTAGGGAAATATGTGAAGACATGAGTGATGGAAGAACAGTGTTTTGTTCTAATAGTAACTAAATAGTCAGTATCCCCCAAATAAATAGGTAAATAGTGGCAAGAGGCTTATAGAATAAAAATAAAGCATGCAAATGCTTTTGGGAATAGATGACACTGTAATGTTACTATAGAGGATGTTCTAATAGGCATATCATACCAGAGGGTAGTGGGGCTTCCCTGGTAGCTCAGCTGATAAAAATCCACTTGCAGTGCAGGAGACCCTGGTTCAATTCCTGGTTTGGGAAGATCCACTGGAGAAGGGATAGGCTACCCACTCCAGTATTCTTGGGCTTCCCTGGTGCCTCAGACAGTAAAGAACCCACCTGCAATGCAGGAGACCTGGGTTCGATCCCTGGGTTGGGAAGATCCCCTGGAGGAAGGCCTGGCAACCCACTTCAGTATTCTTCCCTGGAGAATCCCATGGACAGAAGAGCCTGGTGGACTGCAGTATGTGGAGTGGTAAGCACAGCACATGTAGTATTCAAGTTAATATTTTGAAATTAATATAAAAATGCTTTAAAATTTTCTAATTTAAATTAGGAATTTGCAGTTAATAGCTAGCACTATATATATAAAATATATAGGATAATAACATCAACCTACTGTATAGCACAAGGAACTATATTCAATATCTTGAAATAGCCTATAATAGAAAATGTGATTCAGTTATATATATGTTCTTTTTTAGATTCTTTTTATTTTAAAGTTAGGAATCTTCTGTTTCTTGAAAGGACCACTTTTTCCCCTACGTCTGTGCTCCCTTTAAAATGTATTGATCAACCATATTATGTGTGGTTCTCTTTTGCTTATTAAGTGAAAGTGACAGTGTTATCCACTTAGTCGTGTCCAGCTCTTTGTGACTCCATGGACTGCCAGGCTCCTCTGTCCATGGAATTCTCCAGGCAAGAATACTGGAGTGGGTAGCCATTCCCTTCTCCAGGGGATCTTCCCGACCCAGGGACTGAACCCAGGTCTAGCCTAACCCTGGGACTGAACCTGTGTCTCTTGCACGGGCAGGTGGATTCTTTACCACTAAGCCGCCGGGGAGCCCTAAAAGTTTATATGTAAGGCTAATATTCCCCACCTAAGCCCAGCTTTGGCTCAGTTTTATAAATTTTGGAATGCATTGGAGCTGTTACCATTATTTGTAGCGCATGGTTTGTTTGGATTACTTTCCTTAGCTAAGGCTTAATTATTGGGATGCTTCAAGATTTTGTCTTTTAGCTAATGATTTTGCTTTTCATTGTTTTATAGACAGAGAAAACAGCCCGTAAATTTCTGGCTATTGATATTTATTATTTCTAATAATACTTGATGAATTATTTATAATAGTACAAGTCTAATACTTATTCAATTTTTTGTAAGTGTTTCAGGGACATTTTAAATGACTGTGTTTTGCTTTTTTGTGTATGTGTGAAAAAACTTGGACTACTGTGGGCAAAGCACTAATTTGCCTCATAAATTTTCAAGAATTTATTTGCTTTTTCAACATTTTTTAATGGATTACTTGCCTTAAGTAAAATACTGTGAAGCACTCAATAGAGAAGATAAAATGGGATTACTGGAGAAAATTTGGAAGATGAAAGCATACATAGTGAAAACCGCAAGAGTCCCTCCTAATCTGGCTTCCAAGTGAAGGCTGTGTGCGTGTGCTCAGGCGCTCAGCCGTGTCTGACTCTTTGCCTCCCCGTGGACTCCAGCCCACCAGGCTCCTCTGTCCATGGGATTCTCCAGGCAAGAATACTACAGGGGGTTGCCATTTCCTCTTTGAGGGGATCTTCCTAATCCGGGGATTGAACCCTCATCTCTTGCGCCTCTTGCACTGCAGGCAGATTCTTTACCGTAGAGCCGCTGGGGAAGCCCTAAGTGAAGTCTACCGGTTTATAAAAGGCAGCTCCGTTTTTAAGCGACGCTGGAGGGCTGCGGGGAGAGCGGTCTCTCGGGAGTGGTCTCTGCTGCGCCTGCTGCCAGAGACCCTCCCCTAAGCCCGGGAGGGACCCTGCTGACTCCCGCGGTGTAGCTCTTTCCTGGCCTGCCTGGTGGCTGAGGGAAGGCTCTGGGCGAGCCAGGAATCATTCTCAGTCTGTTCAGAATGCTCGACTTCCGGTGCCCTCCATTCTTCGGGTTACTTTTCCTGTCTTCAACACCGATTCAGAGCACTCAGAAGATTCCAGAACATTCGAGGGAACGCAAGGAAAATTGCTTAGAATCCACACTTCAAAAGACCCTGGCTGTAAGAAGGCACGAGGTCATGACTGGAGTCATGGCCAGATGGAACATTTCAAGCATGTTTAAAGAAGCCCTTTTCTTCCCGTAGCGCAACGCACTCACGAGTTCCTAGTGCTCGGGATTATAAAGTCAGCCCTCCCTGGCCCACGGGGTCGCCTCACTCCCTGTCTTTTTATTATGCACCCAGCCCATGCTTCGGCTCAGACAGACTGAGTGGAATTCAGCCTCTTGTCCCTTGCGGGTGTTCGTGGGGGTGGGGAATGATAGCCCCTAGCTTCACCCAGGGCCCGGCCCAGTACCCTGCTATGGTACCGGTGGGAGGTGCCTCATCCCCAGAGACCAGGATGGAAGGTGGGTCTAGGTGTTGCGTCTGGTCCTGTGAGTTTCATTCCGTTTCCACTCACTCTTCCAGTTTCAAGGAGCTGGTGCGGGTAATGCGGACCGGGCAGTCGGCGGCACGTGCGCTGATCAGCAGGAAGAAGGGGTGCTCTAAGGACCGCAGCGCAGTTGGAGTCAGGCGGTGGTGATGTGTGGCTTGTTCTGGGTGAGCAGTGGTGTCCTTGGTCCTCCCTGCCTTCTCCCATCCTCTGAGGCAGGGGGCGCAGCAAGAAGGGAAGATCAGGGTCGAGACCTTTCCAAGGGAATAAGGACACCCTACTGCTGGGTTAAAAACTCTGGTCTTGGGGTACACGTGTCTCTCTCAGTTCTGGTTTCCTCAGTGTGTATGCCCAGCAGTGGGATTGCTGAGTCATAAGGCAGTTCTATTTCCAGATTTTTAAGGATTCTCCACACTGTTCTCCATAGTGGCTGTACTAGTTTGCATTCCCACCAACAGTGTAAAAGGGTTCCTTTTTCTCCACACCCTCTCCAGCATTTATTGGTTGTAGACCTTTGGATCGCAGCCATTCTGACCAGCGTGAAATGGTACCTCATTGTGGTTTTGATTTGCATTTCTCTGATAATGAGTGATGTTGAGCATCTTTTCATGTGTTTGTTAGCCATCTGTATGTCTTCTTTGGAGAAATGTCTGTTTACTTCTTTGGCCCACTTTTTGATTGGGTCGTTTATTTTTCTGGAATTGAGCTACAGGAGTTGCTTGTATATTTTTGAGATTAGTTGTTTGTCAGTTGTTTCATTTGCGATTATTTTCTGCCATTCTGAAGGCTGCCTTTTCACCTTGCTTATAGTTTCCTTTGTTGTGCAGCACTGTTTACAATAGCCAGGACATGGAAGCAACCTAGATGTCCATCAGCAGACGAATGGATAAGAAAGCTGTGGTACATACACACAATGGAGTATTACTGAGCCATTAAAAAGAATACATTTGAATCAGTTCTAGTGAAATGGATAAAACTGGAGCCTATTATACAGAGTGAAGTAAGCCAGAAAGAAAAACACCAATACAGTATACTAACATATATATGGAATTTAGAATGATGGTAACGATAACCCTGTATGCAAGACAGCAAAAGAGACACAGATGTATAGAACAGTCTTTTGGACTCTGTGGGAGAGGGAGAGGGTGGGATGATTTGGGAGAATGTCATTGAAACATGTATAATATCATATGTGAAATGAATTGCCAGTCCAGGTTCGATGCAGGATACAGGATGCTTGGGGCTGGTGCACTGGGATTGACCCAGAGGGATGATATGGGGAGGCAGGTGGGAGGGGGGTTCAGGATGGGGAACACGTGTACGCCCGTGGTGGATTCATGTTGATGTATGGCAAAACCAATGCAATATTGTAAAGTAATTAGCTCCAACTAAAATTTAAAAAAAATTTATATTAAAAAAACTCTGATCTTGTTTAGGGTTGTTTTCAAATTCCCCATGGGCATCAGAGAGTGATGTTAACAGTTTTACTCCTCAAAGTCAAATCTAGGAGCAAAAGCACCTCGTGTTAACAAGCTGGAAACCTGAACATGGTCATCTCTTTGTAACAGTAGTAATACTAATAATGGTAATCGCTAAAGTGGTTCGACTTTTTGCATCCTTACAGCAGCAGGCATCGTCTGAAGTGCTGTACAGATATTAGCGCATATTGTCTTCCTACTGACTCTAAGAGGTAGATACTGTTCTTCTTCTTCTACTGATGAGAAACTTGAAGCACAGAGAGGTTAGGTGGCTTTCCCAAGGTCACTCAGCAAGTAAGTGGTTGGGCTGGGATTATGTAGCCCAAGTCCTCTTTATTCCATTCTAACTGCCTTTTGCCTTGGGGTCTTTGAGTAGCTGTGACAGGGTTTCATTTGGGCTTCTGGTTTCAGGGTCACTAAGGTCCTCGGGAGTGGACATCTGGCTTTCCAGATGTTCAGTTCATGCAAAAGAGGCTGACTGGTGTTGGGCACAGATCAGGGGAACTGGAATTAGAGAGTCTTGTTTAAAAATCCCAGACCCCATTCTAGCCACAGGACCCTTGGGCAGGTTGTTTGAACTTCCTACCCTGGTTGTTTCAATGGGCAGGATGCCTGTAATACCTGGCTCTCTGAGGTGCTTGTGCAGGAGAAGGAAACAAGTGTTGTGAATGTACTTCGTCCACCAGAGGGTCTCCAGCAATGACATTTTTATTGCTCCATGTCTGTCACTCACCCTAGAGGCCAGGGGTTTTGCACGTCTGTGGCACCCAAAGGCCTCTTGGGTGCAGAGCTTTCCGGAGAGCAGAAGAGGCAGGTGGCTTCGTGCTGCTGTATCCTCCGTGCTGAGCTTGTGTAACTCACAGCAGGAGGGGAATGGCCCAAGACTGTCACCTCTCTGATCATGTGTGAATGTGCTGCTTGTTGTCACAGGGTAGAGTTGCTGCTTTGCTACCCTGTCCACCAAGAAGAGAGCCTGCCGGAGCTCAGCTGACTAGAAGTCCCTTGGCTGTGTTGATGCATGCTGTCACAGCTTAGTTTGCTCTAGATCCCCACGTGGACTTTGACTGTAGATCTTGGTGGTGCTAGTGGTAAAGAACCTGCCTGCCAGCACAGGAGACACAAGAGACCTGGGTTTGATCCCTGGGTCAGGAAGATGCCCTGGAGGAAGAAAAGGCAACCCACTCCAGTATTTTTGCCTGGAGAATCCCATGGACCGAGGGACCTGGCAGGCTACAGTCCATGGGGGTCATAAAAGTTGGACATGACTGAGCATGCACAGGTGTAAAACATCCATATGACACAGTCACCCGGGATGTACCCTTTTCATTTAGGGGCCAGCAGAGCCAGTATCAATAGTGTGATCCACCACCACCCCAGCCACTTCCTCTGAGGTCGTAAGCATGTGGTAGATGCCACTCCTGTGTTCAGAGACCTCATCTTTCTTTTGGTTTATTCTGATTTTCCTTCTCCCAGGTCTGTTGCCTTCTGTTGTCACTTGTCTTCATCCTTAATTGTACATGAAGAGGTTGAATGTTAAAAAAATTGTTTTTAATTTCCAATGAATGTGTTTATTATAGGAAATAATCTTACTTAGCTAAAGATAATAACAAATAATGGAACGCGAGGCTCAGGTGTTATGGTTTTGGGGCTCACTGCCAAGCACTTCTCACCGGATGGAGGTGAGACGCAGTCCCCGCACAGCCATGTGGGGAACATCTCTCCCGACTTGCTCAGGCTCCTCTTCCCTCATCCTCACTTCCACAGTATGCGTGGTAATCCTCTGTCCCAGACATCCCAGCGTACACTGGGGTGCTGCCTCTTTCTGTCAGAGCTACTGTGTCAGTGCAGACAGTTGTCAGGCCTGTTGTCTGTGGTTCTTGGAGACCTAGATTTTAATGAAAGACTCATAGTCTGCGAATTCTTTTGACCTCTCTCTCCTTTTATGAAACGAAGTTTTTAAGAACTTTGGGAAGAGAAGATCTTTGGGTTTAGGGGCAGCCTCGTGCTCTCTTTGTTCAGCATTTACTCCTGGGAGCAGAAGCCTTGTTTAATTGTTGCATGCCTGTTTTGGTGAGGGATAAAATGGTACCTGAAAACTTGCCTGCCATGAAATTGACGTTCAATACATGTGAGTAGAAATACAAGCAAGCATAGATTTCGAAACAGATGCTCTGTGATTTCAGCCATTTGTTCATTCACCCACCCATCCGCCCACCCACCCCTCATCTCTCCATCCATCCATCCACCCATTAATTCTGTTATATGCATGTGCTGGAATGTACTTTCATCAGTCCCTTTTGTTGGACATTAGGTAATAGTTAAATTCCACTATTGGTATCGATGTTCCTGGCTTCTAGTCTGGGTCAAGGCAGTCACACTTGCCTGGGTTTCCATCCAGGCTCTGTTACATACTAGCTGTATGCTGTTGAATGACTTCTTGGTCTCTCTGTGCATCAGTTTCCTCCTCTGTAAAAGTGGAGATCTTATCAGAATCTAGAGAGTACCTTCCTGAGGATTAAGTTACACAGTCCATTGAAAGCACAGAACTGTGTCTAGTAAGTAAGTACGCATGGTGCCCAAAACATAGGACGATGTTGAAACTGTGCTCATAGTTCTGGTTATTCCCTTAGGCTATTTTCTGGAAGTGGAACTACTGATCAAAAGCTGTGACCATTTCACAAAGGGTTTTCATGCGCACTGCCAAATGGCCCTCCAAGAATGTTGTAAATTAGCCAGCAGTGTATAAGAGTGCCCATTTACCTGAACACCTGCCAATGATAGTTGTTTTAACTCTTGCCAGTGTTGTGAAAAATGTCAATTCATTGTTTTATTTTTCAAGCTTATATTTCTGGTGAGTTTAAATATCTTTTATTTATTTCCTGGTCATTTCACTTTTTTTTTCCTTATACACCTTTTCCCCCTCACCTTTTCCATTGATGTGCTCATCTGTTTCGTACTGAATCATTTCAATAAAAATAATAATGATAAAATAATAAATGTTTATCTACCATTTATGTCAAGAGTCTTTCCCTCACACTATTGTTTCAAATTTAGATTGTGACACTCTTTGATATAAGAATTTTTAAATGTTTATGTAATTAAAGTTTTAAATTTTCCTGTAAACTTAGAAAGACCTTCTCTATCCCTAAATCACATATGTGTGTACTTATTTATACCTGTGACTGAATTAAATTGTATTCATGTTGGTTGCTTGGAGGTAGATATCTCATAATTTTTTCTTTATACCAGTTATACAAACCCACTTTCTTTACTGAATTTAGAATTTAAAGTGACATTTTTATTATATATAAAATTCTAATAAATATGTATGTTTACACACACATACACACACACAAATATGTATACAGGTCCATTTTGGGGCTTTTTATGCAATTTCAGTTTTTATCTCTGCTTACATCAGTTGCTTCTTTGTTATAACTTTGTGTTTTAATAAATGGTAGTGCTAGTCCTGAATTCATTTTTCTTCTTGTTTCAAAAATTTCTAGGCTGTTCCTGCTTCTTATTTACTTGAAATAAATCTGTCAGGTTTAAAAAATCCATATGGGATTTTGATTGAAATTGCTTTCAATTTAAAGTTAATCTTGAGAAAACTGACATTTTTATAGTAATGAAACGTCCCATCTACAAATTTAGAAGTGTCTTCATTTGGTAAAATCATTTTTTTCATGTATCACAGTTGTTTTGTGGATTTATTCATTTAATCCTGCACATTTTTGCTAAGCTTATTTCTAGGCATTTTATATTTTTGCTGCCTCCATAAATACGGCATGGGTTTTTTTTTTCTTACTATAGTTCCTAACCAGTTATTGCTGAATGTTAATTAGATCTTTATTTTGTAATCAGACATCTTTCTGAATTTTCTTATTCTGAATTCTTTCAATTTATCTCTCTTTTGCTACTTAGATTTATGCAAATGGTTTTTCTTTAGATTCTTTCCTATAGATTACCTCTCTATTTTTGTTTCCTGCCTTATTGCATTGGCTGGAAGTTCTAAAACAAGATTTAAAACAATGATTTTATGAGTCAAGGCTTCATTTTGAATGGTGCGGATTTATGCATTACAAAGCTCCAAAGGGTGGGTGTTATAGTTGTACCTCTGGATCAGGCTTTCCAGATACTTACTCCTATGCTTACATTTGGCTGTTTCTGTAGTCCTTCCTTCTTTCCCCCAGCCTCTACCACTTTAGACTTAAAGGATACAGAGAAAAAGTATACCTGTAGGGTCTTGGGCCTTGGAAGGATGAGGGTTGCAGTAGGGAACATAAGTAGCAAATTTCAGGCACCCTGGTTTTGCTGTATCTTCCCAGACTTGCTTATTCCACAGGCTGCACCAGGTTTGAGAAGGGACACTAAAGAGAGGAGCATGTCATGTGGATGCAACCCTGCCTAGTTTAGTCTCTCTCTCTTTTGTTTTTCTGAGTTGGAGACCTATAAGAAACTCTCCTGTGTTGTATAATTTCTCCTTGGCCCTCATCCCTCCCCTCGAGGTGCTCCTCATCCCTCCCCTCAAGATGTTCCTTCAGTCTGCCCTGATGATGCCTTAGCTCCCAGGTCTTTGGTGCTATGAGGTCTTCTCCAAATTTCTCCCCTCCTCCCCACAGTGTTCCTTGCTCCAGCTCTTATATCCCCCCATTTTTAATTTTTTAAAGTTATGGTCACATACACATAACATAAAATTTGTTGTCTTAGCCATTTTTAAGTGCACAGTTCTGTGGCATGGTTGCAGGACCATCGCCACTCTCCCATCT
Organism: Nanger dama; assembly: GCA_917880005.1. Lineage (NCBI taxonomy): Eukaryota > Metazoa > Chordata > Mammalia > Artiodactyla > Bovidae > Nanger > Nanger dama. Next base: position 6,872,172 of record CAKJTW010000012.1, on the reverse strand, counting down.
CCAGAACTCTCTTCGTCTTGCAAGACTGAATTGTGTGAGTTGTCTCATTAAATCCTGACTTCCCAGCCCCACTCTCCCCATCTGTTGATAACTGCCTTCTGCTTTCTGGCTCTGTGAATCAGACTCCTCTAAGCATCTCATGTGTGTGTGTGTGTACCTTATTTTGCTTATCCATTCATCCATTGATGGACACTTGGGTTGCTTCCACCTTCTGCCTGGTGTAACTGATCCTCTGATTATAGCTGATAATAATATGGGTCAAACTGAGTGCTTTTTACAGTGTTATCCTTCTGAATTTTCCAGTTATTTAAAGTTTGCCACTATTATCAACTCCATTCTGTAGAGGAAGAAATGGAAGCTTGGTGAATGAAGCTCCTGATTTCCCCCAATTTACTTTGTTTTTAATACAACTTTATTTGGACTTCCTTGGTGGTCCAGTGTTTAAGAATCCACCTTCCAATGTGGGGGACATGGATTCCATCTCTGTTTGGGGACCTAAGACCTCACATGCCTTGAGGGACCCAAGCCCAAACACTCTAGAGCCTGTGCTCTGCAAACAGAGAAAGCCCGAGCCCCGCAGTGAAGACCCAGGGCAGCCAAAAAGAGACAAAGAACAGCTTTATTGAGATATAATTCACCTACCTTATAGCTCCCCCACTTAAAGATCCAAGTTAGCGGTTTTAGTGTATTCATCACACTCTGTGCAGCCATGACGACAGTCGATTTTAGAACATTTTTGTCAGCTCAGAAAGGCAGCCGGTACCCATTAGCAGTCACTCTCACATCCCTTCCCCCAGCCCCTGGCCACTACAGATCCACTTTCCTTCTCTATGGATGCGCCTGTTTTGGACATTTCCTGCAGATGGAGTCATATATAGTCCGGGGTTTTGGGGACGGGCTTCTTTCACTTGGCACAGTGCTTTCAAGGCTCACCCAGTTATGACATGCATTAGTGCCTCAGGTCCACGGTAACTTGCTGTGTGTTCCCAGCTCCTCGCATCACAAGGTGGAGATTTAGCTTCAAGCTTCTGCTGTCCACTGCTGTGGTGGCACATGGCGAGTGCTTAGTAAATTCAAAATCAGCAGTTTAAAAATAAGCGCTTTGTTTCCCGAATGCTATGTGTTGGACAGTTTTGCACACTAAACTTACGCAAGGGGTTATTCGTATTTTAGTGTTCTGTGTGGGACAGTTACATGTCATGTTTTGCCATTAGAAATGAGAACAGACGAATGAGACATATCCGTTAAAGAGGCTCTGAAACAATGTGAATTATAAATGCACTGACGGTGGGGATGTGCACCATTTGCAGTTAGATTGAGGAGCTGATGAATGGCCTGCAAGATGGAGGTTTGCACACACTGCCCTGGGCTTGTGGCCAGCTGTCACAGCTGGGTTTTCCACAGTCTCAAGGTCACTGGCTGGGTGTTCCACAGTCTCAAGGTCAGCAGCCCATGCCATAAAGGGCTGGTGACTGAGGGCAAGCTAGCTAGCCGACCCTTAGCCCAGAGGCTGGAACTGACCGAGGTCGCGAGTGGTTGTTGACCTGCTCGAGACCCTTGAGCCAGCAAGTGTTGACCCAGACCTTGGGTGATCCCAAAGTCCCTCCCTGTATCATGGCTCTCTAGCCTCTCTTATGGACAGGCCATGTCTGAGGCTGGCAGATGACAAATGTCTGAAAGCCAGAGCTGACCAGAGCTCCCGACTGCCTTAAGATTCTTTTGGAGACAGTGCACATGAACGGTGTGGTCTGAAGGCAACCCCACAGCCCGCAGGGCATTCTGCAGGGAGTCCAGTGATTATTTCTAGGAGGCCCTGAGAAAAATGTCCAGGAGCAAAATTTCCAGGTGCTCTTCGAGGCCTCTAGTTGGACTGTAGGGGGCAGTCCTCTGGGGGCCTGGCTGCCTCTGAGAACCCCCTTGGCACCTTGGCACAGCAGGCATGGTGATCACTGCCATTCAGTGAGTTCCTGTTCTGGGCAGACACAGAGCTAAGTGCTGACATGAGCTCATGGCTTTCTTTCTGATCATGAGGTGGTCATTATCAACCCCATTTTACAGATGAGAACACTGATGCACAGACTTGGGGAAACTTGCCAGAGCCTGTACAGATGTGATCAGACTGTGCTTTGTTTAGACCTGCTCTAAGCAGCACCGCTTCCTCGCATGTATCTCTGTAATCTGTGTATGGTTGTGGTTTAGTCGCTAAGTCATGTCTGACTCTTGGGACCCCATGGACTGTAGCCCGCCAGGCTCCTGTGTCCATGGGATTTTCCAGGCAAGAGTCTTGGAGTGGATTGCCATTTCCTTCTCCAGGGGATTTTCCTGACCCAGGAATTGAACCCAGGTCTTCTGCATTGCAGGCAGATTCTTTACCGACTGAGCTATGAGGGAAGCCCAATCTATGTATGGACCCATTATAATACAGTAGAGTACAGTTAATATATACATCTTCTTTGTGGCTTATTGGCAGGTTCAGTAGTTTGAGCACCATTTATCTTGCTGGCTGGCAGGTTCTAGCACGTCCCTTGCTTGTGAGGAACATCTCGGTCTGTTTACTTCACTCCTGATGGTGGAGAGCAGGTAAACCAGATGCATGGCTGGAAGAACCAACCAAGTGCCAGGAAAGAGGGTTGAGCTGGGTGGCAAGTGCTCATTTTGTGGTGACTTGAGGCTGGCACACCTCACCGAGTGGGCAAAGGATACAGAGTAAACTTGGGGATCCCTGGGCAGGCTGTGAGTGGAGGGATCTCAACAGTATCACCAGAGCCTGGGAGTTCTGGTAGTTAGAACACATTGTGGTGGGAGATCCTTCATCACCTCCGTCACCTTCAGTTGAAGAAACAATAGTGCTGGGTTGCAAAACTGAGGACAAGCTCTGTAGTGAATGTGCAGATAGCAATGAGTCACTCAACACCTCCATTTCCTAGAATACATCCTTAAACTTAAAGGGGTACATCTGTACCCCCAGGGCCCAACACAGCATCTTTCACATAGTGAGTGCTGATGCAATAAAACTCATCAAATGAGTAGGTCCAAACCCCATGCTTCTAATTGCCAAATAGATGGGCTTCTTAGGAGAAGGCCTTCCTCTTTCCTCCTTCCCAAGCCTAATTTTCTTTTCTGAGTTTCTGTGCAGTTGCTTTCTACCTGAGTGTCCTGCCTCAGTTCCTCTCGATCCACAGTGCATCTGCCTTCCAACTGTTCCTTCACCCCTCGCCCCTACCCAGGACACCTCCAGCATCCTCTTGTTTTCATGATCACATCCCAAGGATCTCAGCAGCATGACCAGTTGGCATGCCCCTCTAAAGCTCCATGGTACAAACACATAAGGGGTTGCCAAAGTTCTCCTCTGAGTAGCCTGGTTCTTGTTGGTTTAACTTGAAAGCTTTTTTCCACCCCCAGTAGATTTAGCAAAATTTACACATTAGCCAAGTAAAGTCTCAAAGTTACACTCTTGTAATACCAAACTTTGAGTGATGGTATTTCCTAATATAGTCTATGAGAACACAACTGTGTTCACGGTGTCACCTAGGTATCTGTATGAGGTACGGTGGCTTGCTATTAAGTTCATTGAGCCTAACCTTTTGTATATCCTATTTTATCTGTTACTTTTATTCTTGATAATAAGAATAAAATGAACTTTCTTTCTTTTACCAACTTTTTACTCAAATGGACCGTCTACTACTAACTTTTACTAACTTCAAGTTAGTAAAGCCAGTCTCCCTTTCTAATTTTGGGAACTTCATATATCTTTTACCTTCAGGATGGGACTTAGTCCTATTGGGGAGCCATTCATATTTTTAAGACGGAGATAAGGCAGTAAGGGGCTTCTCTGATGGCTCAAGTGGCAAAGAATCCGCCTGCAGTGCAGGAGACACAGGTTCAATCCTCCGGTCAGGAAGAGCCCCTGGAGGAGGAAGTGGCAGCCCACTCTAGTGTTCTTGCCCAGAAACATCCCGTGGACAGAGGAGCCTCGTGGGCTATGGCCGGTCCATGAGGTTGCAAAGAGTTGGGCGTGACTAAAGCACCTGAGCACGCACACACACACGCACACACAAGGCAGTAAGATTTATATATTAGAAAACTCAACTTGGTGTCTGAGTGGAGACTGGGGGAAGGAATCTGAGGCAGAAATCAGTTAGGGGCCACTGAACAGTTCTAATCCAAGGTGGTCATGGTGCCTGTGATCTGTTATGCAAACGTCTAAAAGCCTTGACTGGCTCGTCCGTCGCATCCCTTTATCCGCAGGGCCGTTTCCTTTGTAGTGAGGATGGCTTCACTTGGGCTTATGGACACTGCACTGGGGAAAAGGCACCTCCACGACCCTCTGTTTGCTCTTGGACAGGCGCTTCTCCATCCTGGCATAGTGGTGATGTCCCCAGAGGGATGGGAATTTAGACACTGCCATGTCCTACTGGCTGTGAAGCGAGGTCACAGATGCCTTCCAGGAAGCTGCAGTGAACCTGTCCAGGGAGGCTTGGAGAAGGTCCAGAATTTTCAACATTTTCAGAATCTTGGAATAGGGTGAGGCCACCACATAGCCAAGATGACATTATGAAACTACTTACTGTGCTTCCAGCAGATAGAGAAATGGGTTTCCTACCTGTTCCATCCCTGCCCATTCTCCAACCAGGATGCCACGATGGCCCTTTTGAGGTTCTCAGGGTATCTTAAACAATATGCAGCCGATTCTAGAATACTTTTTTTTTTGTGGATAACTGAATTTTATGAATCCTACTTCCTCAGCTTCCTTCTGACTCCATATTCCTCCCAGTCAGCTACCTGCACCCCCAGACAAGAGGCCAAGTGCTTTGGGGGTGATTGTGGGAACGGAGAGATTTGGGATTCCTTGGTTTGGCTGCAACCTCACCCTTTCCTGCAGGTGCCTCTGTGTCTGTCTTGGTCACATCTCTTCATAGACTGAATAGACCATGACACCTTGATGCAGGCAACAGAATTAGGGTGTGCACGTGTGTGTTTCCCATTCCTCGGAGGTCCCAACTTGACTCTTGTTTAGGAAGGGCTATCACAGGTCCAAAGGAAGTGCACAGACCAAAACAAATGGAACCAAAGGAAGTTGTTATACCACTGTCTGGAAGTTCAGAGTCAGTTTCATCACCCCTAAGGCCTGGATTCTTAGACTTCTAAATATTTTTAAATTTTTATTTATTTTTCATTGCTCTAGGTCTTATATTTAAAGTGCAAAGTTTTTGTACATTTTGACATAGTAGGTACCTGTGAAACTATCACCTCAGTCCATGTAATGAATCTATCTATTCCTTCCAGATGTTTCCTCTTGCCTCCTTGTAATTTCTCCTACCTCTTTCACTGTCTCCCCACCCCACTCAACTACTGATCTATTTTCTGTCACTACAGAGTATTTTCATTTCCACAATTTTATATAAATGGAATCATACAGTATGTACTCTCTTTGTCTGGCTTCTTTCATTTCATAATTATTTTGAGATTCATCCAAGTTCTTGAGTGTACTGATGGTTCACTCCCTTTATTTCTAAGTAATATCCAATTGAATAGATACACTAGAGTTTATTCATCCATTCAGTTATTGCTGGACATGGGGATTGCTTTCAGGTTTTGGCTATTGCAAATAAAGCTGCTATGAATATTCATGTATAAGACTTTTAAAGAGGTATGCTTTTATTTCTTTTGGTTAAATGCATAGGAGTTTAATAGAGGAATCATATGGAAGATGTATGTTTAAGTTTTTGAGAAACTGCCAAACTTTTTTCCAAAGTGGTTTTACCATTTTATATTCCCACCAGCAATGTATGAGAGTTCTAGTTTCTCCATGTCTAACATTTGATATGCTAAATATTTTAGCCAGTTTTGGATGGGTAATGGTGCTTCCTTTATGGCAGAAAGTGGAGAGGAACTAAAGAGCCTCTTGATGAAAGTGAAAGAGGAGAGTGAAAAAGTTGGCTTAAAGCTCAACATTCAGAAAATGAAGATCATGGCATCTGGTCCATGATTTCATGGGAAATAGATGGGGAAACAGTGGAAACAGTGTCAGACTTTATTTTTTGGGCTCCAAAATCACTGCAGATGGTGACTGCAGCCATGAAATTAGAAGACGCTTACTCCTTGGAAGAAAAGTTATGACCAACCTAGATAGCATATTCAAAAGCAGAGGCATCACTTTGCCAACAAAGGTCCATCTAGTCAAGGCTATGGTTTTTCCAGTGGTCATGTATGGATGTGAGAGTTGGACTGTGAAGAAAGCTGAGCACTGAAGAATTGATACTTTTGAACTGTGGTGTTGGAGAAGACTCTTGAGAGTCCTTTGGACGGCAAGGAGATCCAACCAGTCCATTCCAAATGAGATCAGTTCTGGGTGTTTGGAAGGACTGATGCTGAAGCTGAAACTCCAGTAACTTTGGCCACCTCATGTAAAGAGTTGACTCATTGGAAAAGACCTTGATGCTGGGAGGGATTGGGAGCTGGAGGAGAAGGGGACGACAGAGGATGAGATGGTTGGATGACATCACCGACTCGATGGACATGAGTTTGAGTGAACTCTGGAAGTTGGTGATGGACAGGGAGGCCTGGCGTGCTGCGATTCATGGGGTCGCGAAGAGTTGGACACGACTGAGTGACTGAACTGAACTGAATGGTGTTTCATTATAGTTATAATTTGCATTTTCTTAATGACTAATGATGTTGAGTCTTATGTGCTTATTTGCCATCTACATACTTTTTTTTGATAACTCAAGTCTTTTACCCATTAAAAAATTGGACTGTTTTGTTATTATTGATATTTATGAGTTCTTTATTCTGGACACAAATCCTTTATCAGATAATACGTTTCAAAATATTTTTTCTCAGTCCATAACTTGTCTTTGCAATCTCTTAATGGTTTCTTTCAAAGAGCAGAAGTTTTAACTTTGATAAAGTCCAATGTTTTCCTTTTTTTCCCTTTTATGGACTGTGCTTTTGGTGTTCTATTTAAGAACACCAAAATCTTTGTCTAATCTAAGGTCACAGAGATTTTTTCCTGGAAGTTTTATAGTTCTAAGTTTTACATTTAGGTCTGTGATCTATTTTGAGTTAATTTCTGTATGTAGTGTGAAGTGTGATTTGAAGTTCTTCTTTGCACTGATGGTGGTTTTGTTGCTAAGTCATGTCCGACTCGGCTCCTCTGTCCATGAGATTTCCCAGACAAGAATACTGGAGCAAGTTGCCATTTCCTTCTCCAGGGGATCTTCCTGACTCAGAGACAGAAGCTGGGTCTCCTCTGTTGCAGGTGGATTCTTTACTGATTCAGCCACCATGTGCAATGCAGTGCTTAGTCACTCAGTTGTGGCTGACTCTTTGTGACCCCATGGACTGTAGCCTGCCAGTCCACAAGGATTCTCTAGGCAAGAATACCAGAGTGGGTTGCCATGCCCTCCTCCAGGGGATCTTCCCAACCCAGGGATCTAACCCAGATTCTTTACCTGCTCAGCCACCAGGGAAGCCCAAGAAGACTGGAGTGTGTAGCCTGTCCCTTCTGCAGGGGATATTCCTGAGCTAGGGATTGAACCGGAGTCTCCTACATTGCAGGCGAGTTCTTTACCTGCTGAGCTACCAGGAAGCTGTGAGCCATCATACGGCTCTCCAGTTGTTTCAGTGCTATATGTTGAAAAGACTACATATATGTTGAAAAGTGTGTATATATATATTTATATATATATTTTTCTACTCAGTTGCTTATGCTGCTTTGTCAAAAGTCAGTTGTTGATATATGTGTGTGTATCTATTTCTGGACTCTTAAGAAGACTTAAAAGAGAGTCCTCTTAAATTTTTCTCTGTAATGCAGTTTCTAGTGTATAAGTCTAACAATCTTTTCTCAGATTGATTCCTAAGTATTTCATATATTTTCATGCTATTATGAATGGTATTTTTCAAAAAGATTAAATTTCTGATTGTTCATTGCTAGCATATAGAAATATGATTGATATTTGTATATTCATCTTCTATCATGCAGCTTTGATAAATTCACTTGTTCTAGTAGCTTTTTGGATGACTCAATTCAGTTATCTCCTAGAAAATCGTGTCTTCTGGGAATAAAACCAGTTTAGCTTCTTTGTTTCCCACCTGGATGACATTTTTTTTTTTTCTGAATAGAACCTCCAATAAATGTTAAGTGGAAGTAGTGAGAGAAGACACCTTTGTCTTGTTTGTTCATGATGTAAGGGGCAAGCATTTATTCTTTCACTGTTAGGTGTAATGCTAGCTAAATGTAGGCTTTTTTGTTTTTGTCTGTTTGCAGATACACTTCATCAAGTTGAGGAAATCTTCTATCCTTAATGTGCTGAAATTTAAAATTCAAGAGTGGATATTAGACTTTTTCAAATTTTTTTTCTGGATCATTAAATTGTTTGTATGGTTTTTGTTTATTTGGAAATACGGTGAATTATGTTGATTTATTTGAATGCTAAATCAACTTGTATCCTGAGGATAAAATTTCATTTGGTCATGATATATAATTGATGGAATGATATTACTAAAATTGTTGAACTTTTGTGTTTATGTGCATAGTGGAGGCTTATTTTAATTTTTCTTTCTCCTACTATCTTTGTGTAGTTTTGGTGGCAGGATAGGGTTGCCCTGATAGAACAAGATGGGAATTATTCTGTCCTCTTCAGTTTCTGGAGAGTTTGTACTGAAAGTACTACTGCTAGTAGGAGTAAATGGCTGGTAAAACTGGGCTTTCTGTTCTGAAAAGATCTTAGGCTACAAAATCAATTTATTTAGTAGACATAGAGCTATTTAGGTTATCTGAGAAATGTAAGAGTTTTGTCTTTGCAGAGTCTGTAGTATGTCACCTCCTTGTTATGGATATTATGAATCTGTATCTCTTTTTTTTTTCCTGATCAGTCTGGATAGAGGTTTATCAGTTTTTTTCTTGTTGAACCATCTTTTCGTTTCATTGATTTTTCTCTTATTTTTCTGTTTTCTTTCATTAATTTCACTTCTTCTTCTTTCCTTTATCTTGCTTCTTTTGGTTTAATTTGTTCTCTGTTTTAATTTTTAGAGAAAGAACATGAGGTTAACTTGAGACCTTATGTCTTTACCAATAGAGTTCTTAGCATCATGCCACAAATTTGATATATTTTGTTTTAATTTTTATTTAGTTTAAAATGCTAATTTCCTTTGGATTTCTTCCTTGACCTATGTATTGTTTAGAAGTATATTTCTTAATTTAAAAATATTTAGAGATTTTTCCAGAGCTCCTTCTGTTATTACTTTATAATTTAATTCCACTTTGGTTAGAGATCATTCTTTGTGTGACTTTAGTGTTATTAACCTGAGACTTGTTTTATGGCCCAGTCTGTGGGCCATATTCGCAAGTGTTCTGTATGCATTTGGAAAGAATGTGTATTATGGTGTTATAGGGCTGAGTGTACTAGGCAGGAGTCACAGGTAATGATGGTGTATCAACTAGGTCAGATTGATTGATAGTAGTGTTCAGATTTTTCTAAATTCTGGTTTTCTATATGTACTGATTTACTGTGTACTTGTTCCATTAATTTTTAAGAGAAGTCTGTTTAAGCTTTTAACAGTAATTGTGGATATGTGTCCTTCCACTTCTATCGTTTTTATTTTTGTGTTTTGAAGTTTAAATGCTAAGTGTATGTGCTTTTGAAGAAGTGACCCTTTTATCATTATGGAATGCTTTTTCCCTGGTATGTCTCTATCAAAACTAAAATGTTCCATGTAGTCAGCATGTAGTTAGTTCTTGTTTTTTTAAATCCAGTTTGATAATCTCTTTTACTTGGGGTATTTAGAGCATTTATATGAGATGTTGTTATTAGGATGAGTAGGCTTACTTCTGTCACCTTAATGTTTGTTTTCTGTTTGTTGTATTTGTACATTGTTCCTTTCTTCCACCTTCATTTGTATTAATTGTATAATTAAAAATTAAAATCCCTTTTATTGGAGTGTTAGCTATATATCTTATATGTGTTTTCTTATTTAGTTATTTATCTTTACAACATATATTTTCAGTTTCTGTTTGTCTTGGAATGTCCTTACTCTGCCTTTGATTTTTAGTTATCTTTTCTAGATATCAGATTCTTGGTTGACAGTTTTTCTTTTAGCACTTTGAATATGTTACCCCACTGCCCTCTGGTCTCCATTGTTTCTGATGAGAAGTTTGCTGTTAATCTTTTTATAATTCCTTTGTATGTGATGAGCCATTTTTTCTTACTGCCTTAAAGACTTTCTCCTTGTCTTCAGCTTGCAGCATTTGACTATAATGTATTGGGTGTGATATCTTTGTTCTTATTCTACTTGGAGTTTTTTTAGCTTCTTGGATTTGTAGACTAGTGTTCCTCATCAAATTTGAGGTATTTTCAGCTATTATTTGTTTTAATAATATTTTCTTATCCCCTTCTTCTACTTACATTATGCATATATCTGTTTTTAATGGTATTTCATATTTCTCTAAAGTTCTGTTCTTTTTTTTTTTTTTCTTTCTGTTTTCAGTGTGCATAATCTCTACTGATTTATCTTGAAGTTTATGGACTCTTTCTTCTACTAACACAGATCTGTTTTGAGCCTTGTTAGTGACATCTTCATTTGGTTATTTTACTTTTCAACTTCAAGAATTCAATTTGGTTCTTTTTTAAGAAATGATTTTCATCTCTTAATTGATATTTTCTATTTGATGTGTTATAGTCATCAAACGTCCCTTTAAACATGGTTTCCTTTACTTCTTTGAACACTGGTATAGCAGTTGTTTTAAAGTCTTTGTCTGCTATGTCCAAATCTGGGCCCCTTCAAAGACAGCTTCTGTTCTTTGCTTTTCCGCCCTGTTATTCATCACACGTTCACATTTCTTCACAAGTCTCATAATTCTTTTTATTGTTGAAAATGGCATTTTAGATCATACATTGTAGCAAACCCAGATACTGATTCTCTCCCTCCACTCCCAACCCCCTGTTGTTGTTTGTGTTTGGTCATTATGTATTTGATGACCAGGCTGAACTAATTCTCTGTGGTTCATTTGTATAATGCAGGATCCTATTTAGGATAACACATTGCATTTAATTGTCATGTCTTCTTGGCCTCCTCTGATCTGTGAGAGTTTCTCAGGCTCTTCTCATTTCTAATGCCCTTGATTGCTTTGAGGAATACCAGGTAGGTATTTTGTTGAATGTCCTTCAGTTTGGGTTTGTTTAATGTTTTTCTCATGGTTAGTTTGGGTTATGGGTTTTTACCAGGAAGATCCTAGAGAGACAGTACCATTCTTTTCTCATCCTATCAAGTATGCATGCCATCAACATGACTTACCACTGCTGATGCTGGCCTTGATCATGGGTCTGAGGTTGTGTCTGGTTTTTCCACTGTAAAGGTACCCCTTCCTCTTGTTATCCTCTGTTCTTTGGAATTAAATCACTAAGCTCAGCCCACACCTAAGGGTGGGGAGTTAAGTGTCACCTTCTTGAGGGGAGCATATCCACATGAATTATTTGGAGTTCTTCTGTGTGGTAGATTTGTCTCTTCTCCCTAATTTGTTTAATTACTGAAGTACTAATTTACATGATTGGACTTGTGAATATTCATTTTGTAATTTGGGATATAATCCACTGCTACATCACTTATTTTATTTACTCCAGTTGTTCCAGTTTCGGCCACTAGAAGCCCTTTTAGGTTGGCTCGTGATATGGCTTTGACATATCTCCATTTTTTTTTTTCATCACTACCTTACTTTCTGGCAGCACAAGATGCCCCAGGCTTATTTTGTATATTCCCTGTCCTAACCCTAGTATCAGCTGTTTCTTCAAGGAGTCCTTGTACTTTTTATTGGAGAATGATATTAGAACCAAGATCTGAACCCTAGTCATTCTTAATCCTTTTTGTGCTTAATCTAAAAATAGTTACTCTTTGAGAAAGACGCCTCAGCTGGTCTTTTATTGAGTAAATACATAATGAATGTCAAGTTCTGTACTTGTGGTCATGTTTTTAGTTATTTAAAACTTGCTTTAAATAGAATTTCACTTATTTTTACACAAACTAATTGTAAATTCATTCATAATTTGTTGTTATTTTAGTAAAGGGTTATAATTAAATTGCAGATAGGGTCATAATATACTTATTGTTTGTTGTGCTAAAATCAGTCTCTTTGTTTCACAAATGCCTTCATTCCATTGCCAGTTTTAAAACCACGTGTTTATTATTGGGAGCCAATATATGGATGAATATTTCCTTGAGTCACTAAATGCTCATCAAATAATTTTTCAGTGTTCATGTGGAAAATTTCAAACACACACGATAATACAGAGAACAATATCCTAAACTTCTAAGGACCCATCAATCAGCTTCAATAATTGGAACTCATGGCCAATCTTAATTCATCTGAACTTGACTTTTTTTTTTTTTTGGATTAGCACATAATTTTGAACTTGAAATAGATATCGTTGCTTCTTTGTGACTCACAGATATATAAAGGAAGAAGCTTGAGTGTATGCTAAAGAACATTTCACAGCTGGCCTTCTAAGAGCCAATGAGCAACTAAGTGTCATCCCACCTTAGAAGATCAAAGCGCTGAGGAGCCTGTGGGTAGAGAGTGACACCAAGAAGGTTCAGGACAAGTGAGAATCTGAACAAATGAAGGCTCACTCATCTAGACTCAGATCTCACTCCTCTTAAACATCAGTGCACATGCTTGTCACAAAAGCATGCCACTCACACTGGGGCTGGCAGCCTTTTGGGAACAAAATATGCCAAGCATTTTGCAGTTCAGCCCGAGTTCAGGTTTCTCAGGTCAGGCCAACACACCCGTTGCCAGAATTTCTTGTGGACTGCTGGAACTTCGGATCTAGTTTAGGCTCCAGACTGAGTGTAATTCCTAGACGTTTCAAATTCATGGGAATTTGAAATTTGTGGGTTGAGATCTGCAGACTGTAGAAGGAGATTTGTTGACTCAGCCATTCAACAAACGTTTCCTGAGTACCTGCTGTGGGCCAGAGGTTGTGCTGGGAACACAGTGGTGGGTGGGACATGCATAGACCCTGCTACATGGGCCTTGCCATCTTGGAGTTTAAGGGGACAGTCACCATGAATCCTACAAATCACCAATGACATTGTGATGTGTTGCAAAGGATGGAAAAAAAATGTTAAGAGTATACATCCCTGATTTTGTCTGGGATATCAGGGAAGATGTTCTGGGGAAAGTCTTATTAAACTAGGTGAGGCAAGGCATGTGTATGTGTGTGTGTGCACACACATGCATGTGTGTTAAAGGTGAGTATATGGGAATTAAGAATATTCAAGGTAAAACATTTACTTAATTAAGCCTAATTCAACCCCAGTATCCAAGGGGATAATATCCACAAAGAGACGCTATGATGAAAAAAGAGCTGAAGCTGGCCAAGGACCCCATAGGAGGCAGTGAGACTGGAGGTGGGTACAGGAGGGGGGCAGGCTGGCACAGACTGTGCTTGTCTATGGGCTGTGGTGAGAAGCCTGGATGTTATTCCTAAAGCAGTGGGAAACTACCTTAGGGTTTCAGAATGGGGCCTATCAGAGCTGACCACCATGTGCAGAATGCACGGTGAGGGTGAGGACTGAAAGCTGGAGGAGCAGGTGTTTGCACCGCAGGTCTGGGTGAGAGGTTTTGTGACCTGGTGATGCAGAGAAGTGGGTAGATCTGAGAGTGAATTCATAGATGTATGTATGTACATACATGTGAACAAAAAGCTTCATAAAACAACGTCTTTACTATAGCTAAGGCTGCTGCTAAGTCGCTTCAGTCATGTCTGACTCTGTGCGACCCCATACGTGGCAGCCCACCAGGCTCCGCCGTTCCTGGGATTCTCCAGGCAAGAATACTGGAGTGGGTTGCCATTTCCCTCTCCAATGCATTAAAGAGAAAAGTGAAAGTGAAGTCGCTCAGTTGTGTCCGGCCCTCAGGAACCCCATGGACTGCAGCCTACCAGGCTCCTCTGTCCATGGATTTTCCAGGCAAGAGTACTGGAGTGGGGTGCCATTGCCTTCTAAGGCACGCTGCAATGTTTCACACTGTGTGTGTTTGAAATAGGCAGAGAGAGGGTGTTATGGGGCTCTATGGGCCATATTAATAAATCTGGATCTTCATCCAGTATGAAGTGGGATATCACCAAGGTTTTTTTTTTTTTTTTTAATTCACCATAGTTTTAAAACAGATTTGTTCTTTGAGAGAAATAACCCTAATAATAATAGAAAATAACAATCAAGAAAAGAGTCTTATGACAGGAGCACATAAATAATTTCTTTAAGTTTCCTAAGTTTCCTCCTCCTTTTCTTTTCTTTTTTTTTTGTTTTGGTAGGAGTTGGAAAAAGAGTGAGAGGAAAAGTATTTCTGGCTTTTGGGCCATTTTATCTCTGTCCACTACTCAGGTCCACTCTCAAGACTGGCAAGTAGCCGCAGGAAGACAATATGTAAAAATGGGTGTGGTGGTGTTATCAATAAAACTTTATTTATAAAAACAAATAGTGGGCCAGGTTGGCAGGCTGTGGCTTGCTGACCCCTGTTCCGAGGAAGGGAGGGGAATGACTTGTGGGATTTGTGAGGAAGGAGGATTTGTTGAGATAAAGTCAGTGTGGGGATGATACTTGTCCCACGTGGTCCTCCGGGGGATCAGAGCAGCTAGAGCGTGGTGGCCCTTCTGAGGAATTTCTGCTGGGACCACAGGGCATTCTTACACTCAGGGTTTGCATGTGGGGAGTCGGTTGCAGAAGCAGTTGAAGTTAAGGTCTCATCTCCCAGCCTCAGAGTCAGCCACACACAGAATGCAAACTGTAAACTGGATGTTCGGCTTAGTTTCTTGGGGCTGTGAGGCCAAAGCTGGACTTGACACCAGGCCAGGGATTAATTAATACAACCCTTCTGGGCAGAGTTCCCTGCTGTCTGGCCATGCACAGGGAATGCAGCCTTTGTGTAGAGAGAAACAGCCCTTAAGAGGAGATGGCCTGAGATGGCTCTCCAGGCCACTTTTCTGCTCTCTAGGAATTCCTGGACCCATGCCACACACCTAAACGCGCTGAGGCAGACAGTAAGTTTAAGCAGGTGCCTGAAATGGGTACCATGACGCACAGGGCCAGAGGACAGATATTCAGTGTTTCTGCTGACCCTGGCAGGTCAGGAGGTCCTTGCCTTGTGGCAGGATGGGGTCATGGCACCCTTGATTTTAATCCTGGTTTCAGAAACAATAGCATGGAAAATTGTGTGTGTTTTAGACTCAGTGAAATATAGTGGGTTGTATGTGTTTAGTGGCTCAGTCATGTCTGACTCTCTGCAACCTCGTGGACCGTAGCCCGCCAGCCTCCTCTGTCCATGAGATTCTCCAGGCAAGAATACTGGAGTGGGTTGCCGTGCCCTCCTCCAAGTGGGTTGTATGTTAGATAATAAACCTGTCTAGCAGAAGAGGGCCACAGACGCAGAAGCTGAGTGTGAGCCTCATGGACAAGGAAGAGCTCACAGCTGTAGGAACAATGTGGCCAGACCTCACCACCACCTAGCCCAGCAGCCCTGACAGAAGGACTCTCCTGCAGGGCAGCATTTCTCCACTCAGACTTGCTCAGGGTCTTGGGAAGGAGCTCAGATAATTTTGGGTTCAAATCCAGGCTCCAGCAAGTGTTAGCTCTATGACTTTGGGCAGATGCCTTGATTTTCCTGAGCCTCAGTTTGCTCACCTGTCAAATGGGAACAGCAGGGAGTTGATACATTATCACAAGTGCAGTGTTTCTCAGGGGCCTGGCAGGCACGTGGGACAGCCGGAGAACAGCAGTGATTGGTTGTCTGGGTGCTCTTGTCCTAGGGGCTGCTTCTTGTGTTCATGTTCTATCCCTCCTTGTCTTGGCCATGCGTGGGAGACACTGCATGGGCTTTAGAGGAAGCCCCAGACCGCCTAGGAGGAGGTGACATTTCCCAGGGGTCTCAGCGGAAGTGTGCTCACCGTGTTTAGAGTCTCTTCAGGCTGAAGCATCATCTCTGTAGCCACTTCCCCATAATGATGTGATGTGGGTTCTCTCTGGCTATTTTAGTCTGTTCTCTTATTTAAGATAAGTTACCCCACTGGTGACTCTAAAGAAAGCCTTTAAGCAACCACACACACTCAATTTCTGAAGTGGTTGGGCCCTTGGGATTATTTTAAACCAGAAACCATATCATAAGTTGGATTCCCAGGCCAGCCCACCGAAGTCTGCCTCTCCCGTTAAAGCTGCAGGGTTACTCTACTCATCAGAGTAGCATGTTGGCCTCCCATATTTGTATAATGCATCGGTCCCAGAGGAAAATGCATCCTGAGTCTCAGGTAGAAACACCAGAAGTGTGTTCCCCACAGCAACAACTGTCTCAGAAGCCAGGCTGAAGGCTTGGGTAGAGAGTCGAGTCCCCAACCAAGCAAAGTCCCTCAGAGTCTCAAAACCGCCAGCAGAGCATCACGCTCCTTGCTTTGTCAGAAGAGTGCACACCATTGCCAGGGTGCTTCCTGTTGTTGGGATCAGATAAAAATGATGAAGTTCATCGGGGGTGTTGTGCATGGGTAAATTTGCACTGCCTGCTCGTTGGGCACTCAGTGGGGGTCTTTCATAAATGTGGTGGGAATGGCATCACCTCTGCACGGACAAGCCTCGTTCCTTGTTTCTGTCTCCTTGCTTCCTTTGGTTTCTGGCATTAAGAGTTCAGGTGACTGTCCGTGGTTTACAGGGTCCAACATGGAATCACAGGGTTTACAGGGTCCACATGGAATCACAGGTTTACAGGGTCCACAGGGAGGGGAAGTGGCAGGTGGAAGTGGAGGTTGGGGGAGATAAACCAGGGCGAATATTTCCTCAGTTGGTGGGAATATTGCATAGTTTCAGAGCCCTTGGGGAAAACCTAAATTCCCTTTCTTTATACCCTCATTCGTGACCTGCCTGTTTCTGCTTGTGTGTTGTTTTGCTCTGTGATAGCGTTAGAATGTCAGGGTGTGGGAAGCAGGGACATTGTTGGGAGATGACCCAGCACAGGGAATGTCCATGATGCTCTTGAAACGCCTCCTGAATTCACGGGGGCTTCACCTCAGTAATGCCAGGGGAGGCGGGCTGGGGCCAGAAAGAGGTGGCCAGGGCAGACTCGGAGACTCCTCGGGTTCCCCCGGGCTGAGTCATTGTCTCTGTGCAGACAGACGCAGGCTGAGAGCAAGGTGCTTCCTGTCCCCGTGACTGCGCAGAGTGAAGCTGGCCGGTGCCGGCCTCCCTGGCTTCCTGTCGCTGTGTCTGGGCTCCTTGGAGAGACAGCAGCACGCAGGGGCTCAGAACCGGGGTGCCCGGGTGACCTTGTTTTCCTCCAGTGACGATACTTGTTGGTCTCAATTTTGGGTTGTTGGCTGGTCCTCATGCTGGAAAAGCGGGAACTGCCTGCAGAGCTAAAAACAACGCGGAGATTCTTGAAATCTAGTGCATGCCAGTGACTAATGGTCTTGTTCAAATGAAGTCTCGTAGACTGTATTCCGAGACGGTGATGCCGAAGATGTCAGTGATGGTCCTGGTGATCCTGGTTTGTGTTAAATTCCTACTGTATGCCGAGTACGTTTAATACAGCAACCTGTGAGCCAGGCTTATCCCCCAGTTACAAATGGGGAACCTGAGGCTCTAAGAAGTTAGATGGCTTACTCAAGGCCACACGGGCTCCTGCTTCTAACCTCCTTCTGGGGCATGGCCCAGGAATCTACTTTTTTTTTTAAACCAAAGACCCCAGAGGGTCTCCAGATTCTAGTTTGAGAAACACTGCCTGGACTTCAAGTTTACAGGAGGCAAGGGCTGTGTCAGTCTTGTTCAAGGCTCCATTTTTAGGGCCTGGCCTGGGCCAGAGACACATCACGTGCTCCATCAGTACTTATCAGAAGGGCGGATGAGTGGTGTTGTCTTCCAAGCAGTCCCTTGGGAGCCCCAGGGATGCCTGCCCAGCTCCTGGGGAGCACTGCGCGTCGAGGCCAGAGCGCGTGTCCTGGAGCAGGTGCCTGGGCTGCCGCCTTCTTCCCGGGCCCTAAGTCCTTCACCTTCCCTGTGTGTCCAGGTCCCAGGCCTTCCCTGCCTCCGGTCAGTCCCTGTCTTAGGGACCAGGCTTCTACCAAGGCCTGGCTGCTGGGACCCTCTAGCCTGAGCAGGCTTTCCTGAGGCTCCTGCCAGTCCCCTGTTCTGGATTTTCCACCCTGTGACCACCCCGCTCCCCCTCACCTCGCCCCCTGCCACTGGAGCCTGGGGTGTCAGGTCACGTTGGCCAGACTGGATGTCCAGCTCCTGCTGCTGCGTCCTTTCCCCATGGTGAACAGTCCTAGTCCTGAGTCTGGCCACCATCCTGGCCGGCTTGCCTGGGAGCAGTAAGTCAGTGCTGGTCAAGATGGTCAGGTGATATTAGGCCCTGGAGAGGACAGGCTCAAGTTCAACTCTCGACCCTTAAGCAAGCACTGTAACTCTGAAAGCCTCAGTTTCCACTTCTGTAAATCAGGTACGATGGTCTCTCCCAGGGGGTGATATGAGGATTAAATGGAATCATGCGTATGAGGTGCTCAGTGTTGTGGTAGCCACAGGTTATCGCTGTTGTATCTATTATGTGAGTTTACCATCTATCATTAAACAAGTTGTGAGTTTTCCTTGCAGGTCATATTAACAATGAGTGCTATATATTCACATTTTATTTTAAATTAGGTCCCTTAATTTTATGCAACAACAAAGCAAAGCCCACTACTTACTCTCCACGTGGCCAGTAAAGCAGTGAGATTGACTCGGGGTGCATTCTTGTGTCAGCTTTGTGACCAACTCATCTCACCCCTCTGAGCCTCAGTTGCTACGTCTGTGAAGTGGAGATAATCGCCTGTTGTGGGTTTGTCTGAGTGGTTTAGTGGCAGAGGTGGGGAAAGCACCCAGCAGGCGCCAAACAGGGACACTTCTGTTTGTGCAGAGGCAGGAACCTTGTGCATCTCTATGGGCCCCACCCTGCACCACTGGCCTTTCCAGTGAGAAGCTTATTAGGAGCAGATCTGCTCAGCACAGGCCTCGTTTGTCTCCACAGATCACATGGAAACACTGTTCCAAGAGCCATGTTTTGCATACCAGGGAATTTCGGGAATATTGATAAAGATTCACCCTGCCCTGCACTGCGCACCCCACCCCCACTGCCAAATATACTTGCACGTCCTATTCTTTGCACACTTGCAATCAGTCATTTAGTTTAAATACTTACCTGCTGTCTGTCTTCTACATGTCCTGGCTAACCCTCAAGATCGGGGGCCTTGTCTGTCCACTTCACTGCTCCCTGTCCCCAGCGGGTCTCTTGAGTACTTGTTGCTTCCCTGACCATGGTGGATGCTCTGATTGTTGGAATAGCTACTCCTCTTGCGTAGCTGCTTAGTTGGGATGTTGAGGGTGGTTGTGGTCTTCCCAAGTCATGGGTCCCTGGTGATTGTGCAGAGGTCGTGACTTGGGGTCCCGCAAGGATTCCTGTGTTCTCAGGCCAGCGCCAAGATGCAGGGGTGCGGTGTGTGTGAGTCCCTCCTTCCTCAGGACCTGGGTCAGACACAGCACCTCCTCTCTGCTGCCTGCTCTTTGCAGCCACTGTGTCACATGGCGGGAACCAAGGTCCTGTGTTGTGCTTCAGTTACGCTCACTCTGGCCTCACCTCCGTTGGTCCTCTAGGTGAGTCAGATGTAATCAATCACTCGTTTGCGTGAGCTTAACCACTCACTCTGTGTCTGCTGATGTTTCTGTCTCAGGGGTTTGTCTCTGCTCCCAAGTGCCTTCAGGCCTGCTCTGAGCTTCTGGCTACCTCCTACCTGGTGGGATTGATTGATATGCCATATCCATGCTGCTCTGTGGAATCTGTCTGTCCACTGAAGGAGCGTTACAAATGCTCACCTTTCATCTCATCTCTGAAGTCAGAGCTTAGATCAAATGCACTGGTAACCTACTTTTGGCTAATTTACCTTTCCCTGGGCAACCTCGGTGAGCCTCCGGGTTAGTTGGTTGGATGCAGAAAGCGAGATGGTATTTCTTCTTGGCGGTTCCCAGGTTGGCGTGTGTGTGAGGTATGCTGGGATTTATGAGGCAGAACAGTGGGGTGAACAGAGACAGCTGGGGTCAGAGATAGGGTAACAGGCTTTATTGAAGCAGCCAGAACCATGGCAGGTACAAGGAAGGCTGATCTAATGCATGAGCCACAGAACAAATGTGTACATGGTGGGTGACAAGCCAGATGGGCAGCAGTCTCTTGACTTATTTACTTTATTGATGATATGCAGTAAGACGCCTAAAAGGAGGAAAGGGCCCCCCTGCAGCTTAGGGGCTCACAGGACTGAGGTTCAGTGTCAAGGCTTGAGCTAAGTGGTCTGGGCTTGGGGATAATATTTCAGTTCCAGTGTTCCAATTAACATGGCTGTAAAACAAACCACCCCATAAATTCATGGTGTAAAGCATTTAAAAAATGCTCATGGATTCTGCAGTCAGAAATTCAAACAGGGAAACTGGGAAAGGCTTGTCTCCTCTCCACAGTGTCTGGGGCATCCACGGGGAAGACCTGAGGGTTTGGGTGACTAGATGGCCAGGGGCTGGAATCATCTGGAAGCATCTTTGCTTGCATGTCTGGTTGGCTGGGACCTGAGGCGTGTTGTCACCTGGAACACCCACGTGTGGTCGCTCCACATGGCCTGTCTCGGGCTTCCTCACAACGTGGCTGCTGGGTTCCAAGAATGCGTGTCCCAGGAGAGCACAGTGGAGATGAATGGCGCTTTCATGGTCTAAGCGTAGAAGGGTCACATTCATAAATTTTACTGATAGAGGCAGGGTGGTGGAGCAAATGTCAAGGTCTTGGTCATCCTCCACTGACTGACTGAAGCTAATCAGAGGTTTAGAGGGATCTTTTGAGCCCTGGGTTAAACCTCAATATGGTTCCAACGGCACATCCTAAATAGTGACCTGTGGCGACTGCCGTAGTGCATCTGAAGGGCCATTTGATTTAATTAAAAGTGGCTGCCCATTTCCTGGATGTTTCCAGATGACAATCTGACTGAGTCACCTGAAAAATTTCAGAATTTCCCTCCAGTGTGGTATACTCGCAGCACCTCCTGGCTTCTCTTAAAACCCTCGCCTGTCCCCGGTGGCTCAGCAGTAAAGAATCTACCTGCCATGCAGGAGACGCAGGAGATTCGGGTTCAGTCCTTGAGTCAAGAAGATCCTCTGGAGGAGGCCATGGCAACCCACTCCAGTATTCTTGCCTGAAAAGGCACATGGACAGAGAAGTCTGGCAGGCCACAGTTCGTGGTGTTGCAAAGAGGTGAACACAACTGAAGTGACTGAGCTCGGCCCAGCAGCTCTCCATCCACCCATGCTTCCATCCACATTTCTGCCCACCTTTGCACCATCTCCCATCCTCCTAGCACTTATTAAGCATCTGCTGTGTGCTGTGAATTGCATAGGGCATTACGAGCTGCAGGAGGAGGGAGAAGAGAAGAAGACAGAGTCTAGTAGATCACCAGCTGCACCTTCAAGGGATGGAACCTTCAAGGAACACACTGCCTCGAAGAGGTAGTCTTGCAGTAGTGAGTAGGGCTTCTGGGGGCTGTGGAGAGGTTCTAGCCTATAGCTGAGCCCTTTATTAACAGTGGCACACCCAATGGACCTCAGTGCCCTTGGCTTCCAGTATCCAGTGGCCTCCCGGGCTCGTCCCTCGGTTGGGTATTGGCAGAAAGTCCACATTTTCTACCAAGGGGCACTGGCTAGTGCCCCTGGGCTGGATGTCACTGAGCTTGTGGCACCCAGTGGGTAGCAAACTGACAGGGCCAGCTGTGCATCCCACATAGATCAGATGAAGGGCAACAGATGTGTCTGGTAGCAGCTGCATTTTCTTTTCACTGCCCGTTTCCCTTTGCTCCCAGAGCTGGGCATGGCGGCTCAGGGCTGCCTTACCATACGCACCTTTCTAGGAGGGTATTATGCATTACAATTTTGCACTCCAAGCACCTGCTCAGGCTTCAGGAGTCCTCCTCCCCCGCTCCTCCTGGCCGCCCATCTTCTCCCATGCGGTGGGGAGGAGACACAGCTGCCCCTGGGCCGCTGCTGCTTGGGATGGGATTGTTTTCCCCGCATTCATGTCCACGAGTGTTCAGTTTCTTGCTGCCGTGGTGAGGCATTGGGACACACGAGGGGCTAGCTGACACGTAGAAGAGCCAGCAACCTGCATCGCTGTGATGCTGATGAATGAATCAGAGAGAATTTCAAGGGCAGACAGAGGACACCAGGCAGCGATCGCTCACACCAGTGGTTTTGTGCACAGTCGCCAGGTTGCCAAGTGGTTATTTTGGAAGAACTTTGGGGGCATTATTTTATAACAGACACAAACGCAATTGCATGCAGTTGAATCACAGTGGTTTGGATATTTTCTTTCTTTTTCTTTTTTTAAAGTGTGAAGAATAATTCTTTGCACTCAGTCTCCCCTTAACCTTACAGCCTCATCATTCCCCACACGCTTGGCTTGGGTGATCGAGTGAGTGAAGCTGGTTGATCCAATCTGGCTTTAGTTGGATGAATGATAATTCAAGATCCTGTTGTGGTGTCCGTCTCTCGGTACCATGCTGAGTATGGTCAGGGCGTTTTTGTTCTTTCTGGGGACATCAGGCATGGGGTCAAGCTGAAGGGCGGAGGCAGTCTGAATGTCTCTTGAAATGTCAGGCTTCAGGCTTAGTGACTGTCGGCTAAGCTCCTCTTAGGGCCAGCATGCTGATGTGTGCTCAGTTGCTCAGTCATGCCCGGCTCTTTGTGACCCCATGGACTGTAGGCCGCCAGGCTCCTCTGTCATGGGGTTCTCCAGGCAAGAACACTGGAGTGGGCTGCCATTCCCTTCTCCATCTGCCATTTCCTTCTTCCTGACCAAAGGGATCAAACACACATCTCTTGCATTGTCGGGCAGATTCTTTACCACCACTCCACCTGGGAAGCCCTCTCAGAGCCAGGGGGTATTTCTTAATAAAACGTTCAGTCCTCAGAACAAACACCTGAGGGAGAAACTGTCATCCCTACATTCCTGAGGAGGAACGGGAGGCTCAGAGAAGCCCAGCAGTTTGCTGAGGGCCACACAACGAGCAGATGGAATTAAACCCCGGAGCTCCTGGGATCCGAAGCTTGAGCGCTGTCTTCTGCTCGGCATCCCAGGCGGTCAGAGAAGGAGCGAGCTTTTTGGTATGGGAGAGCCAACTCACGAAATGTTAATAGAAACGAACTTTCTTTTCAACACGCAAAGTATTCCCATCTCTGCCCCTCCCAGGTATGCACAGGTGTGTTGACCCACCTCCCTCCACGTCGTCAGTGTCTGGTTCCCAGCATGAGAATTTTTACTGATTCAGAGATTCTGACATGAATGGCTCAAGACACAGACTTTATAGTTTGCGGAACCCATTGAGTGGTTCCTTCTGTGCTAAACGTGGGAAACCCTCACTTCCTGTTGTGCCATCTGCTGTGTCCAGAAAGTTGTCTTCTTGCTAATGGCCCTGCTTGATCAAACCCTCCCACCTCTTCTTCTCCCATTAACACAGTCGGCCTGAAAGCCTTGTACAACTGGCCAGCCTTTCAACAAAACCTTTCCTTCCTGTTGATATGTTTTGCCCTGAGTGTTTGCATATTGCGAAGGGACCATTGTTTCCCGTATTTACATCAAGCAGCAGGCTGCAAGTCAGTTTTAGTGACAGACTGAAGATAACCAGCTGTAGTTCAGGATTCAGACTGGTGCTCGTACAAAAATATGTGTTCACAAAACTAAAATTTCAAATTACTTCCTTCACGTCTTGAAATAAATAGGGTGCTGTGTATGTGATATGCAGTGAAGAACTATTTCTGATTTTTTAGCAAAACTGAAAATTAGCCTATTGAAAACCCTTCTTGGTGACTTAGCTTTTTAAAAATGTAAAACACAGCTCTGTGTGCCTGTGTGTACACTTCGTGTAAACAAATATTATTGTTTTCCCAGCCTTTGTTTTGATCCTGTTAATCAGTCTACATACATTTGTTTTCCTTTTTCATTTAACAAACAATATATTAAAGTCATTTTCTATTAATATTTGGTTACATACTGCCTGTAATTCTAATGTTCCATGGCTTTGCATTCACACACGTGTGCGCACACAGACATAGCACAGACTTACACACACGCTGCTTTCACAATGAACATCTTAAATGCATGCTTTTGTCTCCTTTTTCCTCTTAAATTATGTCTGTAATTTCTATTGAACGTGGTTAATGTTTCCTTGAGTGGGATTACTTGGTCAAAAGACATGGGCGTAACAGTATATATTGCCAGATGACCACAAGAAGGGCTGGGCCAGTTTATTAATAATAATGCTGTGTATCTCCTTTAAAAATTAAATCAACCATGGAAGAACATTTTTCCATGTACAGCAAGTTCTGTTAGAGTGTGACTTTGGTGTCCCTAAAAATCACTGTGCTATCCAGAATCACACGATAAAGAACTCAGGGTTTATAGAAGTGGGCACAAGACTCGAAAAACTTTGTCAGTGACACAGTCCAGAAAAGAAGGCAGCACAGGTCTGCACATGTGAAATGGTTAAGAAACACACGGTGCATGCATGCTCAGTCTCTCAGCCTTGTCCCACCCTGCGCGGCCCCATGGACTGCAGCCCACCAGGCTCCTCTGTCTGTGGGATTCTCCAGGCAAGAATACTGGAGTGGGCTGCCATTTCCTCCTCCAGGGGATCTTCCCCACTCAGGGATCCAACCCTGCAGCTCCTGCATTGGCAGGCAGATTCTTTACCACTGTGCCACCTGGAGGGCCCTAAGAAACTTGTACTTTCGACAGTACATGTGATTGGAAGCTGGCCTGCAGAAGTGGGTTTGAGAGGGAGGAAGGCGATGGCACCCCACTTGCCTGAAAAATCCCGTGGACGGAGGAGCCTGGTAGGCTGCAGTCCATGGGGTTGCTAAGAGTCGGACACAACTGAGTGACTTCCCTTTCACTTTTCACTTTCATGCATTGGAGAAGGAAATGGCAACCCACTCCAGCATTCTTGCCTGGAGAATCCCAGGGACGGGGGAGCCTGGTGGGCTGCCGTCTATGGGGTCACACAGAGTGGGACACGACTGAAGCGACTTAGCAGCAGCAGCAACCGCTGAAGAGGGGTTGTGAATTTGGAAGGAGGTTGTCTGAATGGAGGAAGCTTGAGGATCACTGTGGCTCCTAACACACATGGTGAGCTGAGGCTGCTGGTAGATGCATGAAGGGTGTGTGTGTGTGTGTGTGTGTGTGTGTGTGTGTGTATGCACGCGCATGCTCACGTATACATATTTTACGTGGGATTCTGCATTCATCTAGTGCGTTTCTAATGGGTAAAGATTGTACACACGTGAACACAAAATTTGCATTCTATTCGAATTGTACCTTCACATTGGAACACATTGGAACAAATTTGTGTTTTCAAAACAAGTTATAAGCAGAACTCACTGTGCTTTTTTCTATTTGTATTTCCTGTTGTTGGGCTGGTGTCTTATGCTTCTGTTCAATTTGCAAACAGGTGCTGTGTTTCCTGAAGAGAGTTTTTATCTTTGTATTTAAAAAATAGGAATGTAGATAGGTAATTGCCTCATTTTGCTTTATAATAAATAAGGATTGCATCAATTGTACTTTATAATACAGATTTCATCATTACTAGATTCTTCTCTGCTCTGTCTTCATACTTTGGAGCTGGGAACAATTTGAACTACAAATTGAGTGTCTTGTATTTTCCATTTCTAAGTTTAGAAAAAGGACCATGCCTCTTTTTTTTGTTCATTTTTAAGAGGAGGTCTGACTACCAGCTAATATTTATTGAGTGCCTCCTGGGTACAGTGATGCCCTTTGCATTCTCAAGGGACAGGTTGAGATTTCTTCTTGATGAGGATCTTCTCTGAGCCTCATCCTCAAAATGGGATGGTGTTGATGTCCTCATAAGGGAGTGATGAGGCTGTACCAAGATAAAAGGTGTCTCTTTTCCATTTCCTATTGGGTGAAGGAGTATTTCTCCCATACTTCTATCCCATGTTGGTTTTTCTGATGACCTAACATCCCCTACAACCTTAATGAGGAACATGGGGAGGGAAAGGCCCCATCTTTGTCCCACCAATGAGGAATTTGGTCTTCTGAGCCCTTCTGCAGAAGATGAACCACTGGCCTTGCTTTCTGAATAATCGCAAGGTAACCTAGACACTCTCAGCACCCTGACACTGTACTGGAATAGAAAACACTTGTGGCGAAAGAGACATCAGTGGTCTCTCACTGGAATTTCCCCAGGGAAGGGCAGTGAAGCAACTGTGCCGTGCATGACAGTGCCCTTGCAGTACCAGCCCTTGCCTGTGCCAGGGTTCAGAGGAGCTGCGTCCCCTAGCTGAACAGGGCTATCTCTCTGGAGGGCGAGGTGTGGCCGTTCTGTTGCAAATGGGTTATTTTGTACAAACACAAAAGCTGATAAAAACAAGGAAAAGATTGTGACTTCAGTGTAGGTTTAGGCATTAGACTGACACCACTCAAGTGTCTGTAGGGTGCTGAAGCCAACCTGGGGAAACTGGGTTCTGGCCTTTAGGAGACTGCTTGTCTGACAGAGCATTTAAAATCATAGAACCAGGGGGACTTCCTGGTGGCCCAGGGCTTAAGAATCCACCTCCTAATGCAGGGGTTGTGGGTTTGATCCCTGGTCAGGGAACTGAGGGGCTTCCCTGCTGATTCAGATGGTAAAGAATCTACCTGCAGTGCGGGAGACCTGGGTTCCATCTCTGGGTCGGGAAGGTCCCCTGAGAGGGGAATGGCTACCCACTCCAGTATTCTTGCCTGGAGGATTCCATGGACAGAGGAGCTTGGTGGGCTACAGTCCATGGGGTTGCAAAGAGTTGGACGCGACTGAGCGTGTTTTCCTCCCTGCAGCCTCAGCCCTTGATTCCTCCTGTTCCTTTTCCAGGTGGTCCCTGCCTACACTGTAGACCTCAACCTCATTCTTCTCCGTATTTTCTGTAACCCAAAGCTTTCTTGTCACCCGTACTAATTACTTGTGGAATGGGGATGGTTTCCTATGAGGCTGTCCTGTGCTTCCAGGTTGATAATTCAGTGATAGCTCATTGTTTTCTGGAAGCTAGGATCAGCAGTGAATTCTTTCCAAACATTTAGTGCACTTACCTGTGTGCTGACTAGTATCTGTCTCCTACTAGACTGTAGGCTCAAGAGAAAGGACCACATTTGACTTTACTCACTGCTGAACCTCTGGTGTCTACCACAGTGCCTGGCATGTGACGGTGAAAGTCACTCAGTCGTGTCCGACTCTTTGTGACCCCATGGAATTCTCCAGGCCAGAATACTGGAGTGGGCGGCCTTTGCCTTCTCCAGGGATCTTCCCAACCCAGGGATCGAAGCCAGGTCTCCTGCATTGCAGGTGGATTCTTTACAAGTTGAGCCACAAGGGAAACCCAGGAATACTGAAGATGGTAGCCTATCCCTTCCCCAGCAGATCGTCCTGACCCAGGAATCGAACTGGGGTCTCCTATATTGCAGTGGATTCTTGAGCTGTAAGGGAAGGCATGTGATAAGCACTCAATAAAGTGTTTGTTGAGTGAACGAGTTACATCTTGAGTATTATCTCTGAGAGAGTAGCTGTGGCTGCCTGGAGTGTTTCACTGAAATAATAAGAATGGTAATTATTATATGGTTATTCTGGAAATGATATGATAAAACAGGGTAGCCAGAATAGTCCTTAGAGGACCCCACACAAGGGCCCTTTGGCCTGAGCCAGGGCAGGGTGACCAGGAGACCTGCCATCTGGCAACTTGATCGGGTGGTCATTGACCCCTGGGTACCAGATCTGGTCCAGTGGACATTAGGAGCAATCCAGGGAGCAAGACAATTTGGAACTGCACCCCAGTCCTGAATCAGGGAAGCCCTGGTGCTCCATGTTTTCATGTTTCAAACATTTGTTGTTCACCTGCTCTGTGACAAGCCTTGGGGTTCACAGTTGAAAACGTCAAAGAGTTCACAATCTAGTCTGGTGAAATAAATGAATTTTTAAGACACAATTCTATGTATATATGGTTTCCTGTGAGTGAAAGGAAATTCATAAATATAAAGGGTATAAACTCAAATCCTACTCCCTGGACATAGCCTTAACAAGCCTTCTTTTTGCCCAAGGGTATGTATTCTACATGTTAAGGTTTTCTCTTCCTATTAGTATTTCCTTCTGTCTTCTTGTCTAAGTTTCCATGTGTCCTATGCTACATGATTGAGCTAATTCTCTAATACAATTTTATATCATGGTACATCAGCTACTGACTTCGTAGCTGAAAATGACAGCTGATTGCTTCTCATGATTCAGTGGGTGGGTTGGGTGGTTCTCTGTTGGTATCTTAGGCTCATTCATGCAGCTGAGATGGAAGGTCCAAGGTGGCTTCACCCACCTTTGGCACGTGGTGCAGGCAGCTGGCTGGACCTGGTGGTCTCAAGGCAGTGGACCAAGGAGTTGAAAAGAGATGCTCCACTGTCTCTTAAGGCTTATTTAGAGTCTGGAGTTGAATGACATCGCTTCTATCACATTCTGATGGTTAAAGCAAGTCTCAGGCCTATTCTGGATTCCAGGGCTAGAAAATACACTCCACCCTTTGATAAGAAGAGGGGTGAAATCCCATTGCAAAGTGGGGGTGGAAACAGAAAGATGTTATTTATTAAGGGCCATAACTGAAACAATCTAGGATTCCCTGAAGCTATGAAAATCTTTGTTTTCCATTTAATAGTTCATCACTTTCCCACATCATTAAAACCTATTTGTAGATGCAGTTTTGGTTTTTTTTTTTATAGAGAGTCCATGTTTCATTTTAGCCTTTTTGTTAGAGATGTAGATTTTAGTCTGCTCCCATGTCTGCATACTTCATGCATGCTTCCATCTGTGATGCTTTGCCAAGGTTTTGGAGTCCTTGGAGATGCATGACTGCGTCAGAGTGTGGATGCTCTAAGGCTCTTAATACATATTGTGAAAGTGTCTTCTGAAAGTTGTGACACTTCACAGCAGTACAGCAAGGGGTCCATCCCCTTGTCAGCATTAAGCATTATTGATTTTCAGAAAAAAGCTTTAATTTGATGGATTAAAAACCAGAATCTGACTCTTGTTTTTGTTTACATTATTTGCTCATTCATTCAAGTGTTTCTACATACTTAGTAACCATTTGTATATACTATCTGTGAATAGTTTCTTCATGCCCTTCGCTTATTTATGTACCTTTCTTAATGACGCTCTTGAGATTTTCATGTGGTAATTATTTAAGCTTTCATCTGACGTGTTTCTTGCATGTCTCTTGATTTTTTTCCATTTCATTGTGTACTTTTTGATTTTTTTCTAGTTCTATAAACATTTTTTTTTCAGAGTAAAAAATTCTTTAAAATATACAATGTCTTTCAACTAAAACTCAGATGGCTATCCACCTCCATTTTATTTTAGGTTTTCAGTCGTGTATGTGGTATATGTGTATGTCTTTCAGCTTTCTGGCTCTTGGAACCACCTGGAATTAGTTTTTAAAGAAACACCAAACTCTGATTCCTCTGTTGTGAAGTGAGGATCTGTTCTCACCCCATTTCTGTTGAATTGTCCCACTTATCCAAGAAGTCTTCTTTCCGGCACTCATTTTATTCATTCGTCTGCTTGGCTGAAGCGGGTCTTCGTTGCAGCATGCAGAGTCTTCCGCCTTGGTATGGCGTGCGAACCCTTAGTTGTGGCATGTGGGATCTAGTCCCCTGGCCAGGGGTCCACCCTGAGCTTCTTGCATTGCGAGTGGAGAGTCTTAGCCGCTGGACCACCGGGGAAGTTCCTCTTTGGGCATTAATTTTTGATGCAACTCTTTTCCCCCTTCAGATTCTATTTCCTAATATACTAAGGATTGTTTCTGGACTTCTTCCCTTACTCACTTGATTTTTTTTTTTTCTTGCCCGAATACTTGGCTCACAGTGATTGTGACTTTATATTGGGTTTTATTTTATAATTGTGGAAAGAACCTCCTCATTCTTCTTCTTTTTCAAAATCTCTTGACTATTTTTGTTTAATTCTCCCAGAGATACTTGAGAATCCTTTTGAACAGTTCTGCAAATGGATCTATTGGGATTTAGATTGTAACTGCATTATTTTTATTGATCAGTTTGTCATGATCTGACATCTTTAATATATTAAGACTTTCCATCCAGAAACATTGTGCATACAGCTCCATTCATTTGAGCCCTTTAAAATATCTCAGCAGAATTTTGTGGTTTTTCCTCTTACGGTTTCTCAATATTTCTTGTAAAAGTTAACCCCTGCTATTTAATCATTCTGGTTGCTTTTTGGAATGGGCTGTTTTCCCATTATATCTTCTAACTGGTCATTTAGATTGTATAGGAAATGCATTAATTTAAAAATATTTTTATTGATTTAACAGTGGCATAGATACTATATAAATAGCGTGCTTTGAAAAAAGTTAAGCAGTACAGAAGACTATTGAATAAAAGGGAAAGAAACCCTTAATGCCTCTTCTCTGATCCCACTCCCAGCCTGAGAGCCAAGCGTGTTAAAGATGAGGCAATAGTTAGAGACAATTAACAGTGAAATAGTCTAGCCCTGTCTTCATTTGCATACGCATATTTTAACATGAATGGAATCATACTATTAAATCAAAGCATACAGCTCTATTTTAATTTATTTGATCATTGTTGTATAGTCAGGATGGGTACCCAGAAGCCAAACTGCTGGGCAAGGGTTTGTGCAGGTTTTTTTATTCCCAGTGGTTTGATCCAACAAAGGGTTATTTCTCATTCATGGTTCAAGTGCAGGGCGGGTTGGTGGGGGGGAATCGGCTCCACCCAGTCCCATGGGAGCCCAGGCTGATGCTGGAGTCTTAAGTATCCTAGCTGTACCAAAAACATTTGATACTTCCATGGTTACTAGCATGGAGTAGACAAAGCGGGAAATGATATATTTTTGTTCAGAGGGGACACACAGTTCTTCTGTTCATGGTTCATTGCCCTGAGCTAGTGGATACAACCCTAAATATAAATACTCTGTGTGTGTGCAGTTAATAAATTTTAAGATATGTGTTATCTGTGCATTTAAACTTTTATAGGTATCTATTAAATTACTCTTAAGGGTATTACAGAAACTTCCCTGGTGGCTCAGTGGTAAAGAATCCACCTGCCAATTCAGGAGATGCAGGTTCAATTACTGGGTTGGGAAGATCCCCTGGAGAAGAAAATCTCATGGACAGAGGAGCCAGGTGGGCTACAGTCCATGGAGTCGCCAAAGAGTCGAACACAACTTAGAAACTAACAACAAAGGGTGTTACACTCTGATAAAAGGCATATGTGGCTGTTCATTTCCCCACACTCTTGCTAATGAATGTTATCAACCTTATTTCTGTCCATTTTCTTCATTGTTCCATTGCTACTTTCCCTGATTAGTGATGAGATTGATCATGTTTTTGCATGTTATATCCATTTTTATTTCTTTGAATGTTTTATTCTTATTCGTTGCTCATTTTTATTGTTTTAAATTTTTTTGTTGTTGGTTTCAAAGTTTTAAAAAGGATTTGGACGTTAACACTTTTGCCATAAATGTCACTATTTTGTCATTCTGTCATTTATCTTTTTTTTTAATTGATGACCCGACATTGATATATCACTGTCACACTGTTTACATTTTGGTGCTGTACATTCTTTGAGTTTGAAGACATGTATAATGACATATATCCATCATCATACATAGTAGTTTCACTGCCCTGAAAGTTCTCTGTGTGCCACCTGCTCATTTTTCCCTCCCCAACCCTTGGCAACCATGAATCACCATGAAAGTAGTGAAAGTGTTAGTTGCTCAGTCGTGTCCAACTCATTGCAACCCCATGTACCCACCAGGCTCCTCTGTCCATGGACTTCTCCATGCAAGAATGCTGGAGTGGTATGGTAGCCAGTCATTCTTCCTGACCTAGGAATCGAACCTGGGCCCTCCTGGATTGTCGGCAGATTCTTTACCATCTGAGCCATTAGGGCAGTTCTAAATGTTATCTGAGGGTCTCTGTATGTCCACTCTTTCAATCCTAATATAGGTTGCTTGAGTTTTCACTTTCTTTGCTATTATGTCTGGCTAGAAGTTTATCAATTTTATCATTCTCTAAAAGAATCAGCTTTTGATTTTATTAATACTGTCTGTATTGTTACTGTTTTTAATTTCATTTCTATTCCTACCTTTATTATTATTTTTCCTTACGTTAGCTTTGAGTTTAATTTGTTCTTCTTTCTATTTCTTAAGGTGTAAGCTTAGGTTATTTATTTTAAATCTTTATTTTCTTCTTATAACAGCGTGTAATGGTATAAATTGCCTTTTGAACACTATTTTACCTGCTTCCCACAAATTTTGATACATTGTATTAATTTCATGTTTATTTAATTTGCAATATTTTATAACTTCTCAAGGAGACCCATAAAATAATTTAGAAGTGGGTGCTTTAATTTCCAAATATTAGGGTGAGATTTTCCAGATATATTTTAGTTAATTTGTGGTTTAATTTTGTTATGAGGACATAGTTTGCATGGTTTCCATTCTTTTGAACTTTTTAAGGTTTGCTTTATGGCCTAAAGTATGGTAAATATTCCATGTGCTCTTGAAAGGAGTGTATATTTTGTGTGAGTTTTTTTATAAATGTCAATTAAGTCAAAGTGATTCATAGTGTTTTAAAGGAATTTGGTATCCATATTGATTTCATCTTTTCTTATTCTGTTAATTACTGAGAGTAATATTGAAGTCTCCAACTATAATTGTGTATTTGTCTAATTCTTCCAGTTTTCTGTTTTTGCTTTGCATATTTGTATCTGTTGTCAAGTGTATAAATCTTTTGTATTGTTGTATATTCTTGGAGAACTGACTTTTATGTGATGTTCCTATTTGTCTCTAGTAATATTCTTTGTTTGGAACTCTACTTGTTTGATATTAATATAACTCTCAAGCCTTGTTAATTTTTTTCATAATATATATTCTTATCATTTAACTTTTAACCTATGTTTTTAGATTGAAAGTAGATTATTTAGAAACAACGTATAGTAGAGTCTCATTTTTAAGATCAAATTCAATATTGTCCTTTAATTTGATGTTTATGGCCTTCGCATTAATGTAATTACTTATATAATTGTATTAAAATACTGTAATTTTATGTTCGCCTAATCCATTGTTTCACTTTTCTGCCTTATTTTGGGTTAAAATTTTTAAAAAAGTTTTAGCATTTCTCATTATTCTTTTATCTCTGCAATTATTTATCAGTTCATTTCAGTTGCTCAGTCATGTCTAACTCTTTGTGACCCCATGGACTGCAGCATGCCAGGCAGGTCTCCTGTCCATCACCAACTCCTGGAGTTTACTCAAACTCATGTCCATGAGTTGGTGATGCCATTTTAACCATCTCATCCTCTGTCATCCGCTTCTTCTCCTGCCTTCAACCTTTCTCAGCATCAGGGTTTTTTCCAGTGAGTCAGTTCTTTGCATCAGGTGGTCAAAGTATTGGAGTTTCAGCTTCAGCATCAGTCCTTCCAATGAATATTCAGGACTGATTTCCTTTAGGATGAATTGGTTGGATCTCCTTGCAGTCCAAGGGACTCTCAAGAGTCTTCTTCCACACCGTAGTTCAAAAGCATCAGTTCTTTGGCAATTATTTATAATCTTGTTATTTATAAAACTAATTACACTAAAGCTTCCATTCCATGTCTTTATTCAGTTTACTTTTATAGAACTTACACTGCTTCACTGCAGGTTAGTGACCTAACAATAAGATATTCTTATTTTCCTTCTACCTTTGTCCCATCATTGTCATACATATTACTTGGACATATGCCATGAACACGCAATGCATTACTGCTCTTTTTACTTGAGATAGTCATTTAACTCTAGAGCAATTCAAGGTAAGGAATTTACTTTCATGTATCCTATTTCCAGGGCTCTGTATTTCTTTGTGTAGATCCAAGTTTCTGTCTAGTTATTATATTCCTTCTATCTGAGAAATTCCTTTAACATTTTTTGTAGAATAGGTCTGCTGGAGATTCATTCCCTAGTGTTTTTCTGATAAATTCTTCCTTTTTCATCCTTGAAAGATACTTTGGCTGGGTATCAAGTTCTTGATTGACCATCTTTTTTCCCATCACCTTTAAGATGTTATTTTACTGTGCTATCATGCATGGTTTTTGATAAGAAGTCTGAAATGGCTCAGATGGTAAAGAATTTGCCTGCAATGCAAGAGCCCCAGGTTCGATCCTGGGTTGGGAAGATTTCCTGGAGAAGGAAATGCAACCTACTCCAATATTCTGGAAAGTCCCATGGACAAAGGAGTCTGATGGGCTACAGTCCATGGAGTCACAAAGAGTCAGACATAACTGAGCAACTGCTGCTAAGTCGCTTCAGTCGTGTCCAACTCTGTGTGACCCCATAGATGGCAGCCCAGCAGGCTCCCCATCCCTGGGATTCTCCAGGCAAGAACACTGGAGTGGGTTGCCATTTCCTTCTCAATGCATGAAAGTGAAAAGTGAAAGTGAAGTCGCTCAGCCGTGTCCGACTCTTCGAGACCCCATGACTGCAGCCTACCAGGCTCCTCTGTCCAAGGGATTTTCTAGGCAAGAGTACTGGAGTGGGGTGCCATCGCCTTCTCTGAACTGAGCAACTAACACTTTACTTTTTTCACTGTAATGCTTCTTTTGTTCCTTGGTATGAAATAGATCTCTTTTGTTCTGATTGCAAGATTTCCTGATTGTATTTTTTTGCAGTTTCAATATGATACAAGTTGGTATATTGCCTTGTATTATATTGTTTTCTTTTTGAGTATGGAGGGGGTAGTATTTATGTTGCTCAGTGTTTTCTGAACTGTTGGATTAGTGGTTTGACACTCTCATCAAGTTTGAAAAACTCTGGCTATTCATTTTTCAAATATTTCTTCTGCCTATTTACCCTTTAAAGGACATGTGTGTCAGACTATTTTATATCATTCTACAGCCCTTAGATGCCTTGTTTTTTTCCCCCTGATTTTTTTCTTTGGTTGATTTCTATTGACCTACCTTCAAGTTTTCTGATTTCGTCCCTCAGCTATGTTAAATCTACTGATCAGTCTATCTGATCTCTTATTATTTTGTTGATTTCTAGTACTTTTGCTTGATTATTTATTGTAATTTCCTTCTCTCCACTGAGTTTTTCTCTCTGATTTTGCATTGTTCATCTTTTCCATTAGAGCTGGTGACTAGTGGCATCACTTGAGGTGTATCAAATTCAGTCTCCTTCTACAAACATCTGAGATTTGGGGCTAAGTTGTTTTTCCCTCAATATCTATTCTGTGGTGAGTTCTAGGCAAGTTATGAACATGAGTTTGCCTGGATTTTTGTTGTTCTTCTTGTTGTAAAGCAGTGAGCTGGAATTTCCTTATGGAACTCCCATTATGTATGTATGTTGTTACTCTTAATTATGTTCCACAGGTTTCTTGGGCTTTGTTTATTTTCCTTAATTTTTTCATTTGTGCTTCTCAGACTGGACAGTTTAAATTGAATTATCTTCAAATTTGCCAACTATTTCTTCTGCTTGTGTACATTCTCTACTGAAACTCTCTAATGAATTTTTCATTTATGTTGTTGTGCTTTTTGTCTCCCAGATTTCTTAGGTTCTTTTTATAATTTTGTGTCTTTTTATCTTTCTATTTGTTAAGCCATTGCTGTCCTAGCTTAGTTTAACTCTTTGTCCATAGTTTTCTCTACCTCTTTGAAACTACTTAAGACTGTTGATGCAAAGCCTTTGTCTAGTGAGTCCAATATCTTTCCTTCCTTAGGGAAAATTTCTGTTAATTTATTTTGTGAATGGTCATATTTCTTGTTTCTTTGAATGTTTCATAATTTTTGTTGAAGAATAGACAGTTTGAATATTATAATGTGGTAACTCTGGAAATTAGGCTTTCTCACTTCTAAGGATTTGTTTTGTTGCTCATTGTGAACTATTGCTATTTGTTTAGAGGCTTTTCTAAACAGTTTATATAAAGTCTGTATTCTTCATCATGGGCGATCTATGAAATCTCCGTTCCTTTAGCATGTGTTAGGCTAGCTGTGACAGATTTCCTTGCATGCCAGGAGAAGTTAATAAAGAATAGAAATAAAAGAAGAAGAGAGGAATTGAGGGAGGGAGGGAGGGAGGAAAGAAGGAAGAAAGGGAGCCTCAGATTGGCTCTGTATTGGGACATTCTTTGAATACTCAGCCAGGCCATTTACACCTCTGCCTTAGTCTTCACTTCCTGCATGCGTGAACCCTAGCGATTAGCCAGAGGTGAAAGCTTTAGGGCCATCCTTGGTCTTTTCTGAGCATGCATCCTGCCTTGGGAATGTGTGTAGCTTTCTAAACTTCTTGGTACAGTCAGAGTTTTTGAGTGCCTTAACTTCCCAAGAGAACTCTCCATCTTTTCTTCCCAGGATTTTGTACTTTGTTGTTTTTCTCAGCTGTACTCTTTTCCCCAGTTGCCAGCCGGTATTGCAGTCTTACATTGTTCTGAAAGAATTAGTCTGCGTAAATGTTTTACTAACCTGAATAAGTTTCAAGAAAAATGAAAACAAGTGCTTATGTCAGTCTTCATGTAGCCCCTAGACAGGTTAGAACAAACACAATTCTTTGAAGAAAAGGTTTGATCTGCTCCTTCCAGAACCAAGGACCATGGTTCTATATTGGGAATGTGGGCTGCTTTATTCAAAACTACTCCTGAGCTGGGGAATGGGTGAGGCAAGGGTAAGTTAAAAAAATGACCAAAAAAAAAAAAAAACCCAAAACTTTCCTACTATTTTTGAGTTGGGTTTTTCTTGATTCAGCATTCAGTTTGGTTGTTACAAACCTTGTTTTCCAGTACTCTAAAAAGATTGATTCTGATGTTTTGCTTGATTTTTCAGTGTTTCTGTGGGGAAACAAGCCCTCAGGGCTGCCTACTCTTCCATTTTTGCTCTTTATTTCAAGAATCAGTTTCTGAATGTCAATGAGTGCAGCTTTTTACATTTTCTGGTTTATTAATTTCTACTTTGATATGTATTCCGTTCTCTTTCTTCCCAGGAGAGTGTGTTTCTCTCACTGATTACTCAGGGCAGATGTCTAACTCCTTTCTTCTTTCCTTTTCCTGCCCAACTGTTGATTATGCGTGTCCTCATTTTTTTTTTTTAAATTTTTTAAAAAATTGTTACTGTAGTTATTTTCTTAGCTCTTTATTTGATGGCTACTTAGGGCCATTATTTCATTTATAAGTGGTTGGGACTTATTTTTTTAAATGTGTTATCTAGTATATTAGCATTTTGTGTATTTAGAGATCATACTTCATAAAGTACCTTCTTTTTTGACATTCATTAGAGGATTTTTTCCTCGATATTTTAGTATTTAATTGATTTTGATGTGTTCTATGGATGATTTTCTTGAAATTCTGTCAAGTTTCTTTACAAGTTATGCTGTTAAAAGTTTGTGTTCATTCAAATACATGCAATTTTTCTTGATCAACCATCATATGTATACATCAGATTCTTTATGTCCATATTTTTCATCTGCTTGATCTATTTTAGCCTGAAAGTATTGAGTTTAAGTTTTTCAGTTCAGATTATTTCTACCAGTTTTCTGCTGAATTTTTAAAAGTTACTTTTTAATCTGCTATTGACGCAGAAAAATTCATGACTATTATGTATTTAGTATTTTTAATTAAAAAAACTTCCTTCCTATTTAATGCATTTTTGCTCCTCACATTTTACTTTGATATTCTTTACAAAATTTGATCTTGCCTGATATATTTTTGTTATTTTTTTAAACTTTTATCACTAAGTGAATAAATATATAATGAGTACTTGAAATTGTTAGGTTTTATGATTGCTGTTACCATTATTTGGATGCTTTTTAAAGTTTTAGTGTAACCTGCAATTGTTCTTAAAACGGGCTTGAAATAATTACAGATTTTCACAAATCTATACTACAGAGTTTTCATATACCCCTTAACCAGTTTTCATAATTATTTACATCTTACACCATGTGCCTTTATAACAGCTAAGAAATGAGCATTGGTGTTACACTGTAAACTAACCTTCAGACTCTCTTAGGATTTCACTAGTTTAGGGATAGGCTACCTACTCCAGTATTCTTGGGCTTCCCTGGTGGCTCAGATGGTAAAGAATCTACCTGCAAAGCGGGAGACCTGGGTTCGATTCCTGGGTTGAGAAGATCCCCGGAGGAGGGAATGGTTACCCACTCCAGTATTGTTTCCTGGAGAATCCCCATGGGCAGAAAAAAGCCGAGAGGGCTACAGTCCATGAGGGTGCAGAGGCGGACACGACTGAGCAACTAAGCACAGCACAGCCGTGTTTTCCTTGAGTGTCTTTTTTCTATTTCGAGATCCAGTCCAGGATACCACGTTGTACTTAGTTACCACTCTTCCTCAGTCACCTCCAATCTAAGGCTGTATTTTGGTCTTTTCATATTTTGTAACCTTGACACTTTTCTAGGATACTGGCCAAGTATGTTGTAGAGTTCCCTCAGGTTGGATTTCTCTGATGTTTAATCAATAGGTTATGGGTTTTGGGGGATTATTCCACAGAGAATAAGTGCTCATCTCAGTGAATCAGATCAGACTATATGTGACATCAACACGATTTATCACAGGTGATGAAACCTTGATCCCTGATGTGGGCCAGGTTTCTGCACTGTATAGTTACTCTTTTTCCTTTGCATACTTTTTGGGGGCGGTTAATTGGAGGGCTGTTAAAACTGCTGTGGTAGTTGGGGGAAATTTTTCAGGCTATGCAGATATCCTGTTTCTCTGTAAAATTTTACCCACTAATTTTAGCATCCATCTGTGGATCTTGTTTGTAGCAATTATTACTGTGGTGCTCTAATGATGATTTTTCTATTTCCCTTATTCTTTTATATTTATTATTTCAAATTGTTCTATGAGGAATGTTTGTCCCTCATCCTCCACTTGTTTATTTCAGAATCAGCAAACATTTTGTGCAGTGGACCAGACAGCAATTATTTTAGTCTTTGTGGGCCACACAGTTTCTGTTACACAGCTAACTATTCTTATAGCATTAAGCAGCCATAGTTAATACATGAATGAGTGGGTGTGGTGTGTTCTAATGAATCTTTATTCTTAAAAACAGACCCTGGACCAGATTTGGCCTGTGACCAATTCTAATAATTAATTCATTTAGTTATATCAGGTGACCTCATGGATATTTATTTCATTCTTTCAGGTTATGAATGTAATATTATCACTATTTGCTTTTTCAAATTGTTCCAGCCACTGGGCACTCTTTCAGTTGGCTTCTGTGGCATTTCCTCATCAGTTGGGGTTTATTGATTGATTAAACCCTATCTTACTTTCTGGCATTACAAGATCCTCCAGACTCTTTTTAAAAAATGGTTTATTTTTTATTTTGTGCCCTAACAAACAAAATGTCTTCCTCTTTTCTTCTCAGCTGAAGGTCCACTTGACTGGTTTTAGACTTAAGTTCACATTATTTATGTTTTCAACTTGTGTACCATTTTGTATGGAGGAAGGCTGGGGTGTGAGGTGGGGAGTTTAATTTGTTGAAACCAAGAAAGTTTGCAAAAATAGAAATTAAATTGATTTATTCTCAACCTTTGCTTCCACCAAAAGAGATCTTTTCTTGATGTGCAGACTCAAGTTACAGCTATCTCTCTTGTTTTTCCTTGTTAGTGTTCTTGTCTTATTTTGATTTCTTTCTCTTTGCCAGGCTTACATTTCTTGGATCTCTGTTAACCCTCCTATATGTCTACTCTCATTTTCCTCAATGTTTTCTTTAAAAACCTCTGTGTCCTTTCCTTCTGCATTCTTGGAGAGTGTTTCAAGTATGTTGTCTACATCACTGATTTGATTTTCTGCTTGTTGGCTCTGTCCTTTCCTGGTTCCAGTGGGAATTTTATTTCTTTGCTGGCATTTTTTCCTTTAGCTTCCTTACATTCTTTCTTATGTAAATGAGTCTTCTTTCATTTCAATTTCCTTCTCAACCTATTGATTTCATCATCATCATTTATCTTTTTTCCTTTTTCCTCACTCTTTTTAAAAAGAGGTCATATTTTCTATAGTCTTTGAAATCACAACACAAATGCTATCCAAAAATATACAGTAGTACTTCTAGTGTAATGTTACTGAGAATTTTTAGTTATGATCGTGTTCTGGTATGTTTTAGAAGTTTTTATAAATACATTTCCAGTTTTTGTCTGTGTGCTCTCGATCAAAGAGAAGTCTCTGGTTTAGTGTTTTCCAACAGAGTGGGTGTGGGAATTCCTCTTGGTCCTCTCCTCACTTAGATGCTGTCGAGTCCCCCATTCTGACCCTCGCCCAGAAGCCAGCTTGAATTGTATGGCTCTGAGCCGAA
Organism: Nanger dama; assembly: GCA_917880005.1. Classification (NCBI taxonomy): domain Eukaryota; kingdom Metazoa; phylum Chordata; class Mammalia; order Artiodactyla; family Bovidae; genus Nanger; species Nanger dama. The sequence continues at coordinate 6,831,758 of CAKJTW010000012.1, read as the reverse complement.
TTTGTGCCTCTGTTTCCTTACTGTAGTTCAGCTGTAGGACATGCCGCCTGTTGGTACTGCCTTATTCTCTGATGAGATAGTCTGAAGCAACCACAGTTTTCTAACCCAGACACAGCCCATGCCTAGTTGTCTGCAGAACTTGCTCCATCTTAATTATTCCCGAGGACTTCACGTGTGCTTGCCTGCTCAGTCATGCCAGTCATGACCGACTCTCTGTGACCCTGTGGACTGCAGCCCACCAAGCTCCTCTATCCATGGGATTCTCCAGGCAAGCATACTGGAGTGGGTTGCCATGCCCTCCTCCAGGGGGATCTTCCTGACCCAGGGATTGAACCCGGGTCTCCTGCATTGCAGGCAGATTCTTTACCGCTGATCCACCAGGGAAACCCAAGGACTTCACCCCCCATGTCAGATGATAGGAGCCTGTGCCATTCTACCTCCAAGGCAGTTGTCCCAGGATACTGAATGGGTACAGATAGAGAGGCCCTCGTGGTTGTCGAGTCTGAGGTCCAGGATTCTGGAAATGTCCAGGGATGGCTGCTCTGGTGCCTGTGTGGGCAGAGAGCCCAAGTAGACATCACCTTCCTTTATTCCTTTTGGCCTGGCTCTTTGCATTCAGAGGTTAAGATGTACTAGTAACCCACAATTTCTCAATCCAACCCCATCTGGTGTGAGGGGCATTCCTTTAGGAGTCTGGATGATCTGATCCTGTATTCCTGAGGAGTTGTCATTTTACGTACTCTTTTGGTTTGGTGGGAAGCTGGGAGAGGGAAGATGACTGATAATTGTTCTGTTTCCCTTTGAACTGATGGAGCATGGGACCAGGAAGGGACGGCGTTCCACATGGCGTGCTGGGGACCCCAGGAGAGACAAACTCAGGAGGCCACTATTCTTTATTGAAGTACAGTTGATTTACAATGTTGTGTGAGTTCCAGGTGTACAGCAATGTGATTCACTTATATGTATATATCTATTCTTTTTCAGATTCTTTTCCAGTGTGGGTTATTATGAGATATTGAATATAGTTTCTAGTGCTATATAGTAGGACCTGGTTGTTTATCTCTTTTATTTATAGTAGTGTGTATCTGCTAATTCCAAACTCTGAATTTATCCCTCCTCCCCCACCTTTCCCCTTCAGTTCAATTCAGTTGCCTAGCTGTGTCTGACTCTTTGCAACCCCATGAATCGCAGCACGCCAGGCCTCCCTGTCCCTCACCATCTCCCGGAGTTCACTCAGACTCGCGTCCATCGAGTCAGTGATGCCATCCAGCCATCTCATCCTCTGTCGTCCCCTTCTCCTCCTGCCTCCAATCCCTCCCAGCATCAAAGTCTTTTCCAGTGAGTCAACTCTTTGCATGAGGTGGCCAAAGTACTGGAGTTTCAGCTTTAGCATCATTCCTTCCAAAGAAATCCCAGGGTTGATCTCCTTCAGAATGGACTGGTTGGATCTCCTTGCCATCCAAGACTCTCAAGAGTCTTCTCCAACACCACAGTTCAAAAGCATCAATTCTTTGGCGCTCAGCCTTCTTCACAGTCCAACTCTCACATCCATACATGACCACTGGAAAAACCATAGCCTTGACTAGACGGACCTTTGTTGGCAAAGTAATGTCTCTGCTTTTGAATATTCTATCTAGGCTGGTCATAACTTCTTTTCCAAGGAGTAAGCGTCTTTTAATTTCATGGCTGCAGTCACCATCTGCAGTGATTTTGGAGCCCCCCAAATTAAAGTCTGACACTGTTTCCACTGTTTCTCCATCTATTTCCCATGGAGTGATGGGACCGGATGCCATGATCTTCGTTTTCTGAATGAGCTTTAAGCCAACTTTTTCACTCTCCTCTTTTACTTTCATCAAGAAGCTTTTTAGTTCCTCTTAACTTTCTGCCATAAGGGTGGTGTCATCTGCATATCTGAGGTTATTGATATTTCTCCCGGCAATCTTGATTCCAGCTTGTGTTTCTTCCAGTCCAGCATTTCTCATGATGTACTCTGCCTATAAGTTAAATAAGCAGGGTGACAATATAGTCTTGACGTACTCCGTTCCCAATTTGGAACCAGTCTGTTGTTCCATGTCCAGTTCTAACTGTTGCTTCCTGACCTGCATATAGGTTTCTCAAGAGGCAGGTTAGGTGGTCTGGTATTCCCATCTCTTTCAGAATTTTCCACAGTTTCTTGTGATCCACACAGTCAAAGGCTTTGGCATAGTCAATAAAGCAGAAATAGGTGTTTTTCTGGAACTCTCTTGCTTTTTCCATGATCCAGCGGATGTTGGCCATTTGATCTGTGGTTCCTCTGCCTTCTCTAAAATCAGCTTGAACATCAGGAATTTCACAGTTCACATATAGCTGAAGCCTGGCTTGGAGAATTTTGAACGTTACTAGCCTGTGAGATGAGTGCAATTGTGCAGTAGTTTGAGCATTTTTTGGCATTGCCTTTCTTTGGGATTGGAATGAAAACTGACCTTTTCCAGTCCTGTGGCCACTGCTGAGTTTTCCAAATTTGCTGGCATATTGAATGCAACATTTCCATAGCATCATCTTTCAGGATTTGAAGTAGCTCTACTGGAATTCCATCACCTCCAAGATGCTTTCTAAGGCCCACTTGACTTCATATTCCAGAATGTCTGGCTCTAGATGAGTGATCACACCATCATGATTATCTGGGTCACGACCATAAATTTGTTTTTTATGTCTGAGTCTGTTTTTGGTTTGTAAATAAATTAATTTGTATTATTAATTTTAGATTCCACATATAATTGATGTCATACGATATTTGTCTTGGTGTGACTTTCTTCTCTTAGGGTGATCATCTCAATGTCCATCCATGTTGCTGCAAATGGCATTCTTTCTTTTTTATGGATGAGTAATATTCCATTGTGTGTATGTATGTGTGTGTGTGTGTGTGTGTGTGTGTGTGTGTGTGTGTGTGTGTCTCTCTCATCTACTTTATCCATTAATCTGTTGCTGGACATTTGTTTCCATGTCTTGGCTATTGTAAGCAGTGCAGCCATGAATACGTGGTGCTTGTATCTTTTCAAATTAGAGCTCTCTTTAGAAGGCCACTTTTAAGCCATGTAAAGCTGCTGTACGTTTTCTGGGACCTGGCAGGAGTTGGGGAGCATCAGCGGCTGCAGATACACCACCAGCCTCAGTCAGGTTGGGCTCGCTGAGCAAGGGTGGGGAGTGGATATGGTGTCATCACTGAAAGCACGGGGTCTGGAGCTCAGGCGTTCTGGACCAAGTCTCAGCTGTCCACTGCTTGACAGAGGTGGGGTCTTGGTCAAAGTCTTTAACCTCTGGGTGCCTCAGTTTTGCCTTCTATAAGAGAGGATAAAATTACCTATGTCGTTTGGCTATTTTGAAGATGAAATGAGTTAATATATACAGTGTTAATCTGCTATGCAGGGATCGCCTGCAATGGTGGCTGGCGCTTGGTCGATGCTGAGTGAGTTGTAGGTAGCGCTGCTGTGATCTGGCCCACCTGCCCGTGGGCTGCAACTGTCCTGCTGCCGGAGAGGCCTCTCAGTGTCCAGATTTTCTCCATCTCTGAAGGTCCCGTTCCTTCTCAGAGGAGCCTCCCTGCCTATCCGATCTGAAGCAGCCATTCTTGTCACAGCCCCTTTCTCTCCACCGTCAGAGCGCTTTTCATGGTTATTCCCCCGACTCTGTGCCGCCCCGCTGCAGCGCTTTCATGGTTGTTCCCCCGACTCTCTGCTGCCCTGCTGAAGCGCTCTGCCCCCGCAGCCTGTGGGCACCGTCCTGGCGGTCTGCGGGTTCGCCAGGGCCTGCGGTGCCTTGCGTGTGGACTCATTAGTGTTGGGTGAGCGACTTCATGAAGCCGTCTTCTTCCTCAGTGCCCCTCGCTTTGCTTTGCTGGCCCACATGCTTGGCAACTTGCTTTTTGGTTCCAGTGGCTTCCCACCAGTGAGATGTAGCCAGTGGCCAAGAACGCCTGCCGAGGAGTCGGACGAACGATGATTCCGTTCTCGGCTGACTGCCTGCTGACTGTGTGATGGAGGGAAAGTTACCTCCCTGCTCTGAGCCTCAGCTTCCCCAGCTGGGAGAATGCTCCTCAGGGGAAAGCTCGGGTGGAAAGGTGAACTCTGACGCCTTGTAAGTTCTTAGTACAGTTCCCGGCATGTTCACTTAGCACGTACCACTGAAGGTGGCTGGCATCATCCTGGCCCTAATGACACAGCCGTCCACTCGTCATTGCAGCGCTGGTAATAACTGCCTCAAAATCTCCCTGCCCCCACCTGCAGTAGAATACCATCTGTATCAGCTGGGACCACAGAGGGGAAATGTTAATCAATGATGTGGTTGAACTCCAAGGAATCGTTCAGGGCCTCAGATTGTTTACCTTTGAAAAGAGAGGGTGGCATACATGCTTTTTAATAGTGTTCATGCATTTGTAGGTAGGGCTTCCCCTGTGGCTCAGCTGGTAAAGAATCTGCCTGCAATATGGAAGACCTGGGTTCGATGCCTGGGTTGGGAAGATCCCCTGAGACGGGAAAGGCTACCCACTCCAGTATTCTGGCCTGGAGAATTCCATGGACTATATAGTCCGTGGGGGTCACAAAGAGTCGGACATGACTGAGTGACTTTCACCTGCATTGGTCGGTAACTGCAGGTTAAGGGAATTGACAACTGAGTCCATTGAGAAGGTGAGCTTTAGCTACTGGAGGAGGGCTGTGCAGGTAGGGTGGGGATTCAGAAGCAGAGCTGCCAGCACCTGGGGGCCCAGGTCTCTGTTTTCAACAGGTGCAAGGGGTCAGGGACAGCGGAGGAGGCTGGGAGAGCTTCAGGGAAAGAGATTTTCCAGAGAGAATGTTGCAGTCATTTAACACTCAAGTCCTAAATAACGTGCGCTTTTGTTATCCACAGAACAGATTAGCTTTCTGGTTCTATGTGAGGCATTCCTGAGAAGAAGAGGAAAAAGAGGGTCAGAAAACCTGTACGGGGATGTAAAGAAGGAGATTAGGTCCCAGGAGATGGTGCATTCAAAGTCTCAGGGGGTGTCTGGGGGCTAGATTTCCTCTGAGCACCTCGTGAGCATTTTGGTCTTTCAGAAAAACCAGTTGCTTCTCTAAACCTGAAAAAAAAAACTTTTTTTTTTACAAATGTGTAAACTGTGGAAGGAAAAAATGTATTTAAATCACTCTTGTCACCTGAAGTTTTGTACTCCTCAGAGCAGCTCCACTCATCTTGTAGTGCTTTGTGATTGATGTTCAAGACACTTTACTTTCTCATCGCACCTCATTCCTTTTAATTCTCCCAACAACCTTGCGGAAGCTCTTATTATTATTACTATTTCTGTTCAACGGATGGGGACAGGGAGGCACAGAGAGGTTAGGCAACTTGCCCAGGATCACGTATATACAAAGTGGAAGAGCCAGTAGTTTTTTTCCTGCACGTCAGGCTAGTAATGATCCTGCTAATACTGTTCATTGTTGGTATTGGGTTAGCTTAAGTAGAAATGACTGTCAAGTCACCCAGTAGCTTTCTGGATAAGACCAGAGGGGGAAGCAGTGGCCTTTCTGTCCCCCATAAAGCCAACTGTGACTGAATCCTCCAGTAACCAGTAACCAGGAGGGAAGAAAACCAGCTGCTCTCCCAGTGTGGCCCCAAGTAGCCATGTAGACGCTGCACCCTTGCTGACTAAAGGCTTCTTGAGCAGCTCTCCTCTGCATGGCATCTCCCTCACTCAGGACTTACCTAAGTAGGTGGACTCTCCTAGGGAGGAGGTGAATACCCTCAGGATGTCTATTCTGCTGGGTGGGGACACATTGTCTTTAGCTACTACCCAGGTTTGCATTCACTGGAGGATATGCAAGGTGAAGTGACCTTCACCCTGGAATGCTAAACACCTTATTTGTATATTCTCCCTGGTTGCCCTAGGTGGTAGGTGCTGTTACTTCCCTCTTGCTAGGTGAGTCATCTGAGGCCCAAAGAGATTTAGTAACTTGATCGAGAACACACAACTCCTTAGAAGATTTAAACCAGATAGTCTTGCTCCATAGCCTGCATTCTTAAATACTATACTAAGCTCATTTGATGAGTGTGAGCCATCCATTTATTCACCCATTTATTCCTAAACTCACCTCTCTGCCTGCCCTTTCACCCATCCCCCATCCATCTAGTCATTTGTCCATTTATATATCTTTCCATCACCTGCCCATCTCACTATCCTCCCATCTGTTTACCTCTCCATCCATCCATCCATTCATCCATACCACTATCCACCCATCTGTTCATTCCATCCATCCAACCGTCCATCCATCCACCTACCTACCAACGATTGTATTGGCTGTTTGTCTAGCATGGTTTTTCTGCTTCATCCTGGGGAAGAAGTTTCTCCATCCTGGAGGTCAAGCACATGCTTTCTGAAGCTGGAGACCTCCATGCCCACACAAATGCCTTAACTCATAGCCCTTAGACATACCTGGGCTTCCTCCTGACACTCCTAGGCTGGCTTTCTCCAGAATGCTGCTCTTTCCAACACCGCCATTCTGCTTGTGCGCTTTCCTCCCTCTGTGAACTTGCAGAGGGTTTCCCTTCAAAGTCCTACAAATGTTCAAAGCTGCAGGCTCCTCCACAAACACTCCCAACTTTCTGCAACATTATCACAAATGAATACCCAGCTAGCCCCATTCCTTGACTCAGAGATTGAAAGTTTGATTAGTTTGGCATGATTTTACATTTTCAAGCTATTATAGAGTTTGTGTGATACTTCTAAAAATTATATAATCAATCCAAAACAGATGTTCAGAGTGCATTTTAGAAGGAAACAAATTTTAATAGAAATAGGCCAATTTGATTTGAGATGAATCAATTAAGGAAACAATTTAAATTGTCTGTGAAGAAGCAGTATTATAAAGAGGCAATATGGTCTAGCTATTAAGATATTTATTAAGTGCAAAGCAATGAAAGTCATTTAATTATTTTGCATAGCTTCTGTTATACCCAGATATTGGGAGACAATTTCACTTTTCAGAAATTTTCACTTCTTATTATGGAAAAATTTAAACATAAAAATTCTAATATGCAAACATAAACAGTTGAAAATGAACCCACATTTACCTATTACCCGTCTGTAACAGTTACCAGCTCTAAATGTAACCACTTTTTCCCTCTCATATTGTTGTTGTTGTTATTTTTTCCAAGAGTTTCAAGAGCATATCCTTTACTTATTACTTTCATTGGGTCAAAGTTCCATCATAGAAAATTACATTGACATTGAAATGTAATAAACATTTGAATGTAATAGTTTACTTTTCCTTTGAAATTTAGCTCTTTTTGATAGAGCAATGGAAATTTTCTTTTCTTTTCTTTTTAGTTAAAAATTTCAAACCTATGGTAAAGTTGAGAGAGTAATAAATAAACCCTCATATACCCTTCACCTCATTCACCAGTTATTAGCCTTGGGACTGGCATTTTCTAAGTGTGCTTTCCCATGATAATACTTGAAGGCAGAGATCCCCTTACCTTTGACGGTACGTAGATAGTAGTACATGACTTGAAAACCAGATCTACGTTCGGATCTTACCTCCATCATTCTAGCCCTGCATTGTAGGCCGGTTTTCTCATACTGAATTCCTCATTTATCAAATGGATTAGTTATAATGTATATTCTGGGGGTTTATGCAAGGTACATACCGTCACCTTGCTTGGCAGTTGTACCTGTTATGTTGCAGCTAGGGGAGCCAACTAGGGGGACCTTGGGCATCACTGATTCCAGGCAGTTTTGGTCAATATGGAAGATTTTTATAGTTGAGAGATTTGGTATGGCCTAGCGAGTAAGAAGGCAATGGCCGCCCACTCCAGTACTCTTGCCTGGAAAATCCCATGGACTGAGGAGCCTGGTGGGCTGCAGTCCATGGGGTCGCTGAGGGTCGGACATGACTGAGCAACTTCACTTTCACTTTTTACTTTCATGCATTGGAGAAGGAAATGGCAACCCACTCCAGTGTTCTTGCCTGGAGAATCCCGGTGACGGGGAGCCTGGTGGGCTGCTGTCTATGGGGTCGCACAGAGTCGGACACGACTGAAGCGACTTAGCAGCAGTAGCTGCAGTGAGTGAGAAAATAAATCTGGGCTGAGAGTGGTTCATATCTCGTTCTGCTCTTACCAGCTTGGAACTTAGTTGACTGACTTAATCTCTCAGCCCCTTTTCCTCTCTGTAAAGTGAGGATAGGAGGAACACCTACAGCATTGGGTTGTTGTCTGGAGAAAATGAAGTGAAAGCATCTGTGCCCAGCAGTTAGTAGCGTCTGCCTCCTCACACATGCCCAGCAAACATTACTAATCATTAGTATTATGATAAGTAAGGACACATTAGCAGAGTGGGTGGAAAACCCACACCAAATTGGTCTTTAAAAGTCTGATTCCACTTTTGTGCCACAGAAAGAATAAAGACCTTCCGCGAATGCTCACAATGAGATTTTGAGCTAGGGTAAGCCTTGGGGACCTCCTGGGTGGTCCAGTGGTTAAGACTTTGCCTTCCAGTTAAGGGGGTGCTGGTCAATCCCTGCCTGGGGAAAACATAAAACAGAAGCAATACTGTAACAAATTCAATGAAGATTTTTTAAATCGTCCACACCCAATCTTTAAAAAGAACAAGAGTAAGCCTTGGAGGGACAGGTAGAGGCAACCAGCCAGGCGTGGCATCATGCAGTTGTCGTGGGAAACAACCGCGCGTGTGCCTTTGGTTCCCTTCAGCAATCTCCTGAAATAAACCAGCCTTGAAGTCTCCTGGGAGGGTCAGCCTCCTGGCCTCCCTAGCCAGGACGGACACCTCTGTCCTTGTGTTGTTCTTGTGACTTAACAATGATTTGATTTTTTTTTTTCTTCTTCTCTCTTTCCTGATTCTCCTCCTGCATCCCAGGTCGAAAGGATTGTAGACAAGAGGAAGAACAAGAAGGGAAAATGGGAGTACCTGATCCGATGGAAAGGCTACGGGAGCACGGAGGACACTTGGGAGCCCGAGCACCACCTGCTGCACTGTGAGGAGTTCATTGATGAGTTCAATGGGCTGCACCTGGCCAAGGACAAGAGGCTCAAGTCGGGAAGCAGCCCGGCGCCTCCAAGCTCCTGCGGGACGGCCGAGGACCCTCGGTCGAGAAGCTCCCACAGGCCCTCGGACGCCAGCAAGAGCAAAGGGACTTCCCACAAACGGAAGCGGGTCAACCCTTCCCTGTCCAAGCCCAAGAAAGGCTATTCGGCCAAGCCCCCCGCGGGCGGGGACCGGGCCGCCAAGACGGTGTCTTACAGGACTACCCCCAGTGGCCTGCAAATCATGCCGCTGAAAAAGGCGCAGAACGGCATGGAGAATGGGGACGCCGGCTCCGAGAAGGACGAGAGGCCCTTTGGAGATGGGTCCCACCAGCCCGACCTGGATCTGAACGACGTGGGCGAGCAGGACCTGGGCGACTGCGGCGGAGCCCTGCGGCACTGGCGGAGAATGGGCTGGGTACGTGGCTGCTCTTCCTCTCGGATGGGGCCTTGCGGGCAGCCTGGGGAAACACAGGGCCCCTACCCTGGCTCTCTCACCTGGGGCCCTGCGGGCTCAATCCCTTGCCCATGCTGGTCCTGGACGCCTATGTAGGTGGGGGAGGCCAAGTCACTGACATTCCTGCCAAGGCTGGTCCCAGGTCCAACATCCCCAGCTGCCCTTGGGGACACCCGAGGCCATGGTAACCGCTCTGGAGGCTCTGCCCCGAGGGCAGCTCAGAGTCCCTAACCCCCAGGACCTGAGATTCATGTCCCCGGCAGCCAGTGTCTCTCTGGGGCTCACGTGCCTCCCAGGGCCGTTGCTTTCAATCTCGATGTGAACCCAGCACCATAGCCCAGAGAGGTGGAGTCTGGGCCGGGGGCTGCTCCTCCTTCCAGTTTGCACTTGGGGCTCCCTGCCCCCATCTCTCGCTAACACACATGATCAGCCCCCTGGTCTGTATTAGGTCCCAGAGGCTGCCTGGACACCCGTCCCCCAGGCTCCTTTGGCTTGGTGCCTTCTTGCCTCCTCTTGCAAGTCACCCAGCAAAGATGCTGAAATCCCCTCTCCCTCTGACCAAGGCCCCACAGGCACAACTGGGAAAGAGGAGACAGTGACCCAGGTTTTTCAAGCTCTCGAGTCTGACTTTCCCTCCATAGTCAGATGGTTTCCTGACCAAGTCTCAGCGGCCCACGTCTTCCAGGTGGGCTCTCTGCACCTGTTACCTGCCTTGCTTCATTTCTCAGATACCTGTGTGTCCTTGCAGTGAATTTTTCTCTTTAGCCGCCAGGACTCCAGGCCTTGGGACATCAGGATATCCTGCAACGGGTGTGGACAACCTGCGCCCAACACAGTAGGGCCCTCTGATGCCCCGGGTGGACCTGGAGTGCGTGTGGGTGGAGGGTGTCAGGAGGCAGGTGGGGCAGGCTGGGAGAGTTCCCGGAAGGATGGGGTGACAAGGCACGTTACAGGGATAGTGATGTCAGTTCGGGCGCTCAGGGTGTACGTGGCTGGGAAGAGCATCCTCAGGGACTTCCCCCGGGGGAATCTGAGCAGTCTGCTTTGAGGTCCCTGTTTCTCCAGAGAGAGGAATTTCACCGAAACGGGATTGATTTAGCAGTCTCTGCCCCAGATTGACTCACGTTTCCGTCTGGGGATCCCTGATGCTGACATGACTCTGCCTGCTAGCATATGGAAAAGCTGTTTGTTTTAAAAAATCCATGTCTCGGGAGGGAGTGGGCTCGTGTGAATGAGGCCTGGCACAAACACCCGTGTTTGACGTTCCCGTGACAGTCGCCAGCAGCGGAGGGATTCCCCGTCTCGGGCAGGGGAGCCTTGACGGCTCCTCGGCTGGAGGCCCAGGGGGCTTGACGGTGACTGCCGGGCACCCTGGCTGGTAGCAGCAGCGCCCTGCCCCCCACGCCCTGCTCAGGAGGGGGCCGCCCTGAGAGTGGGGTTGGGGGGGCAGTGTCAGGGAGGGCCGTATGCTGACTCCAGCCGCCAGACCACAGGGTGGAGGGACGCCAGGGCTGTGGAGGTTGTGAAAAAGACTTGCTTCTCCTTCAGCGCCCCTTTCCAGAGGCGGCGTGGCTGCCAGCTGTGTGCACTCCGTCTTTGGGTCTGGTTGATATCACCTGATTCAGGATGGGGCATGGTACCCTGCCACCGGAGGAGACAGACGAGGACAAGCCTGCCGGCCCTACTGGTGGCCTTGTGGACGCTGGAGTGCCTCTCTGGACCTTTCTTGTTTCTGATCTCTTCTTGGCCTTGTTTATTCCCAGCGCTGAACATTCTTTACTCCACTCGGGCCCACGCTTGTGTCGAGAGGAGGAAGTGCCTTTCTCTTGTTTGGTTTTGAGTGTCCCCAAAAGGTCCTTTGGCTTAATCGCATCCTATAATGTTGATGTCCTTCAGGTTCTCGTAAGGCTAGGGTGGTGGTCCTCAAAGTTGTGTGTGTAAGATTCCCTGGCACTTTCTTAAAAGGCAGGTCCTGTAGAGTCTGATTTCCCAAGTCTGGGGTGGAGTCCAGAAGGTGGGTTTTTAACAAGCACCTCCTGATGGCTCTCCTGCATTTTGGGGACCTGCTCTGTGGTAAAATGGGGTGGCAGTTACATTTCGCATCAGCTGTCAGTTTACTTTTTTCTGTTCTTCGCAAGAGTTGGTCACTATGCTGGGTGCTTGGAGGTAAGGAATAAAAGCACAGGTTAGGGCTGTGCCTTTTGAAACTTAGAGCCTGCTCTCCAGTAAGTTGAAACCGGGTGTCTCTAGGTCGTTGTTGAGAAGACTCCTGAGGCTGACACGCTGGTTGGAATAGCATGTTTGTTACATAGATGGTGCGCCTTTCTGTACCTGGGTTGACATCTTCTGTGGTCAGTGGGGTGATAAACGCCCAAGCCCTGGTCAGCTTTTTAACACTCTAGTTAAAGATAGCATCATAGAGAAAGAAAGAAAATGCAAGGTTTGGAGTTCTTGAAGAAGACCCGAGACAGGAGGTTGTGTGGTTCCAGAACTTTCAGCCAGGGGTCAGAGGTATAGTCAAGCAAAACATGATTCCACTTATGTTTTCAGCTGGAAGGAAGCCTTGGTACAGCCAGTGTCCATGCCCACATGGACCCTGAATGTTCTTCTTCCCCCATTTCCCCAGCCCCGCCTTCTCTGACCACCTCCACCACTGACCCAGAACCCCAGGGGCACAAAGAGGAGGCAACAGGGTTTTCAGTACAGAGGGCCCTCATATTTGCCTGGCAGAAGATGGGGAGATCCTGGCCACGCTTTCCCAGCATTTGTTTTGGGGGAGGGCTGTTGCTTTTTATATGATTTCAACTTCTCTTTGGTGAATTAAGGTTCTGCATACAGAAAAGCAACTTATGTAACACGTTACTCATTTACTGCTGACTTCCCCGATCTGGAGCTGTGGGAACAAGTGCTAAATTGGGGCTCTAGCGGGTGGTGCTTTGGTTTCAGACAGCAGTTTCTCCAGCAATGTTTGTGAACTGCATGCAGGGGCCCAGGACGGCTTTTGCTTCTGATTCTTTTCCCGTAATGACAAATGGCTCTGTGGTCCAGATACCATCTGCCTCAGTGTCCCTTTGGGAGCTTGTTAAAAATGGTCTCTACGCCCATCAATGAATCTCAGGGGGCGGAGTGTAGATTGTGTCTTTTAAGTGCTGAATTTTCACAGCCATGGTGTATACAGCAGTTCTCACGGAAGCGTTTGGTTGTAGTGATGAATGGTTCATAGTCCATGTCCTTTGTTGGTAGATTCAGAATTACTCCTTGAATTTTAAGCTTGTAAGTAGGAATGCAATTTAGTTCTTTAAAGGTTTAAAACCTGAAATAACTTCTCCTTCTTGCTCATACACTCTCTACCAGGCATCTCTCTCTTTTTTTCTAAAGCAAACCTGTTTCATCCATACGGAAAAGCTGTTGGATTAGTGAACTCCCCCTGTAGTCTGGTCCAGAATTGGTTAGCACAGTTTCATCAAAATATGCCAAAGCATCAACTGTGTCTGATTCTTTGAGACCCCATGGACTGTAGCCTACCAGTCTCCTCCTCCTTGCCAGGCTTTTCCAGAAAGGAATACTGGAGTGGGTAGCAATCCCCTTCTCCAGGGGATCTTCCTGACCCAGGGATTGAACCCCAGTCTCCTGCATTGCAGGCAGATTCTTTGCCACCTAAGCCGCCAGGGAAGCCCAGAGCATTAATACTTGACACAGTCAGATGAGCCTTTAACCTGTGGACACATCCCTGACTCAGAGCCAACTCTGAGCCCCAAACACAACACGCAGGTGCCTGGTGTTCCCCAGTGTCCGTGAAGCCAGTGAGTTTTCGCTGTCGACGCTGACCCCGTGGCCCTGTGTTCACGCTTCTCTGGATTTTGGGCATCACCGTCCTCGCGTCCTGACGACTGTCTTCTGTAGCACAGGCGCTGCGTCTCAGACGCCGCCTGATTCAGTGTTTTCAGAACTGCTCCATCGTTGACTGAGTCATCCCACACAAACGCACAACATTTGCCGTCTCTCCTCCATTGATCTTGTAAAATTATCTCAGCTTTCACTTCTACTGTGTTTGTTTATCTCTCCCTACTCACTCTCTCACCACAGTTATCGTTTTTCCTTTTATTGATCCTCGTGGAGTAACTGTGCTTTAAAAGCACTTCAGAACTAAGCACGGACAGGGAGGTGCCCGGTGACTTTCAAGAGCCCTGGGCCCTCAGGTGTGGAGCTGGCATCAGGATCCACTGGAGGGCATGTTAAAACATGATAATGGCGCCTACCCCTACTGACTCAGCCGCTGTGGCAGAGAACCTGAGACTCTGCATTTCTAGCAGGTTCACAGATGCTGTGGCTGGCTCGGGGACCCTGCTGTCAGAACCACTGGTCTGGATGAGTAAGCACCGAGACGATTGGGAACGCCAGCTGGTGGTACTGGGGAGCTGAAGCACTTTTGCTCTGGATCTTGAGTTTGCCTTCGTGAAAATTCACAAGGTGAAAGTTTGTGGAACAAAGTTGTTGAGTCGGAAGTCTTACCATGTGGGAACTTCCCTGTCAGGCCTTGGAGTGTACGGAGTCCTTTCTGTGGTCCTCACAGCAGCCCTCTGAGCGGCAGCTGTGGTTAATCTACCCATTTTTCGGGAGGAGGAGACTGAGGCTACAAGTGCTCAGGTTGGCACTAGGAGCGAAATCCAAGCAGGCGGACTCCAGAGCTAGTCCCTAGATCACCACTCACCTGGCTCCCAGGCAGAACAAGGCAGTTCCTGATCACTGATAAAAATATGCCCTGACTGGGGGCCCTGGAATGTTGGTAGGGCAGAAGCCGCTTGGACTCATCCTTGTTGTTTATTGATGGATGGATATAATCCTTCTAAGCCTAAAAAGCTGAGGTTAACTATGTGTCATTCATTTTGAAGAACTTCCCTGGTAATTCAGCTGGGAAGAGTCCACCAGCCAATGCTTGAGACGTGGGTTTGATCGCTGTTCGAGAAGATCCCCTGGAGAAGGAAAACCGGTGGACAGAGGAGCCTGATGGGCTACAGTGCATGTTGTCACATAGAATTGGACACAATTTAGCAACTAAATGGCAACAACATTCAATTTCAAACCCAGGAGCAAGTGGTCAATTTCTTAAAAAGACACAGCTTAAGCAAACAGACTCACAGATGACTGGAAAACTTGAATAAGGGCTGCTGCTGCCGCTGCTGCTAGGTCGCTTCAGTCGTGTCTGACTCTGTGTGACCCCATAGACGGCAGCCCACCAGGCTCCCCATCCCTGGGATTCTCCAGGCAAGAACACTGGAGTGGGTTTCCATTTCCTTCTCCAATGCATGAAAGTGAAAAGTGAAAGTGAAGTCACTCAGTCGTGTCTGACCCTCAGCGACCCCATGGACTGTAGCCTTCCAGGCTTAGCTTTTAAATTCCAGTATTAAATCAAGGAAAATTAGAGGCCAGTTTCACTTAAGGATATAATGATAAAAGTCCTGAATAACGCCCCCCCCCCCTGGGCTTGTTATGATTCCCTGATACTTCCTCAAAATTGTGACTGTTTCAGAAAGTCCTCACTCCATGCTCTGAACTTGACCCCAGTTCATGACCTTTAGAATCACCACCGCTTCTGGAAGTGCCCAGCTTGTCCCCCGGAAGAGGTCCCGAGTGTCAGAGGCAGTGGCCCCAAGCCATCTCGGTGAATCACAGGAAGTCTGAAGAGGGTATCCACACAGGGCCTCTTGTGAAGGCAGGTATCCGTTTTCCTGGGCACAGCTGTTCCTTTAACACACTTCAGACACCCACTCCCAGGCCAGCAGACTTCAACCAGCCTTGTTGTTTTTACAAAAGTGGGTCATTTTCCAGACGTATAGCAGCCACCAGAGCCTAAGGGATTCTTACGTTTTGTCTTTCAAAGCATGGCAAGTGAGCGACTTGTGCGAATGAATGAACTCAAAACCCTTTTATGGGTAATGTGTGCAGACCCGTCCAACTTGGCCACTGCCTCTGAGTGGAAAGTGCCTGACTGTGGTGGAAAATCTGACTGTCGGCTTGACCCACAGCAGATCCAAGGGGAAATCAACTCTCCCGGTTGGCTCCCCAATCCCGGGTTTGATTTTGGCATCCAGAGGAGACTGATGGAATCTTGACCACTGTCAAGACTTGGAAATCGACTAATCACTTTCACTGCCAGCTCAGATATTGTTTTCCTCTCTCAACCACCTCAAAAAAGAGTCCTTAGGAATTGTTTCCAAGACCTATTTATCAGTGGTGAACCAAAGAGGGTAGGGTGGGGAGTGGAAGTCCCCCGCTGCCCTGCCAGGCACAAGCTGTGAGGGGTACCTTGTCTGCAAAGGGTCTCAAAACAGTGGTAAAATTTGGTTTGCAGATGTTGGTGAAAAGCTAGTCTCCGCCCTCACTGGGTAGACCCCCAGGGACCAGGGGCTCCAGCTCCACCCGCCCCCCAGCTGGCCCTGCAGAGACTATCCTGATGAGGCAGTGCTGGGCTCCACGGCAGGAGATTACCGTTTGTGTTTGATGAGTGCCTGCCATTTAATCCCTTCACTGGCTCCCTGACTTAGCAACTGGACAACATAGCAACATAACAAGCTGAGCTATGCTCAGCCTGGCTTATAGATGGGGAAACTGAGGCGTGGAGGGTGGAGACATGGAGTGCCAATGGCAGGGGCTGGGTGGGCCTTAGTGCCAGGCCTGGCAATGCTGAAGCCCTCAGAGGTCTGTGACCCGTTTTTACAAAAAGGCATTACAGGGATTTAGGTTCAAACCAGCAAGCTTCCCTAGGGTCCTAGGGCAGTGTTCTGGCCAGCATCCCTGGGCCTTCCTATGAGACATCTTCAGTGGTCCCAAAGATGCTGGCTCAGCATTCCAGGGGGCTGGAATTGTCAGTCCTGCACGAGGATTTTCCACTAGGCTTGATTTTTAAAAAAATTTTATTGGGGTATAGTTGATTTGCCGTGTTGTGTTAGTATCAGGTATACAGCAAAGTGATTCAGTTATACATATATTCATTCTTTTTCAGGTTCTTTTCCCATATAGGTTGTTACAGAATATTGAATAGAGTTCTCTGTGTTATATAGTAGGTCCTTGTTGGTTATCTGTTCTGTTTATTTATTTATTTTGTGATTGGCTTATTTCTTTTCTTTTTTAATATAAATTTATTTCTTTTAATTGGAGGCTAATTGCAATATTGTATTGGTTTTGCCATACATCAACATGAATCTGCCCCGGTGTACACATGTTCCCCATCCTGAACCCCCTGTTTTATATATAGTACTGTGTGTTTGTTAATCCCAGGCTCCTAATTTATTCCTTCTCTCCACATTTCCCTTTGGTAACCATAAGTTTGTCTTTGAACTCTGTAAGTCTGTTTCTGTTTTGTAAATAAGTTCATTTATGTCTTTTTTTTTTTTTAAACCTCTATTCTTTATAGTAAAAGACACACACATACATATTCGCAGCTCTTCTAGGGAATTCCCTTAATTACCAAAGTTCATTTCAGGTCTAGAAGAATTGGCAGAAAATGAAAGTTAACAGTGTCCATCAGCTGATGAAAAGTAAACAAAACTTTTTATATTCAGACAGTGAAATGTCATTCAGTCATGAAAGGGAATGAAGCGCTGGCACAGGCTCCAACGCAGACGACTCTTGAGGACACGATGCTGAGTGAGAGAAGCCAGTCACAGAAGACGACTTACGTAGGACTCTCTATGTGACAGGTCCAGAACAGGCAAACCGGTAGAGACAGTAAACCAGGTAGTGGTTGCCAGAGGCTGAGGGAGTGAGAGGAAGGGGAAATGCCTGCTGATGGGCACAGGGCTTCTTTGGGGCAATCCACATGTTCTCGAATTCGATTGTGGTGATGGCTGTGCAACTCAGCCAGTGAACTTAGGAATCACTAAATTGTGTACTGTGGATGGGTGGATTTTATAGTATGTAAATGATGACTCAAAACGGCTGGTGCTGACCGCATGCCTGGGAGCCCTGAGTGCTGTCTACAGACACGCCCGTTGCCGCCCCAGGAAACTGGGGCTAAAGCACACCTCCCAGGCACGTCCAGGTGAGCTGCAGTGCAGCCACAGCGTGGCTCCCAGACCCCAGGCACCCCCTACGAAATGCAGGTGCTCTTAGTGGAGCAGCAGCCCGTCTGATTTTCCTGTGAAAAACACGCCGAGTGGTTTAAAGCAATGCATATTTACACTTTTGGAGTCCTGGACGTCCGAAGTCTACAGTGAACTGGCAGGGCTGTGCTCCTCGGGGCTCTCGGAGAGGACCAGTTTTGTTGTCTTCTTCGGTTTCCAGAGGTCGCCCACATTCCTTGGCCCATGGCCCCGCATCCCCCTGCTTCCGCCGTCACATCTCCGTCTCTGCCTCTTCTGCCTCTTTCTCATAAGGACCCTTGTGGTGATATCAGGCCTGTCCTGTGTGATCTAAGATGATCTCCTCTGACAAAGCTCCTTTTGCGTATCCCGGGGTTCTGGGTGTGAGGATGGGGACATCTTTGGGGGTGCATTATCCAGCAGACCACTCGCACATAGGAGAGTCTGGAGGGAAGACAGTCGAGATCCATGGGTTTATATTCCTGCATGAGCAGAAGCCAGCTGGTAACAAGGAAGCATGACTTTTGTCCTCTGGGTTAGACAGTACGTGTAAATGGAATCATCTGCTTGGTGTGGACTTGTGAACAACTGGCGGGCATTGAACTTGGCTTAAGTTTCCTTGTTGATTTTAGAGATAGAAGGCCAGCTGAGGCTCCCACAGGATAGGAGGCACTTTCCAAATTCCACGATGCCTCTCCACGTGGCACACCTCGTTTATTGGAGAGGAGCTGACTCAAGCCCTCCAAAGGCTGGAGCCTTACTGGTGATAACCATAACAACAATGGCTTCAGTAACAGACACTTAAGACGTCCTTGCTGTGGTTGGGTGTGGCGCTAAGGACTGCACATGCGATAGTTCAGCCAGTCCTGACAACTCTGTGGAGTAAGTAGCTTGTCTTTTTCATCTCTAGTTTACAGGTGAGGAAACCGAGCCTTTAAGAAGTTAGGACTCCCCAGAGGGTAACATGCCAGAGTCGGAATTCTGACCCCTGCTTTCTGCTTTTTCTTTAAACATTTATTTATTTGGCTGCTTTGGGTTTTAGCTGCGGTGCACGGAGTCTTTGAATCGTGGCCTGTGAACTCTTGGCTGCAGCATGTGGGATCTAGTTCCCTAGCCGGGACTGAGCTGGGGACCCCTGCCTTGGAGTGTGTGATCTTAGTCACTGGACTACCAGAGAAGTCCTCTGACCCAGCTTTTACTTTTGAGGTTTGGGGCTCTGTCACACTATCTTGCGTGTGATATCTAACTTTCTTCCCAGACTCTAATCACACAGTGGGAAAAAGCCTGTTCTGCTCATGTGTGTGTATGTGCACTCATGTACACACCCCTGTGTGTCTATATTTGTGTCTGTGTGTATGGAAAGCATTTTGTATGACAACATTTGCATCTTGATTTTTCTACTCAACATAGCATATGCCTATTTCCATATTGGGCAGGTCTTCGTGAATATAATTTTAGTCATGCCATTTTATATATATAAGAAAATGTACATTTGACCTAGTGTCCTGTTGCTAGACACAGGTTGGGTCTAAACTTCCATGGAATCGGAAAGAGTCAGACATGACTGAGCAACTGAACTGAAAACGTCTTTGGTTTTGTCTTGCTTTATTTCTGAATTGTTTTCTTAGAGTAAATTCCCAGAGGCATTTATTCTAGGGTTGTACTGGTGATTTTACCCTTCTCCCCAGCAAACAAAGGAACCAGCGAGGTAGTTTTAGTTTTGCCATGATCCAACCAGTCCATTCTAAAGGAGATCGGTCCTGGGTGTTCTTTGGAAGGATTGATGCTAAAGCTGAAACTCCAGTACTTTGGTCACCTCATGCGAAGAATTGACTCATTGGAAAAGACTCTGATGCTGGGAGGGATTGGGGGCAGGAGGAGAAGGGGACGACCGAGGATGAGATGGCTGGATGGCATCACGGACTCGATGGACGTGAGTCTAAGTGAACTCCGGGAGTTGGTGATGGACAGGGAGGCCTGGCGTGCTGCGATTCATGGGGTCGCAAAGAGTCGGACACGACTGAGCGACTGAACTGAACTGTCAGCATTATTTGTGGGAACCAAAAAGAGGAACTTCAGTGTCTCTCTGATTTGCATTTCTTAACTCATCACTGAGGCTGAGTCTTTTCTGCACATGCTCACTGAGTCTTTGGGCTTGTCTGCTCTTGTCTTTGAATCTGGGGAGAAGGTAGAGAGGGGTGGCAGTCTGGGGAGGAGGTGGGCTTGTGTTGAGGGGAAGCCTCAGGGAGACTTCTGAAGGCCAGCAGGGCCAGGGCAGGAGATTCCGGGATACTTGGGGACCCAACCCTAGTTATAGTTACAGGACCAGTTGGTTTGGGGAGGTGGTCATGAATGGAAGGACTGATCCTACTTTTCTGATTTAGGGTCTCCTGATGACTTTCTGATCCTGTATTATGGATGAACTGTCAGAAAAGACCGAAATAGCAAAATCTCCTCCTGGCTTATATGTCAGCAGTAAAAGTGAAGAAGGGAATTGTGACCACCTTCCACTGGGGTCATGCGCCCACCCTCCACTGGGGTCACGTGCCCACTTCTGGCTGCCCAGCCCAGCACCCTCCCCAGTGCACTTAGCCCAGATGCCCAGTCTCAGGTGGCCTCCCGCAGTTTTGACTTGGTTCTGGGCTCCCCCTACCCTCTGGTGTCCACGGCTGGGCAGGGCCACTCTCCATGGTCCTCGGCACCCACAAGTCCTGAGCTGTAAGGCTTTGGGGGCGGTGGCCCCCATCTCGGCCACCCCCTCAGGCACTTAGTGGAAACTTTAGGGCATGACCTTGGCCCTGCCTCGTCCCATTTCCCATCCACGTGGTAGAAAGCAGTATCCACTCTTGTCCCTTCTGCTCTTTTTCTTGTGAGTATTTATACCTTTCAGAAAACTGATTCCTTCACTGCTGTTTCAGGGTGGTTTTCACGAGAGAGAAATGGTATGGAGTGGAGGCTGTCTAACTGCAGTCCCTAAAATGTCCCCTCCCTTTCCCTCCCCGAGACCTCTTTCCTTTCTCCCTCCTTCTCTCCCTTCCTTCTTAAAGTTAAAAAGTAACTTAGTTCAAAAAATTGAAACACTATGGAAAGTATAAGCTTTTTAAACATTCAAGTTGCCTCCTTTTTCCGCCTGAATTCTATTTAGAGGTGACTGATGTTCACATTTCCCTATGGATCATTCTGGACTACTCTCCAGCTTATGCAATTTGTATATATATTTATTTATATTTATTACACATTATATGTTGCATGTGTAAAAACGTTCTGTTTCCTCAAAGATCTATTGAAGGGATGATGAACGAGGATAGTCCCACCTCTGTGGGCGTGTGCACATGTAAGAAACTGGGGCCTCACTGAGAAGGTGGCATCTGGGTAGAGACTGGAGGTGGTGAGAACACTGTGTTTTAAATCTGAAACTCCATCTGTGTCAGGGAGTGGATGTGCCTCCCCTTTCTGGCTGCCCGGGCTTTCACGGCTTGCAGGGACTTAGCTGGACTCTCTGATGGGCGTCCAGGCAGCTTCCCGAGATACACACCCTTGCCAGCTCTGGCTGTTGCCAGTCTTCTTCAGGCTTTTCCAAGCTCTGCGGTTCTGATTTTAGTCTACAAATGAGGGTGAGCATCTTCTCACGTTCCCAACACTTGTGCTTCCTCCCCTGGGAGGGGCCTGAGCCTCGTCATGCCAAGCAGAGCAGGGGATGATGCTCAGTAGGGTGGGTGGACCAGGCATTCGGCCACGTGGCTTCAGGCAAATCGCTCAGCTTCTCTGGGCCAGAAGCTTCATTCATAAAATGTAGATGTAATCATGGCTCATGGGGTTGTGTAAAGAATAAGGGAATCCATTCATAGAAAGCCTTTAGAATATTAGGTGGCACATGGTAGACATTTGATAAATATTAGCTGTGTTATTTCAGTCCTCTGCCCATTTCTCCTGCATGCGTGCACGCTAAATCGCTTCAGTCGTGTCTGACTCTTTGCAACCCCATGGGCTACAGTCCTCGGGGCTCCTCTGTCCGTGGGATTCTTCAGGCCAGAACACTGGCGTGGGTTGCCGTGCCCTCCTCCAGGGATCTTCCCAACCCAGGGATCACACCCAAGTCTCTTGCATCTCTTGCATTGCAGATGGATTCTTTACCCACTGAGCCACCTGGGAAGCTTTTATTTTTTTAGAGCATTTTATGTATTGTATACTCTAATCCCTTGTTATATTTGTTAACTCAACTGTACTCACTGAGTGACTGATGTATACCAGGAACAGTCTAGTGGCAGTCCCTCATAGCATGATGGAGAGAGACACAGAAGATATTGAGGGAGGGGTGCCAAAGCCAGCCTGGGAAAGGAGTTAGGAGAGGGCCTCTTGGAGGAGGTGACATGCAAGCTGAGTCTGATAGAATGAGGCGGAATGAGCAAGGAAAATGGCAGGGCTGATGGGAGAGGATGACAGCACCCCCAGAAGCATAAAGCCGAGGATCAGCGTGTGGGTACAGCACACCACATCACAAGAACATTCTGGACGGCCCTGCAGGGAAGCTGCAGGGCTGGCTTAAGAACCAGGTGGCTTGGAGCCTGCAGTGGGAGGGCGTCTGGGAGACTTTCTGGAAAGAACCGAGGCGTCCCTTTGTGCAGCCCACACCCCGCAGGCCTGCAAAGCCTCCCTGGTCAGGCCCACCTTGCCTCCTTCCCCACACGGTCTCTATGTGCCGTGTACACGTGGGCACCCTCCCCGCCAGCCCTCAGGTGGGCGTTTAACCCACCTGCTCATGCTTCGTGGCTCTGCTCAACAGCAGCCCTCCCGCAGAAGCTCCCCCTGTCTCCCCGGGTAGGTGAGCTTCCCATCTGCTTGCACACCTAGACCCGTGTTTCCTCACTGATGGCACAGACCTCGGCTTGTCGCGGTCACAGCCTGACTTCTCAGATAGCCTCCCTGGGTTGTCGGCTCCAGAGAGCACGGATGGGCTCTGGCTTTGCTCCCCCTTGTAAATCCAACACCTAGCACTACTCAGCACCTAGGAGGTGCTTCAGAAATACCTGCCGAATGAGGGAGTGAATGAATGAACGGAGCAGAGAGAAGCAGGGAGCCTGGAGCCATGGGCGAGCCCCCTGTGAATTCTCTGTCAGGCGCCCATCCCCCTTGTCTCAGCGGCACTTTCCACCCTGGGCTCTCTCCTGCTTCTCAACATTGCGCTCCCGTGGCGTGGGCCCAGAGGACCGCTGATGTGGGCTCTCTTCATCAGCTGAAGGGCTCCCTTTCAGCATCTTGCCTGACAGTTGTCCGCATCACCACCCGCCAGCACCCCTACTGGCTGCACTTCTTTCTTCGCCCTAATGTTCACGTAGACGCCCAGCTCTTATTGAGGCCCCAGGGCGCAGACCCTGCCCGTCCTCATCCAGGGCTCTGCCTGAGTGATCTTTTACGGCGGGGTGCATTTCATTCGGGTCGCATGTTCTGTGTTTAGTGTAGTCCTTCGCTGTGGCAGAGAAAACGCAAGCAGACTTCTTAATCGAAGTCCTGTTTCCAGAAAGGACTTTGGGATTTCTCCTTTAAACTTGCCGTGAATTCGGGAGGCAGCAGTGGTGAGGAAGAGACTAGAGCGAGTGAGCAGGGGCTTTGGAGGCACAGGGTCCTTGAGTTGAAGTGCAAACTGCCTCTGGTTGAGACAGTGACTCTAGGCGGGTGCTCGCAGCTTGGGAGGCCTGGCGGGCTTCCCTCTGCCCACAGGCGATGACAGAACCCCCTGCAGAGGGTTAGGTGATGGGCCGCACGCTCAGTGCCGTGGGTGTTGACTTCCCTTCTGCCCTTTCCCAGACGGCACGACCTCCGATGGGGTTTCTTCCTCTGCTCGGAGGCACACTTCCCTCCCCTGCCGCCATGTGCCCTGCTGCTCGCTCACTGATGCTAGGATCTTCACGGCTATTCCGTTCATGTCAACCGGCAGGCAAACTCAGGAGGCCCGGCTTCTGAGAGGGGGATGACTGGCCCGCCGCTTGTGTCCTCAGCGTTGGTAGTCGGAAGTCAGCCCTCCCGCCTGCGTCAAGGTGACAGTGATCCCAAGCCCTTCCTTCTCTAGCACACGAGCCCTCTGTGGTTTCCCGCCCGCTGCCTGCTTCTGCACATGGGAGGAAAGTGGGTCCATGCTGAGCTCCCAGAGTGTAAGCAAGGTGTCTTTCTGCTGGCCTGGCTTCGCACCAGCATCACTTGGTGGCGAGACAGAAACATCTGACTGCAGGAGCACCCACGTGTGCCAGGTGTGGGATCGAGTGCCAAGGCCACGGCTATATGTGAGATGGTTGCTATCTTCACCCAGCTTGCGTTCTTGTGGGGAAACCTGAGGAAGCAGCTCAGTATGCCAGCTCACAGGATGTGGGGGTGTTCTGAGTGAGTGAGGAGCCCACCGGGGTTAGGAGACGAGAGGGGGGTCTTCCAAGTGGGAGAGCATTGAGTCTGAGACCTGAAGGACTGTAGAGTGTAGTCAGGCAAAAGGGTGAAGGGAGAATGTTCTGGGCAAGTAGGAACTGCATTTTATTGAGAAGATTTCTAGGAAATAGGTAACAGTGACCTCCAACATCATTGGTCAGCTTCATCTATGCTTTCTTCGTGCAACATTTAGTGACTGCCGCAAGCCATCACATGTACCTAGGAGCGGGTCACTCCGTGCCTTGTTCTCCATGTATATTGATGAGCAAGATGCTCACAGTTAAGGGAAGAAAGCAACCTGATGGGGAAAAGACAAATTGGCGGTTTCCGTTGTTGTTCAGTCGCTAAAGCATGTCCAACTCTTTGCCACCCCTTGGACTGTAGCACGACAGGCTTTCCTGTCCTCCACTGTCTCCCAGAGTTTGCTCAAGTTCATGCCTATTGAGTTGGTGATGCTATCTAACCTTCTCGCCCTGTTCTCCTTTTGCCTTCAGTCTTTCCCAGCGTCAGGGTCAGTTTCCATATCATGCCAAAAATACCCAATATTTATTTGTTGAGCCCATGCCGTGCACCATGCCTGTTTCTAAGCAGCATAATACATGGCTACTAATTTAATCTGGGGTGGGGGTGGTCTGTTTCTCTCCTCCTTTTACAGATAGGGCTTCCCTGGTGGCTCAGCTTGTAAAGAATCCTTTACAGATAAGGAAACTGAGGCATGTGGAGAAGTAACTGATCTGTCAGAAGGTGGCTGCCCCAAGATTCAGATCCAGTAGGTCAGGCTCCAGACCCATGTTCTTTTTTTTTTTAATTTTTAAGTTTATTTTTTGTTATTTTCTTAAAAAAATACTTTTTGTTATTTTGTGTTACTGTTTATTTTAAAAACTGTAAAATTTTATATTTTAGTTTTTCTTGTTCTAGACCCATGTTCTTAACTTCGGCTCTTCAGCTTCCTGAGGGGTGGGGTCATCTGTAAGCACAGATAATACTTCTTTGTCAAAAACCTTAGCCTTCTGATACCATCTTTTTTCTACAACCCAGTTAAAGAGACGTTTATTTTATGCCCACTGCGTGCTGGGAGCTGGGGATTAGCGATGACAAGCCTGGACTTCCAAAGAACTCATTAAACTAATTAAGGAATCAGATGCTCCCAAGTGGCCAGCCACAAAGCTGAGTGTGCCAAGCGCTCAGGAAGGGGGCCTAAGGCAGGCCGCCGTGGGGCCCCCCAGGGAGTGGCTGTTCTGGGAGGGAAGTCGGCTGCCTGGGAGGGAAGCGTTTCAGGTGGCCCCGAGGACTCGGGTGTGAAGGTGGGTGGAAGGGGCATTCGGGGCCGGGGGAAAGCTGAAGATGGCCCGGAAGCAGGAAACTTGACATCATCCTGGAGCTTCGGGTGTTTGAGGGGCGGCTCTGGGAACTGAGGTTGGAAACCAGAGTGACAAGGATGACTAGGGTGACAAGAACAGATGAGAAAGCGGCTTTCCAGTGGAGTCATTTTCTGCTTTGGAGACTGCAGGGCTGAATTCAGCAGCAGATTCAGCTGCTGGGTATAGCCGAATAGGGTATCCTTCTCTGGGTGCCAGGATTCTGGTCAAATATTTGAGCATCACCATGGCCATGGGGTGTTTAATGCAGGAGATGTGGTTTCACCTCTAGAAACAATTTCGTTTTCAGCAGGTTATTCTGCATTTTGAACTCATGCTCTGCTGTTAAAAACATTTAGAACTGACAACAGATATCGCAAGATATACGCCCATCACGCTCAATGGTTTGAAGTAACTTGGGAGCCTTAAGCTTTCTTGAAATTCCTAGTGTATTTATTTTATCAGGCATGATTATAACATGCCAGATGATGGCTAACGAGGCTAAAGATTTTTTTAATTTGGTTATTTATTTGTTAATGCAATTTTAAATGTTACAGTCCATTTACAATTATTACAGAATGTTGGCTGTATTCCCTGTGTTGTACCATACATCCCAGAGCCTGTCTTATATGCAATAATTTTTATACCTCTGTCACCCCCATCTCATACTGCCTCTCCCCCTCTGCACTGGTAACCATTAATTTGCTCTTTATGTCTGTGTGTCTGCTGGGTTTTTTGTTTGTTCTATTTTAGGTTTTTATTTTTCACAGGGTAAACAATATCATACAGTATCTATCTTTGATTTGTGTCACTTAGCATACTGCCTAAAGGAAGATTCTTTTTTTTTGAACATACCTATGAACTTGAGCTTTGCTGTTGAATTCAGCCCTGAGATCAGGGATTCTGTCCATGGTGATGGTTAGGGCTGGACGAGGACCAGCTGCGAAGTGCTGGGCTCTTTGAACGCTTCGATATGAGAGGATGGGGTGATTGCAGGGTGTTTTCAACTTCAGCACCACCGCCAACCCCCATACCCTGCCCAGCTCCAAACACCTGACCCCCACCCCGTTTCTGCGGAAAGAAGCTGCTGCCCCTACTGCGGAGTCTGCGGGCAGCAGCCCATTCCTCCCCAGCAGAGACAGGAGAGGACCGGATGTGTTAGCTCTGCACTCTGTACTTCCCCTCCCAGCGCACTCTCAGACCTGGCCACACTTTGGGGATCTTTGGTGCATCAACCACAGACCAGGAAACAGTTCTCAAGTGTAAGAACGATCACTTTCTCTTCTAAGAACTGCAGCTGGAAAGCCCTCACCCCGCCGTCAACGAAGGACGGTTTCCCTCAACTGCGGAACTGATGAGTCTTCTCTCTTGTCTATTTTAAGCCTCCCCTTCGCCCAGCCCGCTCCACAGCTTGCAGGCCGCGGGGCTCCGGGTGCAGCGCCCTCCGGCTGCTTGCACGCCTCCCTTGCCTCTGTGAGTGGAGTCTGCTTCCCGGGAGATGGTGATTGTGAGCGAGGTGCTGGAAGAAATGGAGCCCGGGGGCGGGGGGAAGGCGTCACACTCACGCCTGCATGGAGGGGTGGTGTGGGGGCCGGGCAGGTCCCTCACCGTGTTCTTGTCCTGATCTCCAGCCTCTTGCTCTCCCAGTTTGGGTCAGGAGACAGAGACTTCTCTAGGCCCTCCGCTGTGTGTGGCACGCACTCATTTATGCACTCACTCATTGGTTCAGCATGACTGAGCCACTTCTGCCTGCCGGCTGCACTGGTTTTAAAGCTCAGTTATGTCCAACTCTTTATGACCCATGGACTGTAGCCTACCAGGCTCCTCTATCCATGGGATTTTCCAGGCAAGCATACTGGAGCAGGTTGCCATCTCCTCCTCCAGGGGATCTTTCCGACTCGGGATCAAACCCTCACCTTTTGCATCTCCTTCACTGGCAGGCCGATTCTTTACCACGGTGGTCTGAAGACACAGGAGTGGCCAACACGGCCCTTGCCTTTAAGGATCTGTGTATGGGTGAAGAGGGAGCCAGATGTGCCTGTGCTGTGTCAGGGTCTGCAAGACACACAAGGCAATTCTCCTGCAGCGTGATAACCTACACTATCCAGCATGGCACTACCAGCCTCATGTGGCTAACGTTAGATTTCAGTTCATTAAAATTAGATAGTTTTTCTTTCTTTTTTTAATTTTTTAAGTTTCGGTAGCCTTATGTGACTGTGCCAGAGAAGGCAATGGCACCCCACTCCAGTACTCTTGCCTGGAGAATCCCATGGATGGAGGAACCTGGTAGGCTGCAGTCCATGGGGTCGCGAAGAGTTGGACACAACTGAGCGACTTCACTTTCACTTTTCACTTTCATGCATTGGAGAAGGAAATGGCAACCCACTCCAGTGTTCTTGCCTGGAGAATCGCAGAGATGGCAGAACCTGGTGGGCTGCCCTCTATGGGGTCGCACAGAGTCAGACATGACTAAAGCAACTTAGCAGCAGCGGCAGCATGTGGCTGTGCAGATGGCAACCATTTCCATCATTGCAGGGGGTTCATTTGGACAATGTTGAATCGGACTGTGAGTTCATATTTAACACGTATTTATTTATTTGGCTATGCCTCATCATGAGGGATCTTTAGTTGCAGCATGAAAACTCTTAGTTGTGCCATGTGGGATCTAGTTCCCTGACCAGTGATCGAACCCAGCACCCCAACATTGGGAGTGCAGAGTCTTATCCACTAGGCCACCAGGGAAGTCCCCAGACTGTAAGTTCTTAAGCGCAGGCTCCATCTCTGTTTCTGCCCATCAGTGTATCCCAGGAGCCAGGTTTGTCCTGGACATTCATTAATTGCATGCTGATTGAATGAAGGGAGGGGCAGTAAAGAATGTTAGAAAAAAAAAGAAAAGGATGTGCCAGCAGCCTCTAGATGAGGGATGAACGGCTCTGGAAGAATTAGAGAGCAGGTCCCAGGAGAGCCACATTGAGAAGGATGAGACCTTTACCAGGAGGGCACAGGGGGAAGGGCCTTCTGGGAAAGAGTGTCTCTGGTCTGGAGACACCTTCCTTCTGCATCCTGATGGCTCACACCCCAAGAAGGTGCTACTATTTTCTTCTCAAGGGAGGAAACTTCATAGCACTCATAACCATATTCTTTTCCTCGGGCATCTCTGAGAGGTGAGGTCTCGCCCGGCTGTCGTGAAGCAGAAGGGCCAAGTGTGATGTAAGTACAAGTTAGTCATTGAGGTGTGACAGCAGCCTGGTTTCAGGAAACCATTGTTTTTTTCCATGCATGAGACTCATACCAAGGTTTGGAAGTATGACCAACGTGTCGAGAAATGAACGTGGAACGTGTCTCAAAACTGAGAGTGTTGAATACGAGGTTGGCATGTGGTGTAAGGAGGCTGCTCCGGTTAGTTTCCACGGTTTGTTTTGCACTCCTCCATTTGCTTGATGACCACGGCTGCCTTCCAGGCACCGTGCTTCGTCCTGCGGACACAGAGCAAGTGAGTGGCTCTTTGGCTTGTCCCTGGAGAGCCTGCTTGCAGGTGGGGGCATCAGGTGGGTGCAGAGATGATGAGGATGCAGCAAGATGAGCTCAGCTTGGAAACAGCTCCACGGGACACTGGAGCCAGGTGCAGCACCCAGATTTTCCTTCTGATGTTGTTCAGTGGTCCCTCAGGGGAAAAAAATGCAGGTGGTCCTTCAGAACCAGCCACCAGCAGGAGGGCCCAGGACCAGTTTTAGGCTTCCAAGTCTTATTGCTTGAGTCAAGCATCATGTTTGATGTCAGGATGTTCAGAGTTTGAACTGTATTCTGGCCCTTCCCAGGGGCATGACCTTGGGATTTTCTTTTCTCCCCTGTGAAATGTGGATGAAATGATGCCTTACAGGATCAAGCAACATAAGCTCTGTGCATCACATAATAAGCATTCAACAAAATAGGATGATTGTGTTAACAGTGGGCAATCAAGAGAAAGGACTTTGAGGATGATGCTGGACTGATTGTGGAAGGAGCCGGGCAGATGTAGGTGGCTCTGAGCCCAGTTGCCCATGATAATCAAAGGACTGCCCTTATTGTTGCTGTTCAGTCACTAAGTTGTGTCTGACTCTGTGATCCCATGGACTACAGGAAGGGATGTGACTTCCCTGTCCTTTTCTGTCTTGGAGTTTGCTCAAACTCATGTCCATTGAGTTGGATGTCCTCTATCATCCCCTTTTCTTCCTACCTTCAGTCTTTCCCAGCATCAGGGTCTTTTCCAGTGAGTCGACTGTTCACATCAGGTGGGCAAGTATTGGAGCTGCAGCTTCAGCATCAGTCCTTCCAGTGAATATTCAGGGTTGATCTTCTTTAGGATTGACAGGTTTGATCTTCTTGCTGTCAAGGGACTCTCTAGAGCTGCCCTAGACCCGAGGTAAGAGTTAAGTGTGAAGCCAGCACAGGAGACGCACCCCTCACCTGGGGACGGCATCCTCTGGTGTCCTGTCTGAGCTCCTTCCCTTCTTGCTCTCTGGAGGGAGCTTGGTGCTCTCCAGGGCTGGGGTTTGCCGTGTTCCTGGTGGAGAACACGGACATGGATGCCGAGCCCTGCCCAGAGTCGCTGACGGTGCACACAGTCGTGTCCTGCGGTCTGTCCTTCATCCATTCAGTCCTCTGTGGCTTCCGCTAGACTTCTACCCTCTATGCTCCCTGAAAACTTACCCCCTCACTCGTCCCAGGGCAGCTGTCCCCTTACCTTTCACACACCAGCTTTCTGTTTGCCTTTGTGCATCTTACAGACGGCAGTGCGTTTCCTGACACACCTCTTCCTGCCGCACAGTGACAACTGTGCACCATTTCTTGACACTTTTTGAGTATCTCCACTGTTTCTCAGGTGACCGGACAGGTTTCCTTCTCCCACGAGCTGAGTTAAGATGCTTTTTTTCCTGTCTTTAAGAGTCTGTCCTTAGGGAGTCTTTCTCACATCTGGATTCTGGATTTCTTTTCTCCAGTCAGATCATCTCTGTCTTCTAATATATGAGCCTAACCTGCTCACAAATTAATGTGACTGTTAACATCATTTATGTCTTTGCTTCTAATTTATTTTGCATTTTCACCTTATAACTCTGTCTCTCTGCTCCCTCTCTCATCCCCATCCGTAGCCCTTTTTGTGGGTTCTAATTGAGCTGATACATTTTATGTATTTCCTCTCTGGGCTGATTTGGATGCTAGCCATAGGCTCTACTTGTGCTCTTAAGTTTTAGCATGCGTATTCAACCACACGTTTTTTCTAACAGATGTGCTGTCTTCCTCTTGGGGCAGCAAGGAGGACCTTACTTGGTTTTGACTTCTCAAGGAGCCTCATGTTTTCGTTTTGTTCACTCGGTGTTGTTAAACAGCAAAACTTGTTTTTATTATTTTTGCAGCCAGGAATTATTTTACTAAATTAAAACCCATCAGCTGTGTTTCTTGTGTCTCTTGTCTTCCTACAAATTAACTTTTTGATTTGCTGAAGTTTCTATTTATAATTATTTTAGAGTCTGTGATAAACTCTTTTAGGTTTGGGATATCTAAAAATGCCCATTTAACTGGTCCTTTAAATGTGGTTTTAGCTGGGTATAAAATTCTTGGCTGAGAGTTATTCTCTGCCAGCATTTTGAGGGAACTTCTTTATTTTCAGGCCTCTGTCAATGCTTTTGCTATCAATCTGATATTCCTTTTTGAGAATGTGTTTTTTTTCTCTCCATGCTATATTTTAAGATTTTTTTCTTTGAGACATTCTGTAGTTTCATTATTATTTATCTGTTTATCCTATTTCATACTCAGAGTGCTCTTTCAAACTAAGAATTTGTCTTTTTTCTTAAGTTCTTAAAAACATTCAACTATTATTTCTTCAAATATTTCTTCCCTAGAGGTATTCCTTGTATGGAATTTTAATTTGATTCTTATTTTCAGAATGTATGTGTGTGTGTGTGTGTGTGTGTGTGTGTGTGTGTGACACACACACATATATATACACACACACACACACTCACACACACACACACATATATATATTTAGCATATATAGCTTTTAGTTTTCAATGGACGTGGGTTTGGGTGAATTCTGGGAGTTGGTGATGGACAGGGAGTCCTAGAGTGCTGCAGTTCATGGGGTTCGCAAAGAGTTGGACATGACTGAGTGACTGAACTGAACTGAGCATTTTACCTTGCTTGCTCTTTCTTTGTGTATATATCTGTGTGTATGTATGTGTATAGGTAATTATATAGACTCACATATATACACACTTAGAACTTATGTACAAATGATTATACAGATTATATACGAATTACTTTTCTTTTTCTGAACCATTTAAGTGTAGATTGCATACATCATGCCTCTTTACCCAGTAATATTTTCTGTGGGTTTCATTTGTTTTTATTGAAGTATAGTTAATTTACAATGTTGCATTAGTTTTAGGTGTGCGGCAAAGTGGTTCAGCTATTTGTATATACTCCTTCTCCATCCCTTCTACTCTGTTCTCTCTGCCAACCATTGTGGGTAACCAATTTAATCATTTTCTGATTTACCCTTCCTCTGTGTCTTTTTGCAAAATAAGCAAATTTTTCTATTTCCCCTTCTTTCTTACACTAAAGGTAAAATACTTTTATACCCTGCCCATCTTCACTTGAAGATATGCTTTGGAAATCACTCATTAGTTCCTAGAAATAGTTTTCATTCTTTTTAAGGTTGCGTTAGTATCCCATTGTGTGGATGCACCATAGCTCAATCTCCCCAGTCTGTGCTTGGATGTTCAGATAGTTGTAGTGTTTTGCAATTGTGAATAATGCTGTAAGGAATCATCTTATACATACATGTATATGTATGTTTATAGGTATATATTTTATGTTATATTTCCAGAAGTGGGATTGCTGTGTTGAGAGTAAGTGCATGAACAGTTTTCTCACAGATTGCCAAAGTCTCTTCCATAGCAGTTCTACCATTTGCATTCCACCCACCAATAAGGAATGCCTGACTCCCCACATCTTCTCTGCTGCTGCTGCTGCTAAGTTGCTTCAGTTGTGTCTGACTCTGTGCAACCCCATAGACGGCAGCCCACCAGACTCCGCCATCCCTGGGATTCTCCAGGCAAGAACACTGGGGTGGGTTGCCATTTCCTTCTCCAGTGCATGAAAGTGAAAAGTGAAAGTGAAGTCGCTCAGTCGTGTCCGACTCTTAGCAACCTATGGACTGCAGCCCACCAGGCTCCACCATCCATGGGATTTTCAAGGCAAGAGGACTGGAGTGGGGTGCCATTGCCTTCTCCACACATCTTCTCTCAGTTCAGTTCAGTTCATTTCAGTCGCTCAGTCATGTCCGACTCTGCGACCCCATGAATCGCAGCACGCCAGGCCTCCCTATCCATCACCATCTCCTGGAGTTCACTCAGACTTGAGTCCATCGAGTCCATGATGCCATCCAGTCATCTCATCCTTGGTCGTCCCCTTCTCTTGCCCTCAATCCCTCCCAGCATCAAAGTCTTTTCCAATGAGTCAACTCTTCGCACGAGGTGGCCAGAGTACTGGAGTTTCAGCTTTAGCATCATTCCTTCCAAAGAAATCCCAGAGTTGATCTCCTTCAGAATGGACTGGTTGGATCTCCTTGCAGTCCAAGGGACTCTCAAGAGTCTTCTTCAACACCACAGTTCAAAAGCATCAATTCTTCTGTGCTCAGCCTTTTCACAGTCCAACTCTCACATCCATACGTGACCACAGGAAAAACCATAGCCTTGACTAGACGGACCTTAGTCGGCAAAGTAATGTCTCTGCTTTTGAATATGCTATCTAGGTTGGTCATAACTTTTCTTCCAAGGAGTAAGCGTCATTTAATTTCATGGCTGCAGTCACCATCTGCAGTGATTTTGGAGCCCCCAAAATAAAGTCTGACACTATTTCCACTGTTTCCCCATCTATTTCCCATGGAGTGATGGGACCGGATGCCATGATCTTCGTTTTCTGAATGTTGAGCTTTAAGCCAACTTTTTCACTCTCTTCTTTCACTTTCATCAAGAGGCTTTTTAGCTCCTCTTCACTTTCTGCCATAAGGGTGGTGTCATCTGCATATCTGAGGTTATTGATATTTCTCCTGGCAGTCTTCTCTAGAAGAGTATATTGTCAAGATTCTAAACTTTGCCAAGTGAATGGGTAAGAAATGGTTTCTCAGTGTAGTTTTAATGTTCTTTTCGTTGAATTCTCTTCTTACACATAACAGCTGTTTTTATGTGATATTTGTGGATTATGTGTCCGTATCTTCTGTCTATTTTTCTCCCCCTGGAGGAACTTTGGTCTTTTTGTCCTCAGTGTTTAAATTTTTCTTTAGTCTGGGGATCTTTTATCTGTGGCATGCAATTTTTTTCCTCTTTGTCATTTGCTTTTTAATTAGTTCTTTACCTTACCCCTGTGCTCTTTTCCTTTCTGTCTGCTTTTGTCTGAGAATTTATTTATTTTAAATGACTGTTTCCCTCACATCTATCGCTTGGAGCATTCTAAGCATTCCTATTTTAAATAAGTCCGTGTCATACTGTCTCATAATATTTATTTGATTTGATTTGGAGCCATCCGTGTCACCAGCGTTGATTTTATCAGCTAGAATCCTAAGCATTAGATATCTTCCTGTTTTGGAATTTTGGCAGACAGGCTCACTTCAAGAGGGAAGTTGCTTTTGTCTTTCTTTGCTTCCTCTTTCTCCCTCTAGCCGGCCCAGAGGTCCCAGTAAAGCCTTGGCTGTGGGCAGCATGTGGCTTTGTTGTCGCTGCTCTGTCTTGGTGGAGGACATCACGCCGTCTCCTGGTTTCCACCTCCCGGCTCTGTCCTCCCACCTCACGTGGGAGACGTGAATCCTGAGCCCCCACACCCCCTTCCTGCCCGTCACTCCCAGCGCCCACCCCCATGGGGAGCTTTGTGTTGCTGCTCTACCTCTCACACACAGAGATGATTATCTTGTTTTTGAGCCTGGCATTGTATCCATCACTTCTGCATGTCTGGAGCAGAGGGGCTGTGTGAGCGTGAGATTCTGTGGGGCCTTCTTAATGGGAAATACTCCTTTGTACTTGGAAGGAAGGAACATGAGAAGGCTTGAAGGGAGTGGAAGGAAAGAAATAGCCTGATCACCCTGGGAGGCAGGGATGGCGTCTCCCGTTCCATGTGTGGAGGGTGGGGGTGTGGAGGAAGGAGGGAGCCCCCAGCCTGAGAGGAGGGGCGTGGGCTTTGGAGGCTGGTCCATCCGTCCATCCCTGGGTTTCACTCTGGCCTTCTGCCTCATCGGGTGGTCAGTCCCTCTCCCCCTGGAACACCCCTTCTCCCCTGGACCTGGGTCCTGGGCTTGGAGCAGGAGAGCTGGGGCTACAGGGACTCACCAACTGATTCCTCAGCTTTGGAGTGACCTGGCGTCCTTCAGCTAATGTTTCTGAAAGTGCCTAGAACGAGCCACGCCCTTGCTAATCCCATGCCGGTTCCTTAATTAAATTAACATGGAACAACCCTCAAAAACAGGTACCACTGACCCCAGCTTATAACGAAGGAGGCGCCGCTGGAGAGCTCGTGGGCTTCCAGCTTCTCCCGATGAGCAGACATAGTGCTGGGATTCCCATGCTGTCTGGCCGCAAAGCCCCGAACTTCCCTGCTTCCAGCGTATTCTGTTCCCATGGTGCCTTCCCCGCCAGCCTCCCCTGTCTCTCTGGAGGCATGGTGCCCCAGAGGGGTAGCAGCTTTGAGAGCCGCTCTGTGGGAGGGCGGAGTGGGGCTCAGAAAGGTGACTCAGCGCTACTGTATGTGAGTGAATCCAGGCCCTCCCGGAGGCTTCCTGCCTTCCTTGGCCCAGAGATGGTGTGTCCTCCAAGTTAGCATTCATGATGTGAGCCCTGTATCCTGGCAAATAATAGACATACAGGTCTGTTTTCTTTTGTAGTTTTATGGATTATTTGGTCAGATGGTCCCTTAGGGGCCGCTTCCCCTTAGGCTTTAACAGAAAGACCATGGGCTCCTTCACCGAGAACCCCTAGTATTCTTTATCATGTCACCTTATCTTTTCCCACTCATCATTATTTTAATGATTAGTTTATTTGTTTTCTTTCTGCCTCCCACCCTCTGGGAGGGCATGAAGCAAGCTCCAGGAGGGCATGGGCCTTATTTCTCTGATTTTTGTTGGACCTCCAACATCTAGTGTGATGGCTGACCCAGAGGAGGTAATAACTCATTAGATTTTGAATGAATGAAGAGAAGGAGGGGCAGTTGCTTCTAATCCCGGCTCTGCCATTTAAAACCTTTTGGCTCCCCCACAAGTGCCTCACTTTTCCTATCTGTAAAATGGACTAAGAAGGGCAGTTTTGTAGGACTGTTGAGCAATTTATAGACAGCTTACAGAGCTGCTCAGAAAAGGTAACCCTCAGGTCCTTCTCCTTGATGTAGAAGTAAACCAGCACCTTGACTTGGTTGCAGGGCAGGAGAGGTGAAGTCAGACCTCTCCCAGCCCCAGGGAAAGCACTGCTGTTCCGGAGCCCTGAGCTTCTGACTTCTCACGGGTAAGCCAGGTGGCCGCCACTGAGAGCAGCTCCCGTGATGCGCTAACCTCTGCCAGTAGGTCCCCAGCACGCATCTGCCGGCTCCAATTAGGAAGGCTTTCTCAGGAGCTGGAGGTTTTGAGCTTGACCCTGAAGAAACAGCTCCCTTTCCATGAGCCTTTTAATTAAATGCTCACGCTTGCTTTCTGGAGTTCATTGAATCGTTTACCTGCATTGCGGTGTTTGACAAAGCCCTGTCGCTTTGGGTAATGAAAAGGGACAAAATGAGGAGGCTTCTCGGAGGCTGTCTGATGACACGGGGGCTGGTGCTTCTGTGCCCTTTTGTGGCTGAGCGCTCATCTCGGA
This sequence comes from Nanger dama, assembly GCA_917880005.1. NCBI lineage: Eukaryota > Metazoa > Chordata > Mammalia > Artiodactyla > Bovidae > Nanger > Nanger dama. The sequence goes on along the minus strand of CAKJTW010000012.1, from coordinate 6,795,526 downwards.
GGGGTAGGAGAGGGCTCCAGAGCAGCATTTCCTGGTCTCTGCCTTTGGCTTGCTTCTTGAGATTCCAAGGCCCACCCCGACCCCCGTGCTCATTAAGAATCTGAGTCCACCTTGACAGTTGTCCTGAGCCTGGTTCTTACAGTCCGGTCCCTGGGGCAGGGGCAACAGCCTGGGGTACACCCAGCTGGCTGGTCGAACCTTCTCCAGATGATCTATGTGTCTGCTCAAGTGTAAGAACCACTGGTCTAGGGACTCAAACCCGCCTGCAAGTCAGAATCACCTGGGGTATAGTTTTCTTGTTTTAAAAGTTACCTTTATTTTCTGAATAGTTTTAGATTTCCAGGAAATTTGGAAAGAAAATACAGAGAGTTCCTGTGTATACCCTGTAGTCAGCCTCTCCTGTTTTCATGACGTCTTAAACTGGCAGGGTCCATGTGTTGCAGTCAATGAACTGTTAATCCGTACAGTATTATCAACTAAAGTCCGTACCTTATCCTACCATCTATCCTACAATCCTATCCGGGATCCCACACCACATTTCATTGTCCTGTCTCCTTCGGATCCTCTGCCCTGAGACAATTTCTCCAATTTTCCTGGGTTTTGATGACCTTCGTATTCTTGTAGTACAATGATTAGGTATTTTGTAGAATGCCCCTCAACTGGAATTTGTCTGTGTGTTTCTCATGATTAGACTGGAGTTGTAGGTTTCTGAGAGGAAGACCCCAGAGGTCCAGCGCCTTCTCCCTCACATTATATCAGGAGTGCACACCACACCATGACTTATGCCTGTCGGTAGTGGTCTTGATCACGGGGCTTTGGCTTCTCCATCTGCCCCAGTCAGGTTTCTCCACTGTTCCTCTTCCCCCACTGAGCCCCTTCCCCCACTTTCTACACCGTTTGGAAGGTACGAAGCACACCCTTAAAGAAGCTATGTTCTACCTCCTTGAGAACAGAGTGTCTACGTGAACTGTTTGGAATTCTTCTCCATGGAAGATTTGTCTCTCACTGCTGAGTCACTAAGTTGTGTCCGACTCTTTGCGACCTCATGGACTGCAGCACACCAGGCTTCCCTGTCCTTCACTATCTCCTGAAGTTTGCTCAGATTCATGTCTCTTATCTTCTGATTATCCACTCATTTCATTATATCAGTCTAGACTCATGGATCAGAGAAGGCGATGGCACCCCACTCCAGTACTCCTGCCTGGAAAATCCCATGGACGGAGGAGCCTGGAAAGCTGCAGTCCCTGGGGTCGCTGAGGGTCGGACACGACTGAGCGACTTCACTTTCACGCATTGGAGAAGGAAGTGGCAACCCACTCCAGTGTTCTTGCCTGGAGAATCTCAGGGACAGGGGAGCCTGGTGGGCTGCCGTCTATGGGGTCACACAGAGTCGGACACGACTGAAGCGACTTAGCAGCAGCAGCAGCAGACTCATGGATATTTATTTTTCACTTTCAATTATAGCACAGTATGTTCTTCTAATACTTTAATTGCTCAAGTTCTTGCATCTTTGGCCACTGAGAGCTCTTTCAGCCGCCACCTGTGTCCTTTGGCATGTGTTGTCATTGTGAAGGTTGTTTTGGCTTTGGTTTCACTACTCCCTTCCTTTCAGTCTCTACAAGCTTATCACGCCTGTTTCCTGTCTCCATCCTGGATTCACCTATTTCTCCAGAGAGCCCTTGTTCCTTTCATTGAGAATGGCAATCGGAAACCAAGACCTGGGCTCCTGGGGTGCCCACTGCTATTGGGACCCAGACTCTGGGCCTCTCAGCCGACAGAGCGAGGAAATACACTGTGTGTACGAACCTGCGCAGACACGCTTATTTAGAAGTATTTCTGTGTGTAACCATCTGTACCTGTGTTAAGTTCATACTGATGTCTTCAGCGTTCATCCGTCAACACGTGGATCCTTCTAGCTCCCTCCCTTTATTTCTCTATAAACTCCCACTCAAACAGAGAAAACTCCTACTCCCACTTGCTATATATTTACATGACTGTTCAACTCCAGCATTCATGTGTGATGTCAGCATTCTTAACTCCTACTGACCTCCACTTACCTCCACGGGCTTCTCAGGTGAAAGTGAAAGAGGCTCACTTGTGTCCAGCTTTCTGCCACCCCATGGACTATAGTCCACCAGGCTCCTCTGTCCATGGGATTCTTCCGGCTAGAATACTGGAGTGGACTGCCATTCCCTTCTCAGGGGATCTTCCCAACTCAGGGGTCAAACCCAGGTCTCCTCCATTGCAGGCAGATTCTTTACCATCTGAGCCACCAGGGACGCCCAGGTGGGTTAGTGGTAACGCATCTGCCTGTGGTGCAGAAGGTTGTGGGTTCGGTCCCCGGGTCAGGAAGATCCCCTGGAGAAGACAGTGACAACCCAGTCCAGTATTCTTGCCTGGGAAGTTCTGTGGACAGAGGAGGCTGTGGGCTATAGTCCATGGGGTGGCAAAGAGTCAGACATGGCCTAGTGACCAAACAACAGTTTACCTCTGTAGGAATCAACTTTATCAACTGGGCTCCAGGGCTTCCATGCAGGTTATTTTTAGTTTTTCAGACTCCACTCATTCCTAAAATTACTTCGGTCAGGACCTTTCCCTGTCCTCCTTCAGGGAGGTGGTTTCATATGCTTGTCATACAGTTAGATTCTTTTATCACATTCTGCGTTCCATCCTTGGGTGGACACAAATCTGAGCAAACTCCAGGAGATAGTGAAGGACAGGGAAGCCTGGCATGCTGCAGTTCACGGGGTTGCAAAGAGTCGGACATGAACAACAGGAACAAAGGCATCTATGCAAAGTTCCTCAGGTTTTGGCAAATGTTCAGTGTCTCATATTCGCCATCATAATATCTTGCAGAGTAGTTTCACGGCCCTAAAAAAGTCCCCTACATTTCACCAGTTCTGCCCTCCTCTTACTCCACCTGAACCCCTGGCCACCAGGGGTTTTTACTTTTCTACACTTTTGCCTTTCCTGAGATGTCACATAATCATGCAGTATGTGTTGCTTTTTCAGACTGGCTTCTTTCACTTAGTGATATGCATTTAAGAGTCATTCATGTATTTTTGTGGCTTGATAGTGGACTTCTTTCTATGCAAAATAATATTCTACTGTGTGAATTAACCAGAGTTGAAAACGAAAGTCACTCAGTTGTGTCCGACTTTTTGTGACCCCATATATAGTCCATGGAATTCTCCAGGCCAGAATACTGGAGTGGGTAGCCTTTTCCTTCTCCAGGGGATCTTCCCAACCCAGGGATCAAACCTAGGTCTCCTGCATTGCGGGTAGATTCTTTACCAGCCGAACCACAAGGAAAGCCCGAGGGCATATTGGTTGCTTCCAATTTTTGATTATGAGTAAAGCTGCAGTGTTTTTGGTTTGTGGTTTATTTAGGGACCGTTCCTGGATCCGTCATTGCTGAAGGCATCCAAGCAGAACCTGGGCACTCATGGGTGGATGTGTGGGAGGGAGAATCAAGGATCATACGGGGTCCTTCACAGAGAGTCCTATCTGTGCTCTTCCATGTTTGGAGATGTAGCCTCTCACCACCCAGAACAGAGGCTGCCCAGAGGTCCCAGCCACATCCAACCCTTCCCAGGACAATCTGAGTGTTCTCCCGCTGTGCTCCTGTGTGGCTCTTCTGCGGTCAGCTTCTCACTCTCTGTTCTGATTTTGGAAGGCTCTGCTCTGACCAACGGGGGCCTCAACCTGCACAGCCCGGTGAAGAGGAAGCTGGAAGCTGAGAAGGACTACGTCTTCGACAAAAGGCTCAGGTACAGCGTCCGCCAGAACGAAAGCAACTGTCGGTTTCGGGACATTGTCGTGCGGAAGGAAGAGGGCTTCACGCACATCCTGCTGTCCAGCCAGACCTCAGACAACAACGCGCTGACCCCTGAGGTGAGAGGGATGGGACGGCAGGGCGGGGCGGGGGGGGGGAGGTGCTGGCTCTCTGAGCCCTCTGGAGTTGGTAGAAACCACCCACACCCAGGCAGACTTGACCTGGGGACCCGATTTGCTGATATCACTACATCCGTCATCTGTCTGATCTTTATGATCCGTGACTACAGTATCCCATTTTGAAAATGAAGACCCTGGGAAACAGAGAGATTCAATAAGCTGATCGTGGTCACAGAATTAGTCAGTATTGGCCCCAGAAACCAAACATCACATCTTGGGCTTCTCCAGCAAAACTGAATGGCAGTCAGCATGTCGGCATTGGGAGATTGTGTTCACCTGTGGCTGATTCATGTCAATGTATGGCAAAACAAATACAGTATTGTAATTAAAAAATAAATAAATAAATAAAAATTTTTTAAAAAGCATGTCTAATATAGATGGAATTATATTCACTCAGCTCACTTATAATTTTTTGATTGAGATATAAGTCACATACCTTAAACTTTATCCTTTTAAAATGTGCAGTTCGGTGGTATTTAGTGTATTCACAAAGCTGTGCGACCATCAGCATTAATTCTGGGACATTTGCATCACCCCCAAAGGAAACCCTGTGCCCGTCAGCAGTCACCTCCATCCTCCCTCGCCACGTCCCCTGGCAACCATGAACGACCTTCCTGTCTCCATGGATTTGCCTCTTCTGGGCATTTCATAGATGCAGAACTGTGCAATGCATGGCCTTCCGTGGCTGGCTTATTTTGCTCAGCACAGTATTTGAGAGGTTTACCCATGTGGTAGCACGATCAGTGCCTCACCCCTCTTCCGTGTATGGGCAGGCCACACTTTGTCTATTAGCTCTCCATTGAGGGACGTTTGGGTTGGCTCCTCTTTTGGTGCAGACTTCCCTGATAGCTCACATGGTAAAGAATCTGCCTGCAGTGGAGGAGACCTGGGTTCAATCCCTGGGTCGAGAAGATCCTCTGGAGCAGGAAATGGCAACCCACTCCAGTATTCTTGGCTGGAGAATCCCATGGAAAGAGGAGCCTGGCAGGCTACACCCCACAGGGTTGCAAAGAGCTGGACACGACTAATTGATTAACACTTTCACTTTCCACTTTTGACTATCTTGCATGATATTGCTATGAACATTGGTGTATATGTTTTTGTGTGAACATAAGGTTTTCTTGGTTATATTCCTAATTATGGAATTGCTGGGTCATAAAGAGCCAGCTCATTGGAACAGACTCTCTTACTGGGAAAGATTGAAGGCAGGAGGAGAAGGGGATAGCAGAGGGTGAGATGGTTGGACATGAATTTGAGGAAATTCTGGGAGACAGTGAAGCACAGGGGAGCCTGGTGTGCTGCAGGCCATGGGGTCGCAAAGAGTCAGACACAGCTGAGCGACTGAGCTACAGTAACAATGGTAACTGCATATTTGACCTTATGAGGAACTGCCAAACCATTTTCCCTGGTGGTTGCTCCATTTTACATCCCCAACAGTGGTGTATGATGGTCCCTATTTTTCTGCTTCCTCGCCAGCACTTGTTATTGTGTGTCTTTTTGTATTAGAGCCGTTTCAGTGGGCGTGAGGTGCTATCTCATTGTGGTTCTGGTTTGCATTTTCCTAATGATGGATGATGTTGGGCATCTCCTCTGGTCCCTGTTGGCCATTTGTCTGTCTTCTTCAGAGAGATGTCTGTCCAAATCCTTTGCCTATTTTTAAAATTGGGAATTTTTTATAGTTGAGTTTTAAGCATTCTCTGTGTGTTCTGAATATCACACCCTTGTCAGAGCTATGGTTTGAAAATACAGCCATTCTGAGTTGTCTTTTTCCTTTCTAGATAGCATTCTTTGACATTCAATTCAAAAGTTTTTGACGTCCAGTTTATCTTTCTTCTCTCTGACTTTCTTTCTTCTTTCTGACTGTGGCTCACGGTGGCTTGCGGGATCCTAGTTCCCCAAGCAGGGATTGGAGCCCGAGGGCCCATCAGTGGGAGTACCAAGCCCTCACCCCTGGACCGCCAGGGATTCCATCTCTATTACTTTTTAAAATGCTGATTCTGCTTATGTCTAGATGACGTAAGTAGTGACAGAAGCAGTGAATACATATTGCATTTACATAGACAATGCCATTCAAAAGAGAGGATGCTGAGCAGATGGCAGTGAAGAGACTGTTGATAGTGCCAGTGTGAGAAGACTCCCATCCAAGCCGTCTTCTCCTGCTGGACCATCCCAGGCAGGGCATAGAGTGGTAAGTGACTGAGATGAGCACTGTGCAGCTCGCAAGGCTCTGCACACTACGGCCTGCTTACCCCATTTCATCCCACCTTCTGGTGTAGGGTTATTACAGTTCACGTCTTCCAGATGAGAGAGCGTGGGCCTAGGGAATGGAGTGGGGCTGGGGTCCCGCAGCTTCAGAGGGCAGGGCCCTCAGCCCAGCGCCTGGCCAGTGCAGACAGTTCAGTGCAGACCCCCATTCCTGTTCCCGTGGTGCTGCACTCCCGTGTCCACAGCAGCGGTGCAGACCTGGAGGGTGAACCCCGGGATGGGCTTGGGGACACAGTCAGGGGGCAGCTGTGTCACTGGTGACCCACCCAGAGGGGGGGGGTGCAGATGGTCTGGCACTGCGGGCGTGTCCAGTGCAACTCAGGGGGCCTGAAAGTGGGTGGAACGGGAAGTGCTGCATCCTTGAACTTATTATAATCACAAGCATTCCCTAAATGCTCTGGATCCCGGATCCTTGTCAGACCTATCATTTGAAGATACTGCCATTCTGTGGGTTGCCTTTTTCTTTTCTAGATAGCACTCTTTGATATTCAATTCAAAATTCTTTGAAGTTCCAATTTATCTTTTTTCTCTATTACTTTTTTCCCCTTGTCACTATGATTTACATAGACTGTGGTTCTTTTCGGGACTGTGTGGGTGACGGGCAGCAATGTTTGTCAGCCTGTGAGGGAAGAGGGTGGCCAGGACTGTGGAGGTAGGGGGCTGCTGGTGACTCATCGCCCCTCTTCTAAGCACAGGTGTTGGTGTCACTCCCTCCTCCACCTTCAGCAGAACCACCTCTAGGTTCTCTGCTGTGTAGACCTCTGCATAGATCTCAGAGTCCAGGGCCTGTGGTTTACCTCAAAGGCCACCATTCACATGTTGATACACCTGGAAACCTTGTTATTTTAAGCTCCTCACAAAACATTCCCAAGAGACCAATTCTTCTCAGATATTTTTCTACTTTACTACTTTTAAAAAGCATGCTTGAAAAAGGCACGGTATTTTCCTTTGATAAACCGAATAGATGTGGAGCCTCCCAGTTTATCCTCTCTCTCTGCAGCAGCTTTGTGTATTAACTCTTGCCTTCTCATCACAGAAGCGTGTGGCATCTGACTAATTTCAGGCGCCCGGGTTCTCAGCTCCTGAGACTCTGGTTTGGCTGATTAGCAAGGTTTACTCCTAATTGGTGTCTGTCAGTAACAGAACAGGAGGAAGATGGAAAAACAATTATTGATCTGGTGTTGTCAGCTCTCCCAGCAACCAGAGTGGATTGATGCCGTGGATAAACTGGCTACCTGGGTAGAGTAGCCGTGAAAGTATGTGGCACGATGTTAGTGAAGGGATACAGCCCCCCAGGCGGCGCTAGTGGTGAGGAACCCACCTGCCAGCATCGGAAATGGAAGACCGTGTGCTCGATTCCTGGGTTGGGAAGGTGCCCTGGAGGAGGGCATGGCAACCCCCTCCAGCATTCTTGCCTGGAGAATCCCAGGGTTAGAGGAGCCTGGGTGAGCTACGGTCCATGGGGTCACAGTGAGTCAGACACAACTGAGCAGCTTAGCATGCACAGAGTTAGCAGAGGAGCCCTGCCCCGCCCGGCAGAACTGGGATCAGATCCCGCCTCCAACACTTTCCTTTTCTGCTACCTTGGGATTACTTTGCCTCTCTGAATGTTCTCATTTATAGGAATCATACAGTGTATTCCCTGTGGGGTTAGAGATAATGTCTGCAAAAGAGGCTCTCAGAGTCTCTGACACCTAGGAAGTATTCAGTGAATGTTCCAATTGTTGTTAAGATGAAACAGAGGTGTTACAGTGGCCGCCAGCAGACCCAGCCCTGCTCGTTCAGGGAGAGCCTGGAAGGAGGCCGCTTTCAGGGTCACCGCTGAATTCTTTTCCTACTTGTGTATGTGATGCTGGCGGAATTGGCCCCATGGGCAGAAATTCATACATTACTGGGTGTATTAACCGGATTCTGAGGCTAGCACATGTGCTGTCATATAGAAATGCCCCTGCAGGAAAGTCGGCAAAATAGATGGTCCAAAGTCTGGGGGATTAAAAACTCATCCACTTTCTCCTTAGGAGAGGACCTCAGGCCCTCACTGTGTTTCTGGGGTTTTCTTTGTAGCCCTCAGCCTCAGTCCACAGACCACCACCTTCCACGGGGCCCCCAGGCCCGCTGGAGGCATATTCACACCCTCTGGGGTGCATCTGCCGTGTCCACACCATCCTCAAGCCAGTCATGTTTCTTTCTATTTCCACCATAACTCTGAGAGGCCACACTGCTAGCTGTTTTGTCTGCATGATTGTATCAGTCGTAGCCCACCAACAAGTCTGCCCACATTCATGTTTCTTGCCCTGTTAGCTGTTCGTCAGAAGCAGAGTGATCTGCTGGAAAAGCGAATATGATCAGGCCACTCCTCACATACACCCCCCCACACACACACACTTACATCCTGCCTCGTTAGCTGTTCGTCAGAAGCAGAGTGATCTGCTGGAAAAGCGAATATGATCAGGCCACTCCTCACACACACACACACTTACATACTTTAGACACATCAGTGGCTCCTCCAGTCTTACCTGAGACTCGGTTGGGGAAGCTGCACTTCCACACTCCTTCTAGTGACTGTTGGCAGGTCCTAGGTCCCTGGTGGCCAAAGGCATTCGTTTCTTGCCGTTGGCTTCCCAACCGTGGACTATGGCATAGCATCTCCACAGGGCTGCTCACAGTGTGGCAGCTTGCTTCCCCCAGACTGAGAGCTCCAAGGAAGAGAGAGAGAGAGTGAAAGAGGATGATGTAGGGGATTTCCTGGCTTAGGGACTTGGTGCTTTCACTACCAGGGCGCAGGTTCGATCCCTGGTTGGGGAACTAAGATACTGAAAGCCTTGGATTGTGGCCAGGAAAAGCTGAGACAAGTTTAGTCATCCTGCATCTTAATCACCTCTTGAAAGGAACATCCCATGACTTTAGAATATTCTCTTAGAAGTGAGTCAGTAGGGACTGCACGCAGGTGTGAACACCAGCTACCTTAGAGGCTGCCTGTCCCAGGGATTTAAGTTAGGGAGAAGGCAGGATAAAGTAGGGACCCACACATTCTGCCAGGGAGTTGGTAGAAGTGTCATAGGAGGGGATTAAAGCTCTTGGGGTGTCAGGAGAAGAAGGAGGTGGCATTTTGTGGAGAATATTTGAGAAGGCCTTCATGAGGGTGGTCTCAGTGGATATGGGTCCTGGGTGACTGGATTCAGCAAGTAGAGATGAAGGAGAGAGAGGGACCCTGGCCTGCTCCCTTTAATACCCACTTTTAATGGATTTTGGTTGTCTGGTTCCAGCCCTTGGCAGCTCAGAAGGTAGAAGCAGCAGAAGAGGGGTGTGGTTTTCCCAGCAGACATTCACAGGGAGCAGGCGGTGGCCACCAAGTGCAGAGCAGGGCATGGGCATCGAGAAGGGGCCCAGGGTTTCCATGTGCACGTGGTCCAGCTCCGTTTGTTAGCAGAGGTGCGCCCGGGAGCCTCTGAGGGGACTGCTCCATCACAGGCTAGCACGTGACACGGAGAGGCGGTGACACACGCAGTGTGCTGTTTTAGAAGACACAGGAGTGGGTAAGAATTTTAGAACCATGCTTCAGTTACAGTATATGACTGGTAGGGGGTCCTTCAAGAAGCAGGAACCTCAGCCTTCCATCCAAGTTGGATTATCAACACGAGAAAAACCCAAGGAAAAGTGCACTAACTAGATACATACATTTTCATTTTTTTTTTTTGGCCACACCTGGGATCAAACCCGCACCCCCTGCATTGAAAGTGCACAGTCTTAACCACTAGACCACCAGGGAAGTCCTCAAGATATGTACGCTTTAAAAATTAAAACTTAGTTTGTTCTTTCATCGCATGAAGAGAACACAAACCTGTTTTCCATTTAACTCACAGAGGGGGGTGGCCGTTTTGTCTGGTTTTGTTTCCACTCGTTGACAAACACGCAGGCCCTCAGGTGGGGAGTCACGTGAAGAATTACAACTCACATCCTCGGCACTGGGTTTTCTTTCCTTTGCCTCTCGGAGAAGCAGAGCTCATGTATAGGTGAGAGCCTGTCTATTTCTGGAGGCAGATGGATTAAAGGACCCATACGATAGTGACCTGTTAGCTTTTCTTATGTTTTAAATGAATGTCTGTGGCTTATCCCCGTTAGAATGGAAAGCACTTCTCCCGTCCTTCTCATGGAGCTCAAGCCCCAGGAGTTCTGATTCAGACTGATGTCTCAGCAAGTGTTTTTTTTTTTTTCTCCACAAAGATTCACCCATTTGTTTAAGTTGTCCTCCAGTGTGCAGTCCCGGTGGCTCAGAGGTTAAAGCGTCTGCCTGGAATGCGGGAGACCTCAGTTTGATCCCTGGGTCTGGAAGATCCCCTGGAGAAGGAAATGGCAACCCACTCCAGTACCCTTGCCTGGAGAATCCCATGGCGGGAGGAGCCTGGTAGGCTACTAGTCCGTGGGGTCACAAAGAGTCGGACACAACTGAGCGACTTCACTTTCACTTTTCAGTGTGCAGTAGTGGGCAGAGAAGGGAGGTGAGATTTGTATCCTGGTTCTGCCTCTTGCTGGTGACCTTGAACCCCTGACTTTGTTTTTCTGAATCTTTCTTGCTTCATCTGCAAGATTGAGATACCATACCCTCCCTCACTGAAGTTTTGTTTCAGGTAAAATATTATGTGGAAATTCATGGATGCAATCCTGGCACCTCTGTGCTTAATAGAAGGGCATAGTCACTTAAAGTACAATCTAAAAACCAATGGTCTCTTAAAGTATCTCCACTGTACCCTATGATCCTGCCTTTTGAATATTTAATAACAATCATTCACAAGCCTATTCCTTTACTGTCTCCCCTACTGGACTCTCAGCTCCACTCAGGCAAGTACATGCCTTGCTTTTCTTTTCATGCACTTTCTGCGCTTACTTTTCCTGCTTCCCTAACTTGTGTTGGATTGAGTGAGCTTTTTTTTTTTACACCCTCCCCCATCCATTCTTTGTAACTCATGTACTTTTGAGTCATTTTCCTTAAGTTGTATCCACATGAAAGGGAAAAAGTAAAGTGTTAGTTGCTCAGTGATATCTGACTCTTTGTGACCCCGCCAGGCTCCTTATCCATGGAATTCTCCAGGCAAGAACCCTAGAGTGGGTAGCCATTCCTTTCTCCAGGAGGTCTTCCCAGCCCAGGCAGATTCTTTACCGTCTGAGCTATCAGGGAAGCCCATTACGTACACATCAGTTCAGTGCAGCTCAGCCGCTCAGTCGTGTCCGACTCTTTGCCACCCCATGAATCGCAGCACGCCAGGCCTCCCTGTCCGTCACCAACTCCCGGAGTTCACTCGAACTCATGTCCATCGAGTCGGTGATGCCATCGCGCCATCTCATCCTCTGTCGTCCCCTTCTCCTCCTGCCCCCAATCCCTCCCAGCATCAGGGTCTTTTCAAATGAGTCAACTCTTCGCATGAGGTGGCCAAAGTACTGGAGTTTCAGCTTTAGCATCAGTCCTTCCAAAGGAATCCCAGGGCTGATCTCCTTTAGGGTGGACTGGTTGGATCTCCTTGCAGTCCAAGGGACTCTCAAGAGTCTTCTCCAACACCACAGTTCAAAAGCATCAGCCTAAATGTGACAGTGACCTCTGCAGCGTTTCCCGGACACATAGCCGTGGCCTGCCCCAGCTCTGGCCTTCTCACCCAGTGTTATTGCCTAAAGCTATAGTTCTACCTTGTGCAAACTCCGGCCTTCAGTCAGCCTCTATCAGTTTGGTGATGATTTTATAGTCAGTTCTTACATTGATTTACTGACACATTTTCTCCTTTCTGTGCTGGCTGCTTTTCCTTGCAAGTCAGTTTTTCTTTATGAATATAGTTTTCTTTTTCTTGAAGTACATCCTTTTTCAGTTCTTCCAGTGAGGGCCTAAGGGTAGTAAGCATTCTTTTACTGAAAATTCTTAATCTTTTTTGTTTTTTAACCTTTTAGTTTATATTGCAGCATAGCTAATTAACAATGTTGTGGTAGTTTCAGGTGGACAGTGAAGGGAGTCAGCCATACATAGACACGTATCCATTCTCCCCCAGACCCCCTCCCATCCAGGCTCCCACATAACACTGAGCAGAGTCCCCTGTGGTGTACAGGAGGTCCTTGTTGGTGATCCATTTTAAATACAGCGTCTGTACATGTCCATCCCAAACTCCCTAACCATCCCTTCTCCCCATCCTTTCCTGCTTGAAAATGCCTGATCTTTACCCTTGCCTCTGAATGATGGTTAAGCTGGATGTAGAACTTGTGTTTAATGGTTATTTTCCTTGGCACCTGGAAAATGTTACCGGTCAGTCTGGTGCCAAAGCCCACTTCCCACTTGACCTCTGAGCCATGTGAGCATCTTAGTGGAATTCAGGATAAACAAGATAGCATTGTTGTTGCTGGATATATGGAACTGCTCAATTCAATGCATACTAAACTGGAGAAGAGAACTGTGACGGACAGGATTGCATCTTGGGACCAAAAGATGCAACCTGATCCTAGGTAGCAATGCTTATATAAATGAGTGTGGGTTTTGGGTATATGCTCTGGTATTAGCACTTTGTATCCTCAGCAGCATTGATGTTTTTTTGAAATTTGAATTTGAAAGTCGCTCAGTCCTGTCTGACTCTTTGCTTCCCCACAGACTATGTATTCCAGGCCAGAATACTAGAGTGGGTAACCTTTACCTTTTCCAGGGGATCTTCCCAACCCAGGGACCAAACCCAGGTCTCCCACATCGCAGGCAGATTCTTTACCAGTTGAGCCACAAGGGAAGCCCAATATATGTATATACTCAAATAAAAGACTGCTGCTATGAAAAAAAAAAAAAAGAAGGATAAGCAGGAGCATAGTTAAACTGGGACTTCTGGCAACAGCTGACATACCTTGCCTGGGCTGTGCACAAGAATATTTTCCCACACCTTGGAAAGGGCCAAATAGGCAATGCTGGTGGAGGGCATGCTGAGGTTTAGCAGGCTTAGACAGCTCCACACCCAGCTTCCGAGCCTGCAGCACTGACCCCACTGGCACCTTCTTGGTGCTCTGTGCTGCTTCGGGAGATGGTACAGGGAGTTGGGTTTGGGTTTCTTTCTTTGGTCTGGGTCTGGTGTGTGTGCAGGGGAGGCTCCCTGCACAGGCAGAGCAGATTCATTCTCCTCTACGCCCAGGGCTCTGCACAGGCCTGGAGGTGCTCTGCTTTTAGAGGGACCACTCACCGTTCCCACAAATCCATCTCTGCCCGCAGATCATGAAGGAGGTGCGGCGTGCGCTCTGCAACGCAGCCACGGACGACAGCAAACTGCTGCTCCTCAGCGCCGTGGGCAGCGTGTTCTGCAGCGGCCTGGACTACTCCTACCTGATCGGCAGGTTGTCCAGCGACCGGAGGAAGGAGAGCACCCGGATTGCAGAGGCCATCAGGTGAGCCTTGCTGGAGTTAGAACATGTAGGGGGACGTGCCTAGGTTTAGCATGTGAAAATACAGGCTGCTTAGTTAAATTTGAATTTCAAACAAGGAGACATTTTTAAAAGCCTAAGTATATCCCACCCTATGCAGCACTTGGGATACACTTATACTAAAAAATTGTTTAGTCGCTCAGTTGTGTCCAACTCTTTGCAACCCCATGGACTACAGCAGGCCAGGCTCCTCTATCCTCCTCTATCTCCTAGAGTTTGCTCAAGCTCATGTCCAGTGAGTCAGTGATGCCTTCCAACCATCTCATCCTCTGCCACCCTCTTCTCCTTTTGTCTTCAGTCTTTCCCAGCATCAGGGTCTTTTCCACTGAGTCAGCTCTTCACATCAGGTGGCCAAAGTATTGGAACTTCAGCTTCATCATCAGTCCTTCCAATGAATATTCAGAATTGGTTTCCTTTAGGATTGACTGGCTTGATCTCCTAGCAGTACAAAGGGTCTCTCAAGAGTCTTCTCCAGCACCACAATTCAAAAGCATCAGTTCTTTGGTACTCAGCCTTCTTTATGGTACAATTCTCATATCTGTACGTGACTATTGGAAAATTGTTTTATGTTTATCTGAAATTCAGAGTTTAATTGGATATCTGATATTTTCCTGCCAAAATTAGAAATGCTGTTACACTCTAGGTTATATCCCATTTTATTTATTTATTTTTTATCAAAAGAGATATTATTTCCTCACATTAAACCCAGCCTCTGGTGATGCCCAAGTATTATACACACTAATCCCACCGTCTGCCTAATGGTGAAATCTTTGCTTTTCTGGGCGTCTCAGCCTCATGGAGTTGGACACGGCTCAGCCATGAGGAGGAGGAGGGACGTGGGCAGCTCTGTATATGCAGACCCTTGGGTGGGGGAGCATTTCCCCCTCTTGCTTTGTCTTTGGGGCAAAAGCTGGGATCCTGGGGAGGACATCCACTCCCATAGATCAGTATCTCCTTTGGGAAAGCAAAGGGTGGTTACAACCTCATTCTTTACAGATTTGTCAGAAGCAAGTGAGTGTGACTTCCAACGAGGCTGTCACTGGTCCTCCACCCTGGGAAGGGCACACACCCGCGGCTACACCTTATGTGGACTAAGTGCTCCTTCTCCAGGGAGCAGGTGGCACCACCGAACATGACTTGTCTGGGGACCACACGGCCCCGGGACCACTGGTTCTCAGCCCAGGGAGCTTTTCCAAAACCCAGTGGCTCGGCAGCATCTCCAGGAGCTTTGGGCTCAATGAGTGAGGGGAGCACTGGGGGAGCATGCCTTGGTTTTCAAAATTCCTTTGGTGATTCTAATATGAAAGCAAGATCAGGAACCCCCACCGTGTGCCAGCCAAGAGGCTTCTCCACATTGACTGAGTGCACCAGAAATCGGGAAGATCCCCTGGTCGAGGGCATGACAACCCACTCCGTTATTCTTGCCTGGAGAATCCCATGGACAGAGGAGCCTGGTGGCCTATAAGTCCATAGGGTCACAAAGAGTCAGACATGACTGAAAGCGACTTAACACACGTGCTCCAGAAGTTCTAGAACCACAGCGTTCTAGAGAAGCATTTCCCAGAAAACTTTCTGCAGCTTTCAGAGAAGCATCGTGAATGAGGGACCTTGCTGATAAATGAGTCTGTCCCCTCTTCTGCAGACTTTCCAGGCATGTTAAGAAATTTGCAGTCTGAGAGGTCTCTTGTGAAAGAACTTCGTTCAGAATCTAGCAAGGCCGATACGTATTTTAGCCACAGAACCTCGTAAGCTGCTGGCGTCCCTTGCAGTTCTTATGCACGATCTCGGCTGGGCTGAGCCCAGGATCTGGGCCAGACTCGCGGCTGTGGCACCCCAGCCGTGGTCCCTCCCCATCCTGATAGTTTCCTAAAGAAAGCATGCCTTCACCTGGCCCAGGGAGCTGCCTGCCCTCTGCAGATGTTCGCTGAATGAACTAGCAGATGTGGGAAGAGCTTGAATGACTCACTCCGCAGAAGCCTCTGTCCAGGACCCAAACAAAGCTGTGTGCTCCATGCCAGCAGAGAGGCCGGCCTCGCCTGAACCCCTCACAGAGGAGACCATGGCCTGCTGGCTGGATGCTGGGACGAGAAGGAGTCAGATTACCTGTGTGTAGCACTTGGTCCATTCCTGGCCCATAATGAGTACCTAGGACTGGTGTAAAGAATGATTTTCCCTTTTATTCCCATTACTTCCAGACATGAGGTCTAGCTAAAAGCCTGGATCTGACAATGGAGTGGGCTTCTGGTGGGGGGCCCAGGGTGCCTGTCACTGTGTGTGTGCCTGGTGCCCACATGCCCTGTCTCGGCTGATGTGGCTCTGAAGGTTGGCATGGGGGGCTGCACCCCACAGCTCCCGTTATAGGGAATGGGCAGCAGGGCCACAGTTGCCAAGTGCTCCGGTGGACTCTGGACACCCCCGATGCAGGAGTTTGCTCCGAGTCTCCTGTGGGCCAGGAGAGGAGCTCACGGATCACTGGGCACAGCGTGAAAGCTGTGTCCGCCCTCCCGGCCGACGTGCTGACCATGATGACAGAGACCCACGCGCCAGGCTCTGAGCTGGTGCCGGGTGGACCCTCACATTGAAGTCTCTGGCTTTCCCGTTTTACGAGAAGCCATATGAGGCTCCAGAGGCTAGGCGACTTGTCCCAGGTCTCCCCACTCATTAGGGCCAGTGTTGAAGCTGGAGGCCAAGTCCTCCAGCCCCCAAAGTTCCTCATCCGCCTGCCACGTCAGCCCAGCCTGCAGCTCCTGGCGCGGGCTCAGGTTGAATGGAGGCAGCGATGAGGGCTGGCGTGAGCCCGAGGGACTCTGACGTGGGGGGAGACGCCAGCCATCTTCCCAGCACTGCCCTGCCACCCAGGCCAGGATCAGATATCTGAGCAGCAGTGTCTGTAATGCAATATCCTGTTTGCTGTCTGGCTTCCACGTCCAGCGGGCCCTCACGATAGAGATCTCCTGCTAGAGGTGAGAGGAAAAGGAAGGGGTCTGCTCACCGCGTTTTTATATCAAGGAAATGAATTTGCAAGTCTGCTGGATTGAATGGAGAGGGGAATGGCAACCCACTTAGAATTCTTGCCTGGAAAGTCCCATGGACAGAGGAGCCTGGCGGACTGTAGTCGTGGGGTTGCAAAGAGTCGGACACGACCAAAGCAACAGCAGTTAGCACACTGGAATGAAATGGGAAGGTGGGTCGAAGGGTCAGAGGGTCAAAGCTGAGTGTGCTTGGGCCCCTCTGTCCTCCTCGGGGGTCCTTGGTGCCTGTGCACAGAGCTCAGGTTGGAAAAAACAGCATGGGAGTTTCTGGGGTCTGGAGAGTCATGAGTGCCCAAGTGATTTTCCGGAAGGACTGTCGTGTGGATGGTGAAGCACAGGGATCAGGAGTATCTGAGGGGCCACAGCAGGTGGGAGTGTCCCGATAGGGGTGGGCCCCTTTACTGGGAGTGTGCAACAGAGGCTGTGCCGCATCCTCAGGAGCTGATTCTATGCCGAGTGGAAGATTTGGTTCCCTGCCTCTCTCTTAACATCCTTCCCAACTGTGAGATCCAAGATCCTGGAGTTGTACCAAGGGGTTTAGGAATGGGACATCTGTTGAAAATCCCAAACCCAAACCCTGTGGTTCCACAGACCCTGCAAAGAAGCCCCACGTCCTCCTGCAGATTCCACATTGCATTTGGCAAAAAGCTCCTGTTAAAACCAGTGACTGGGGCCATGAAGTTAGGAAGTCAAGCTAGGAAACAGGCCACTGGAAAACCAGGACTCAGAAGGCCATAGGGCCACATCTCCCTCTGTGCAGCAGTGTCCTTCTGGGGTCAGCTGCGCTGGGCAACAATGGCTGAGGTGTGTCACAAAGAGTCTACTCACAGAGTTGCACAGAAGTCAGGAAACCCAACGGCTCAAGCCCGGGTGCATACTTTTGTGACAACATGTAGGTCCCAAGATAACCCCCACGTCAGGAGTATTAAGCTGTCTTCTCACAGTTCAGTCCAGTCCTGGCATATCACTGTGATACCCAGATTTTTTGAGACGAATTTGAGGGAATAGTATCAATTGAGAAGAGGTAAATCAGCTTGATGTTTGTATAAGTATTCATTGCTGTAACAAATGAACCCCCAATATACATAATGACTCAGCTGTGAAAGAAATTTACTTCTTGCGTGTGTGAACTCAGAGTAGATATTACTGATCAACCCATGGCTGTCCCCCAACGGCTGAGTCAGGAAGCCAAACACCTACCATTTTGTAATTCAACAAATGTGTTCCAAGATTGCTGACCTTGTCAAGCTGAGAGGGCTGTGTGGTGGGAGATTTTCTTATACCAGGCCCAGAAACGTGTATCTGGTTTTTGCTCACGTCGGCCGGCACCTGGTTACTTGAGCATAGCCAGCTGCCAGGGAGACTATGTTCCAACAGTAACCCCAGGAACAAGAGGGAAGGGAAAGCGAGTCTGATGACCAGCCAGGGCATCCCTACCACACATCTACCATCCTTGGTCTCTTTCTGGGAGATGATTTACCAAGTGTTCATCCTGATGTGCTTGGAGACCAAGCAGTGCATGAGGCAGACCTGTGAGTTTCCTTATGGAACTGGAAGAGGAGGAGAGTTCAAGCAAGCAGCGAATAATTGGGATAATTGCAAATCCGGATCATGGAGTTTTCCAAGAACTCTCAGAAGGCCCAGGCAGCCCCTGCACAGTGAGCAGAGGCGAGAGAGACAGGAGGGAAGTGGATGCAGATCAAGGTCACGGTTTGGAGTCTGGATTTTATTCTTGCGAGTTCCTGTTAGTTTCCGATCTTCCACCTGAAAATAATGAGGGATGCAGGCTTTACTAGACATCCTGGGTTTTTCCTGCATGTCCAGATGAACATTAATGTTTTATGGAGCTTATAAAGCAGCTAGGGGAAAGGTGAAGAGTGTCCTAAGGCAGAGGACCAGAGGTCGTTGTAGATGCCCCTACAGGTGCCTTGTAGGTGTTTAATATTCAAGATGCATGTTGTAAGCTGGCTCGATGCAGGACAGGGAGGCAACATTGCTTGATCCATAGCCACGGAGCCTGATGCCTCATGCCCCCAGGGGAGCCCAGCATTTTTCCCCCAATTTTGGCCAAAGCCACCCAAACATACAGACCTTCATCAACATTCTAGAACCACACTCAGTGAGTCTGGTATGCCTGTAGATAATTCAGAATCAGATAGTCCTGAGACTGAAAACTCTTCAGAGGTCATCAGTCCCCACCTGTGCCCATGGTCTAAAGCTCACTCAGGGTGATCATTGGGCCAAACTTGGGGTACCTCCAGGAACAGGGGGCTCATGCCGCCAAAGGTGCCCACTCCACCCTCACCCTTGCCCTTAGAACATTGCTTCTCTCCTTCAAATACCCTCCTTATAAAACCCTCCTTTTAGTTCCATTCTGAATGTTAACATTCAGGGTGTCCTCCTTAAGGATATTTGCTCTTCATTACTGTCTTGGAGGTGGGAGGGCAGGGTAGCCGGTGCAGTGCTGGGACCATGGGCTTGACCTGGGATCTTCTGGGCAAACCGTGGTCACCCCATGAGTTTTCCCCTGAAAATCTGATGCCAAGCACTGTGCCATGCCTGTGCCTGTGGCTCCAGGGCTCGCCATCTGGGTGGTCCCTGATGACCCGTGGGTGCCTCCCAGCACCTGGGGAGGCTTATTCCCACCTTGACAGAATCAAGCTTGTCTGTGGGTCTTGGCGAATCCGCTCACTTGCTAAAGAGGGTCCTCTCTTTTCCCCAGGGACTTTGTGAAGGCCTTCATCCAGTTCAAGAAGCCCATCGTGGTGGCGATCAACGGACCTGCTCTGGGCCTGGGTGCCTCCATCCTTCCTCTCTGTGATATTGTGTGGGCCAGTGAAAAGGCCTGGTTCCAGACCCCGTACGCCACCATCCGCCTCACGCCCGCCGGCTGCTCTTCCTACACCTTCCCCAGATCCTGGGCGTCGCCCTGGTAAGCCTCTTCGTCTCTGCGGCACATTTGGGGCACCAGAGCACCCCTCCCCTGTCCTGGTGTTTAGGACATAGCCCTTCATGTGGGTAGAGTCCCAGGCCTGCTCCCTCCCTGTGCAGTCTGCAGGTTGTCTCAGCTTCTGCCTCCCTGGGGTTGCTGCCCGCCCAGCAGGTGGATTGTAAAGTGGTTTGGACTCAGGAGCCGGGGCCGCTTTCTTGCGGCTCGCAGCCTCAGCAGTGGAGGGCGGATGAGGCAGGCACTTTGCCCTGCGATCTCAGCCTCTGCTCTGGCCCATTCCTCCTGGCCCTGGTGGTCACAAAATATTAACATTGCAGAGCGTTGTCTCTTTCATTTCAATCATTTCTGAAACTCCAAGAGTGTTTCCGACTGAGACCTGTTTTTGCCAACTGACTGTGTCCCGTTTGGCTTCTTCCACTGGGTTTCTTCCTTGCATTTCTCCTTCCTGAGATGGTGTCTCTTGTCTCTAAATACATACAGCGTGTGTTTGTCTTCAAATCTCCAACCAGATGCATCCATTAGCCTGTTACCGACCTGACAAATTTCGCTCCTCGGGTGTGAAAGATTGTCCTTTGGGTCATCATGACCCCCCCAGAGGGGAAGCGGGTGCACAGATGCAGAGGCTGGGAGAGCTTGGCATTTCAACATCTGCCTAAGAGCAGCTAAGCGTGCCAGGAAGGGGACGGGAGGGGAGGCTGGTCGACAGCAGTCAGGGAGGGGATTGCACGGTCCGCTGTGGGAAGGAGGCAGGGACTCGTCCTGAAGGAGGGAGGGGCCACGGCCGCCTCGCCCTGATTGTCAGTGGGAGAGCCACTCGTGGGTGTCAGTGGTGGCTGCGCTGTGCCCCGCCTTGCTTAGGACCTTATCCACGTAGCTCCTCCCAGAACACGAATAACAGTGGAGAGAAGTTCTTCAGGGGGCAGAGTGCAGAAGACTCTGCAGAAGGCAGGAGGGGTTTCTGCCCTTGGCTGCTGGGCAGCGCCTGTCTCCAGCCCGGGGCCCCTGGAAAGGATGCATTCTCTGTGTTGGGATCATGTTGTTACTCAGGACCTTTTGGGCAGTTGGTGAGGGAGATGCCTGAAGTGGCTTAAAGGGTGGTGTGGGGGAAACAGAGAGTTTAACGGTTCCTATAAGTGGCAGGTCCAGCAGTAGAGCCCCTGTTGGGGTGCCAGGCCCCAGAATCCCAGAGCCAGCAGGGCTCTTGTTTTCCATCCGCCCTGTCTTTGCAGCTCCTTGTCTCCACGGAGCAGGGATAGACACAGCAGTGGGTGGCCCTGGGCTGAGTGACTTAAGCCGCCAGAGAAGGAGGAAGATTCTTCCCCATCCTCTCCAGCTTGGGGACCTCACAGAGAGCTTTAATGTCAAGAGTGGCTCTTCTGCTTATTCCCATATCAGCCATCAAGGACGGGGTGTCAACTCTGAATTGTCCCCAGTCCCTCCTGGGGGTCTGCCACCAGACACGGGGAGGGGTATTGGGCAGACAAAGCCGCTGTAGGTGCATGACTTCTTTCGGGAATTTAACGGAAGCTGGGGGCCCTCTGCTCAGAAAGATGCATACAGACACAAGCGTTGGCAAATAGGTTCCACGGCATCTTTGGTCCCCAGTTGAGGATGCTGCCTCTGAGAGCTGGGACCACCACCCACAGCACGCTCACTCGTTAACAGGCTCACAGGCGTACCGGCTCTCAGCTTTCTCCTGCCTTTGCTTTTCCAGGCCAACGAGATGCTCTTTTGTGGGCGGAAGCTCACCGCCCAGGAGGCATGCAGCAGAGGCCTGGTGTCCCAGGTCTTCTGGCCGACCACGTTCAGCCAGGAGGTCATGCTGCGGGTCAAGGAGATGGCCTCCTGCAGTGCGGTGGTGAGTTCTGGGTCTCTGCACGCTATTCTCACAGGTGGGGGCAGTGAGACTGGAAGGGAGTGTCCGACTTGCCAGAGGTCACTCAGGGAGTACATGGGAGGCCCTGTGTGATTTCACAGAGGCCGAGTCTCAGTGCTGAGAGCTTACAGAGGGAGACGGTCAGCACCATTACGTGTTCCCACGTCAGGTGCAGTGCGAAAACCTCAGAAGAGATTTATAGCCTGTGGCAGAAGTGGCGCCTTAAAGTTCCCAAACTTGCACAGACACACAAATCATCTACGGGTTTCAAAGAAGGGGAAGAAAGAGCGAATAAGGGCAGGGTGCGAGCCAGCCGAGAGATGGGAAACAAAGTTCCTGCTGCCCTGGAACCTCATTTCTCCTGCCCGCCCAGCGCGCGGCACATTTAAAGTCTACAGTTAAACTCTGAAGACTCCTTGAAAACTGGATGAGTGAGTAACACCTCCGTGGAGGCACCGGGTTTTAACTGTCGACTTTATCTCATAAAAGTCGCTCTGAGCCCGGCGTGGGAATTCCCCGGGGATGGGGGAGAAAGGGCAGGGCAGGAGAAAAGGTGCTCTGAGAGCAGAAGGTCCGGACACTCTCTGTGCTCCAGCGTCACGGGGAGCTGGGCTGGACTGTGGGGCCCAAGCGGTCACCCCTCCTTCTCCCAGTCTACCCTGAGTCCCCGCCCGTGGCCACTCACCTCCCGATTGCCCCTGCAAGCCTTTACAGACACCCACTGTGCCAGCGCTGCCTCCAGGAAGCCTGTGGCCCCAGGGACGGTGCAGGGTGGGGACAGCCCTGCCTTCTTGGTGGGCGTTTGTCATGGGCCGAGCCCTTTGCTCAGCTGTTTATGTGGATTCTTTTTAGTCTTCCCGATGACTCTGGAAGCCATCTCTTTGCCCAGAACTCTCTCCTGCGGTTTTAGCCCCAGAGATCTCAAGTCCCAGGAAATTGCATGAGCCCAGGCAGACAGGGGGTGGTTGGTGCCATAGGGGCCGCTGTCCGCAGGGGGTGGGGGTAAGTGGTGTGAGTGAGGGCACGTGGGGTTCAGGCAGTGGCTCCTGGTGGTGTGAGCTGGTGCACAGTGTTTTGGGGGCCATGAGGCTGAAAAGGCAGGAGGACAAAGACCCCAAGGCTCCCCTGAGGAGTCTGACCTCTGGGGGAGCTCAGACAAAACCAGCTTTTGAAGAAGTCCTGCAAGGAAGACTCTCCTGTCCACAGATAGGAGTTCAGGAGCTTTGGGGTGATTCACCCCAGACAGGAATCTCCCCCAGAGCCCCCAGAGATGGTGGTCTTTGGAGAAATTTGGGGGAGGGAAGAGGTGTCCTTCATCAACCGGCCCCTTCTTACCACCCGTGAGCCTCCATCCCAAGCTGAAGGATATGGTCACTGCCCACTTCCAGCCTGCTTGAGCAAGGGAGCTCTTGTCTTGCTTTTTCTGTTTGAAAGCACTTGGTGAGACTGAGAACTGAAGTCCCCACATCCGCAGAGGATGGGGAGGCGAGTAGAAGGATGCTCGGACACTTTGCTGCCAGCTGTGCCTCTGCCAGACTGAGGCAGCCGTGGGGCCTGCAGGATCAGCCAGGGGTTTGCAGGGCATGTCCACCGGGCAGCCGTGGGCACATCCGCTTCCCTGAGCTCGGGTCCTTCACCTGTAACACGGGGATAAACATACTGCCTGTCTGTGGAGTGCGCCTGAGGTGGACATAAAGGACTGCGTGGAGGGCGCCTGTCAGAGCCGCCAGCTAACGGTGGTCGCAGTGGCTCTGCTGTTGCTGTGATTGCTGCGGTTGCTCTTGCTCATGATCGTGATGATTATTGCTGTTTTTGCCACGCTGGCTGTGTGTTACTAATACTCAGATCAGTAATGCTGCTGCCATGTACTGCTGCCGTATGGCTGTTGCCGGCGTAACACTGCGGTTCTCTTACCACTGTTACATTGCTGCCTCCACTGACGTTACTGTTATCACGACGATAATACTACGGAATTCCTGCTGGCACTGTTGCCGCTCGTTCCTGCCATTTATTGCCATTGTTATTATCTGCTATTGCAAGGGTTGCCGCTTTTATTACCACTGCTATTACTGCTAAGCCTGAACAAGGGACATTGCTGTTGAGGTGGGTCCTGTGGGTACTTCGGCAACCCGTCAGTTCATTATCTTACTCTGTGATCCCAGCCATTCTTGAGTTAGGTAGCGCACGGAGATTAAAGCAGCATTTCCCCAAATTTTTTCCTGACATCCATAGGAAGTGATACTGAGTATCTGTCACCCTTGGGTAAAAGACCAAGTCCTTGCAGTCGGGGTTAACGCAGGTCCCATTCATCCATCCCAGGGACTGAGGGCTTGACTTCTGGGCACATGTGAAACCTGTTCCTGGTGTTGCCAAGGGGCAGGGGCCTGGGAAGCCCGGGACCACAGGAGGCGCCTCCTCTGGCTGTGGACATCAGAAGGTTACCCAGGCCAAGTACGTCCCTCGGGAGCAGAGTTCCTGGCGCCTGGCTGATGAGGCTCGTGCATTTCCCTGCAGGTGCTGGAGGAGTCAAAATGCCTCGTGCGGAGCTTCCTAAGGTCGGTGCTTGAAGACGTGAATGAGAAAGAATGCGTCATGCTCAAGCAACTCTGGAGCTCTTCCAAAGGCCTGGATTCCCTCTTCAGCTACCTGCAGGACAAAATTTACGAAGTCTGAGGCCCAGCACCACAGGGCCCCTGACTTCCAGCTCTGCCCCTGTGTTTCAGAGATTGGAGCCCAGTGTATGCTCGGCTGAGGAGTCTGTCCAGGTGTCTCTCTGTCCCTAGGGTTGTGTCCATTTCCTTGTGTTCTTTGGTTGCTCCTCATTGGTTTGGTTTTGTGTAATGATGGGAAACGCAGTGTGCTTGGCCTCCTGCCCCGTGTCTGCACCTCAAACCCCAACTGGCTGGAGGGCCATTGAGGGCTGTCTCTTCCCAGGCCTTTGCCAGGCGCCCTTGTCCTGCCCCACTTGCTGAGATGCACCATCCTTGACCAGGAAGGAAGACCAGTCCCCTCACCCCACCAGTCCTTCTGACTCAGGCTGTGTCTACACAGTGCCTCTGACGTGGAGACTCAGCTGCCATGGCTCTCTGTGGCTAAGGGCAGATCCAGTGACCGGGGGATGACCAGTCTTAGGGGATTTTCCAGAGCAATGAGCAGAACACTTGTGTGGTGCCGGCCTCAGTCTCCTCTCTGATGCACGTCTGTGTGACTTTTAGGGCTTGGTCTTAACAACCCAACCGAGTGATTTACAAAACCCAGATATTGTACATTTAGGAGCGTTTTGTTAAATATATATTTTTAAAACAATGTAAGTGGAAATTCTGATAATTTATGTGTATTATATGTAAAGCTAGTTTTGCAACACACACAAACTACTAGGAAAGTGGTTTTTTCCCCCTTTAATCAGACTTATTTAATTTATTTATTTTTGTTTATACGTTACGGTATCTGTTGTTCACACAGATACTATTTTCATACTGCCCTAGACCAAATCCCATACAGGGTTCAAGCTGTTTGGTGCATTCTAGCAATGAACCGCGTAGATGTAAAATTCAGAGAGAGAGAAATGGGATTGCTAGGATTAGAAGGAACGGCTCTGCACCAGATTCTCTGCATATGAAACAGCTCTGTGGTCACTGAAGACTTGTTCTAGGAGAAATCATGGAAGGGTCTTCTCTTTGCCCTGCTTCCTCTAAGGAGATAAAGGGGCCTCCCGCCTGAATGGTCCTGAGACACAGCCAGTCCCTAATCCCTGGATGCCAGGAACAGGTGGCACTGGGCCCCCTGGAGGTTGCATACTACCGAGGGACACTCTTTCCTTCGGGGCTTGACTTTCAGAGTCCCCTTTCTCATGGGCAGTGGTGTCTGGTTGGGGCCTCCCAGAGAGGTGGGGGAGAGTCCCCGCTCTGTGGGGCTGTCAGCAGCAGGGCTAGGTCTCCTTTCTGCCTCCAGAAGTTCTGTTTTCAGGCTCTTTACTCCCATGAGGAAGCAGTAACCAGGGATTAGGCCTCTGCCCATGGGCCCCAGAGGGGCCCCAGTGTTTGTGTTCAGGCTGGCAGCCCAAAGTCCCCAGATCGGCCATGGGGGAGGAGAGGTTTTGGTTTGGGGCCTTGGATTTGGTTGCAGAGGAGAAGGTCAGCATCAGGGCTCAAGCAGAGAGGTTACAGGGCCATGTTCTTCTGCGTGGGGGTCACACCAGAGGAAGTTTGGTTCTCAGAGTGGTAGGATCTTTCCATTTCCACCCCAGCCCGCGAGTGTTCTCAAGGACCTCCACTTGCCCCTCTCCTCTGCCCTCTGCCAGTCCCCAGCCCCTCCCAGCCCTTCCTCGGAGAGGGTGGAGGGGAGCGATGAGAGCTGGGCCAGCCGAGGGAGGGAGGGTGGCTGAGGGAGGGTCATTGCTGTGGTTCCCTCTCCCTCTCCCGGTCCTCTCCCCTCCTCTGGAGGCAGGTGGACACCCTGGGCCGGGCAGGTGGAGAGGACTCATGGTGCTGAGCTTTGTATTTCGGAGGACAGGTGGAGTCTCTGCACTTGAACCTGGGTTCTCCATCCTTCAGATGGTCTTGGCTCCCTCTGCAGAAAGCCCCACTCCTTTTCCTGTGACCTCAAGAGAGTCAGGGAAGAGCACACGTCTTACTTGCTTCTTCCTTCAGCGGGGAGACAGCTGCCTTGGCTAAATCCATCCACAGGAAGATGAGTTGAAGTCCTGTGTACACCACCCTCACCCCCTGCCCACCACCGTGGGCCACGCGGGATCCTGTAGGAACTGTTACTATAGGGAAGCACCTCCCTTTGCCCAGATGCCTGTGGTCACATCTCTATTTGGGTTTGTCTCCTCCTTTGAGAAAGCTAATGTGTGCTCTGCCAAAGCCCCTGGACAGCCTCGTTCTTGGCAGGTAATCTCTCTCCCATTGCTAAGTCATCTAAAGAAAGAGCACCTTGCTTTCTGTTTACCTTCTAGGGACAACCACTTCATCGTCTCTAGAAGCAGAGTTAGGATTCCTGTTGGATGGAGATGGAAGTCAATGTTTGGAAATTTCTTGGGCTCAGTGCCCATCTTTGTCCCCTGCCAGAAAAACCAGAAGTGTTTTAGCTTTGGACTAAAACGTAGCTTTGGATCATCAAATCCAAACTTCTAAATACCTCCAAGATCTCTGATGATAAGGTAGGAACGTGAAACCATCACTCAGGTGGAATGCCTGGGCAGGTTCCACGTATAAGAGGAGATGTTTTACCCGACAGTCTGTGTTTCGGCTGTTTCCGTACAGTCAGTTCAAGAAGGATATTCCACAAATTGGGCAAAAGTCAGTTTAATCTGTTGGCTACAGGGTAGACCAAACCACTGAGTTTTTCACTTTCTGAATAGTTGCTTTGATAATGCAGAGATGAGATCCAGGTAACTTACGGCCAACCGACACGGGTTGTCCACTTAACGGCTGACACGGGTTGAAATTCGCCAATCCTGTGGCTGTGGCATGGTTTGTCCTCCATAGCCTTCTTGAGATGGGGCCCAGGTTTTCATTTCTTATCTTCTACCCCAGAACCTTCTCTCCATCCGTACAATCCTTTCTCCCCTCTCTCTACTCTGTCTTGCCCCCTCCCCACCCAGTCAGTCATGTCCCAGAGCCTGGGCAGGTCTTAGAGGAATTGTACTTGGTCTTGGCAGCCCCGTCCTGGGGTTGCCTTTGGGAAAGATGAGGGTACTTCTTTAGTCAAGAAGTCTTCTGGACAGTACACCCTGTGCCATCCTGTGAGGCATGCATAAGGACTCCCTTCTCCTCCAGCCCCTGGTGATTAGCATCCAGGGCCTTGCAGTGGAAGCATCTGAGTTAACAGCATGGGTCAGGAGGGCTTTTTGGAGAACTTTGCAAAGATGGTCAGAGCTCCTCACCATTTGGAATGGCTCAGCCTAAGGCTGATATACCCATATATCCTTTCCTGCTCTGAAATAATGTCTGTGGGTGAAAACCATAAAAAAAATGACCCTCTAGGAAATGAAATTGGAAAACTCTAAGAAGCTAGTAGAGAATTGATTTAAAATATTATTCTTGTTTGATATAAAGTAAACTGGGAAGTGTTCTCTCTGAAGCATGAAAATATGTTTTTCCCATGTGGAGTTTACTATAAGGATGGAAAAATGATAATCACACTAGACTTTGACCAATGCAGCTCTATTTCCAGATGTCCATGTTGAGAAATAGCCTTCACTGGATGCTCAGTTGCATTTCCCATGATTAACTGTTGGTTTAAAAAATTTTGTACACTTTTTTAATTTTAAATTTAGTCACATTCATATAATTTTTCAAGCCAGTTTCTGTGGAAATTTTTTTAACAAAGAAAAATATAGAAACACCTTCAGATCTTCCTAGGTGAATATTTAAAATGCAGAATTGCTTCTCTTCTGTGTTTCTGTATTCAGATACTGAGATCTGTTGTATATATTAGTTTAGACATCCTCACTAATATACACAGTATTTAAGACTCTAAATGAGATTTCTTAAGTATTTTATTTTATTCTCTGTAAATGGTTTTGTATGATCTTTAAAAATCTACACTTTGCTTTTGTAGATATTTAAGGGAAACCATTTGGGGGTTGTCTTGCATGTATATTTTTGTTGTAGATAAGTGTTGCTTAGTTATTTCTGCAAATTTTGGTTGAAATGCTTACAGACTTTAATACAGTATATATATTTTCAGAATATAAACTTTTATATTTCTGTGGTAAGTTAGGATCTGCGTTTTAGGCAATCTTTTCCATTAATATCACTTGTTCTTTCAAGAAATAGCATTCTGGTTTGGTGCCAATGGTTTTCTGTTTTTGTTTTTGTTTTTTCCCCATTAGACTTGAGTGCTCCTAAATTGTTAGAGAGCCGGTTAATTTTCTTTTTTCAAAGTAATTGAGTTTGAAAAAATGTATTGAATTTGTGAATAAGCCTTACCATTAGGATCAGTAAAATTTTCCAGCCTTTGCAGCTATGTATGTAGTTGAGGATCTCCCCATAAATTCTCACTGTGTGGCAGTTGATGGAGTCTGTGAACAGAGCCTTAAGCTTGTTGCAAAAAAAAAAAAAAAAAAGGTAAAGATACGGGTTGTTTTTTTAAGCAGTGTAAGCCATGTGGATAGACTCTGTGCGGTCTGTAGAGCATGGCTAATGTGGAGAGTGCGGTTGAGCTGACGGCAGCAGGGACCAGTTAGGCACCGTGGTGATTGTCTTTGGCCATACGAAGGGGCCCCGGACAGGCATTGTGGAGCCCCCTGTGTGCTGTTCACGTGGTGTAGACACAGCCACAGGGAGGGCCGCTGGTCCGTCGTTTGTTTTGAACCAATGGCATTTCCTGCTGCTGACCTTGGCAGTTGACCCCAGGTTCCTTGCAGGTGACCTGGGAACGTCCAGTCTGGCTGCGGTCAGCACTCCTTGAGAGATGTTAACAAAGTTTACATGTGAGTCTTACTGTGTAGACAATCTGAAGTCGATTTCAGTTATATCATCCGCATTCCCACATGAGCTGAATGTCTTGTCAGTGAAGTAGGTGTGTTAAGCCATACTGAGCCTGAAGCAGGGCAGAGGCAACCTAGGTGCGCAACATACGCGTCAGCTGAGCCAGTCTCAGCCCACTCTGGGCTGTTTGAATGGGGCATAAGTCGTGGAGCTCACTGGATGGACATCTACCAGGGTCTGATAAAACCAAGTAAACTCTGAAAATTAAACTTATTAAAAAAATGATTCTTTCTCGTTGACCCTGCTCTGTAGTTACCTCCTGGTTCTCCTTATCAAGGTTTCAAAGATGATACTGAGACCAGGGCTGTAGAATGGCTAAAGTCAAGTTATTCGGTTCATCTCCAAATACGTGTTCATAAAGCCAACCTATCTCCCACTAGGATGGAGACTGGCTTCAGATATTTGCAGTGTGTGTGTGTCAATCAGAAAAACTGACATCTAGGTTTTAGCCTCTGCTCTGACCCCTCTGTGGGTTGACCCTCCCTCATTGGCCCAACACCTGGCCTCACTTTGGAGCTCATTACGGTGACTCTGGGCAGTTTGGAGGGTGTGGAATTTTCCATATAGTATTTAATGTGCCCCTGTGCCATTAGTCCCAGCCTGAAGTCATTTGCTGATGCCCATGTTGACAGGATTGTGAAAATATTGCCTTTCATAAAACCAAGGACCAAAGAATTCCATTATTCCAGCAAAGCACGAGTTCCATCGGTTGTGGGCACATTTAGGCAGAGGTGTGCATGCCTCATGGCACAGAGGATCTGCCCCCATCCACCAGCCTCGTGCTCCCCCTGGCTGGCCCTACAGAGGGATTTGTTGTCCCCTTGCAAAGGCTCTGAAAGATGAGTTTCTCAGATTGAAACACACTGTCCCAGGCGGGTGTTTCTGCTGTGTGATCCCAGCCTTTGTCCATGTCAGTAGCGTAGAGAGTGGAAGTCTGGCATTCTACAGGGTCCCTGACCAGTGTAGGATTTGTCCATCTGTGTAGACGCCTCCAGTGCGTGTTCTTCAGACGTGTCTACACTGAGCAGCCAGATCCTACAGTTGCCAAATTTCCACCTCCTTTTGTTCTCCATCAACCCATTCTGCTTCCTGTTTAGCCCTGGAAGAAATCTCTTCACTTCTCACACTAGGTAGACGCTCCATGCTCATCCACAATGAAACCATTCATCCATCGGCCGGCTGAGAAATGATCTGATACGGAAGAAGTGGGATTCTAGTGGTAAGGCTTATTACCAAACCTCTGATAATGAAGCAGGCTACCAAAAAATGTATCCGGCCCACCCTGGGAGTGTTCAGATTTGATCATGGATCTAGCACACACACCAAAATCCAAGGAGACCTTTGCAAATTAGGCTACTCGTTTTCTCTCACCAGGTTATCATGGGAAAGTCTTTAACTAGTTCTGAATATCTGTAGGTATGAGTACTTCATAGACTTATAAAGCAGGTACACCGCCCCTTTCTCACCATGCTGTAAATATTACCCGAGACTGGGTGCAGTACTGAGGGATAATAATCTTCTGATTTATCAAATGCTGACTGTCTAGAGCAAATTGTACACTCTCTTTGTGAATGGTCCTGTAACGTGTATGAACACATTTCTGGGTGCCTTAGAAGTTGTATTTTTCATGTGTGCTAATATGCAGTATTTATACATCGTGAGAAGCTGCTTTGAATAAAAAGGTTGAAACTTGGTGTGCGTTCACTCGTGTCCTCCCTTTGGCAGCCTGGCAGGTGAAGTTCACAGATGAGTTCTGTCGTTTCCACACAGAGACGTTTCTGAGGTCGCCAGGGGGTTGCAGAATCTGAAGCTTCTAGGTTGTATCTGGGTTCCTGGGGAGCAAAAGTACCTCCCACCCACATTTACCTTCAGCTTCAGTAATTCCGGCTGGTGGATTGCTGGGGTGGGGGGCAATAGGTTGGTAACAGAGGACCTGGAAACGGGGAGGGATGCAGGTAGGATTTGTCAGAAATTGGTAGGAGCACCCACCCCTTCCCTGGCCCACCCAGCATGTTTCTTTGCATAGCGATCCCTCCTCACTGGAGATAAACCTCTGCAGAGCTTGGTTTTATATAATCCCAGCTGCACACGTGACTCACGAGCACATTTGTCACTATGGAATTATATGAAGTCTGTTCTCTTTGCCTTGGTCGTCACGTCATGGCTCTCAGGAGAAGCACGCTGCTGAGGATGCCCAGCTCTGGAGACGACATGGAGGCCCCAGGAAAGAGCAAGAAGTCTGTCAGGGGCTCAAGGCAGCAGGGAACTCTGTGGAAGGGATTACCTGTCCATCCATCCAGCGACGGTGTTGAGCCCCCAGCTCTGCCTCCGAGGCCACGCCAGTGCCAACAGCCACAGATTACTCAGACAGTCCCTGCCATGCAGAATCTTGGGGTCCAGGAGTGTGAGAAAGACATGTCATCCTGCCTTAATTCTCAGACTGTCCACAATGTGGTACTGGAAAGAAGAGCTTACATAATCTCCAACACCCTCAGAATCTAGAGGATGGTGCGGTGTTGCTAGTTTCCATTGAATCCGCATCCAGTGGCGTGGACCAGCCAGCCTGGGCTGGAGCCCAGGGTTGTCCCACTGACGGCCCCCTTCCCTTTTTCTTGTTCTTGGTGGCATCAGCATTGTCTTGCGTGCCTCTCTGCCCTTTCTCTGAAGTCCTGACTCCATCCTGAGCAGTCAAGATCAAACCTGGAAACTCCTTTGCTCCTGACTGCGTCTGGTCCTTCCAGAAGACTGGATGAAGCCTTTCAGATGTTTCAGGTGAAGCGTCTGTAAGACTAACCCTTCTTCTTTTGACTGTCTCTCCCAGGCTACCTTTGATGTTATGTGATACTGAAAGAAGCTCTCACCCAGTAGTGAGAAGAACTGAGCTGAGGGTCTCACGTGGTCAGACACATCAACAATTAAATGGACTGCCAGTATGTTGAATGAACAGTGATGGAGTATAATCCCCAAATTTTGTCTCTCACTGTCTCTTTAAGTTGGGTTAACTGGATAATCATCTCCTAGATGAAAACACAGGCTGTCAGTTCAGTTCAGTCACTCAGTCGTGTCTGACTCTGTGCGACCCCATGGACTGCAGCACACCAGGCTTCCCTGTCCATCACCAACTCCCAGAGCTTGTTCAAACTCAGTGTCCATCGAGTTGGTGATGCCATCCAACCAGCTCATCCTCTGTCATCTCCTCCTCCTGCCTTCAGTGTTTCAGTAAAGAATACAATGTCACAAACACAATGTCAGTTCAGTTGTCAAAGATGGTTATGTTCCATTTAAGCATCAATGCTTCCAGTTTCATTCCGTGTCAAGAGTTCACTCATTCTCACTGACTCATTTCCTTTCCTGGTTGGGTTAGGGAGCGCTCGAAAGATTTTATAAGGACCAAGTGGTGCTGTTGTCACATGGGGGCTTTCCTTCTCTGGGCCCCATAAATGTTTATACTGACTCTCTTTCAGGGAACCCATATGGGTGGGTTTCTTGGTGATTTCTTCAGTTGATGGTGGCCAGGCTCTTACAGTTGCCAGTAAACTCTGTGTCGTCAGCACATCACTCCCTCCTCAGTCCCTAGGAGTCTGGGGTCCACTGCCAGCTGTAGGATAAGATGATAAGATGATCCCGCATGCCTAGACCCCATCTGGCTCAGGGGAGCATTCATGAAACCTCTGTTCACACAGATCAAGGACTGCAGGCTGAATCCCAAACAGCAGCGACTGCCTCCCTGGTGGGCTAACTAGTCAGCTAGTTGGCCTCTCTTTCACTGAATTTCTCAGGCACGAGTCAGATGCCAATCTACTGTGTTACCTAAGTTTTAGGGGATACATATAAATTGCTAAAGCCTCATTCCCATGGATGGAGGAGCCTGGAAGGCTGCAGTCCATGGGGTCGCTGAGGGTCGGACATGACTAAGTGACTTCACTTTCACTTTTCACTTTCCTGCATTGGAGAAGGAAATGGCAACCCACTCCAGCATTC
Source organism: Nanger dama (assembly GCA_917880005.1). Lineage (NCBI taxonomy): Eukaryota > Metazoa > Chordata > Mammalia > Artiodactyla > Bovidae > Nanger > Nanger dama. Next base: position 6,762,541 of record CAKJTW010000012.1, on the reverse strand, counting down.
TTGCCTGGAGAATCCCAGGAACGGGGAGCCTGGTGGGCTGCTGTCGATGAGGTCGCACAGAGTCAGACACGACTGAAGCGACTTAGCAGCAGCAGCATTTCCTTTGACTTCAGATGAAAGGGGAGGCCCTCTCACTCACTCCAGGGTGTGTATAAAGTGTGTGTGTGTGTGAAGGGGTGGTAGGTAGCATGCTGCTGCTGCTGCTAAGTCACTTCAGTTGAGTCTGACTCTGTGCAACCCCATAGACAGCAGCCCACCAGGCTCCCCGTCCCTGGGATTCTCCAGGCAAGAACACTGGAGTGGGTTGCCATTTCCTTCTCCAATGCATGAAAGTGAAAAGTGAAATGAAGTCGCTCAGTCGTGTCCGATTCTTAGCGACCTCATAGACTGCAGCCCACCAGTCTCCTATATCCATGGGATTTTCTAGGCAAGAGTACTGGAGTGGGGTGCCATTGCCTTCTCCTTAATAGATGTTAGATTCATACATTACATCCCAAAATGATTCAGGCTCTTGCAAGTGGTGGTTTCAACATGCTGGCAGGTCTTCATATGGGAGACACATGCTGTACAGCCTCGTGGGTTGGGCTGAGGACTCAAATTTCCACTCTAAGGGAGGTGAGAGGGCTTAGGAAGGAGGAGCCAGGACTGACTTGTGCTTTTAGAAGATTTGCTGTAGTTTTGGGCAAAAGGAGCTGAGAGCAAGGGCACCCAAAGGAGACTTTGGTAGTTGTCTGCCCTCAATGAAAGCTTGAATTGGGGATGGTTCAGTTGAGGTAATAGGAAGGAGTGACATCCTGAGTGTATTTTGAAGGCAGACTTAGAAAGAACAAGTCAAGTTTGGTCCTGGGATTTGGGGTTGCCCCCTAACTGAGGCAGGGACAGCTCTGGGGTTTAGCGGGGGCAGATCTGAGTTGGGGTGTTTGGAGCTCAGCTGAGTCCTGGCATCATATGCACAAGGTGTTCGAACTTGCTTAGCCACTGGGGATTACAACTGTGCTCGCCTTCTAGGGAGTTTTTAAATGATTAAATGAGATTTATAAAAACATATGTATATATGTGACTATATGAATATGTGAGAGTTTATATGAGATTTATTTAAACATACAAAGGACACTAATATATAAGATTATGTATATTTATAAGAGTTGGCATGAAGTCTTTTTAATGATTAAATGAGATTTGCATAATTATATAGTCTCTAGAACAGTTGCTAACATAGTCCGTATTTAATGGTTAAGTGAGATTTTCTTACATATGCAAAATTTATATAAATGAGATTTATATATAAGTATCATATATAAATTTTAGAGATTATATATAATTATCATTATATGTGGGCTCAGATAGTAAAGAATCTGCCTGCAATGTGGCAGACCTGTGTTTGATCCCTGGTTGCTGCTGCTGCTGCTGCTAAGTCCCTTCAGTTGTATCTGTCACTTGTTGGGAAGATCCAAATGGCAACCCACTCCAGTATTCTTGCCTGGAGGATCCCATGGACAGAGCAGCCTGGAGGGCTACAGTCCACGGAGTCGCAAAGAGTCAGACACGGCTGAGTGGCTAGCATACGCACACACATACATATGCAAATGAGGTTTTATCTATGTACAAAATGTTTAGAACAGCTGTTGGCATATAGTCACTTTTTAAAATTGAAATATAGTTGAATTACAGTGTTGTGTTAATTAATGCTGTACAGCAAAGTGACTCCGTTGTACATAGACATCCTTTTGTAATATTCTTTTCCATTATCACAGGATATTGCATGTGGTTCCCTGTGCTCTGCAGTAGGACTCTGTTGTTTACGCATTCCATGTATAACGGTCTGCATCCGCCAGTCCCAGATTCCCAGTCTGTTGCTCCCCCCTCGCCCTCCTCCCTGAATCACCAGTCTGTTCTCCATGTCCATGAGTCTGTTTCTATTTCATAGGTATGTTCCTTTTGTCATATCTTAGATTCCACATATAAGTGATCTTATATGGTATTTATCTTTCTCTTTCTGACTTTATTTAGGATGATAATCTGTAGTTGCATCCAAGTTGCTGCATAGGGCCTTATTTTGTCCTTTTTGCCTGAGTACTATTCCTTCTTCTATATCCATTCATCTGTTGATGGATATTTTGTTTCATGTCTTGTCTATGTGCATAGTCACTCTTTAGTGATGAAATGAACTTTACATATATGCATGAGTTTATATATATGTATATTAGATTCATTTAAAGTGTGAGATTAAGTAGGTGCTTACCTGCATACATATACAAACACACTCTCATCTTGAGGACAATTGTTGGTAAAGCATTGCTACTGAATCAAGAGTAGCCTTATCAGTCCTTATGCTGGTGAAGGCCGGGCGAGAGACTGGGTTACGTCAGTCGGGCACTCGGGTACGTCTGTTAGATGGGGGAAACGCAGGTCTGGGCTCAGGCAGAAGTTGGGTAGGAAATGTAACATCCCTCTGCTCTCCCAGGTGAGAACTAGTCTCTGCTGGTGGCTGAATGGACACTTCCCCAGAGAAGGCCCCTGGCTGTGGTGCCGTGGCACACCCTTTTCCTCACTGGCCCCGCGTCCTCCTGCATGTGGGGCTCAGGCTGCTGCCTCTCTTAAGGTTATTGGGAGGATTTGATGAGCACGTGTGCGAGGCCTGATGCCCTTTTCCTTGGGGATTCCCTAAGGTGGTCCCGTCAGAAGCTCTTGGCTTCTGAGGTTTCCAGTGAGGTCTGTACTTCTCCATCCTCCAAATCCCTTCCTGGAAACCCAAGGATGGTCTAGGAGCCTTCCTAAGTTGGGGGTGAGAACAAGAGCCCTTTGGGCACCCAGGCAAGTTGAGAAATCAGCGTCCAGGAGCCGACAGGCTTCATGGGGGCACCAATCTGGGGTGACTGGGAGGTTCAGGGCAGAGAGTGGGAGGGGGACACTTTATAGGGCAGCTGCCGTTTTGTCCAGGGATCAGGAGGAGACTGTCCAGGGCACCAGGCAGGCAGGAAGCACCAATATGTGTATGTAAATCAGTGAAAATTCCTCCTCCAAGGCTGTCAGTTTGTGAGAAATGTGGCGAGATCTTGCTGAGAAGTGACTGGAGAGATCAACGGCAATGACGGCAATGGAAAGAGCATGATGCATATGCTTGTTACACAAGCAGAAAATCTTGCATTTAAGTCTCTGATCTGACTTCATTGAATGGCAATCTTCATTTCCTAATCTGTGCAATGGGCACAATAACTCTCACTGCAGGTCATTATGATGCTCATGCAAGCTGAAGGCAGAAAGTGCCCTCAGTAGAGCTGGCACGTAGTAGGTGTCCTATACATGTTGATTGCCTGATACCTACCTCCTCCCCTTCCCCATCTTTAAAGCAGTGGAAACCTGTCTGGAGCACAGGGAGGAGCAGACAATGCAGACTGGGAGGCAGCAAGGGTCTCCGCAAGTCAGTCATCAGGGACTGACATTCAAGCTGGTGTCATTCAGGAAGTGGCAGGAGACCCCACCCACGTGGGACCCCCAGCCAGATGGTGACTTGGGGGTGTAACTTAACCACCTGGATTAAGGGCCTTAACAATGATTTGTGGCTGTAGGACAGTTGGGGTCCACGGGCTTAGCCACCACGTGCAGAACACACACACGCTAAGAGAGCACTTGTGGACTCGCCTGGGGGGGCAGGGGTGGGGGACGCATGTCCTTGGGATTTTCCATCTATTGTCAAACGTGGAGCCCTGGGCTCTGCCAGGACAGATGGCAAATGAGCTGTCTCGCGGTGCCAGGGGGCCCGATGGGTTCTAGCTTCAGGCCACACTCGGTGTCCCAAGACGCCTCCTTGTCTCGCGCAGACACACTTGTTTACACTTTCACTTCCAAAGAGGGGCCCACAGGCTGCTCTCACAGCCATTTGGATGGTAACAAGCAGTTACTGACAAAAGAAGAGAAAACTCAGACGTTGTGGGCCAGTTCCTGGCAGAGGAGATCTGTGGTTGACAATTTTTTTTTTTTAAGAAGTCTTGTGGTTGTGTCTTTAAGATTGTATCTCCTCTTGGCCACATTTCCTGTTTGATTGCGGAGTCTTTTCCTCCCCCTTCTCCTCCTCCCGCTGTCTTGCACTGGTTGTAGAATTATCATCATAGCAATGGCCAAGAGGAAGCTGGGAGAGCCTGGCGTCTGGCGTCAAATGGAGCTGAGCGCACATTCTCCCTCCATCATGGTGTGATGTCATGTGATGACTCAGCTCCTTTTGCCTTCGGCACCTCTTCTAGATTTTGTTTGTTTGTTTTAAGAGTGAAGAAATATTGTAGGCAGACGCTTTACCATCTGAGCCACCAGGGAAATCCATATGCGGACACATAACTGAAAAACGTGTACTCATTTTGTACCCAACTTCTTTGCCTGCCTCAGTCTAATAGGAGAGAAAAACTGGGCCTCAGAGAGGTGAAATAACTTGCCCAAGGACACACAGTAGTGAGCAGTGAGTGGGAATTCCAGTGTTTTTCTGTCCTTTCATTCTAAAATAATTTGACTTACAAGAAACTTGCAAAAATTGTACACCCCCAATTACACATACCCTTCACCCAGATCCCCCAAATGATAACGTCTTGCATAATCATGGCACAGTTTTAAAAATAAGAAATTAACGTTAACAACAACATTATGATCTGATTATTTAGACTTTACTGATTGTCCCATGATTGTCCTTTTTCTGGTCCTGAATCCAATCCAAGGTGACGCATCACATTTAGTTCTCCTGATTCCTCTTTAACCTGGAGCATTTCCTTCACCTTTCTGAGAATTTTCTTGACCTTGACAGTTGGAAGAGAATATAAGAAGCTAGTTACGTTTGGCAGTTTGGGGTTTGTCTCCTCTTTCCCCGTTACTAAATTCAGGCTGTGCATTTTGGGAGGAGGGTCACAGAAGCCACGTCATGTCTCTCTGAGCGCATCGCAGCGGGGCCATGTGTTCCCTTACTGATGATGTCAACTTGATCATTTGGGTTTAGATTCCAAGGCTTCTTTTCTTTTGACTGTACCATGCTACCAACAATCTGATTTCTATATACTGAACTCAAGCTGTCAGCCGATCCTGCCATTAAAGCAGTTGAAAATAATATTAAATGATACCGCAACTCAAGATGTTGCTTTTATTCTGTGAGTTTCCTTGAGGGAAAAACCCAATTTTGAATCTTTGGCACTTCTGTGGCTTGCACAGAGAGAAAGCCGAGATGCTGTTTGTTGAATGAAAATAAATAAAATCATGAACATATGAGTGAATGGGATTCTCAGTTCAGGTTGAGGGCAGGAATATATACCTTATATATCCCTTTACTTTCTATATTGCCTACAAACAGAGGGTACTCAATTAAATATGAGTGAATGGAACTAACACTTCCAAGTGGATATTTCCTGACTTACAAGAAGAAGGGGAAAATATCTATTTTGTATTGTAAAAAATTAAAAGTATTTTTTTTTTCACAGCTCTTTTTATTAAACAAAGGTATTTCTGCTTTGATTCTGGGTGTGTAAAAATAATTTTCTTATCTTTGGTTGTTTGTGGTGTTTCCCCAGATGGAGACCATAACTGTTTAAGAAAGCTGGTTAATAATTCGGGCCTGTGGTAGGCAGAATACTGAGATGGCTTCAAGATTGCCACCCGATATAATCCCCTGTTGTTGAGTGAGGTGGGCCTGCTCTAACCAGTTGAACCATCAGGAGACTAGAGGTCAGAGATGGAGTATTCAGAGGTTCAGACTTGAGAGGCCAAAGGGAGAGAGTCATATGGTAGGGAATGGCAGGAGGGTTCTAGGAGCTGAGATCAGCCACCAGTCAGTGGCTTGTAGCAAGAAAACAGGGACCTCAGTCCACAAACACAAGGCCCTGAATTCTACCAATACCCTGAGTGAGATTGGAAGGGGATCTGGGCCTCAGATGGGACCCAAACCCATTGACACCTTAATTTTGCCTCATGAGACCTTGAGCAAAGAACTCAGCTACACTGTGCCCCAACGCCCAGACCCATGGAAATGGAGATGGTACATTTGTGTTGTAAGTGGCTAAGTTTGTAATACATTACACAGCAATAGTTTGGCCTTTTCTGAATGTCACATAGTTGGAGTTGTGCAGTATGTAGCTTTTTCAAATGGGCTAATTTCACTTAAGTTTCCTCCATGGCTTCTTTGTGACTTGACAGCTGCTTTTTTTTTTTTTTTTTTTACTGCTGAATCAACTTGAGGCTCTAAGAATCACATGGCCAGGAAATGGCAGAATCATCCTTTGAACCTAGCTCTAGTTGAGTCGTGAAAGTGAAAGTGAAGTCGCTCAGACGTGCCCAACTCTTTGCAATTTCATGGACTGTAGCCTACCTACCAGGCTCCTCCCTCCATGGGATTCTCAGGCAAGAGTACTGGAGTGGGTTGCCATTTCTTTCTCCAGGGGATCTTCCTGACCCAGGAATCGAACCCAGGTCTCCCACATTCCAGGCAGACGCTTTAACCTCTGAGTCATAAACCCACATGATTTCTTCTGGAGGTCACAGCATGGGGTGGTTCCTGTACCTCGGAAGAGGTGAGGGTGGTTTCTTTGTCTCTCTTCAGTCTGCCATTTCCTTTGGGTCTCACTCAGAATAGTTTTCCCTATCAGCTTGTAGATTAGGTTGTTATCAAGGAGAGGGGGTAATTATTGATTACCTTCCATACACTGGGTACCATACATTGCCTTAAAATTTTTTTGAATACAATTTTTAAGGTTACTTTCCATTTGCAAAATATTGGCTATATTCCCGTGTTGTACAATAGATCCTTACACCCAGCAGTCTGTATCCCCCTCCTTTTACCCTCTCCCTCCACTAATGACCACTAGTTTATTCTCTGTATCTGTGAGTCTGATTCTTCCTTGTTCTGTTCACTAGCTTGTCATATTTTTTTAGGTTCCACACATTCATGATATCACACAGTATTTGTCTTTTTCTGTCTGACTCACTTCTCTTAACATAATTCCTCCCAAGTCCATCCATGCTGCTGCAAATGGCAAAAATTCATTCTTTTTTGTGAGTAACACTCCATTGTGCATATGTATACCACATCTTATGCATTCATCTGTCGACGGATGGCTAGGCTGCTGCATCTTGACTATAGTAAATAATGCTGCTGGAACGTCGGGGTGCATGTCTCGTTTCAAGTGAGGAGTTTGGGGTTGTTTTGGATGTATACCCCAGAGTGGCGTTGCTGAGTCATATAGCTGCTCCAGTTTTAGGTTCTTGAGGAAACTCCATACAGTTTCCCACTGGTTGCACAAATTTACATTTCTACCTTTCTCCACATCCTCGCAAACGTTTGCTATGTGTGTTCTTCTTGCTAGTAGTCATTCTGCCAGGTCTGAGGTGCTATCTCACTGTGGTTTTGATCAGCATTTCCCTAATGATTAGTGATGTCGACATCTTTTCATGTGCCTGTTGATCATATGCATTTCCATTTTGAAAAAGTGTCTGTTCAGTTCTTCTGCCCATTCTTAAGTAGAGTTATTTGTTTTTCTGATGTTTGTATGAGTTGCTTACTTATGTTGGATTTTAACCCCTTATCAGTCGTATCATTTGCAAATAAATATTTTCTCCCATTCAGTTTTTTCATTTTGTCAGTGGTTTCCTTTGCTGTGCAAAACCTTGTAAGTTTAATTAGCCCCCTTTGCTTATTTTTGCTTTTATTTAGGGGATGGTTCAAAAACATTGCTGTGATTTTTTGTCTATGTTTTCTCCTAGGCGTTTTATAATATATAGTCTTACATTTAAGTGTTTAATCCATTTTGAATTTATTTTTGTATATGGCAGTATAGAATATTTTATTCTTTTCCACATAGTTCCCCAGTTTTCCCAGCACCGCTTATTGAAGAGACTGTCTTTTCTCTATTGTATACTCTTGCCTCCCATGTTATGGATTAATTGACCGTAAGTGCGTGGGCTTAATTCCGGGCTCCCTGTCTTGTTCCACTGATTTCTGTTTCTATTTTTGGCCAGTACCATACTCTTTTCATTATTGTTGCTTTGTAGTTTAGTCTGAGCTCAGGGCATGTGTTTCCTCAACTTCTCATGCACTGCCTTTTATATCTGCTGTTTAACCCTTACAACAAACCAGTTGGTTGGGTAATATTATGATCTTCTTTTTTACAGATGAAAGAAATGAGCCTCAAAGTCATTAAGTCACTTTTCCAAGTCACAATTAGTCCCAACTAGTAAATGGCAACTGCTGGGTTTGGAATGTGGAGTGGTCTTGTTTTAAGCTTTGTGACCTTTACACTCTGCTGATGGCTCTCATTTTTCTTGGTCTTAGGCACCTCTTTCTCTTAAAAGAGACTGGGCTTCAGTTCCTCATGAGTTATTACATTTAGGTAATTAATGACTGACATTCCTAGTAATTTCACCAAAAGGGAGTCAACTGGACATTATTTTTCTCCTCTTGGAAAGACATAACACCACCTGTCTCTAAATTGGGCTTGCAATGTCCAGGAACTATATGCGAGAGAATATGTTAAGCAAAACTCTATCAATGCAATTAGGAAATTTTTTCTGCAGGAAAGTGCAGGAAAAAAAAAAAAACTATTCCAGCATTTGGTTTCTTTACCAGATGACTTTCAAAGGAGGAAATATCAATGGGAGAAGGGAACCTAGGAGAGACATATGTAGCAAACATCGTATGTAGATTATGTCAGATCTTGATTTGAACCAAAAAACTGTGTGCATGTTTATGTGTGAATAATATTAAGGAATTGCTGGTAGTTTTTTGATAGGATACTGACACTATAGTTAGCCTTTTAACAAATGCTCTTCTGGACTTCCTTGGTGGTTCAGTGGTAAAGAATCCACCTGCCAATGCAGGAGACACAAGTTCGATCCCTGATCCAGGAAGATCCCACATGCCATGGAGCAACTAAACCCGAGCACCACAGCTGTGGAGCTTGAGCTCCGGAGCTTGGGAGCCGCAGCACTGAGCCCAGGAGCTGCGAGCACTGAAGCCTGCATGCCCTAGAGCTCGTGCTCGGCAACAACAGGAGCCGCCACAATGAGAAGTGCAGGCCCTGCAACTCCAGAGCAGCCCCAGCTCGCTGCAGCTGGGGGAGCCCTCATGAAGCCCACCGAGCACAGCCACCATCAACAATAAATGCATCACATCATCTTCAAGATGCTCTTCCGGTTAAAGCATGTGTCGTTAACTTCTAAGTGCTTTACTTATCTCATTTCCTCCATTTTTTCTTAGACAAAGTTAGAGGAACCCCTGGAAGCTCTTTGTCAGCTTCACACCTGGGACACGGCAGAGCTGGGCCTGAGGGCAGGAGGCGCAGGCAAGTGTGTCTGGGTGCAGCTTGTTGCCATGCCTTTACAGTCTCGTCAACCTTTCTCGGTGTGGACACGCATGGAACCGCATAGCAAATGTGCAGTCGAGGAGTCTCAGGCTGTGGTTTTCGTGGGATGCAGTTTAGGGTTTTTTGGTGGAAGTCCCTAGGAACAAATTTGAAAAATACCCAGAATCAGCTCCATGGCAGGAAAGGTAGTTGCCAAAAGCAGCCTGATTGAGACCGAAACTCCAGATGTCATCAACTTTGCAGACACATGCAGTTCCGTGGTGAGCAGCGAGCGGCAGTGGAGGCTGCTGACTCAGGCTGGGAGCCGTGGGGCCGGGGCTGTTTCTTCAAGGACGTTTTATAAGCCAGCTGCCATCTTGGCACTACCACGTGGGCTGGGCTGTCCTCAGAGTTGGTGGTGGTCCTTCCACATTTGGGGGTGCTTCTTCATTCCAAACATGCACGGAGTTCAGCGAGTGCATCTTGCTTTGGAATTTCTGGTTGACAGCTCAGAACCTCATCTTCCTTACGATTAGCCCATGGGGTTGGGACGTGGACTTGAAGGGGTGAAGTGACAAGTCTGACCTCCCATGAACCCTTTACCTTCCTGATGAGATGAGTGCAAGGAGACAGGAAGGAGGCTGGGCCCGAATCACTGAGTGCTCACCACGAACTGAGAAGCACTCGTACTGCCAAGTAGTTATCTCAGCAATGCACAGGGTTTCTTACAATAGCAGAGGAAGACTGCGGATGAGTCAGGATGAAACCAACCCTGGACTGAGAAGATAACCAGAAGACAGGGCTGTTCAGCAGCTCAGTCCCAGCCGGACAGCACCAGCTCGTGTTCACTCAGGAGGCAGCAAAGTCCAGCAAGTCTAAGGGATGATGGGGTGGCCTCGTGGGGTTATTCGCCCAAGGCTTCTGGAAAGAAACGTTCTGAGGGAAGTAATGTTCCTGGCTTCTGACCAGGAACAGGGGCATGTGAGGACCTGCCATAAAGCCTGAGCATAAAATCAGAAGCCTGTTATCCACCCAAACTTGGGAAGGCGTCGAGAGCCCATGGCTGTGGTGTTCTGTAACCAGGGAAACAGGATATAGCACAAATGGGGATGGGTACTTTCACACTTGGGTTGGCTGTTGGAGCTCAGGAAGAGGCCAGGCTAAAGGGTCTCATGCTGGGCAGTGGGGCTTTGGGGACAGCAGTGACCCTCCCATACAGCAGTGGAGCCAGAGCTGGCCAGGAGGGCCACAGTCAGACAGACTACATGGGGCATCCAAGAGAGGCACGTCCTTGGGTTTATGCATGGCACCCCCTGTGTACTCAAGCAAGGAGCTGAGGTAATGTGGCATGTATCATAAGGTCAACATGAGAATTAAATGAGAGAATAAGAAAAGCATTGGTATTGTTATTGCTGTTTCATAATTTTAATTGTTATGTCAAATAAACCTCGGTTCTGAGATATAGACATATAGACAGAGGAGCCTGGTGGGCTCCAGTCCATGGGGTCACAAGAGTCAGACATGACAGAGCAACTAGCACACACATGTACACGCATGCATGTGGGCTCAGTCATGTCCAACTCTTTGCGACCCCATGAGCTGTAGCCTGCCGGACTCCTTTGTCCATGGAATTTTCCAGGCAAGAATACTGGAGTGAGTTGCCATTTCCTGCTCCAGGGGAATCTTCCCGACTCGGGGATTAAATCTGCAACTCTTGAGTCTTCTGCACTGGCAGGTGGATTCTTTACCAGTGTGCCACCTGGGAAGACCCTAGAGTTGGGCCATAAAGAAGGCTGAGCACTGAAGAATTGATGCTTTTGGACTGTGGTGCTAGAGAAGGCTCTTGAGAGTCCCTGGACAGCAAGGAGATCAAACCAGTCCATTCTAAAGGAAATCAACCCTGAATCTTCATTGGAAGGACTGATGCTGAAGGTGAAGCTCCAAAACTATGGCCACCTGATGTGAAGAGCTAACTCATTGGAAAAGACCCTGAGGCTGGGAAAGACTGAGGGCAGGAGAAGAAGGGGACGACAGAGGATGAGATGGTTGGACAGCATCACCGACTCAATGGACATGAGTTTGAGCAAAGTCAGGAAGACGGTGAAGGACAGGGAAGGCTGGCGTGCTGCAGTCCATGGTGTCACAGTCAGATACAACTTAGTGACTGAACAACAATGTACTATTAATAACTTAATTAAATTATATAAATTACCAATGTCTGTACATAATAAGTGCTTCATACAGCTGCTAGTTGCTTCTGTTATTTTTATTATGATAATTATCAATGGAGATGATGGTACTAGAATAGCAGGAGGACTTTAAAGATGGAGAAATATATTTTGATTATAATTACCATCATGCCTGTTTTTAATCCCTGGACTAAAAATGGAGCCTGGAACTCATGGGTAATATTGAAATAAATGTGTTGAACTCAGTCAAAGAGAAGGAGAGAGAGACTCAGAACAGGGACTTTCAGGCTCCAGTTTCCATCTTGGTTCAGCCACAGGGGTTGGATGCCTACCCTACGCTGCCGGGTTAGGTTTGCTCGTGATCCAGATGAATATGAGACTGTCGGCGTAGACAGTAGGAGGCTGGAGATGCTTGTCTAAGATCTCCAACTGGTTGGCGTCAGCAGTCAGCACAAACACAGGAACTCCCACCTCTGACTTCAGATCCCTTCCTCCTGCACTGCTGTCTCAGGTGGGAGAGGCCCCCTGGGGCCTGGCTGTCTGTGCTCATGGGGACGAGCATGGAGACAAAGCGGGTTGGGATCCAGGCTCCCATCCATGTGGCTGGCTCTCAGAAGAATGCCTTGGTCCAGCCCAGAGGAGAGGTGCAGGGTGAGCCGGAGAACTGGTTTGGCTGAATGTTCTAAATTTAGAAGGGGACTTGGATGCGCCCTCTGCGGCTTTTGACTGGTGCCCAAGCTCGGAGCGTGTTGGTGTTTTTCCTCTTCGGGTTCCCCGTGGGGTGGGGAAGCTGCCGCCCTCTCAGGTTCCTGAGGGCTGAGGCACAGGCGCCGGGTTTATAAATACCCTCTCTCTTCCCTGGCCGATTGTCAGTGATTCCAGGGTTTCTCACAGAGCCTCTGCGTCTCAGTTCGCTGGGATGAGAATCCAGGGAGGCGGGTCGCCCCCAGCCCCGGGGAGGGTCTGCGGCAGAGGCTCCGGCGGATGCGTTCCGGTACTGCCTCCCTCCTCCCTGTGCCTTGCGAGGCAGTCAAAACCCTTGTGGGGAAATAACACTTTCCTTTGTCCCATTCAGATAAAACCATCTGGAGGTTCATGCTGTGTCACTATAGGGGTGGGGGCGTGAAGACAAGGTTGGGCCTGGGGCATTTGTATACTGTGTGCCAGGCTTAGGCCCGGTGATTTAATGCTGGTTGAAAACGTGAGCTGATAGTGAGTGCTCTATGTGTGAAAGCTCCATGCAGCTGTTTTTATGCGGACTGTTTTATTTGTTCACCTCTGTGATCCTTTAACATCTGTGGAGTGTTTCGTGGCTGAGGCACCTGAGGATCTGAGAAGTGATGGGACTGACCCAAGTCGCACTTCACTTTCTTTCTTTCCAAAAGCGCCTTGTTGAGAACCCGTATCATCGCTAATTTGTGTTTAATAGCATCCTGGGCAGTTAAAACTTAAAACATTTAGAAGACTTAGGGTAGTGCATGTGTGTGTGTGAATGCTCTGTTGTGTCCGACTCTTTGTGACCCAGTGGACTGCAGCCCGCCAGGCTCCTCTATCCATGGGATTCTCCAGACAAGAGCACTGGAGTGGGTTGCCATTTCCTCCTCCGGGGATTGTCCCGATCTAGGGATTGAACTCCCATCTCCTGCATTGCGGGCGGATTCTTTACCACTGCACCATCTGGGAAGCCCAAAGACATGTAGACCGGGGCTCAAATCACAGCACTGCCACTTGCTCTAAGAATCCTCAAAACCTTTAAATTTATCTGAGCCTCAGTTATCTTACCCGTCAAATGGGAAGGAGAGTAGGGTCAGTGTGAGGACCAATTGAGACTGTGTCAAACACCTTGGGAAAGAGTGTGCCCTGAATCAGTGATAATGAATAATTGTAATAATAATAAAATGTTAATTCAGTTGATCCTCCCTATGTGTTAAGCTATTCTGTGCACATTATATTTTTTAATTTAATGCTCTCAACCATCTTAGGAAGACATACTTTATTAACCTCAGTTTTCAAAAGATCTGAGGGTTAAAGAGGCCAAATGACCTGCCCATGGTCTCATAGCTAGTAAATGGGTGAATGTGGGTTTGAATCCAGAGAAACTCTGAGTCCATATTCTCACCTCGCATGTGCTGCCTTGGTCATCATTAGCATCGTCGTCTACCATCGCCGTCATTGTCATTCGCCATCACCAGTATCACCAGCAGCATCCTCTCCACCATCATCACCATCACACTATTCACTGTCATCCACATGGCACCCCCAGCATCACCATCACCACTGTCGGCATTCATGATCCTCATCAGCATCTCTGTGATGATGTCACGGTTATCATTATTCCTGACTGTGTCTGTCAGCTCTGGAGCTCCTCTTGGAGGGGGATGGTGCCCACATGAGCAGTAGGATCTCAGCACATGTCTGTGGACTGGAAGCATGAATGAGATGACCCTTCATGAGCTCAGCTCATCCAAGAGGTTTCTCACCCATGTGCCCAGAGCAGTCAAGGGCTGCTGTTGCTGCTGCTGCTAAGTTGCTTCAGTCGTGTCCGACTCTGTGTGACCCCATAGACGGCAGCCCACCAGGCTCCCCCATCCCTGGGATTCTCCAGGCAAGAACACTGGAGTGGGTTGCCATTTCCTTCTCCAATGCATGAAAGTGAAAAGAGAAAGTGAAGTCACTCAGTCGTGTCTGACTATTCACGACCCCATGGATTGCAGCCTACCAGGCTCCTCCGCCCATGGGATTTTCTAGGCAAGACTACTGGAGTGGGGTGCTATTGCCTTCTCCAGCAGTTGAGGGCTGCTGCTGCTGCTGCGAAGTCGCTTCAGTCGTGTCTGGCTCCGTGCAACCCCATAGACGAAAGCCCACCAGGCTCCGTCGTCCCTGGGATTCTCCAGGCAAGAACACTGGAGTGGGTTGCCATTTCCTTCTCCAATGCATGAAAATGAAAAGTGAAAGTGAGGTTGCTCAGTAGTGTCCGACTCTTCGCTACCCCATAGACTGTAGCCTACCAGGCTTTTCCGTCCGTGGGATTTTCTAGGCAAGAGTACTGGAGTGGGGTGCCATCGCCTTCTCCAAGTTGAGGGCTAGTGGATCTTAAACCGGAAATTCCTGTAGAAGGGCACTCTGAGAAGCACATTGTTGGCAAAAACGCTCAGAAGCTGAGGATTCTCTGTTTTCCCTGCACTGTCCAACCAATATGGAAGCCACTAGCGACTAAATTTTAAAAGTCACATTATTTAAAATAAAATGTTAAATTGAGTTCCATAGTTATGCTAGTCACATTCCATCACTTGTGGCTGGTGGCTACCATACTGGATATGCAGCCATTGACAGTTTGGTGTCTCATTGCTAAAAGTTCTCTTAGTGCTGTCCTAGAAGGTCCTGATTCTCAGTCCCCATGTGCTCTCTGAGTAGATTAGTCTCTTCAGATAAGGAGGCTGGTCTCGGGCTTGGAGCCTGTGGTCACTGTGGCCAGCACGCACCAGTGGGATGGATGGGGAGACGAGCCAGAGAGAGGCTCCTGGCGGACTCATCAGTCTTGCCGCCATCCTGCCTAAGCTGAATGGGCTTAAAGTAAGGTGGCTGAAGTCACCAGCATTGGAGTCAGGGCTCAGATCTCCCGTTTTCAGCTGTCGCAACTTTGAGAAAATTAATAAACCTCCCTGGGCCTCAGTTTCCCCAGCTGTGAAATGCGTATGCCACAACTTCACAGGGACTTGTGGGAAAACTGGAAGAACTATGTGAAAAGCACTTGCACACAATAGGTTATGAAGTGTCAGTTCTCTTCCCCTCCATCCGAGAGGAGGCCAGCCTGGGTGAGTTTGAAGCCAGGTGACTTTACAAACTGCAGGGAAGTTCCCCTGCCCTCACCTCAGCCTGCTTCTCTGGATCTGCTTAGTCCTGCTTGGAACATTATATATTTGGGCATTTGGCGAGACAGAGAATTGTTACATTTTGCTACCATCACCAGTAAACAAAATAAAGGCTTTCCCCAAGGAAGCCATGCACAGGGGACTTAGTAAAGAGTTCTGGCAGCCCCAGGAATCAACTCCCTTCACCCACTCAATGCCCCACCCCTTCCCCCATACTTGCCCCACAAGGCCCCATTTCCCTGCAAAAAATTAGCACCTCTGTGGTTCTGAGTTTCAAATTCACTAGTAGCAATCACACTTATAGCTACTGTTTGTTGAGGTCCTCGATGTGCTGGGCATGGTTCAAAGGTGTTTACACACAGTATCATGGCCCTCTGATGGGCCATATCAGCCCATTTTACAGATGATGAAACTGTGCTAGTTTGCCTAGCACACCCATAACCTGTTGCGTGGCAGGTAAAAAATGGCAGAGCAGGACATTGAATTCAGGTCCACAGGAAGCTGAAGTCCCTGCTATTCCCATCATTTCCCATTTCCCATGGGGCCAAGAAGATGCTTATGTAAGAGTGACCGCATAGAGTTTTATGACCATGATGGTCCAGCTTGGAGGGGAGAGCTCAGGCTTTGTGGCACCAGTTCAGCTTTGAGATCTGGCTCTGTGTTGACTGCCAGGACAATCGTGGGCAAGCTGCCCCCTTTTATTAATAAAAACCACTTTAAGTTTCAGTTTTCCTAACTGTAAAATGAGGATGGTGATTAAACCTCATAGTGATGTTTTGAGGATTCAGGGGTCATGAGCTATGTTTGACAAAGTGGTTGACCTGCAGTGGGTGTTTGGAGCACATTAGAAGCTTCTGCCCTTGCAGGCTTCTCCTCACCCTGGACGAGAGTTTCTCACTCTCAGTCCTCCTGACCCTCTGAGCTGACAGTTCTTTGATGTGGAGGCCGTCCACGTTACAGGATGTTTAACAGCATCCTTTGCCTCTACCCACTAAGTGCCAGTTGGAACAACTGAAAAGGCTTTGCTGAAACTGTCCCTGGAGGGGCAGAAGCCCTGCTCACACCCTCGGGGACACCTGCTGGAGCACCATCTCCCAGTGCCATGCCAGACGGGGAGGCTGTGATCAGCCTGGGGTGGCCGGTGCTGGCGCCTTTTGAGAATTGGCACCAGGCTCACTTTTTCAGCTGGCAATTATCTGAACAGAAGTATTCTAATTGCCTGAAGATCAGGTTTCCTCTGGGGGTCATTTCTTTGAAGGCTCCTGCTGCTGTTTTTTTATACTCATCCCCATAAAAGACATGTGCTCAGCTGCAGGGGGCATTACTGATGGGAGGGTCGCTCCAGACGGTGCCCAGGGAGCTGCCTGAAGATCTCTCCTCCAGAGGTTTCTCATTTGCTGGATCTGCCTGGCAGGCCCTGGTGGGAGTGAGGTGGGGAGTGTTTGTGTGTGTGTGTCTGTGCACCAAGAGCGGGCGTTTGTTGCCTCTCTGAGTTAGCACTTAAAATAACACAAATACCTCCCTCAAGGAAGCTTCTGCCCTCACATATGGCCACCAGACTGGGTCTCTGCCAGTCTGGACTTCCTGCACCCATAACAAGCTTTCAGTTTGACTTCTAGGGGTGATACTGAGCCCCAAAGCTAACCCAGCTGGTTATCGTCCTGGAGGGAAACTAATGAAGTAGTGAGGATGCCATACATATGAGGGCTCCGTTATTAGCAGCAAGCTTTCTCACGGTGATCATCAGAATGAGGATATTAAATAAACAGCCTTTTCTGAGCACTGACTGTGTACCAACCACTGTACTGTCCGTTCCTTCATTCATTCACTCATTCATTCACACAGACATTGAAACAGACATGTTTTGAGGACCACTAACCCCAGGCATCATTATAATGCCAGAGCATCGAGAGCCAATCAGATAAGCAATTAGCTTCCATGGAGCTGACAATTCGGGGAAGGTGGAGGGGAGACAGACGCTCCTCCTCCCCTGCAATTATAACATTGTAAGCAAAAAAATTAATAAATGAACAGGATTATTTCAGTTACTGATAAATGCTCAAAAGGAAGTAAAACGGAGGAAGGGGCAGAAATTTGTTAAGGTGAGAGGGGCCTCTTGAACAGGACGGAGCCATCAGAGGAGACCTCAGGCCAGGCCCTTGATGACAAATGACGGGAGTGTTCTTGGAAGAGAAACAGCAGAACAAATGCCTTGAGGTGGCAACAAGCTGGAATTACTCATGGAGCAGAAAGGTGTCCCAGGAGGCTAGAGCCAGGAGAGGGAGGAGGTGGTTGGCAAGACTGGCAGGGGCCAGAAGTCAAGGAATGTCTTCGGCTGCAAAATTTGAGTCTAAGAATTGGGTTGGCCAAAATGCTCATTCTTACTTTGGACTGATTATTCCATTTCTGCCCCACAAACAGCCCGATGAGGGCATATTATTGTCTCCATTTTACAGTTAGGAAAACTGAGGCTGAGAAGTGAGGCCACCTGACCAAGACTCCACGGGTGGAAGGTGAGTCAGGGACCCAGGTCTGCGTGACTCCAAAGCCACTGCTCCTAATACCTCCCCGTCCAACCCTAGCAGCATGGTGCACAGCAGTGAGGCTTTGGTTGAGTGGGTTAGATATTCGACCTCTTACCTCCCATACCACAAGCCGTTGGGAGACTGGGGGCTGTCATCTTGTTGAGGCCTTTTCCCATTGACCCCCTAGCTGGCGGACTGGCTGTATCTCTAGTTGGCAGTCCTCTCACCCTGATGCCCCTACAGGCTTGGGGTGCTGTCACACAGACAGGAAGGGGCTTGGATAAGAGTCAGTGCGGTTGTGCTCCATTGTGTGAGGTCAGAGGGAGATGGAGACAGAAATCTCATCTTCTCCTTCAGCTAAGCAGAACTCTCCCCACCCCACCCCAGCCGTGGGGGCACCTTCTCAGCTTTGGGGGTGGCTGCAGGGCCAGTGGACGCACCCCATGAACTGCTACCCTGAGAACCCAGGTCCCCGTGCCTCCAGGTCCTTCGCATCCTCCAAGGGCTGGAACCAAGAAGGGCAAAAGCATCGATTCTTCGTGCTGGAAGGCGTATCCTCCTTAAAAGGCTGCTTGCCCTCCCTTGCCTTCCTTCCTTCCCTTCTTCACCCCACCCTCCCTCCCTTCCTTTTCTTTTTCCTTCATCTCCCTCCTTCCCTCCCTTAGGCCCTGGGGCACACAGTGGGGAAGGAAGCTGACCTCATTGGTGCCATCTCAAGGCTGAGGGCCCGGCCCAGTGATTCTCCTTCCCCTTGGGAAGCCATAATCTCAGAGGAACAGAATTGGAATAGGTGGGAGGTGGGGGTTACAGTTGAGTGGTGGGCAGTCAGCCTTCTGCAGTTCTGGAAATGTCTCTAGTTAATCCTAACTCCTGGGGTGGGGGGTGGGGGGTGGCGGGCACTGAGAAGTCCTGGACTGAAAGTCTCCTGGATTAACCCAGTAACTCTCTAAGTAACACAGAGCTGCAGCCCTGAAGCGCTATGAGGGTGAGGAGTGTGGTCCAGAGGGGTTATTTGGAGGTTGGACTTGGCTCAGGAAGTCGAGGAAGGCTTCCTAGATGAAGTGACTTTGAGTTGAGTTCTGAAGGGCAGACGGTAGGAGTGAACGAGGTAAAGAGGTGAGGGGAGAGGGTGTGCAGAGTCCCTGCGAAAGCAGGCGCGTGGTAAGGACACTGACCAGGCACTCAGAAGAACGGTGGGTCTGGAGTTGTGAGGAGGGGTAGGAGGGGGGAGGAGGAAGGGGGAAGAGACTCCAGGTGGGGGGTGGGCTCAAGGTGAGGAGGGGGCGGGACAGGGGGCAGTGGTCACACCACTCTGGCTTCCTGAGCCCATCAGCCCCGGGGCAGAAGCTTTGTCTTCATCCAGAGATCAAAGGGAAAGTGTGGAGGTGTTGAGCAAGGGCTGGCACGCCCATACACAAATTTGCCATGGGCTGTGCCCGGAATGTGCAAAGAGGGAGTTCCAGGGTGCATCTGGTCTTGGGGAGACCAGTCAGCAAGTCACGCCCCAGTCCAGAACGGAGGCCAGGGACAAGGGATCACGGTATCAGCAGTTAGGAAAAGTGGCCAGGCACCAGACGCTAAGTCCCTTGGCTGGGTTCTCCAACCAGCCGGTTCAAACCCAGTTCAACTGCACAGCGCCCGTGTGGCAAGTCATTCGGAGCGCAGGTGTCCCCCTCATGGATGTGTGGCATCATTTTTGTGGGTCACAGTCAGCATTTGCAAAAATGCATGTGTGTGTGTGTGTGTGTGAAGGAAAAGGAATGGAATGGAATGAAGTCTAGCACAGAGTGCTGCAGGTGCTAAGGGTGAGGATTACTTCGTGCAGATGTGTTCCGTTTTGTATTTGGATCTACCAGGGTGTGATGCGGCCAGTCCTGGCCAAACAGGTTTGGAGAACGCTGCTCTGGGAGGTTTGAGGGTTCCCCCCTCCACCCCTCTCTCTCTGCTGAGACTGGATCCTAGTGAATGAGTCAGAGGAGAGATCGTCCCCCACTCTCTGAGCACCTCATGCTTTCTCATAATGCAGTGCTGTGAACTGGGGGCCAGAGGGGCCAGATGTATGCCCTGAGCCTCTGTGGCGGGGATGTCCAGGGCTGACGGGAAGGCCACATGAATCCCCCACGACTCAGGGTCCAGCTCAGTCCAGACCCCCCGCTGGCCGAGCCCGGGGCTCCCCCGCCCTTTCCCCCGTCTGATCTGTACTCAGTGCTGCCAGCCCCTGCTGCTGAGTCCGAGTCCCCGTGGCCCCAGCAGCAGCCCCCGTTCCTGGCTGGGAGGCAGGAGCAGGGCTGCGGAGCTGAGAGGCCTTTAATTTGTTTGATGTGAGACTTTGTCTGCAGACGATCTGCATCGCCAGGAAGGCCTGGCGTGGCCTGGCCCCGGAGAAAGCTCCCCAACACATCCTACAGGCCCAATCCTGGAGGGAAGAGGGTGCGGGGCATGCCCTGCCACCCTCTTCTCAGGCCCCGAGAATCCCACCGGCCGGGCCCGGGAGGGAACAGAGGGTTCTGGGCTTCCAAGTCCCCTCCGGTGGGTTCTGAGTCCCAGCTGTGGACCTTCAGACAGCTTAACTCCCGCATGGTTTGCACATGGCTGGCCAGCTTTCCCAACACCGCTTGCATGTAAGAGGAGCCTGGATGCCTCTCTGAGACTTTTCATTGAGATACAGGGCTTCTCAGGTGGCTCAGCTGTAAAGAACCCGCCTGCCGATGCGGGAGACGTAAGAGGCTCCGGTTCCTTCCCCGGGTCAGGAAGATCCCCTGGAGGAGGAAATGGCAGCCCACCCCAATATTCTTGTCTGGGAAATCCCACAGACAGAGGAACCTGGTGGGCTACAGTCCGTGGGGTTGCAAAGAGTCAGACACGACTGAAGTGACTGAACACGCACTCATGCGCAGTTCACATGCACACACGCCGCCCTCTCAAAGTGCATGATCCAGCTGTGCAGGCACCACCACCAGTTCCAGAACACTGTCCTCACTTCAAGAAGGACACCCCGCACCCTGCATCTCCCCCTTCCCCACCTGTGGCAATCCCCAATCTACTTTCTGCCGTCTCTGTCTTACCTTTGCTCCTGCATGAGCAGGTCTAATCTTCCCTTAGAGCTATTTTTCATTATTTGCTCAACATTTGAACCCCCCTTCCCATGTGTGTGGAATTCCGTAGTGTATGGCTTGTGTAGGAGGTCTTCTTCTTCTTTTTTTTTTTTTTTTAGATTTATTTATTTTTGGCTGCACTGGGTCTTCATTGCTGCCCGTGGACTTTCTCTGCTTTGAGCAAGCAGGGGCCGCTTTCTGTTACAGCGCATGGGCTTCTCACTGTGGTGGTTTTCTTATTGCAAAGCAGAGGCTTCAGGTGCTTGGGCTCTAGAGCTCTGGCTCAGTAGTTGTGGCACACGGGTTTAGTTGCTCTACGACATATGGGATCTTCCTGGACCAGGGATCAAACCCGTGTCCCTTACATTCAGTTCAGTCACTCAGTCGTGTCCAACTCTTTGCATCCCCATGGACTGCAGCATGCTAGGCTTCCCTGTCCATCACCAACTCCCGAAGCTTGCTCAAACTCATGGCCATCGAGTTGGTGATGCCATCCAACTATCTCATCATCTGTCATCCCCTTCTCTTCCCACCTTCAATCTTGTCCAGCACCAGGGTCTTTTCCAATGAGTCAATTCTTGGCATCAGGTGGCCAAAGTATTGGAGCTTCAGTTTTAGCGTCAGTCCTTCCAATGAATACTTAGGACTGATTTCCTTTAGGATTGACTGGTTTGCTCTTGCAGTCCAAGGGACTCTCAAGAGTCTTCTCCAGCATCACAGTTTGAAAGTGTCAATTCTTTGGCGCTCAGCTTTCTTTATAGTCCAACTCTCATATCCATACATGACCACTGGAAAAACCATAGCTTTGACTGGATGGACGTTTGTTGGGAAAGTAATGTCTCTGCTTTTGAATATGCTATCTAAGTTGGTCATAACTTTCCTTCCAAGGAGTAAGCGTCTTTTAAATTTCATGCTGCAATCACAATCTGCAATGATTTTGGAGCCCCCAAATAAAGTCTCTCACTGTTTCCATTGTTTCCCCATCTATTTGCCATGGAGTGATGGGACCGGATGCCCTGATCTTAGTTTTTTGAATGTTAAGTTTTAAGCCAAATTTTTCACTCTCTTCTTTCTTTCAAGAGTCTCTTTAGGTCCCCTTACATTGGCAGGCAGATCCTCAACCACTGGGTACCAGGAAAGCCTAGCCTTGTCTCTATTAAAGCTTAAAAAAAGCTGAATATGTGCTTTCCCAGACTCCCTTGCCACTGGATCCCTGATGTGGGAGGCTTAGCCAATGATTTTAGCCAATCATTAACCGATCAACCAGTTAATCTTAACCAGTCTGGAGTTAGTGGCCCCCAAAGTCAGGGGCAGTGGGGAATCTTCTGGGAGCTGTGTGGCCTCAGTGATCGTGTCCAAGCCTATGGGCAGCTATTGTGACAGGGTTAGGGCCGTGCTCAGTGGCCCTGGTGTCCCCACTGGGCTGTTTGGGGTTCTGACTGTGGTTCTGGCTGTCAGACTCCTGCATTCCTGGCCATTGTTTCAGCTGGGTCCTGCAGCCTTCCTGGCTCCTGTGTGAACCAGACCCTCTCTTTAAAATAGATTCCCTTCAGCTAAAACCATCTCGAGTTTGTTTCCATGCATGCAACTGAGAACCCTATCTCAGTTTAATGAGACATGTTTTATAAGACTAAAGTCTTAACAAAACAGCTTTGTGGAGGTTGTCCCCCAGAACACTACATTTGGAGGGTGTCACATTTTAAAGACTGGCCCTCCCTCCTTCCATGTTCTTTCTTATTCCCGCTGCGGTGCAGTGGTGAGCAGTCTTCTTCCTCTGGGGACATCCCCTAAGTAGCAAGTGAGCAGAGATGGAGATCGAGACTCAAGATCAAAGGTGTTCACCTGGAGGTCCCTCAGCTGGGGAGGAGGCCAGGTCTCTCCTCATCCTCTCTGAATCTCATTTAGAAATTTAGAGTTTCTGGTTCTGGTGCTTGTCCTCTGTTACAGGTTGAACTGAGTTTTCCCGAAAGATATACTGAAGTACTAACCCCACAGTATAAGAATGGGACCTTATTGGACAATGGGCTTCTCTGGTGGCTCAGACAGTAAGGAATCCACCTGCAGTGCAGGAGACTCGGGTTTGATCCCTGGGTTGGGAAGATCCCCTGGAGAAGGGCATGGCAACCAACTCCAGTACTCTTGCCTGGAGAATCCCGTGGACAGAGGAGCCTGGCAGGCTGCAGTCCATAGCGTTGCAAAAAGTCAGACAAGACTTAGTGACTGGACATCAACAGGAAGTTAAACCACAGATTGAACCCAAATCCCTGGCAAAAGCTCTGCTTGAGAATCTAGCCCTAGAGACAGGTAGAACCGGGCGTGGGGCTTAACTCATCACTACCAGACATGTGGGAGTCTCCATTTCCTCACCTGTGAATAAAAGATAAATGGACCTCTTTCAAAGACTGTTAAACATTGGGAGTTCTGTGGTGGTCCAGTCTTTCAGTGCAGGGGGCGTGGGTTTGATCCCTGGTTGGGGAACTAAGATCTTGCATGCCAAAAAAAAAAAAAGACTGTTAAACATTGGACATAGTGCCTGGCAGATAAGTGGCAACTATTGATGTTAACCAAGTGCTCCTCGTCATTCTGAGGCCCCCATGATCTCTTCCTGTTGGGGGAAGACGTTAAAAACTGCTCTTTGAATACAGATCAATGCCACGAATTATTCACAGACAATGAATTTTCTTTTCAAAAGAGAGGATAACTCCGTGCATGCTGTGTGTCCCCCAGCCTGCACCATCTTTTTAATATCTTTTCTTGCTTCTGAGCCTAGGTTGCAGGGAAGACCCCCTTCTCAGGAAGGGTGGGTGCTAACAAGCAGGGGAGGCCCCATGGCCCAAGACAGAGCCCTCCTCCCCACCAGCTGGGCAGGGTCGAGGGGTGCAAAGGCGTCTCGGAACGGCTGGTGGGGAATCTGGCCTCCGATCTGGGGAAGCTGGGAGCGGCAGGTGGCTTTAATATCCGCTCTCCACGGCTTCATCTCCACTTGAGATGGCTGCTGATTGTGGCGCAATAAAGCTGGCGTGATGGTGGGGGTGGCTCGGCTGTCCCCGGTTATTTCACTCAAAGGCTACTGTAATCCCCTTCAGGGAGAGGTGGGCGTGATTCAAGGTGTTTCAGGAGCTCAGGGCTCCAGGACGTGTAAGGTTCCCTCTAGCCTGTGGGCTCTCATGATTTGAGGCTTGTGGCCCCGCAGGAGGGCCATCCTGACTGCAGACATGGGAACAAATTTAACAGGTGCATGGGTGGCTTATACAACAATTATCCACGACCCTTGTCTGAGGTCAGTTTCCTTAGAAGTGGCCCTGCCCGCGGAGTCCTGGGCATGGGGCTAGTTCAGGAGCAGGGCAGGGCAGAGGAAGGAGGCCAGCAGAGCTGTGATTCCAGGCTGAGACCCGTGGAAGGGAGCTGTAGGCTGTTCCCGCAGGGACCTCTGAGTGGTACCCTGTGCCTCTCCTGGGTTTAGGGGAAACTGATTCTACACCCCACCCCCAGCACCCACTGGCTGAGGGCCCCTGTGGGCTGGCACTACCAGAAACCTGTCTGCAGGTTGCTTTGGAATCCTTGATTCTCTGAGTGTAAGCATCGTCTGAGTATAGCATGGAGTCTGGACCCAGGAAAAGTCCCTGTGTATGAACACTGAAAGATGAACTTCTCAAGGAGCCCAGGCAAAAGGAGGAGGGGGGCGTTTCCTTCCTCGCGGGCGGCTGTTGTACCCAGCATGGGAAGGGATAGTGGTCACAGATGAGGGATTGGTCCTCAGAGGCTGTGGCTCTGGTAGGAGCACCAAGAGGGTTGGGGCAGTGAAGGCGAAGGTCACGAAGATGCCGCTTTAAAACTGCTGGCCTGACACATGGGCAGCTGAGGTGCCCCAGGGACCCCCAATGCCTGTGTATGAAACCTGACTGGGGAATCAGCTTTGCCTGGATTTTCCAGGTCATCTCCTTCCTCTTTTTTTCTTTCTTTTTGGTCAAGATTGGGGCATAACTTGACTGCCATATGGCATCCTTTTCCTCATCTGTCTAGCTCTTATTATTAGCCCAGGCTTTGGGTGGCCTGGGCTTGGCAGTGGAGGGAGATTTCAAGAGAACAAGGGTGGGCTGGTGGTGTTCATAAACTCCCGTCCTAACCCCACTCCCGGGGACACTTGTTGGCAAAAACATAGGTTTCCTCATCCAACTTCAATGGGAAGAACACAGGACCCTGGGAGTCTTTCTAAACCCAGAAGCTGATTCAGCAGGTCTGGGGTGGGGTCCCTGAAGGACCATTGTGTGTAAGTGTGGTGATGGGGGGGCGAAGAGCAAGGGAGGACAGAATGGAAGTGCACCCCCAACTTCGTAGAGAGCAAGCAGCTTTACTCATCGCTGTGCATGAACGACGGTCTATTTCTAAAGCAAGATAGAAAGACCGCTGACCTAGAATGTGCCTCACTTTACACACCCTTAGCCCAGGTTGCTCTTTATCTCCCCTAACTTTGTGAACTCCTGTTCGGCCTTCAGCCTCCAGCTCAGGGTTATTTGCTTGCAAGCCGCTTTCCTTAAACACCAAGCCTTGGTCAGTCCTTTATCTGCGTGGTGTTGGCACCGGCCCTCACACATACTGCTTTGGTTGCCATCATCTCACTGTGTCGAAAGTGCATTCTTTGCACGCCTCTCCCCTTTCTATGCCCAGAGCTCTTTGAGGGCGGGGTTGACATCACTCATGTCCCCTCCTGGGCAGACTGTTCAATTTCCATGCTGGACGGGGCACCACCTGGTTCATGCTTCCCTGATTAAGAAGCACACCTCCTTTCAGTTCTCAGATGCAGCCAGTGTTTTTTATTCATTTGTAATTTCATAAATGGTTATTCATCTCCGCCTGCATCTCCCGGAAATTACCTGGCTTGGGCAAGAGCAGGTAAACACGTTCAGATAACAGCCTCTTTCCCATCCTCCTGACATCACAGACGGTGTTGTGTGTGCTTTTTTTTTTTTCCTTTCCTGGAGACACTACATGTTCACGTTTCCCCTCTATCCCTGAGATATGATCAAATACCCAGCCAAAAGGTTCAGGATTTGTGAACAACTTAGAGTTCATGTTGGATAAAGGATCTGGCTGACAGCTCAGTTCAGGGCATTGTAATCTGATGAGGCTGGCACCAGCCCATTCCTGGGAGGTCTGGGACTTGCTGACACAGACCTCCTGTCCACACTTCACAGAGGGCACGGCTGAGAGTACTGAGCCTCTGCTGAGAAGCTGGGCCTTCTGCTCTCCTGGCATTGATGGGGAGGCCCCAGCATTTCCTGGGAGCCATTCAGGAAGCAGGAAGTTGTGCAGAAACAGGTGCAGAGGGAGGCCCGCGGCACTCAATGAGCTGCTTTAATTCATTCTGCGATCTGCATCGAGACATTCTAAAGCTTCTAACGGGCACTAGTAGTGAAGAACCTGCCTGCCAATGCAGGAGATGTAAGAGATGTGGGTTCAGTCCCTTGGTTGGGAAGATGCCCTGGAGGAGGGCATGGCAACCCCCTCCAGTATTCTTCCCTGGAGAATCCCCAAGGACAGAGGAGTCCCCGGGCTACAAGTCCACAGGGTCACAAAGAGTCAGACATGACTGAAGTGACTTAGCATGCAAGTGCAAACCTTCTAATTGGTCAGAATCCTGTCTGGAGTATTCTTGGAGGATGTGCACTTCAGAGGTGCCCAATAACTTGGTGAGCCCCTTTTCAACCAAGTCCCATGATCCGGTGAACAGTGTTTCTAAAATGTCACCTGGGTGGGAATAGAGATCTTGACTGTTTACCCTAAGGACTGAGCTCCATCCTGTGCCAGAGTTTCAGCCAGGTGCTGGGGTTGGGCTAAGGACAAGGCAGAGTCTGCATCCTTAAGCCTCGCAAACTGCCAAATGCAGTGTCTCTTGATTGGACTGCTGAAGCAATGCAACCAGTTAATGCGGATCAGAAAATCGGTCTGATGGATTGAACTGATCCATCAATCCAGACAGAATAAGAAAGCTGGTGATGTGCGTACACAGGGTAAGGAGAGGAAAGGAAAGAAGAGTTCAGACAGGCTACAAATGTGGGTGGTATGGGAGGGGGATTAAACATAGTACAAATTAGTTTTATTGTAGACATCCTGGGAGGGGTAAAACACAGGCTAGGTCAGCATATTAAACAGTAGATGCCTTCTTTTTTTCCTTTATTTTTGATTGGAGGACAATTGCTTTATAATATTGTGTTGGCTTCTGCCGTAGGACATCGTGGATCAGCCACAAGCACACGCGTGTCCCCTGCCTCCTGAAGCTCCCCCACCCCTCTAGTTGTCACGGAGCGCCAGGCGGAGCTCCTTGTGCCCCTGCGGCAGCTTCCCACCAGCTGCGTATTTCACACAGGGGAGTGTGCATGTGTCAATGCCACTCTCTCAGTTCGCCGCACCTTCCCTTTCCCCTGCTGTGTCCAAAGTCTGTCCTCTGGGTCTGCATCTCTATTCCTGCCCTGCAAATAGGTTCATCAGTACCACTTTTCTAGATTCCACATGTATGTGTTAATATACAAAATCTGTTCTTCTCTTTCCGACTTACTTCACTCTGTGTAACAGGCTCTCGGTTTCTCCGCCTCACTAGAACTGACTCAAGTGCATTTCTCGACGGGGAGACTGGTCCTAAGAGCAGTCTCTGATACAATGACATTGCATGAATGGAGTGGTGGCTTGACATCCTGGAGACCCAGATGGATGGTTGATTGCTGGAGTCTGATGAAAGGATTAGCAGTAATTGTTCTCCGTGATGGACCCCACAGAAAACTGTCAAATGTCGGCATTGTGACACTGATCATATCTCTAATGATGATATAATTGCTGTGATGGTCATCTCCCGGCACTTGCTGCTTCTCTTGAGAGTGCTGATGATCATAGCAGCTCCTCTTTGTTGAACATCTCCTCAGTATCAAGGGCTTTATGTAATTTCTTCTTGTCTCCCAACAACCTACGTTGTAGGAATTATGGCCTATATATATTTTCAGGTAAGGGTGCTAAGGCTCGGCCTCCCCTGGTGGCTCATGCAGCAAAGAGTCTGCCTGCAATGCAGGAGACACTCCAGTGCAGGAGACCCAGGTTCGATCCCTGGGTTGGGAAGATCGCCTGGAGGAGGGCCTGGCAACCAACTCCATTATTCTTGCCTGGAGAGTCCCATGGACAGAGGAGCCTGACAGACTACAGTCCATGGGGTCACAAAGAATCGGACATGACTTAGAATCTAAACAACATCAAGCTGAAGGTCAGAGAAGTTGTGGATCCTGCTAATAAGTAAGTAGTAGAGTCAGACTGTCGGTCTTATGATATTCCAACTGCCCCATATTTATATCTCATAGGGTTTAATTGACAGAGAAAGAGACTTTGAAAATCATTTCTGCCTATAGCAGGAATGTTCATGGTTGAGGGCGTCAAGAGAGGCAGCCCTGAGGTCATGTATGGTGAGAGGAAGAAGGAGGGGAGGTTTCCCAAAGTCAGAACCCAGGAGAAAGTCTTTTTTTCTGTGTCCAAGATGTGGCTGAGCACATGGCCAACCCAACCTCTAGGTTAAATCTCGCCTAAGAAATACGGAGCAAAGTGTTATTATGCTCACCTGAAATATTCAAGATCCTAAAAGTAAACCAGACTTCCTGGGGATGCCAGAGTGTCCATTATTAGAGATGGTTTTATATTACGGGGGCAGTCCAGACCCATGATTCCCCGGATTTGAAATACTGGTTTGTCTTTTGTAAGACTCCTGATTTGGAGATGTTATCATCAATCTGAAAGGTCTGCTGTGGCCCAAAACATGATCTACTTTTTTCTTAAAACAGGAACTGTAAGACCAAATATTGGTTGATTGACTACCTATGGCTGTATTATTCAAGGGCATATATTATTACACATTTTCTAAATGCAGAAGAATAAGGGTATTTCCCCCATGTCAAAGACATATTGGGAATTGTGATTTATTGAAGGCCAAGAAAGGAATGGGACAGAGTCCAAGTTTTGATCTATGGCAATTTTTGGTTTTGAAGAGGTGAAAAAAAAAAGTGAAAATTGCTAGTTGCTCAGTCATTTTGACTGTTTGTGACCCCATGGACTGTATAGCCCACCAGGCTCCTCTGTCTGTGGGATTCTCCGGGCAAGAATATTGGAGCGGGTTGCCATGCCCTTCTCTAGGGGATCTTTCCAACCCAGGGATCGAACCTGGGTCTCTTACACTGCAGGCAGATTCTTTATCATCTGAGCCACCAGATCTACTCCTTTGAAGAGGTGATCTAGGTCAAAAGCCAGAACATACACAGTGAACGTGGCTTTGAGAGGCAGGTACTCTCTGGATCTTTGGGCAGTTTCCTGACCAAACTCTTCTGAAATGGGCTGGCTGTTCAGTGATGAAAATTTGGGAGCTCATCATGCTAATGATGTGTAAATGCATTTTACCTATTTTATTAAGCTGGTCTTTCCAGGTTCATTCTCATTAATATTGATGGTTGGGATATGTTCCTCCAGAGAGTCTGTGAATAGCTCTCCTATTGTTCAGATAAAATTTATAGCAAGTTGGACTAAAGGGAGGCCCCAGTGAGTCCAGGCTTGTACTTCTCACAGGAAATGAAAACTCTATCCGTGGTTTTGTATGAATGTGGACCCTGAGTCTATAGATACAGACATCTTGTGATATTTTTTTAAATGAGCTAATTTACTCTGCTGTTGGGAATCCAAGGGGAATGTGAGTTTCTCTCTGCTGAGGCAGAGAGACGTGGCACAGATTTCCTAATATCACATCCTCCTCCACTGTCACTGGATTCGGCAAGTTCTCTGCCACAGTCTCTGCCTCCAGCAAAGGGTTACAGTTTCCCTTGGGTGTGAAAGTGCAGGCAGGACTGCAGCAGAGTTCCCTGCCTGGTGGAATGGAGGGAGGTTCTTGCTCAGAAGAGCCACACAGATTCCTGGCACATGGGCTGGTGGCACCTGCGCCTGCCAGAGCTTTCCCACTGGTGCATCTCCAATGGGGCTTGACATTTCTGGCCTGGCCTGGAGGGAGGAAGTGGCTCTTCCACTCAGCCGTACATCTGCTGTTGAGCTCTGGCTGGGGTGGGAAATGATGGGGAGAGGACAGATTTGGGGATTGCAATCAAACGTTGCCTCTGGTACACTGTATAACAATGAGATAATCTCTACCTCCTCAAAACAATTTTTTTCTGGAAGGTATGGAGGGGGTCTCACAAGAGCATGAGCCCTCTGATGAGATCATGAGCCCCAATTCCAAAAAAGTGAAAAGGGAAGTGAAAGTGTTAGTCGCTTAGTCGTGTCCGACTCTTTGTGGCCCCATGGACTATAGCCCACTAGGCTCCTCTGTTCAAGGGATTCTCCAGGCAGGATTACTGGAGTGGGTAGCCATTCCCTTCTCTAGATCTTCCCGACCCAGGGATCGAACCCCAGTCTCTCACACTGCAGGCAGATTCTTTACTGTCTGAGCCACCAGGGAAGCCCATAGCATGACCAGTTCAGTACAAACTCACATATGCGATTCCTGAAAGACATGCACACCTGGCTCAGGTGAAACCTTCACCTGTAACACCAGGGACTCAGATAGATGATGTCCACGATCCTCTCCGTCAATAGTGCGTTTCCTTGCTGCTCAGCTTCTCATGAGATGTTCTTCATGTTGGGGATGGTCAGCACATGTAGAAGCGTCCCCTGGACCACTGGGTATTGTTATGGTGCCCAGATCTGTTTGGGTTGAAGGGTGAGGTTGGGTCCATGGTAGTGTGTCTGGTCTCTGAGTCATGACAGGAGGAAGGGGAAGCAGTTGCGAGTGCTGAAGACCTGCTCCAGGGCTGAATTTCCTCTGCTCTTACAGGCAGCCCCTGGGTCCAATCAGGAGGGGCTCCAGGGGGATGGGGAGCAGATGGCATGGGGGACTTGACGGAGAACAAGCACAAATTTGATACCATCTCGAAGTGGAGAATAGAAAATAGGGTTCTGAAACAGCTGAAAAGCTAGAGACATGACCACACAATGTAACATGCTACCCTTGATAGAAAGCAGGATTAAAACTTAGCTATAAAGGACATGAGGGGACTACTGCAGAAATTTGAATATGACTATATATTAGATAATATTGTTATATCAGTTAATACATTTCTTAAGTGTGATATTGGATGTGAGTCTGAGTGAACTCCGAGAGATGGTGATTAACAGGGAGGCCTGGTGTGATGCGATTCATGGGGTCACAAAGAGTCAGACACGACTGAGCAACTGAACTGAACTGAACTAAGTGTGATATTGAGGCTCTAAGTATATAATATACCCATATAGTCTATATACGGACTATCTGGAGAGAGATATGAAAAAATGTTGTATAATATTGAGTCGGTAAATGTGATGAAACTTATGTGGGTGTTGATTCTTCTGCAATGCTGAAATTTTTTAAAATAAAAAGAGTGGGGGAAATGCTTGAAAGTCAAATATGTGCTATAGTATACAGGGTCTCTATTCTGCAATCTGTCTCTTCTGTTTTATTCATCCCCCCTTTTAGGAAGAACTCACTTCTGCTGTAATTTAAGCTCATTTCCTCATTTGTTCTGTTCTCTCCAGAGACAGAGTCAGCAACCTCTTTGTAAATCTAGGGCTCAGCTGGCTGGACGATGTGGGAGAACTGCAGGGCTGTTCCCAGGCTGGAACTGGTATAATATTTGTTGTCTGGTATAATCTGTTGTCTTGGGCTCCTCTCCTCACCACCCCAGTAAGACCCATTGTTGAGTAATAGCAGTGGTTCTCAGCCTGGAGCCATACTGCGAATATCTGGAGAGCATTTTCAGAGTATATGCATGTTGGTCTTGCTTTCCAGGGGCGCTGCGATCTGCAGTGGGGCGCAGACTTCTACTGTGCAGATAGACTTACCTGTTTGGTTTCAGCTGCCATGGTCTCTCTCAGCCTTGACCTGCCTCCTCTCCCGTCATCACGTGCTGATCAAACCCCTTTCATCTGAGGGCTTTGCCTCGGCCCTTGCTTGCTGCTCAGATTACACTAAGGTCTGCTTGAGTAGGGGCTTCCCTCGTGGCTCAGATGGTAAAGAATCTGCCTGGAGTGCAGGAGACCCAGGTTTGACCCCTGGGTCGGGAAGATTCCCTGGAGAAGGAAATGGCAACCCACTCCAGCGTTTTTGCCTGGGAAATCCCACAGACAGAGGAGCCTGGTGGGAGGCAGTCCATGGGGTTGCAGAGAGTCGGGCATGACCGAGCGACTAACAATTGCTTGAGTGGGGCCCCCAGGATGGCAGCCCCCAGGATGCCAGCTGGCGCTGCGGCAGTGTGGAGCGAAACTTGCCCTGCGCTGCCCCCTCACTCTCGGCGTGCCCTGGAGGAGTTGTGGGGAAGTGCCCGTGGACCCCTGTGCAAGGTAACTTGGACATCAGACAAGAATCCTCTGGGTGGGCTTCCCTGGTGGTTCGGTGGTTACGAATTTGCCTGCCAATGCAGGGGAAACAGACTCCATCGCTGCTCTGGGAAGATCCCACGTGCATGGAGGCAGCTAAGCCCACGTGCCACACCCACTGAACCCTCTCTCGAGAGAAGGCGCCAGTGAGAGGCCACACACCACGGTGGAGAGCAGCCCCACGCACAGCTCGGGCGAGCCCGGCCAGCCGCAGCCGGGCCAGCGCAGCCGAGACGAGTCATCTGCTGCATCTTAAAACAGACAGACAGACACAAAAGCAATCAGCTGGGAAAGGAGAGGGCCAAGGCCTTGAGGGGCAGACAGGCTGCAGTTGTACCCATAATATTTCTTAATTTTAAAAATTTTAACACTTAATATTTTTTAGGGATTCAGATCAGTACATTTATTATTTAAAAGAGGAAGAAACATGCCAGCAAGGAATACAATCCTATTTAAAGCAATTCCTTCCTGCCCATAAAATTATATATACATTGTGTTTTAATCTTTTTAATTCAAGTGAATAATCAGAAATTTTTCTTATTTTTTGGATGCATCTCAACAAAACTATGCTGAGTGAAAAAAATAAAGTCAATCTCAAGAGGCTATGTCCTGTGTGATTCCATCTATTGAACAACCTTCTGGATGTGACAGAATTACAGAAATGGAAGACAGATTGCTGGGTGCCAGAGGTTTGAGGGCTTGCTGCAAAAGGGTACCATGAGGCACTCTGGTGTTTATGGAAATGCTCCATGGCTAGGCTGAATTGGGGTCCACTTCCTGGTTATGATGTTGCACTATAGTTTTTTTTTTTTTTTACTTGACAATATTGTATTGGTTTTGCCACACATCAACATGAATCCGCCATGGGTGTACACGTGTTCCCGAACCCCCTCTCACCTCCCCCCTCACACCGTCCCTCCAGGTCATCCCAGTGCACCAGCCCCAAGCATCCTGTATCCTGCATCAAACCTAGACTGGTGATTCGTTTCTTATATGATATCATACATGTTTCAATGCCATTCTCCCAAATCATCCCACCCTCTCCCTCTCCCACGGAGTCCAAAAGACTGTTCTATACATCTGTGTCTCTTTTGCTGTCTTGCATACAGGTTTATCATTACTATCTTTCTAAATTCCATATATATGTGTCAGTATACTGTATTGGTGTTTTTCTTTCTGGCTTACTTCACTCTGTACAATCGGCTCCAGTTTCATCCACCTCATTAGAACTGATTCAAATGTATCCTTTGTAATGGCTGAGCCATACTCCATTGTTTATGCGTACCACCGCTTTCTTATCCATTCATCTGCTGATGGACATCTAGGTTGCTTCCATGTCCTGGCTATTATAAACAGTGATGTTGCACTATAGTTTTGAAAGATGTTGCCATGGCGGAAACTGGGTAGAGTACACAGGATCTATGTTATTTCTTACAATTTCATGTGAATCCTTAGTGATCTCAACATAAAACAATTATTAGGAAAAAAATGGATATAAGGCAAATATGACAAAAGTTGACATCTATGCTCTATGGGTCACGGAAAGTCTGTGGTATTTGTTCTATCATCGTTATTTTCAGAGTGTTTGAAATACTTAGTAGAAATAAAGCTTCCTGGGACTTCCCCTGGTGGCCCAGTGGCTAAAACTCTGCCTCCCAGTGCAGGGGGTGCAGGTTTGATCCCTGGTTGAGGAGCTGAGATCCAACATGCCTCAGGGCCACACAACAAAACCATAATACAGAAGCGACATTGTGACAAATTCAATACTTTAAAAATTGTAAAAAACAAACAACAACAAAAACACCCTTCCAGAATTATCTAGGCAGCCTTAGACATGTGTCCTTGCTCAGAACCAGCTCCTGGTTTGCTCAGGCTAGTGTGATGGAGGGACAAGCCTGAGGAGCTTTGCAGGGGGTGGTGCTGATCCAGCTGAGAACCATGCTCCTGACTTCTTACTGTCCTTATTTAACCCGGGAAGGCACTTAGCCCTCCTTGAGGGCTGGGACACCCTGCTTCCCTCCACCTCACAGGACTCTGCTCAATCTCCTGGGCATGTCAGCGAAATGGGCAAAATCACACTTCTGATTCTTGGTGGCTGTTCAGTTCAGTTCAGTTCAGTCACTCATGTCGGACTCCTTGTGACTCCATGGACTGCAGCACACCAGGCCTCCCTGTCCATCACCAGCTCCTGGAGTTCACCCAAAACTCATGTCTATTAAGTCAGTGATGCCATCCAGCCATCTCACTCTCTGTTGTCCCCTTCTCCACCCACCCTCAATCTTTCCCGGCATCAGGGTCTTCTCAAATGAGTCAGCTCTTCACATCAGGTGGCCAAAGTATTGGAGTTTCAGCTGTAACATCAGTCCTTGCAAAGAATATTCAGGAGGCAGAATATTTACTTCTAGACTAAAAGAACTGTCACAAGGAAGTCTGCCTTGACAGCAGAATGCTTCAGTTTTGGGTATGGCCAGAAAGTTCATTCGGTTTTCCCATGCCATCTTATGGAAAACCCTGAACAAACATTTTGGCCGATTCAATAAAAGAAAAAAAAAAAAAAGAGAGAGAGATGACATAACTACCAGAACTGATTTATTATACAGTTAAATCACAAATTTACAATACATTCAAAAGGGACTAAATGAGACATGTAAAGAGTTTAATGTAAAAATAGAAAGGACTGTCCAAAAGATCACTTAGATTGGATTATAATCTCAGGAATCTTTAGAGAGTGAAGTGTTTTCAGCCCGGCATCACAGGATAGAATTTGGCTGTTGCAGGTCTATTCACATGGATTCTGAATGACGATCAGAAGATATTCCTTATCTGTGGAGAGAGATGGACAAAGTTTCAGTTCAGTTCAGTTCAGTCACTCAGTCGTGTCCGACTCTTCACAACCCCATGAACTGCAGCATGCCAGGCCCCCTGTTCATCACCATCTCCTGGAGTTCACTCAGACTCACATCCATCGAGTCAGTGATGCCATCCAGCCATCTCATCCTCTGTCATCCCCTTCTCCTCCTGCACCCAATCCTCCCAGCATCAGAGTCTTTTCCAATGAGTCAACTCTTCGCATGAAGTGGCCAAAGTACTGGAGTTTCAGCTTTAGCATCATTCCTTCCAAAGAAATCCCAGGGTTGATCTCCTTCAGAATGGACTGGTTGGATCTCCTTGCAGTCCAAGGGACTCTCAAGAGTCTTCTCCAACACCACAGTTCAAAAGCATCAATTCTTTGGTACTCAGCCTTCTTCACAGTCCAACTCTCACATCCATACATGACCACAGGAAAAACCATAGCCTTGGCTAGATGGACCTTAGTCGGCAAAGTAATGTCTCTGCTTTTGAATATACTATCTAGGTTGGTCATAACTTTTCTTCCAAGGAGTAAGCGTCTTTTAATTTCATGGCTGCAGTCACCATCTGCAGTGATTTTGGAGCCCCCAAAAATAAAGTCTGACACTGTTTCCACTGTTTCTCCATTTATTTCCCATGAAGTGATGGGACCAGATGCCATGATCTTTGTTTTCTGAATGTCGGGCTTTAAAACAACTTTTTCACTCTCCTCTTTCACTTTCATCAAGAAGCTTTTTAGTTCCTCTTCATTTTCTGCCATAAGGGTGATGTCATCTGCATATCTGAGGTTATTGATATTTCTCCTGGCAATCTTGATTCCAGCTTGTGTTTCTTCTAGTCCAGCATTTCTCATTATGTACTCTGCATATAAGTTAAATAAACAAGGTGACAGTATACAGCCTTGATGTACTCCTTTCCCTATTTGGAACCAGTCTGTTGTTCCATGTCCAGTTCTAACTATTGCTTCCTGGCCTGCATAAAGATTTCTCAAAAGGCAGGTTAGGTGGTCTGGTATTCCCATCTCTTTCAGAATTTTCCACAGTTTATTGTGATCCACACAGTCAAAGGCTTTGGCATAGTCAATAATGCAGAAGTAGATGTTTATCTGGAACTATCTTGCTTTTTCCATGATCCAGCGGATGTTGGCAATTTGATCTCTGGTTCCTCTGCCTTTTCTAAAACCAGCTTGAATATCAGGGAGTTCACGGTTCACATATTGCTGAAGCCTGGCTTGGAGAATGTTGAGCATTACTTTACTAGCATGTGAGATGAGTGCAGTTATGCCGTAGTTTGAGCATTCTTTGGCATTGCCTTTCTTTGGGATTGGAATGAAAACTGACCTTTTCCAGTCCTGTGGCCACTGCTGAGTTTTCCAAATTTGCTGGCATATTGTTATAACCTTATGTGTTAGGCTACCCTAAAAATTAAATTTAAAAAATGAATGCTTCAGCTCATCTGCTTTTCTCTTCAGCACATCACTTGAACCTTGTGTAGACCAGTGGTTTGCCAGCCTGGCTGCACATCAGAATCACCTGTTGAGCTTTAAAAGAAAAGAAAAAAAAACCATTACCTGGGGCCCAGCCCCAGAGATTCTGACTTTATTGGTCTGGGGTGGAGTTTCAGGTATCAGTAAAATTTTATTTTTTAATTAAATGATAATTGCTTTACAGAATTTTGTTTTCTGTCAAACCTCAACATGAATCAGCCATAGGTATACATATATTTCCTCCCTTTTGAACCTCCCTCCCATCTCCCACCCCTTCCCACTCCTCTAGGTTGATACAGAGCCCCTGTTTGAGTTTTCTTGGCTATTTATTTTGCATATGGTAATGTAAGTTTCCATGTTGCTCTTTCCATACATCTCACCCTCTCCTCCCTCTCCCCATGTCCATAAGTCTATTCTCTATGTCTGTTTCTCCCTTGTTGCCCTGTAAATAAACTCTTCAGTACCATTTTTCTGGATTCCATATATATGTGTTAGAATACGATATTTATATTTCTCTTTCTGACTTACTTCATTCTGGATAATAGATTCTAGGTTCATCCACTTCATCAGAACTGTCTCAATTACATTCCTTTTTATGGCTGAGTAATATTCCATTGTGTAAATCCATCACAACTTCTTTATCCGTTCATCTGATGTTGGACATCTAGGTTGCTTCCATGGTCTAGCTATTGTAAATAGTGCTGCAATGAACAATGGGATACATGTGTATTTTTCAATTTCAGTTTCCTCAGGGTATATGCCCAGGAGTGGGATTGCTGAGTCATATGGTGGTTTTATTCCCAGTTTTTAAAGAAATCTCCATACTGTCTTCCATAGTGGCTGTGTCAATTTACATTCCCACCAACAGTGCAAGAGTGTTCCCTTTCTCCATACCCTCTCCAGCATTTATTGTTTGTAGACTCTTTGATGATGGCTATTCTGACCGGTGTGAGATGCTATCTCATTGTAGTTTTGATGGCATTTCTCTAATAATGAGTGATGCTGAGCATCTTTTCATGTGTTTATTAGCCATCTGTATGTCTTCTTTGGAGAAATAACTGCTTAGGTCTTTTCCCCACTTTTTGATTGGGTTGTTTGTTTTTCTGCTTTGAGTTGTATGAGCTGCTTGTATATTTTGGAAATTAATCCCTTTGTCAGTTACTTCATTTGCTATTATTTTCTCCCATTCTGAGAGTTGTCTTTTTACCTTGCTTATAGTTTTCCTTTGCTGTGCAAAAGCTTTTTAAGTTTAATCAGGTCCCACTTATTTACTTTTGTTTTTATTTCCATTACTCTAGGAGGTGGGTCATAGAGGATCTTGCTTTGATTTATGTCATTGAGTGTTCTGCCTATGTTTTCATCTAAGAGTTTTATAGTTTCTGGTTTTAAATTTAGGTCTGTAATCCATTTTGAGTTTATCTTTGTGTATGGTGTTAGGAAGTGTTCTAATTTCATTCTTTTACATGTAGCTGTCCAGTTTTCCCAACACCATTTATTGAAAAGGCTGTCTTTACCCATTGTATATTCTTGGCTCCTTTGTCAAAAATAAGGTACCCACAGGTGCATGGATTTATTTCTGGATGTCTACCTTGTTCCATTCGTCTATAATTCTTTTTTGTGCCAATACCATACTGTCTTGATGACTGTAGGTTTGTAGTATAATCTGAAGTCAGGAAGGTTGATTCCTCCAGCTCCATTCTTCTTTCTCAAGACTGCTTTTGCTATTCAGGGTCTTTTGCATTTCCATATGAATTGTGAATTTTTTTGTTCTAGTTCTGTGAAAAATGTCTTTGGTAATTTGATAGGGATCACATTGAATCTGTAGATTGCATTTGGTAGTGTAGTCATTTCCACAGAATTGATTCTTCCTACCCAGGAATTTTATTTCTTTTTCTTCTCTGATTGCCATAGCTAGGACTTCCAAAACTATGTTGAATAACAGTCGTGAAAGTGGGCACCCTTGTCTTGGTTCCCAATCTTAGGGGGAATGCTTTCAGTTTCTCACCATTGAGAATAATGTTTGCTGTAGGTTTATCATATACGGCCTTTACTATGTTGAGGTAGATTCCTTCTATGCCTATTTCTTAAAGAGTTTTAATCATAAATGGGTGCTATTTTGTCAAAGTCTCTTTCTGCATCTATTGAGATTACCATATGGTTTTTATCTATTTGTTAATATGGTATATCATATTGATGATTTACATATATTAAAGAATCCTTGCATCCCTGGAATAAACCCAACTTGATCATGGTGTATGAGCTTTTTGATGTGTTGCTGAATTCTGTTTGCTAAACTTTTGTTGAGAAGTTTTGCATCTATGCTCATCAATGATACTTGCCTGTACTTTTCTTTTTTGTGTGGTATCTTTGACTGGTTTTGGTATCAGGGTGATAGTGGCCTTGTAGAATGAGTTTTGAAGTGTTCCTTCCTCAGAAATTTTTGAAAGAGTTTTAGAGGTATTGGCATTAGCTCTTCTCTAAACATCTGATAGAATTCTCCTATGAAACCATCTGGTCCTGGGCTTCTGTCTTTTGGGAGATTTTTGATCACAGCTTCAATTTCAGTGCTTGTAATTGGATTCATAATTTCTATTTCTTCCTGGTTCAGTCTTGGAATATTGAACTGTCCATTTCTTCCATTTCTGTCCATTTCTTCCAGGTTATCATTTTATTGCCATATAGTTGTTCATAATAGTCTCTTATAATCCTTTGTATTTCTGCATTGTCTGTTGTAACCTCTCCTTTTTCATTTCTAATTTTATTTGATTCTAAAATTGTTGATGAGTCTGGCTAAAGGCTTGTCTATTTTATCTTCTCAAAGAACCGGCTTTTAGTTTTATTAATCTTTACTACCGTTTAAGAAACTTATTTATTATATAGTTAAATCACAAATTTACAATACATTCAAAAGGGACTAAATGAGACAAGTAAAGAGTTTAAATGTAAAAATAGAAAGGACTGTCCAAAAGATCACTTAGATTGGATTATAATCTCAGGAATCTTTAGAGAGTGAAGTGTTTTCAGCCCGGCATCATAGGATAGAATTTGGCTGTTGCAGGTCTATTCACATGGATTCTGAATGACGATCAGAAGATATTCCTTATCTGTGGAGAGAGATGGACAAAGTTAATCCACCCTAAAAATTTGTTTAGTCCCTAAGTCATGTTTGACTCTCTGCAACCCCATGGGCTGTTCCCCACCAGGCTCCTCTGTCCAGGGGTTTTCTCAGGTAAGAACACTGGAGTGGGCTGCTATTTCCCACTCCAAGGGATCTTCCTGGCCCAGGGACCAAACCTGCATCTCCTGCAGCGGCAGGCAGACTCTTTACCACTGAGCCACCAAGGGAGCCCACCTTATGTGTTAGGTGACCCTAAAAGTTAAATTTAATAAATGAATGCTTCAGCTCATCTGCTTTTCTCTTCAGCACATCGCTTGGACCTTGTGTAGACCAGTGGCTTGCCAGCCTGGTTGCACATCAGAATCACCTGTTAAGCTTTCAAAAACAAAAACAAAAACACATTACCTGGGCCCAGCCCCAGATTCTATTGGTTTGGGGTGGAGTTCCAGGTATCAGTAAAATTTTTTAAAAAGCTCTCCAAGCAATTCTAATGCGCACCTTGTGTGAGAACACAGGTGCAAGTAAAGCTTTATTTAGTTTGTGGGCAACTCTGATTTTACAGCTGCATTATAGAGAAGTTTGCTCTAGACTAGATTTAGGAACATGAGTCCTGTTTTACACTGACATCCACAAACATAGTGAATGCACCTCCTTCGAGGAAAGAAGTATTTCTGTGGCGGCTGGCTTTTGGTGGCCCCAGTGAATGGGCTCCGCCCCAGGGAAGGTTTGAGACCGAACAGACCTTTGACCCACCCTCTGCTTTATCCCTGGATAGGAGACATTTCTCCCATTCTTCAGGAGGTCTGTGTGCTAAGTTCACGTAACAGGAAACCTATACCTTCTAAACGTTTTACTAACAACAGGTACAAACGGGCAAAATCCAACTTCTTGACTAATTTCAAGGAATTTTCAGATTCAGATTTCTTCATTTTATAATTGAGGAACATGATGTGTCATAGTGCATGTTAAAACCCACAATCCCCATCCTTTGAGACACAAAGCCTTTATCCAGTAAAGCAGAAAGATGCCTGAGATGTGAAATGAAATGGGCCAGATTACCTGGAGCCACCATGATTTCATGTTTCTTGGATCTGATCCTAAGAAAAGTTAGGTCGTTCTGAGGGTCAATGTCGCGGACGGTGCTCTTGGCTTTCATGGTCAGCTGGTGCAGGAGACCTGCGTACTGAACTGTTGTTGAGTTGTCCAAGGTTGTTCGGATGGGAATGCCTAGTACAAGATTTAATTATGGGTTAAACATTTTTTTTCCTTTTATAAAACTAATAGGTGCATCATAGAAATACTGGAAAATACTGGTAGTTTTAAAAAGGAAGAAAAAGTGATGACTCATATTACTCACTGGAACAATTTTACTTTATTTCCTTCCAATCTTTCTGCCTCCTCATGGATGTTACAATTTAGTTGGATCAAATTATAAAAGTAGATTTGACTGTTTGCTTTTTTCTTCATTCAAACGGCAACATACAAGTTTCCCTTGTTGACGGTGCCATCGACATTATTTTTAATGGCTGTAGACTTTACTATTCTTTGGATACAACATAATATAATCAACCCCCTACTATTGGATTGTTAGGTTGTGTGTTTTTGTTTTTGTACCTAATGGTGATGAACCCTTTTGTACACAAATCTTTTGGAAATTGTTAATTATTTCAGTAGTAACACATTTCTATATGAAATGCATTCCCCTAAGCATCCTGTCTGGAGAAAGCAATGGTACCCCACTCCAGTACTCTTGCCTGGAAAATCCCATGGATGGAGGAGCCTGGTGGGCTGCAGTCCATGGGGTCGCTAAGGGTTGGACATGGCTGAGCGACTTCCCTTTCACTTTTCACTTTCATGCACTGGAGAAGGAAATGGCAACCCACTCCAGTGTTCTTGCCTGGCGAATCCCAGGGACGGCGGAGCCTGGTGGGCCGCCATCTATAGGGTTGCACAGAGTCGGACACGACTGAAGCGAAGCGACTTAGCAGCAGCAGCAGCAGCAGCAGCAGCAGCAAGCATCCTGTGAGTTCACTGTGAGTTCACCGTGAGAAGCTGTGAAAAGCCCACTTGTGACATGGTGCTAGTTTCCTGAGACCAGAGATAGAAGCGGGTATCTGCACATGCTAGAGAGTATATCAAAAGGGCTTTTCAGAATTTCTTCATAACTTCCTCATACAGTATTTTGCAAACCTTAATTTTTACGCTAGAAAACACAGCAACAAAGATGCTGTAGTTTGGCTGGGCATTCCCTGGTTTGCACTCATTCTTGGTTTAAGCATGATTAAATTTGGCTACTTGTGTGCTCTATTGTTTCATTATGAGTGTAAAACAGAAGCTGTTAA
Organism: Nanger dama; assembly: GCA_917880005.1. Classification (NCBI taxonomy): domain Eukaryota; kingdom Metazoa; phylum Chordata; class Mammalia; order Artiodactyla; family Bovidae; genus Nanger; species Nanger dama. Next base: position 6,720,335 of record CAKJTW010000012.1, on the reverse strand, counting down.
TTTAGCTGAAAAAACCTATCCAGACAAATATGCGAGTATAATTTCATTCATTCAAATCCATCCAGCCTCTCTTCAGCTCACTCCATGCTTATTGTGGAACAGGTGCTCTGCTAGGTATTTTACATATATTGTATCTAATCAGCCGACCTTCATATTATTTTGAAAACTACCTAATAAGCCAGGGAATTCCAAGGATTTGATTTGCAAATGTGCCTTGAGTTTTGGGGGACATATGAAGGTGAATCTGGGATCGCTGTCAAGTTCCTCAGGAACCTGAATGAAGGCCCATCAATAAAAAAGGCTAAGGTGGCTCTCTTGGTTTTTTCCCTCAGAGAATGTAGCTCCAGAAACTGGTATGAGTGCTTCTAACTTGGGGCTTTGTTTTTCAAGAAAATCTTTGAGAGCCTCAACTCTGACTTTGAAACAGACTACTTTCCTTCCCCTTAAACATATCCATTCTCTCCAGAGTAGGTCTTGCCGAACAAGATGAGGAGGACAATATTTATAAGGAAAACCTTTTCAGTAAATAAGGTTTCATAGAAAATGTGTTAATTTCTGTATTATTGTTTGCTGGCCACTTTCTCTCCAAAAGTCAGTTCTGTCTTTCACACCTGGTGAACCATCACAGCGTGTATGTCTTTACCAAGCAGGAGACTGGAAGTGGAGCAAGCACTCCACCTTTTAAGAGCGCTTTTGACCAAACAGTTTTATTTTTCATCACGAAGAGTGACTACCAACGAAGTCTGCATTGCTCAGTGTCAAAAAGAAATACAAGCAGAATAAATTATTTAAAGTGCAGATGACAAGATTATGAATCAGATGCTCAGGCCTACTTAGTCAGTCTATTCATGATCCAAGTCAATAAATAATAGACCTAGCTTTCCTGAATAATAAGTGTGCACCGTGGAAACTCTTGGAGTTCTTCATATTGCTGTGGACCCTTGGGGGAAAAAAATCAATCAACACATATTTATTGAGTTCTTGCTTGGGACCATGTGAAGTAATTAAAAAATAATTTATTAGGAAGTAATTTTAGCACATGGTAGAAAATGCAGCCACCTCTCCTTCTGAGAGGTAACCACTGCTCTGTTTCTTTGGTGCCCTTGCAGAGATATTCTAAGTCTGTTTAAATATGTTCCTGTTTGTATTCTTTAACTGTATCATTCTCTATTCTGTACCTTAACTTCTTCCATTTGATACACTCGGGAAGTTGTTGCCTTCAGTCCACATAAGGCTAGGGCATTCCTCTTAATGGCTATATAATGCGACTGTTGAATGGATGCTTTGTAATACATGTAACTAATATATATCGTCCCGAAAAGCATTTGGGCTGTTCCCAATCTTTGCCTTTTATAAGCAACGTGACAGAATATGTCTGTGTGGATGCCATTTCACATTTGTATATACATGTGTATAGGATAAATTCCTAAAATGTAACTTCTAGGACAAAGAGTATAAATTCAATATTCTTGAATTTATGACACTGCTTTAAAAATATGACTCTTTATGATCCCACTAAGGTGGTTACTCTTCAACTGTACACTTGTATTTTGGTTGCTAGATTATATTTCAAAAATATAAGGAAATGGCTGGATGGTTGGATAAAATCTAATGAAATTCAAATAATGGATTGTTAGAAATGTCAAGAATATTTAAAATTAAGAGCCTGCAGAAATCAGGCTTTATACATAAGAATATACAACGGATATGACTGTCTGGGAAACGAATATGCATGTTCACCAGTATCTAGTTCAGTGATCAGGACTGTAATATTGTAAACAATGAATTATTTTATAAATGGGAAACCGATGTTAACAAAGAATCTAACAAAAACCTACACACCTCAGCACTGGGTTAAACTGATAAGCTCATTTCATTGTCATGGATAAGTCTAAGTTTCAAATAGTGAAACCAAAGGACTCTGTTGAGCAGGACAGAAGATGAGATTTAATGTATAAACATGGTAGAAGCCTTACCTCACCACAATTAAAAACCTAAAAACTGTTAACATGACTTGCCTGGAATTAATCAACTAAAACCATTGGAAGAAAACAAGAATACACAAATAGCAGCTTAGTTAAATATTTACAGTGTTAAATTTCATGGGACTTCTGAATGTTGCAAAGCTACATTGTAATAAATGGCACATTCATTTAAACTTGAGTAGGCTGTTGAGATGGAGTATTTCATTTCATTCGAGTCACACAACTTACACCATATGCTATTAATAAACATCCTTGTCATACACTCTGGTTGTTAACAATCTGACCATAAAAATAAGCCCCTCATTTATATTTTTTTGGAAAAGGTTAATTTGGCTTTCAGAAAAGTGCCCCGAACCTTAACACAACCTTTTCCTAGTAGAGGTTAATTAGAAGTTAATGAGTATGAAAAATAATATTGTGTTACCCTTGGATGAGAAAAGTGTTAATTGAGAGACCTCAGGAAAATAAAAGTCATCTTTAATTCAACTGCTCGAGATAATCACTGTTAACACATCCCTGCCTTTTCTTCCATATTTCAGTGTGCATGTGTGCCTGGCTGATTAAAATAAAATACTGGTTACTGCTTTGTTTCCCGCTTTCTTTTCATCTACTATTGTGAGCAGTTTTTCATGACTCTAAATATTCTTCAACATTTTAAATAGAGTAATGGTTCACTGAGTGAATATTACATAATTAATTCAAAAATTTCCCTACTGTTGGGAGAGATTTATTTACTTATTTGTCTGTGTATTTATTGCAAGAGAACTGGGTTCAATCCCTGGGTTGGGCAGATCTGCTGGAGAAGGGAAAGGGAACCCACTCCAATATTCTGGCCTGGAGAATTCCATGGACTGTATAGTCCATGGGGTTGCAATGAGTCGGACAAGACTGAGTGACTTTCACTTTATTGCTGTTATATATGATGCCTCTGTGAGATCCTTTGCACCTAAATCTTTTCTTCATTACTCCTTAAATAAATTCCCAGGAGTGGAATTACAGATCAAAAGGTATGGATATTTTCCCGATATTTAAAGCATATTGCCAGGATTATGAACTTTAGACTAAGTCTGGATGAGATACACTGTCCTCTGTGTCAGGATTGGTGAATGAATGTATCTGAGTTAGTCGCTAAGTTGTATCTGACTCTTTGAGACGCCATAGTATGTAGCCCACTAGGCTCCTCCGTCAGAGGAATTCTCCAGGCAAGAATACTGGAGTAGGTGGCCATTCCCTTCTCCAGGGGATTTTCCTGAACCAGGGATTGAACCCAGCTCCTCTGCATCACAGGCAGATTCTTTGCTGTCTGAGTCACCAGATGGGTTGAATAGAATCCCCTCCAAAATTCACGCCTCCCCTAAACCTCAGAATCTGATCTTATATGGAAATAGGGTCTTTGAAGATGTGAGGTCATACTAGGTCAGTGTGGGACCTAACCCAGTAACTGAGGTCCTTATAAGAAGAGGAAAGAGTGCGAAGAGGAAAACACACAAGATGATGGAGGCAGAGGTGGGAGTGATGCGTTTACAAGCAAGCATACAGCAAGGACTGCTGGGACTCACCAGAAGCCGGGAGAGAGGCAAGGAAGGATGCTTCTCTGAAGAAAGCCTAGACCACTGACACCTTGATTTCAACTTCTAGCCTTCCAGAACTGAGAGGGAATAAACATCTAATCTTTTTAAGCCACTAAGTATGTAATGCATTGTTATGGCAGCCAAAGAAAACAAATACAGCCTCTCTGTGAAGTCCTTCAAATCTTAGTGGGTGTGATAGAGCTTATGCAAATCCTGGAACTAAAATCAGTTCAACCAGAACAATGGACTCAGACTGGACTGCCTCCCTGGAAATATTAGGCATAGCTCTTGATTTACCTGTAGGCTGACGTTAAAACCTCTCCCCTCCTGATCACGCAAGCTGGGTGAATTTATTACTTGACATTCTCTTGACACTGAGCATTTTAAAATTTTACTGTTTTGTAAAACACATCAAATATTTTCTCTGTACAAATAAATTAAAAATTTCCACATTCACAGAACTACTTCATTACAATTCTGTTAAGTATTGGGTATTGTGCCAGGCCCTTGACAATTATTATTTCACTTACTTGTCACAATCATCAGTAAAGTAGGTTATTTTCCATTTTTAATAATAAGGGATTGAAGTTCAGAGCTTAAACAGACTTTCAGTGGGTAGTTGCTCAATAAATATTTATTGATGGATTTTCTCCATAATAATGATTAGCTGTGAGAGTCCGTTGCCAAGCCCTGAGTTGGCAGTGTGCCAATTCCATGGTTACACCATGAATTATGTGAAGTAGCTACTCTTGTCTCAACTAACATTCTGGGATCCGTGGCACCTCTCGCCCTTACAGATGCCTGAATTAGCAATGAAGCCAGCAGAAGCCTTTAAGAGGCTGCCACCATAGCTGGGCATTGAACAATGTGCCAGAGAGAAGGCTCTGTGGACTGTTAATAGGCAAGTTTCTGGTGTAAGTCTACAGATTTCATAGGCGGAAATGTATTGGCCCTCCTCAAACTATAACCATGAAGACTATACTATAAATTACATTAAAATTAATTCTCAAAGATTTCATTAACTATGGCGAAGGAACAATTTCTTTTCAAATGAAGATTGAAACTCTGTACGCTTTACAATTTCAAAATGAAAGCAAACTGCCAACAACGGTATTCTTATCTTCATTGTAACAGTTTTATAGCTCCTCCTGAAATGTTAGAAGAGTGTTTAACAAAGCTTTAAAAATTAGACAATGTACAGCACTTCTTAGGAATATATATACATTAAAAATTTTATTTCCCTACCTCTTAGCAGAGTGCTTGGCATTAATAGACACGCAATAGATGTTTGATAAGTAAATGATACAGCTAAAATATGTCAAATATATTTTTGATTTAAAATTCCAAGATGTTTGCCTAAGACTTCAAAGAATAAAAAGGCTCTTGGTCTCCTTCTGTGTGTCAAGAAGGTAGCCTGTGATGTATTTACCTTCTGCATTTACAACCATCGTTCCTATAACCCCTTTATGGCTCTGGATCCTCTTTAGGTTTCCTCCACCTCTGCCTGGAAGAGATCAGGAAAAAAATTAACCAGAGTCTTCATGGTGATCCCAGTCCTAAAGAGAGTAATGTTTAGAAAGATCCCTACTCTGTCTCCTTAAACTAAGGTATTGGATACTAAATCTCAGCTTTTGGAAGAGAGCTTTGAAACCGTCAAGACCCATATGCAAACTTATATAAGACTCTCTACATACAACCCTGAAAAGCATCTTGCCCCAAACTTTTGTTGAGACAGAAATCTTGCCTCACAAGAGCTCACTTCATTTTTATCTGTCTCTATTCACTGGAAAAGTATCCTTTACGTTGAACAGAAATCTGCTGCTGGTCATCTTCCATTCATTGATCTTTCTGTTTTCATACAAAAATCCCATTTATACATTATAGATTTAAAAAATATTTATAGAGCTATATTACTACCTCCTCCCTTCTAAAAGCATCACTTAATAAGAAATCATATTCTCAGTTATAAATGTCATCTAGTTGGGAGTTCAGATGATTAAATTAAAAATATTCTGTGAAAACAATGTATCCCAGGATTCTATTGGTAACTACAGCCTGGATCTCAGGGCAAGCTGAATGTTCAACCATAAATGTTATAATCCCATTATTGGGTTTTAAATTTTGCTTTCTGAATCTTATGCATAGACTGTATTGTACCAGTTTCTTTCCTTCTACAAATGCTAAAATCAAGAATAATTTTTCCAGCCTGCATATTTTTCATAACAGAGTAATCACTGGATGTTCTGAATTCAAACAGTATTCTGCAGAGTCTTTTGATGAGAGTTTATAAAATAATTTTGTTTCCAACACTGTATGGGTGAACGTTGTTACTTTTGTCAAAAGACAGTTTTCTTTTGACCCTAATGTGGGTGGGAGCACTTATTTCCTCTTTCCACCACTATAGCAGGTGTTTTCTAAATTTCGGGCATTTGTGTAACAGGTTTTCAATTTCTGCCATTATAAATAACATCTATATTATTCACCCAGCACATTTATAGAATTATCTCACTGCTAAAAGTTTAAATGAATGCATTTTAAAAGGAAACTATACATCACTACCACAAATGCAAACCTGTATCATTTGTCACAGGCAGAAATAACCATAAAAAAGAGAGAACATATTAATAAACTCTACTCCGATGGAAATTATGAGCCTGATGTTTGCACTTCAGGTGCAAAATAAAAACTACTTGATGATAGATGATAGTGGCATTCAGTTCAGTTCAGTCACTCAGCTGTGTCCGACTCTTTGCGACCCCATGAATCGCAGCTCGCCAGGCCTCTTTGTCCATCACCAACTCCCTGGAGTTCACTGAAACTCATCCATCGAGTCGGTGATGCCATCCAGCCATCTCATCCTCTGTCGTCTCCTTCTCCTCCTGCCCCCAATCCCTCCCAGCATCAGAGTCTTTTCTAATGAATCAACTCTTCACACGAGGTGGCCAAAGTATTAAAAGGACCTAAAAGTGCCAGAAAGTCTCTCCTGGATATAATCTAGAGGCTGAAAAAAATGAAGGAGGAATAACTTTCTCTGATGTGAATCACTCTGTTTTTGGTATTTCTGAGCCATCTTAAAGTAGCAACTCATGTTTGCATCTCACTTTGGGAAACACGGTGCTAAAGCATACCTGTACAGGGGATTAAATAACTACTTTTTTTTTTTGGTGCCATCTATAGGACAATGTCCACAGCTCCTTACAAGATCCAGTGACCTCTTTATCTTTTTCTGTTTTACTTCTCTCTCCCTGCTCGACCCATCCTGTCCCTCTATTTTTCCAAGTGTTTTTCCTTTCGTGAGTTCTGAGCCCTCCTAATATAGTCTCTTAATTCCCATCACCAATACCTTTTCATTCCTTTAAAAACAAAAAACGCCCGAAACACTTTCGGTTTGTTCTTTTCGACCTTCCCTCTTTCTCCATTTTCCTTTTCTTCGCCTCCCTTTTCCCATCCCTACTTCCTCTTTTCTCTTTTTTTTTCCCTTCTCTCTCAATAGCTCCTCCTTCTTGCCCTTCTTCTCCATTCCCTTGCGCTCCTGTCCCATGTCTTTCTTTCCTCTCAGGGTGATTTATCTCTCCTCCACAGTACCTCTTCCGCTTGCAAACTTCCCTCGCTGTCTCGGAGATTACGCAGTCCCCTCAGGATCTTTCACCCCTTCCGCACCTCTTTCTCGATATTCTTCCTCCTCAAGTATTACTCCCAGAAGAAGACACCCCTAGATATCTATTCCCCAAGAAAGCTTCCCCCATCTACACATCTTCCCTTCCTCCACGGTCGCCCCCTCTGGTCCCTCTAGCGTCTCCGAGTCGCCCCTCTAAGAAACTTCTGGAGCTCCCAACCTTCCCTACGGCCCCGAGAACTGGGCAGCGAAGGGACCCTGCCTGTCGGCACCCTTGGCGGGGAGGTTGTTGACAGAGATCCCGGATTTACCATCTTACGGGCGGCGAGACTCTGGGCTCAGACCCGCGCCACTGCGGCCTGGGATGTCAACAACGCTTCCAGCCGTTGCTAGGAGACAGTGGAGGAAGTGATCTCCCGGAAGCGTGGGTAGCCGGGCCTGCGCGCGCGCGGGGCGGGCCCTGCGGAGCTTGCACTTCCGCCCGGAACTGGTTTGACCTTCCCGGCTGCCGTAGCCCGGAGCCGTTGCCCCGAGCACTCACCTGAGCTGGAGAACTGAGGTATTTAGGCCAGGGCTTCGAGTCGTTCGTTCGAAGTTTCACTCAGTCATTCCTTGAGGTACGCGTTCGGTAACCGCCAATTCCCCGTTCAAGAACGATTTATTGACCACTTACCATGTCCCGTTCTCTGGGTGTGTGGTACATTCTAGAACGAGAGACAGAAAATGCGCGACAAACGAAGCAGTACTGTCCAAGTGTGATACGTGTTCTGGAGCAAATAAACCGGGGTGGTTCCGTCTGACCCCGAGGTGATATTAAGTATAGACTCAGCTGCCCTGTGCCCCGCGGAGTTCCTGAGGCGCTGCATTGCGCAGGGCTGACTCATTTGTTCCCCCGCCCACCAAGCACATTTCTTTATAATTGAAGACATATATATACACAACCAGTATGTATATATCGCTGCTGCTGCTGCTAAGTCGCTTCAGTCGTGTCCGACTCTGTGCGACCCTACAGACGGCAGCCCGCCAGGCTCCTCCGTCCCTGGGATTCTCCAGGCAAGAACACTGGAGTGGGTTGCCATTTCCTTCTCCAATGCAGGAAAGTGAAAAGTGAAAGTGAAGTCGCAGTACATAGTAAATATATATTTATTAAATTACATCTCCCCACCCCCCAACACCGTAGGTGAAGTGTCATCATAACGTCTTAGGTTCTCCTGTGGTTGTAGCAGCCCCAAGCTGCTCTTCCCTCAGTTGTACAGCTGCTGCTTCCCAGTACTTACATTTAACCCACTAGGAGGCTCAGAGGTTAAAGTATGTTCCTGCAATGCAGGAGACCTGGGTTTGATCCCTGGGTCGGGAAGATCCCCTAGAGAAGGAAATGGCAACCCACTCCAGTATTCTTGCCTGAGAATCCCATGGAGAGAGAGGCCTGGTGGGCTACAGTCCATGGGGTCACAGAGAGTTGGACACGACTGAATGACTTCACTTGAGGACTTTATTTTATTTTTTACAAAGCCATTTACCCACGTTTCTGAGTTGCTGAAAAGTGATAGGTTAGTGCTGAGGTTCTGCAAATCTCCATAGAAGAGCAGTCCACTGGGTATTTGAGGAACTGAGGGAGGAAACAAGTTAAAGGTCAACTAGGGATGGTTGCAAGTCTCTTGGTCTTCCGAGGAGCATTGATGTATCTTAGTCTGGGAGGAAGAGACAGAGTGTACATGAGGCACAGTGGGAAAATTTTGTGGTTCGGTTGGCATCTCCTCCTGGGGTTTGAAGAGAACTTAATGACTGAACTCTAGATAGGTATTCCTCGGTGGCTCAGTGGTAAAGAATCCGCCTGCCAAGCAGGAGACACGGGTTCCATCCCTGGGTGGGGAAGATGCCCTGGAGAAGGAATTGACAACCCACTCCATTATTCTTGCCTAGAAAACCCCATGGGCAGAGGAGCCTAGTCCATGGGATCAAAAGAGAGTTGGATATGACTTAGTGACTGAGCATGCATGCACTAAATATAAGTGGTCAAGTTGGGACTGCATCTCCATGGGGACCCTTCCATAGCAGCTTCCTGTAATACTGACTCAGTTTGTGCTTTTGTTTTCAATAAGTGCGTTACACCAAACAAGGCATGGTTATTGCTAGGGAGGTCACCTAGAATCTGAATAGGTCCTTGTCTTCCTGGTCAGGGATGCCCTGGAAAATTTTTGAACTTCGCTTGGGACTAGATGATCCATTTCAACTTGTAGTCTTACCCTTTTCTGATACTATGTTATGTACAGAGACACTTGCTGAAGCTCTAGTTCTGCTTCAGTTTTTTTTTTTTTTTTTTTTTCCCCTTTAAGAAACTTACTGCTTCTCAAAAGCCAAGTCACAATGGCTAACTCGTGCCCCCTTGTCACTCCACACTTGACACTCCAGCCAAGGTCATTTGGAATGGACAACTGAGATTCTGGGGGAGGAGCTGGTGTGTGTGTTTGCAGATCTAGTTCTGCACTGATAGTTCAGTTCAGTCGCTCATGTCCGACTCTTTGCGACCCCATGAATTGCAGCACGCCAGGCCTCCCTGTCCATCACCAACTCCCGGAGTTCTCTCAGACTCACATCCATCGAGTCCGTGATGCCATCCAGCCATCTTCATCCTCTGTCGTCCCCTTCTCCTCCTGCCCCCAATCACTCCCAGCATCAGAGTCTTTTTCCAGTGAGTCAACTCTTCACATGAGGTGGCCAAAGTACTGGAGTTTCAGCTTTAGCATCATTCCTTCCAAAGAAATCCCAGGGTTGATCTCCTTCAGAATGGACTGGTTGGATCTCCTTGCAGTCCAAGGGACTCTCAAGAGTCTTCTCCAACACCACAGTTCAAAACCATCCATTCTTCAGCGCTCAGCCTTCTTCACAGTCCAACTCTCACATCCATACATGACCACAGGAAAAACCATAGCCTTGACTAAATGGACCTTTGTTGGAAAAGAAATGTCTCTGCTTTTGAATATACTATCTAGGTTGGTCATAACTTTTCTTCCAAGGAGTAAGCGTCTTCTAATTTCATGGCCACAATCACCATCTGCAGTGATTTTGGAGCCCCCCAAAATAAAGTCTGCACTGATAACTTGTATGCTTTTCAATGATTAAAGTGTAGGCATATAGTGCAATACTGGATGAATTGTATAAACACTGATTCTTGGGCTCTCTGGGTGTTTTAGATCTAGGAGATTCCTACTTGGTTGTGCAGCCATTTGTTTTGCTTCTAAAAATCAGTGGCAGTGCACCATGTTATCACTGATGTCAGTCAACTTTAATGAAGGAACTGACTGCATATGTGTGGTCCATGAATGCCATCCTTTCTGAAGTCAGGGTGTCAAACTCATTCAATAGCTGACAGCTGTGATTAGAGCAGAGAGAGACTCCAGCATGAAAGGCACTGGCAGGAGTATCCAACTGCTGAAAAAAGTAATAAGAAGTAGCCAAACTGACTTCCAACCAACAGTCAAGTTTGACTCACTGTGCACAGAAAATCAATGAGGAGAATATGAGCCATTTTCTCCGTATTGATTTCCACTTCTAATTATTCCTTGGAGGTAGCATGGTTTAATTTTTATGCTTTTTGAGGGACTATAATGAATATCCAGAGCTGTGCTGTATAAAGTATCTTGGCAGCATCTATCACATTCCCTATACCCATGCTCAGTATATGGGAACCCCTGTTTCTCTTGTTCTCTTCTGTTCATCCCCTCACCGCTTCTTTTGACCCACAGTAAATGCTAACTATAATTCAATAACTTTGGACTAAAGTGAAGGACTTAATGAATAATACTTTTTGCAAGTACTCTTGAAGTGACCACCGAAGTTGTGGTACATGCAAAGATAAAGTCTGCTGTTCTTCACACAGAAGTGTGTCAAAGGGAGATGATTTTTTGCTGGAATCTCTCTGATAATTTGTTTCTACTCTCTGTTTAATCTGAAGAAATCCAGGTAGCTTCATGAGCTTGAGTTTTATCTTGGCATTTTCAGTACCATCCCATATAGGAACTGGCATTCCTACCAGTTGGCAAATACTAAATAATGAGCCAAGGAGTATACTTTTGCCCATTTTCTCACAAGATAAGGCATTATTTGTCAGTTTAAACACAACTTCTCCTAGTATGCTAGTGATTTTGCTCAAAAAAAGTGTACACTAGATTCTTTGACTTCGCTGATGGATCTGTGGTAAAGAATCTGTCTGCCAGTGCAGGAACCTCGAGTTCACTTCCTGGATTGGGAAGATCCCCTGGAGAAGGAAATGGCAACACACTCCATTATTCTTACCTAGGAAATGGACAGAGGAGCCTGGCCTGCTACAATCCATGGGGTTGTAAAAGAGCTGGACATGACTTACAACTAAACAGCAACAGCAACAACAGTTTGCTTGAAAATTGCCCTTAATACTGAAGCAGAATTAGGGGATGTCAGTGACATCAGTAAGTATTATAACTGACCCAGTACCATTTTAAAATGACAGAGTTTCAGAAAATCAGCCATTTTCTACTTTATATTCGGACAAAGGCAACCTCTAGGGTAATTCTTTTCCAGGACTCAAGTGTAACCTAAGCATTTACTTCCTGTAAGGGAATCTTTTCTGTTGTAATTAAATGGTTTCCTAGAGCACAGAATTTAGAGTTACATGCAGCTAGGGTTGATGTTTCTAAGTGGTTTCTGTGAGTAAAGTAAGTTATAAGAGCTTCTGTTTCCTCACTTATAAAATAGGAAAGACAGTATTTCACTTACAGAGTTTATGTGAGGTGTCAGAGATATTATGTGGGTAAACTACTTGGCTTGTGTCAGGTGCCCACTGTGGGTCGTTTTGCCATATTACTTTCTGTATCATTTCCTTTCTTCAGTGTCCTTTCTTATTTCCTCCATTCCTTTACTCCGTTCTTTCCCTCTTTCTCAGCTTTCTCTAGCCTTTCCCTCCTTACTTCCCTCCCCTATTTCTGTCCTCTCTCCCTTCTTGACTACTTTCTCTTCAACCTCCTTTTCCTTCATGCCCTCCCTATGAAAAAAATCTAGAATTTGTATTACTGACTTTCTCACTAAAGAACATCTTTCCCTTTGTTCTCTTATTCCTCTTCTCCAGTTATTCACTTAAAATGTTCATCTAATGTAATTTATCTACCTCTCATCTCATTTTTCACAATTCCCATTTTTAAACTTCTCACTCCAGCAAGCAGTTTACATCGTTGTGCACTGCACTCAGTAGATAGTCTCAATATCTTAGGGGTGAGGGAAAATTGTTACTATTTCCTGGTCTATTAATTTTGTTCAAAGAAGAAAAGACTGAAGGGAGTAATAAGAGAACCATGTTCTTTATATACCTCCCCCTTTTTTCCTGATAATACAGTCGAAAGTTCTCTAGTCTATTTAGTTCAGAATTACTTTCATTTTTAGGTATAACACACAAAACAGTTTGGTGCACAAAAGTTGATTGGTGAGTTACTAACACAGGCCATGTGCCTAAAAGAAAATATACAATCAGTGAGTTACCACAAAGTGAACTCCTATGTAACCCCCAACCAGGTCAGAAAATAGAACACTCCCCATATTCCAGAAGCTTCCACATGGTCATTTCCAGTCATTACCTTCACATTGTATGGCCTGAAAAGCCTAAAATATTTACTGTCTGGATCTTCGCTGAAAAACTTGGTGACCTCTGTAACAGACATTTTTCCCCCTCTTTTGAGCCTTCTAAATATGTTTGATGGTTGAAAACAAAGCATTGTTAAAAGCATGTAAATGCAATGTATAAAATAATTACAACACAGAGTAGGGAGGCTGAAGGGATGTATCCTGACATTCTACCTGACCTGTGTTCAAGTATTACTTCTAAGTAGACTCTGAAGTGAAGTGTGTAATCCATAGAGGAACCAATAAAAATTTATACAAATACAATGAAGTGAAGTCGCTCAGTGGTGTCTGACTCTTTGCGACCCCATTGACTGTATCCTACCAGGCTCCTCCGTCCATGGGATTCTCCAGGCAAGAATAATAGAGTGGGTTGCCATTTCCTTCTTCAGGGGATCTTCCCGACCTAGGGATCAAACCCCAGTCTCCTGCATTGGAGGCAGATGCTTTAACCTCTGAGCCACCAGAGAAGCCCCAAAACTCCATTCAGTTTCAGTTCAGTTCAGTCGCTCAGTCATGTCTGACTCTTTGCGACACCATGAATTGCAGCACGCCAGGCCTCCATAGCATAATAGATAAACTGGAGTACTAAAAATTGTTCAAATAACCTAAAAGAGAAAGACAAACAGTGAGATGGAAAACAAATGGAACAATCAGAAAAAAGATAATTGTAGAATTAAATTCTGATTTATCAACAGTTACATTGAATGGATACAGATTAAGCACACCAGTTGAAGAAGAGATTGTCAGAATTCTTAAAAAATTGACCAGTGATTTCTGTTTTTGGGAAGATGGAGTAGATGTATGTTTCCCTATTCTTCCCATGGAATATAACTAAAAGTCCTGCAAATTATATCTACAAACCCAAGGAGACTTTGACAGATGGAGTAAATCAGCCAGATTGCCTAGGGACCTTGGGACCCAAGGAATGACATGATTGTAAGTTACCTGGGTTCCTTTTTGCCTCCTATATCCCAGACTAGGAACTAAAGAGGCTGGTAATGCAGAAATGCTGATAGGCACAGAAATGAAAAACAAAAAACCCAAAAGCCTACTCTTGAGTCCAAGGATCAGGAACGGCCAGCCAACAAGATGGAAACACTTTGAAAATAACCACTGTACTCTAGCCAACTACTAGCAACCAGCCACCTTCATGTGGACAGGCAAACCCTGTGGAGAGATGCCTCTGGCTGTGTTTATTAGCTCTCTAGTCACTTCCACTAAGGAGCCAGAAATATCATGTAAACATTAATCAAAATAAGCAAGAATGTTAATATCAGCTAAGTAGACTTCACAGCAAAGAAAATTACCACATATAAAAGGAAAATTATTTAAGGATAAAATGATCAATCCACAGAGAAGATAAAGCAAATCTAAAAGGTATGCATCAAACAGAGCTGCAGACTATAGAGAGTGACAGAATTAAAAGAAATAGACACATCTTCAATAACAGTTGAAGACTTCAAGACCCTTTCTCAACGACTGATAGAAGAATAACAGAAAAACTATCAGCGATAAAGAATGTGGCATTATCAACCAACAGAGTCTACCTGACATTTATAGAATACTCTAACCAACACCAGCAGAATATATGTTCTTTTCATGTACCCACAGAGCATATACCATCCTGGGCAATAAGACAAACCTCAGCCAATTTAAATGAACTAAAATCAAACAAGAGTATGTTTCCAGGGGCAGTGGAGGCAGGTTAGAAATCAATAACAGGTAATATTAAAATCTCCAAACAGTTGGACAATAAACAACACATTTCTGAATAATGCATGAATCACAGAGATCTTAATAGAAATACAGTGAACTGAATGGAAATGAAAATACAACATTATCAAAACTGTGGTATATAACTAAAGCAATGACGAGAGGGAAGTTTATAGCCATTAAATTATTACATTAGAAAAGGTAAAACATTTTAAAGTGAGCTATCATATCGAGAACCTACAAAAAACCAAAGGAAGCTGAAGAGTGTAAATCATAAACATAAAAGCAGAAATCAAACGTCTAAAACCAGAAGACAATAGAGAAGATCAGAGTTGGCACTTGGAAAATATCAGTAAAATTTGCAAACTTATAGAAAGATGGACAAAGACCAAAAAAGTACACATAAGCAGTATCAGAATGAAACATGGAATGCCACCACATACTTTGCAGAGATTTAAAAGTTAGGGAATAGTATGCACAACTTTGCATCCATACAGTTTACAATTTAGATGAAATGGACCAATTCCTTAAAATCACCTGCCACAAAAACCCAGTTTGAAATAGATAATTTAAATAGCTGTGTACCTGGTAGGCTGCAGTCCATGGGATCTCTAAGTGTCAGGCATGACTGAGCGATTTCACTTTTGCTTTTTACTTTCATGCATTGGACAAGGAAATGGCAACCCATTCCAGTGTTCTTGCCTGGAGAATCCCAGAGACAGAGGAGCCTGGTGGGCTGCCGTCTATGGGGTCACACAGAGTAGGACACAACTGAAGCGACTTAGCAGCAGCAGCAGTACCTATTTAAGACATTGAATTTATAACTTGAAAATTCCCCAAAAGAAATTTCCACTGGAGATTTACCAAAGAAATCTGTAAAATGTTTAGACTAATTAATATCATTTATACACAATCATTCCAAAAGTAGAAGGGGGAAGACATCCCAATTCATTTTATGAAGTTAGCATTATCTTGTTATAAAAACCAACGACAGAATTAAAAAGGAAGAGAAAGAAACTATAGACCAGTATCTTTCATGAGTGTACATGTAAAACCCTTAACAAGATATTAGCTAGAAATAGAAATAGCAATTATAAAGAATTATAAGCCATTACCAACTGGAGTTTATCCCAGGGAATGCAAGATTGGTTCATCATTCAAAAGTCAGTCAGTAGTCAATACACTACGTTAACAGACTAAGGAAGAAAAAATAATCACATGATTAATAATTGATGCAAAAAGAGGAATTTGACAGAATTCAATACCAATTCATGATTAAAAAAACCCAACAAACTTGGAATAAAAGGGAATTTCTATAACTTTCTAAAGTATTAGTCACTCAGTCATATCCAACTCTTTGCAACCCCATGGACTGTAGCTTTATAAAGAGTGTCTGTAAAAGCTACAGTTAATGTACTTCATGCTGAAAGACAAATACTTTTCTCCAAAAATTGGGAAAAAGAGAGGATATCCTCTGTTGCTACTCTTTAATAGTGATGGACCAGTTAGCCAGTGCAGTAAAGCAAGAAAAGGACCCAAAAGGCAAACGATTTTCAAAAGATTGAAAATCAAGAAATAAAACTGTCCCTATTTGGAGATTATTGAATATGTAGAAAATGCCATGGAATCTATGAAAACAACTTGTAGAAATGAAATCTTCAGGTGTAAATATAACAAAACTTGCATAGGATTTGTATGCCTAATACTATGAACTGCTGATTGAAGAAAATGAAGATCAAAGTAAATGAAGGGATGCCAGTTCTCTCCAAACTGATGAATAGGATCAATTCCTGCCAAAATCTGAGCAAAATTTTTGAAGATACAGAGAAGATTATTCTAATATTTGTATTTAAAAACAAAATATAAGAGCAAAGACAATTCTGAAAAGGAAGAATAAAGTTGGAGGAACCACTGTACTGAATTTCAAGATACATAGCTACAATAATCAAGACTAGGTTATGTTGGTGGAGGGTTAAATATATAGATCAGTGCAACAGAACAGAGAACCTCTAAATAATCCCACAAAAATATTCCCAGCTAATTTTTGTCAAAGGTGAAGAAGCATTTGGTGAAGGAAACATGATTTTTTCAATAAGTGGTGCTGGAGAAATTGAACATCCATAAACAAAAGAAACTAAATTAAAGCAAAACAAACAAAATGCTAGGCACTTGTTGTGCCTCTTGAAACTGTGGCTTAATATCTTTTGTTTATTTCAGGAAATTCTTATTCTGTTTTTCCAGTTTTCAGTAATTATGATAAAAACATTTTTTATGAATGAATAAAAACTATAGCTTTGTCTAAGGTGACTGAGTGAAAAATGTTTACTCATCATACTCTGCATGTATATTTCCATCCATATAATTACAAATATGGAAACAAAATGGCACAACTATATATGGTGTTTCCCCTTTTTTGTACCCTATATGATCTCTGCCTGGTTCTTAGTCTCAGAATCTATTGATTATCATTTAGGATATGCGTGGCTAATTTTTCTATAAGTTTTCTTTCTTAATTAAGTCCATGTGAGGGTGTAAGCAGTGAAATATTCTCTCCAGACCCTTAAAAACTAAATATAATTGGTATTGGGGAAGTCTGTGGTCCTTCTGTTAACAATTTCTTCTCTCTCATTTTTTGTTAGCTGGGCATAGTTATCCAAGCACTTTGATATACCCTGCCTCAGCGTATGATATGCCCTCACAGCGACTCCTTGAGCCTGTCAAGCTTGTGGATACAGTCTCTGAGGCAAAAAAGCCAGTTGACAGAATAAGAGTCCTGAGTGATAAATCCCGTTTCATATCACTCTGGAGTTTCCCAGGATGGCTCTGAGTGCCTGTTTCACATTCTTGCGTTTACCTAGTTCCAAAATAGCATAGTCCTTCCATGGATACAGTAAGCGGTCCAATCAGAAACAAAGATGTCTTCCTTGTCTTCTTTTTATGCTGTTAGGCCAACTGCATACGAGAGAGACGACTTTGTTATCTACTTGTAAAGAGGGAGGGTTCTCATCTTCCTCCCAGTTAACTGCTGCTTCCTAAGAGAAAGAGCTTCCTGAGAAAGAGCTGTCCTGCAAATAAAATATTTTGATTGACCACTTCTCTTGCAGTGAGTCAGTAGCTGAGATGGGTAGTGTGCAGATCCTGGAATCAGTCTGGAGATTGTGAGCAGGCTACCAAGTGGAATTGCTGTAAGCCTCGACTAGCAAGAAGCAGCTTACATTATGGAATCTTGGTTTTTTTCTTCTGACCACTGTAGGGATTAAGAGGACAAGGTAAGCAAGGAAGCACAACTGAGGCACATGTTTGGAAGGCAAAGCGATGGAGATAATGTATGAGGCCGCAGAGTCCTTGGGGGAATCATACTTACATAGGGGAATTGCTCCTTCAGAAATATTGATGGAGTGTTTGTACAAGAACCATGGGAATACACGGGAATGCAGTGAATAGAACAGGAATAGCCCTGCTTTCATAGCACTTGGGGCTTTCATAGCACTTGGGGCTTCCCTGGTAGCTCAGTTGGTAAAGAAAACACCTGCAATGCGGGAGACCTGGGTTTGATCCCTTGGTTGGAAAGATCCCCTGGAGAGGGGAAAGGCTACCCACTCTAGTATTCTGGCCTGGAGAATTCCATGGACTGTATAGTCCATGGGGTCACAAAGAGTCAGACACGACTGAGCAACTTTCACATAGCACAGGCTAAGTCATAAAGAATCAGACACTCGTTGGGTGGACAGATGTGAAGGCTGAATAGAAGGGGAAGAGTGGGCAAAAAAATGGAAGATGTTTCAGAGAACTAAGATTATTGCAGTTTGGTGTGACTTTTCCTTACAGAACGGGAAAAAGAGTTCTCTAGGTAAAACCTAGTCTTACTTAGAAAAACTAGGTCGAAGTGCTTAACTTTAAATTTAGAGAATCATCATGACTGTTCCCCCACTGGCTCCCTACTGTTTACTAGTGTGTTTAGGTAGAAACACTGACTTCCTATACACGGGCAGGAAGGTGTGGCTAACTCAGATTTCTACATTTTGTCTTGCGTGGCAAGTTGTGAATCTGTCAGTTCTGAGGCAGACAGCTCCCTCAGGTGGCAGTGAAGATGAGCACTCTGCCTGCCTTGCCGAAGGTGCATTTCTGCCATTCCCCTCTGAGGTTGCAGTCAGCTGAGAGGAGAGTCGGCTGAAATTCTGAAACCAAATAACACAAGGAGAGTGCTAGTTCTTAGGAAGAACTCACTTATTATCTAAACATTAATCCTTTTAATTTGCCTCCAAAGCAGTTACCTGGTTGAGAAAAATTAGAAAAAAAAAAAAAAGAATGAGGACTATACAGAATGGGAAATGTTCCGTCTTTTCCTTTTCAACCCCACCCCCAGGACACTGGGCAGCAGCAGGAGATAGTAAGTGGATCTGCTGGTGTAAACAATAGAAAGTTAACTTCTCAACTCTTCTAAATAAATGTTGGAATAAGACTTCGACCTGTTACCAGATAGCCAAGTGCTCACCTGTCTGGGATTTAGGACAGAATAAGGAGTGTTTGTCCCCAGGGAGGGGACTGCTGTGGTTCACATATAATGTCCCAGGACACACCCAATTCCCCTTCCAGGGGGAAAATTGGGATCCTCTGCACAAATGTGTTGTGATTTTCTGCATATTCAATTTTATTTAGCTATTCTATAGAAATCCAAAGATTTAAGAAGGTGCCAAATAGATGGATAGAATTGCTTTAAATGACAGAAGACCCAGAGTACAGTAGCTACTTTTCTTTCTGGCTAAATAGGAAGAATGGCTGAGTCTGGGGAAATGACCGTGTGATGATTTTACAAATCCTCTAGATGGCGCTGTTGCAACACATATCGGCTAGAAAAATTTTAAGCACTTAACTATCAAACCAAAACTTACTGAATGTCTTATATTCATGGTAATTGCTAATATGACCCTATTGATAATTTATACCATCACATTTACATCTTATTCTCCTAAGAGTGAGCCTATACACATAAATTCCACAACAAAGTAATTCCAAGAGTTGAAATACATGCACTTCTCTGGTGATTACTGCATAAAATAATGGACTTCCTGTGCGGCTGAATTCTTCCCACACATGTTAAAACTGGCTTCAGGATTAGCTCTTTCAACCTCAACTTGTGTTGGATGGTGTAGGACAGTGTCTTGTACAAAGTGGGTGCTAAATTAACATTTATCAAAGAAATTCATTCTATTTTGTTTTTCCCCTTTCCCTACTGATTGGAAATGACATGACTGCCTGGATTAAGGTTTTGCAGTGCTGGTCAGACATTGTGTCTTATCTTTGCTAATGCTAATAAAAAGACTGGGGGCCATTTTTTCTCTATTTCTGAAAATAGCCTGAGGGGTGTGTGTGTGTGTGTGTGTGTGTGTATATATATATATACATACATATAAATCAGTTCTTTATTTAAAAGCAAATTAGTTTTTAGGTTGGTTTCATTGAAATGCAGGAATGGCATGAAAAATCATGTTTGATAATTGCTTGAATATTAATCAAGATTTTATTAAAATCAATATTTGATATGCTGCTCAGTTTAATTAAACTAAACCATAGAGAAACGGCTAATAAATGAGCTTGAAAATCAATCACAGGATAAGCTATGTTTTTTTAAATTAGTTTAACCTATGAAATGTTGGGTTAAGCAATTGCTGACCACAAAAGGAACAACAACAAAAATCACCACTTTTATTTCTACAGTATGGGCAGCTAATATGAATGCGCACACACTCCATGCCAGGCATTGTGCTAAACCTTGTATATTTAGCTTCTCCATTTATTTTGAAACAAAATCTTGTTTTGTCTGTCTCCTCAGTTGAGCCAGCTGAGGAGTGTCCCAGGTCATTCAGCCAGTAAATGGCAGAGGTAGGTTTTAGCACAATGACCCAGCACTTCGCACTCTGTTAAACTGCTCACAATGAGGAAGAAAGAGAATAATTTAATTGTGGCTAATTTTAGAAAAGTTCATTGGTGATCATTTTCTTCCTAAGAGAAGTGTTCCATTTAAGATGACTGATAGATGAGAGGAGAGGGGGAAACCCAAATCGAAAGGCCTGAGTGTTGACTTAGCAACTCTGAGTCTCATGAACTGGAAAAAAAAGAGGTTCTTATTTTTTTGGACAGATACAGGATATGATTATTTACTATATAATTTATGCTTATTGAGAGTGGCAGAGATTTATGGCTTTAGTAAAAAAATGTTCTAATTGGGATTAGCTAATGAAAAAGTGGTTGCACTGGAGAAGGAGAAAGTTGGAAAATGTGATTTCAGTGGAGGTGTTTCTTCTCTCCTGGGAGGCCAACAAAAGGGCTAGTGTGACACACTGGGGCAAGAATCATACTTTTAATTAGGCCTTCAGCGTTCGGCCTGCACTCTTAGTTCTAAGTGTTAGCCATCCAAAAAATTGGCTCTAGGATACTAAAGATATTCTTGTTAGATACCATCGACAAAGAAAAGTGAACTGCAGCTTCAGTTCAGTTCTGTAATAAGTACCTCCCTCCTTTTTATTTAGTGCTCATTCAGTGGGATGAAAATGAAAAACCAACAATAGTCACAACTACGTAACTGTGCGACTTCTCAGCTCTGGATAATTCTCAACTTCTTAGGCTGAGGATAATTTTTCTTTCAACTCACAGCTTCCCAAACAGTAGTCATTCATGTATCACATGCACAGTTTTGGACATCTCCCTGTACCTCTCATCTTACTTAATATTTTCACTGAAAATGGTTCATTTTTAAAAACTGAAATCAACAACATCTATTTTAGAAGGAAACTTTATGTCACAGCCACAAATGGAAGGTAAAGTTACTTGCACTAAGAAGGATATGAGTGAAAAGAAATATAGTTAAGTCAAAACACTGTTATCAAATTTTAACTCCAGGAGAGTACCCAGAGGCCATAAAGACATACTTGTACCAAACTGAGACTTCTTCTTTTATTGTATCCAAGGAATAAAAAAGATTTGAAAAGGGAATGATTTTTTTCATTATGTGAATCAATTTTGTCCAGCAAAGTGTCTATATAGCACTTAAAATCATCTTCCCCTCAAGAGGTGCATCCTCCAGCCTTTATGATTAACAGCCCATGAAGCTTTGTCTGGGGCCACACAAGCCTTTACCACTTCCCCCACCCCTACCCTGCCCTTTCTTTACTTCCTGGCTTCCTCCCAATAGTATTTGAACCTCGCTCTCCACCCATCCAATTCCACTGACCTTATTTCTAAACATTTAGAGAATGCTGTTAAGCAGACAGACTTGGGATGGGAAGCAGATTACAAAATGAATGGTTTCTGTTATTGGTTAACACTTCTGTTCTCCATATATGATGTTTGAGATAATTTTCCTTTAACCAGATGTGGCAAGCTTCTAATAATAGTAAAGTAAACATTATGAACACGATGTCTGTTTACCACTCCTGACTTCATATACCCAGTTCTTGCCTCCAGAGGCAACCACTGTTACCACTTTTTCTGTATTCTTCCAGAGGTGGTCTGTGTATGTGCAAGTTTACAAGAACCCATATTCCTCTACTTAAATGCCACACAAATGGAAGCACACTCTACATGTAAATGGATAGAATGCTACATTTTGTTTATTTTAATCCAACAAAGTGTTTTGGATGTAGTTTCATATTGTAATCTATAACCCTAGCACATTCTTTTGAATACTCTGTAGATAGACTCTTTGCATGTAACTAATCCCCTTTCTATGGGCACTTGGGTCATTACTTTTCCTTCTGTAAACAATGCTGTATGCAGTATCCTTGCATAATTCTCTTTGGGCGCATGATGACCATTAAGAAATAAATCTGATACTGGACAGTACTCATTCAAATAGATGGAGTTCTAATTATAATAATTAGAGTGGGGAAACACAGTCATGATTCTTTCAGGAAGACTGGCTTTCTCTTCTTGTTCCTTACACATAATATAAATTCGTCTTTGCCGTGGTGTCCTGCACAGTGTGAAGCATCTTGATGTGCATGTGTAGTTGTGGGTTCTAAGTTATGTTTGTTTCATTTGTCTAATACTGTTTTTCCCTTGTCATGATCATGTTTGAAATTAGCCCTATAGTTTTGTGCACAATGCTTGTCTCTTTCAGTGGATGACAAACTCCGTGAAGCCAGGGAGGGACCTGAGGTGGTGAAAAGTCCTAAACTTCTTTGACCTTAGGGAAAATAATTGTCATATAATTTTACTAACAGATAGACACACATTCCTAGTGCAGCCTGAATGGGAAATATGAAGGGAAAAAAACAGAATGGGAAAACAATCCATGAGAGTTAGGGTTGCTATTTCTGACCAAGCTGGAATTGGAAAATACCAAGAGTCTCATAGGAGATCTTATCTCTCTGGAAGACCATCCTATCCTCTTGGCTGAAGAACTGGCATGTGTTTCTGTGTATATAATACTTTCAGACCCAGACAGGGGGCCAGTCTACCTTCTGACTTAGCCTGCCATTTATTATCATTCACAAGGTGGTGTTAGATGCATAGCTTTTAAAAGAACTGGCTTTTCAGCAGTATTTTTACCCTTGAGAGTGTATAGAGAGAGCTCTGTGTTGTATATTAATCAGAGATTTCACGACTTGCTTTGAATGGTATTCGAAGTGTGTCTGGGAGTGTGGTGAATGAAATATGCCCAAAGTGTGCTCTATTATTTATTACTCAGGAGTGTTTCCATCTGAGACAGGCTGAAATTAAAGGAACAAAATACCTACCTTTAATAACAACATTCTTCACAGCTTCTGCTCCGTATATACCCCTCACCCCAAAAAGGGGTGATACCTCCCCTTGATACCTCCTAAGAGTCAGTTTGTATCTAAAGTTGTACTAAAATTTGTATTTTTAAATTCCCCAGTCTTTCTGTAGATGTGTAGACCTCAGAGCACACAGTGCTATGCAAACATTTAACACACATGCCTGAGAGCTTTTCCTTCTAGAACCACTTCCCTTCCTTTCCCAGACGGCAAATCTTACTCATCCTGTAAAACCTGGTTCAAATGTCACTTCCTCCTCTGTCCTCCCTGATGGTCCCAGGCAGTGAGTCACCGCTTTCTCTGCTCTCGCAGCATCTTTTTATATACCTTAATCACATGTCTTCTCAGTTGGGCCAGTATTGTCCCCAAGGGAGCAAAAATTCATTCTTGAGGGACAAAATATGTTCTTTCAATGTCTAAAACATAAATATATATACAATACATAAAATATACTGTGTATAAAATTTCGTGGTGGGAGGAAATTAGGAAAACAGTATCCCAGAATGCTTGATTTGGGACTTCCTTGGTGGCTTAGTGGTTAGACTCTTGAGTTTCCACTGCGTGCATGCATGTGTGCATGCATGCGTGTGTGTGTGTGTGTGTGTGTGTGTGTAGGTGGGTAGGGAGAGGTGTGCACAGGTCAATCCCTGTTATGGGAACTAAGATACTGTGAGGCACAGCCAAAAAAAAAAAAAAAAAGCTGACTTTAGGTTGGAGAGATCATGGAAAAAGGTTGAGAAACTGCTTTATTATAACACTTGCTTCCTGGCTCTGAAACCCAGCCTCTAGCATAGTACTCATGTTTACTGGTATTCACCATTCTTCACCTGAAGAAATAGATGATGATTGAGATGTTTGCTTCTAAGTGTAACTGCTCCACATCAGAAACTCCTGTAAAAATCATTCTTAATAGCAATTTCCAGAATCTACTTCCAAGTATGGAGTAGGACCTGGGAATATGCATTTTAAAATGCTTCTTGAGTGACTGAATTTGTGAACTATCACTCCAGCCCTAGAATCACTATCCTTTTCTTTTACAAAGGTCTCCATTTGTAAAAACAAAACCCAGAATAGATGTGGGTAAGAATTTTAGATTGCAGGATCCTGTGAATGTGGCGGACAATGTGGTCTGGCTCAACACCAGGGGAGCCCCGGGCAGGGTTTCTTTTACTAGCCTCTGGAAACGATGGACAGATATGAAAAGTTAGGTGGTTTGGGTACTGAGTGAAGGTTTAGGGTGCTGGTTGATGGAAGTGTTGGTGATTTTTAGTGGCATGACCTGAACTATATCTTTAGTTCTGTCCTGGGAAAAGTTGTTTCCTGGAAAAAATGTTTCAGCAGTTTGAATGGCACAGTGGGAGACACACTTACCAGATTTACTGATGACACCACTACAGAGGAATAACAATTGCATAGAACAACAATTCTTTAACAACCGCCCAGCAGGTCAGAACTGAGACTCTCGGTCCGTTCAGGCCCAGTGCTCTCTCTGTAGAAAATATTTTGGTATCCCACTTTTGTTATTGTGAAAGGAATGTCAGAGATGACATAATCTACCTATTCATTATATATGTAATTCCCAAATATCACTGTAATGTCATGAATGTAATAATGAGAAATAAAAGGGAAGCAATTTTACAGTAAAATGATGCTAGGAGACGTATGTAGTACATTCAGTTCTGCCATCATACTTGTTTTGGAAACATGAATTTGTTCCAGTGTGACTGCAACATGAGAGGATGATTTGAGCACTTGTGTTTGCTTATGCGCAGTTTTATCCACACAAAGGGAACACAGAAAACCATACCCAAGTGAATTCAGCCAGTAGAACGCACAAAACAAATGTGTGCACCACCCAGACATTGGCCAGCTACCTCAGTTCACTTCGAGCTGGAAGCCGTGAGTGCCTGTTTAGTCGCTTTAGTTGTGTCTGACTTTGCGACGCTGTGGACTGTAGCCTGCCAGGCTCCTCTGTCCATGGGATTCTCCAGGCAAGAATACTGGAGTGGGTTGCTGGGCTATCCTCTAGGGGCTCTTCCCCACCCAAGGATTGAACCTGTGTCTCCTGTGTATTCTCCATCGCCAGGCCACTGGGAAGCCCCAAGTTGGAAGCCACATTGACCCAAATCTGGTGTTACAGCTTGCCTTGCCATCCAGTCAGCCCATCCTCCTCCACAATAACACAAGCTGCAGCCCTTCCACTGCCCAGACTTGTATAAGCAAACCTCAGATCTCTTCCAAGATGACATGCCTATAGTTACACATGTATTCCTTGGCCATTTAACACGTGTAAAACTGCGCTGCCATTTGTATTAAGTTCTTTTTAATGTGTTGCTATCGAAATTTCTGAGCATTGGGCCCTCATTCCACTTTCCCTGAGGCCCTGTGATTTTATCAGGTGGTTTGCTGTGGAGAGGTGACTTTTAGGAATGCATACATTGTGTTTTGTCAGAACTAACCGGATTCTTGCCTCTGATACAGTGAATTAGTTTTGATTTAATAGATGTGAGACAATCTTCAATTGAATAGTATCAACACTTTTTCTGTTGGACATTTTGAAATCAGGATGAAATAAATATATTAGGACATATGCATAGAATTGTCTTACTATAGCAGCTCAAATGCTGTTGAACTATGCTGGTGACTCAGATACCAGTGGTGCCATTGTTACAAATGATGTGATTTTTCTAAAATGATGAGTAAATTCTAAAGTTCTGACCAAACAAAGCATTATCTCTCCCTTGATTTCACAGTAGCTGCATTCCTAGAAAACTAGCTTACATTAAACTCATGCAAAAACAACAACAACATCAAAAACCCCTAAATAACCATATTTATAACTGAAAGGGAGTTTTATTCTGTCCAGGTATGTATAAGCATATTTTTTCATTTATAGGAATGACGTGGGGGAAGTGTCTTCTCTTATCCTCTATGAGACATGCAAGGCCCTGCCC
Source organism: Nanger dama (assembly GCA_917880005.1). Lineage (NCBI taxonomy): Eukaryota > Metazoa > Chordata > Mammalia > Artiodactyla > Bovidae > Nanger > Nanger dama. The sequence goes on along the minus strand of CAKJTW010000012.1, from coordinate 6,694,067 downwards.
CTAAATAACAGTAGTGCCCCTCCTCATCATGTGACAACCCAAATTGCCTTCCTACTCAAATTTCCAACATACCCGTTGGGCTATTTCAGTGGACTTAGGATAATTAGAATCAATGTAAGTTCTTCAGTTAGGCTGAGAAAAATTACTGTATGGAAAACAGAATGGAGAAAAATGACTTTCCCAAAGAAGGGATAAGAAAAGTGCAGAAATGTTTGTTGACAGTAAGTGAAATATGAGTAAATAGTTCCATGTGACCTAATAGCCTTAGGCTGCTTGAGAGAGCACAATAACTAGACCAATGCTGTTTGGTTGAAATATAACATGAGTACATACATAGTCTCAAGTTTTGCTCCACGACAAGAAAAGCCACTGCAACGAGAAGCCTGTGCTCCACAGCAAAGAGTAGCCTCCACTCACTGCAACTAGAGAAAACCCTCATTTTGAAAAATTTCTAGTAGCCACATTAAAAAAAAGGTAAAAGAAACAGATGAAATTAACCTTATGAATATATTTTATTTAACCCAGCATATCCCAAAATATTTTTTCAAGGTGTGATCAGTATGAAAACTATACTGAGGTATTTTTTATACCTCTAATACTAAGTCTTATTTTAATTCTGTGAGTATTTTACACTTAGAGCATGTCTCACTTTCCAAGTGTTTGAAGATTGTGTACCACTACCAGCTAAGTCTTACTTGGTTATCACAGAGCTTAAATGTTACAACTCGAATTCTGTATTTTCTAAGATGCTGTTGAGGGCAAGTTGAAAATCCCCAATGCAAACTGCCTTAAACAGTGAGAACATTTATTCGAGTGTGCCCTGGGATTAGTCAGTTTGGCAGTTTGTGATGTCATCCAGGCCATGGGTTCTTTCCATCTTCCTGTCCTGACTTCCTCTGGCGGGCACTTCTCTCAAGGTTGTAAGATGGCGCCCAGGAGCAAGATGATGGCTCACACTTCCTTGTCTGTCTCCAAAAGGAGGGATGAAGACACTTCTCCCTGGGACTTGGAATATTCATTCTTTCTTTCAGTCTTACTGGGCCAAATGCCATGTCCCAATTGGCTTACACAAATCATCTGGGTCAGACTATTGGATATTCTTGTGTCAGATGCAAGAATGCCTTTGGGCATTCCCTCTTCATTTATTCACCATTAGGGACACCATTTGTTATTGTCTTGTACTTGATTTCTTCGTTCATTTACTGTATTCCATTGTCTCTGGAAGTGGTTGAGTTTGTGACCTCTTCATAAAACCTGGGCTCCAATAATTTTTGGCCAAGCCACACATAAAACGTTGTATATAATTTTGCTTTAAGGGGATATTAAAAAATGGAGTAGGTTTAAAGGAGAGACCTAAGGTGACAAAGAGAATTGAAATCATATTATATGAGGAATGTTAGAGGGAAAGGCGGTGTAAACCCATGAGAAATAGAGGGCCGATGGGCAGGAATAGAGTGTCTTACATGTCTCAGGGATGACGGTAGGTCTATTTGTAACAGTTCTCTGCTCCCATCAATTTAGCTGACTCTAATTTGTTCTGGAACTGGAAGCCAGATAATTAAGCCTGTTAGAATAACATGTACTATGAGAACAAATAGGCTGTGATTGAGAGGCTGAGGTGCTTGCCTAAGAATAAAGTATTTAAGCATCAATCCTTGAACTTGGTTACCCATTGTCTACCTCTCTCATCTCATTCTCTTTTGATATCCTTGATGCCTGAGCTTAGTTCTGACTAGGTAATATGATTTTATCATTTTCTAGTGTATGCTAATAAATTTATGAATTATCACTAGTAAATAATACTATTGTGTGTGTGTGTGTGCTCAGTCTCTCAGTCGTGTCTGACTCTGTGATGCCGTGGACTGTAGCCCACCAATCTCCTCTATCCATGAAATTGTCCAGGCAAGAATACCGGAATGGGTTGCCATTTCCTACTTGAGGAGATCTTGCTGACTCAAGGATTGAACCCATGTCTCTTGCATCTCCTCAGTTGGCAGGCAGATTCTTTACCACTGTGTGCCCATGGCATCACAAAGAACTGGACATGACTGAGTGACCTGCTTCTCTCGGAATTGTGTAGAATTGTTTTACCAGGGAGGAAATTTTCAGTAATTTTGCAGTTCACACCTGTATCCACTCTTGCTTGACTCCACCTGTTTGAGGACTGTATATCCCTCACCTGCATGTTGTAGAGACTGGTTCATATTTAGGACCTCAGACTTTTATCTGTGGGCAGTGGGATGCCATTAATACATTTTTGAGAATGGGGACACTGAGATCAGCCTTATTTAGTTTATTAGGATTCCTCTTACTTCTTTAGGGAGATGGGATCAAAGTCAGAAGCCAAGGAAGTTCAAGAGCCCCTCTTTTCCAGGGAATATTTCCCCATCATCTCCCAAGTGTCAGCCCAGCTCCACACAGCACTATAGTCACCTCCATCAAAGGTCAGGGGGATGGAGGGAATGTGTTCAGAAAGGGGGCATTAATCAACCAGCCAGCACATTTCCCTAGGGTCCTTCTGACCTCTTGTGTCTGTGCATAAGCCCCAAAGGAACCAGACTCTAACCTCTTTTTGGGCCATTCATGACCAAATGAATACCTGAATCATATAATAACTAGGGAGAAATTAGAAATCCTCCTAGGACAAAGGGAGTATAAGCCATTGCCATTTTCTGAGAGGAAACTGAGAATTGAGGGCTGAAATATTCCTTAATTGCGGAGCGGTTCTAACAGCAGACTTTGACCATACCCTTAATATGGGCCATGCATTGTACAGAGTATGTTACATGAATTATTATACTTTTTTCCCGTCAGAAACATCTGAGGGAGTATTCTTATTCGCATTCAGCAGATGAGAACATTGAGGCCTCAAGGAGTTTGACTGACAGTCTCAGGGTCACATGATAGTAAATGATGGAGTCAGTTTTAAACCCAAGCTTTCTGACTCCAGAGCCAGCACTCGACACCCTAATGACTAGTTTCTCTGATGTTTAATTCAAGAAAGCTGAGACTGTCCCCTTCCATAAAACGATTGATGCCATACAATGAAACATAGCAAGGCTGAGTACTGCTGCTCTGCAGCATTGCCCAAGTATTACATGATCCTCATCACATGCAACTTAGACATACCTGTAAATATATGATCTCCACATTCCAGTGTGAGGTGTACCATCAGGCAAAATGCAATCAACTATCAAGCAGATGGCCCCAGCAACTGAGAATTAAACCATCTCTACAAGGTATAAATAAATAACAACATGGAAAGAAAGAAGTTTGCTATATGCAAGATGCCAGCTGTAATTTCAAGAAAATGTTGATTGCATGCTTCAGGAACTATTTCACAAAGCCTTTCTCCAATACAGATTTTCCTTGTAAGGTAGCACGAAAAAAAAGAGAGATTTTTATTTTTACTTGGTGTTTATTGTTTCTTCGTCAGCAGCTGTGCCGACGTGGTGTTGATTATGCAGAGAAGAATTATTTTGATTATTGACAGTTGGCATTCTTCTCATAATTTGGAGTTCTTCATCTCAGAATTGTTTCCTCACCTCCTCTCCTGTCTGCACATGAATAAAAATCTAAAAGCACTTGCCAGGATTCTTCCCCAAAGCAGCTGTTGGGAGGAATGTAGTTGAAAGTTCAGATGCAATTTGATTTTAAACTCTCCCTGTCGTTTATTCCTTTCTTTGAGCATCACTTTAGAGCAGTGGAGCTTGTGGGGTTCATCACAAGTGTCTGAAAGGCCTCTCAAAAGAACGCCACACTCTTTTGTGGATTGCCTTTCCCATTCACCTTTGTTGGCAGGATGTCCTGTCTTTCCTTGCCATTCCATTCAGAACTGTACGCCTGCAGATTACCAGTTAGAGTTGGCTAAAATGAATAGTATGTGCTACTTTCCATAATTTTTTTTTTTCAGAAAAAGACTGCTTGAAAAGCAAAAATGATCTGAAGGTCCCCCTTTTGGGTAATTTTCCCTTGGTGTTTGTAACAGATTACTTTGGTGTCTCATGTCAAATCTCCTTACCTATCTGTTTAAGCCTGATTTAAGACAAACCACCCCTAGCACTCTTTCCCTGGAAGGAGTTAACACCCCTGAGGACAGCCTTCCATTTAGGGGGTCAGAAGCCAGTGGAAAATGACCCAGCTCCTCCTCCTGTGGGTGGGAAGTTCTGAGAGGCATTTTATATACTGCTCAGAAATCCTGGAAGATTCAAGCATATTGTCCACATCAATGACCCCAAAATACTTCCTTATGTTGGCTTTTTCTCTTCCTTAGCACGTACCTCTTAACCAGGGACATGCACCCAAATCCTTGTCTCAGGCTCTCCTTTGGGGAAACACAAAATAAAACATTCTGTGTAAAAAATATTTTTCCCCACTGCATTTCTCTATTACCTTCATGCTGTTCTTATCCATTTCTTTTGTGTTGGAGTAAATAATAAGAGTCTATTCTTAAAAAAAAAAATGTAGAGGTTATATGCTGCTGCTGCTGCTAAGTCGCTTCAGTCGTGTCCGACTCTGTGCGACCCCATAGACGGCAGCCCACCAGGCTCCCCTGGCCGTGGGATTCTCCAGGCAAGAACACTGGAGTGGGTTGCCATTTCCTTCTCCAGTGCATGAAAGTGAAAAGTGAAAGTGAAGTCGATCAGTCGTGTCCAACTCTTCATGATCCCATGGACTGCAGCCAACGAGGCTCCTCCATCCATGGGATTTTCCAGGCAAGAGTACTGGACTGGGGTGCCATTGCCTTCTCCGGTAGAGGTTATATAGATACATTAAAAATATTCTTTCTCTTCTTATATATATGTTTTAAAGTATATGTACAAATGTGTATGTGTATCTTTAATTTTTCATCTCTTTGTGGATAAAGTACATTGTAGGCAGAACTGTCTTGGGTCAGACACCTGGGGTTTAATTGCAGCCCTGTAGCCTTCAAGTCTTCTGAACTTGGGGTAGTTATTTACTCTTCCTCAGCCTTAGTTCCTGCTCCCATAAACTAAAGTGAGCATATTTATGGAGTTGTTAGGCATATTAATTGGCGTTGTGTGTGTGTAACACATTATTAGCATGGTTCCAAGCATTTAGCAAGCACTTAGCATATCTTCTCTGGTAGCTCAGCTGGTAAAGAAATGCAGGAGACCCTGGTTCAATTCCTGAGTCAGGAAGATCCACTGGAGAAGGGATAGGCTACCCACTCAAGTAGTCTTGGTCTTCCCTGGTGACTCAGATGGTAAAGAATCCACCTACAATATGAGAGATTTGGATTCGATCCCTGCACTGGGAAGATCTCCTGAAGAAGGGAACGGCTACCTACACCAGTATTCTGGTCTGGGAAATTCCATGGACTGTATAGTCCATGGGGTCACAAAGAGTCAGACACCACTGAATGACTTTCACTCACTAGCATATCTTAGTGATTATTATAAAAAAACAAAACAAAGCAAATTTCTCTATCACACTGTACATTCTTCCCCTACTTTCTGGGGAGGGATGGGTTGGGGGCAGGAAGGAAACCATTGTGTCTGCTATATATCTTTCCAAAACCTTTTCTGTGTTTGCACAAACTTAAAAATGTCTATGTATATGTATTTTTATATATTTACTTTCTCTTTTATGCATGTAGGACCATAGTATACATACTCTTCTGCAGTTGAACATCAGATCATGGACATTCTTGTATGTCGGAATACATACATTTGTTGCATTAAAAAATGGCTGTATGATATTGTTTTGCATGAATGAACCCATTTGGGAAGCTAATTTTATGTGTCAACTTGACAGGGCCATGGGATGCTTAGATATTTGGTCCAACATTATTTTGGGTGTTTCTGTAAGGGTGTTTTTGGAGGAGTTTAACATTTAAATAATTAGAGTAAATCAGATTGCCCTCCCTCATGTGGAGTGGGCCTCATCTAATCCATTGAAGGCCTGAACAGAACAAAGGGTTGATCCTCTCCTGGGAAGGGAGAATTTCCTCCAGTCTGATTGCCTTCAGTATGAGACATCAATATTTTTTCCTGCCTCTGAACTCAAACTAAAACCCTCTTCCTGAGTCTTGAGCCTGCCCACATTTGGACTGGAGCTGTACTGTCAGCTCTCTTGGGTCTCCAACTTGCTAACTGTACATCCTGGGACTTGTGAGCCTTCATAATTGCATGAGCCAATTCATTATAATAAAAGAGCAGAGACATCACTTTGCCAGCCAAGGTCCATATAGTCAAAGCTATGGTTTTTCCAGTCGTCGTGTATGGATGTGAGAGTAGGACCATAAGGAAGACTGATGCTAAAGAATTGATGCTTTCAAATTGTGGACTCTTTATAGTCTCTTGGACTGCAGGGAGATCAAGCTAGTCAATCCCAAAGGAAATCAACCTGAATAGTCATTTCAAGGACTGTTGCTGAAGTTGAAGCTCCAATACTTTGGGCACCTGATGTGAAGAGCTGAATCACTGGAAAAGACCCTGATGCTGGGAAAGACTGAAGGCAGGAGGAGAAGGGGTGACAGAAGATGAGATGGTTAGGTGACATCACCAACTCAATGGGCATGAATTTAAGCAAACTCTAGGAGATAGTGGGGGAGAGAGGAGCTTGGCATGCTGCAGTTCATGGTGTTGCAAGAGTCAGACACAACTTAGCGACTGAACAACGATAATAACATATATCTATATCCATACTGTGTGTGTTCTACTGTGCTTAGTTGCTCAGTTTCGTGTGACTCTTTGTGACCTCATGGAGAAATGCCCACAAGACTCCTCTATCGATGGGGATTCTCCAGGCAAGAATACTGGAGTGGGTTGCCATGCCCTCTTCCAGGGGATCTTCCCAACCCAGGGATTGAACCCAGGTTTCCTGCATTGCAGGTAGATTCTTTTCCATCTGAGCCAACAGGGAAGCCCGAATCTATACATGTATGTAAATTAATAGGGGAAACATTCATACATTACATAATTAATGGGAGAAAGGGCAAAACAATGGTGTATTAGCCAGGCTTCTCCAGAGAAACAGAACCAGTATGTACATGTTTGAGGGAAGCTGGTAAGATGACTGTGGTCTTGTCACAGAGACTCTTTGACTTTTTAAATTCACCAGAGACTTCCCCATTCCCACCAGCGCCTTTAAATAGGTCAGCTTTCTTGGACTCAGTCTTTCTTCTTGATTTCCAGGCTCACAGCCTACTGTTTAAGGATACAGTCCCCAAGGATGTCGTGATGATGCAGGATAAAGTCACTCTCAGGAGGATAACAGTCCTGGCTCCAAAGCTGACCCAAGGGAGCTGTTAGAACAGTGCTCTCTGGAAGTTCCTGTGCCTTCTCTGAAGATATGAGACATCTAAGAGTCAAATGGGTTTTCATAACCTCTTAGCAATATCCAGATCCTTCAATGTAGTGTTTCTGAAGGCTGTAGGCAGACTACGCAGACCCAGAACTCTTTACCTGTGATTTTACTTCAAAAGTACTTTGTTCTGGACATATTTTTATGTCCAGCATCAGCAGCAGCCCTGAGCATGGAACTTTCCAGCTCCAAGGAAGGCAAAGCTTTAAAGGGGACCATGTACAGTTTAGGATTTCCCAGCTTCTCTCCTACCTGGAAGTAAAAGAAGATTCCTGGTGTTGGATGCTCTGAACTGAGGGTCTCCTTGATGGAGTGGACTCTTCTCTGTTGAGTGGCCCTAATTTGATCTGCAAAGCCCAGCATGAGCTGCTATGGCTCTCAGGAACCACCTATTCACACAAGTTCTGCCTCTTGGAGACCACAAGTATAAAGAAAGAAGAATACTGGAACAAGTCAGATGTCACGCAACTGTTCTAGTCCATTCTCCTCTCTTCTAGTCTCTTCCACTCCATTCCATGCTGTTATATTTAATTACTAGACATTCTAGTCTGTGCAGTCCCATTCCATTTGAACTTGGGACTTTTTATTCTATGTTATTCTGGTTCATTCTATTCCATCTCATCTCTTCGCACTCCATCGCATTCCATTCCATTTTACAGCTGTGTAGAATGAGTGTGTGTGTGTGTGTGTGTGTGTGTGTGTTATGTATCTATGTATGTACACGTGTGTTTTGAAGAGTAGTTTTCAGGATATCATTATAGTAGACAAAAATTCCATATTTCTTGCATTTGTCTCTAAGAATGTTCAAGAGGCAGTCTTAAGTGAATTTGAAATGTTACAAAGTAAAGATTTACCTGGGCTTCCCAGGCAGTGGTAAAGAATATGCCTGCCAATGCAGGAGTCACAAGTCCATCCCTGGGTCTGGAAGATCCCTGGAGAAGGCAATGGCAACCCGGTCCAATATTCTTGCTTAAAGAATCCCATGAACAGAGGAGCCTGGTGGGCTATAGTCCATGGAGTTTTAAAGAGTCAGACATGGCTGAGCAACTGAGCATGCATGCACAATGTTTACCTAGAGAGCATTGGTACTTGCAGTGAGTTAAGGAGAATTCAAGGCTTTAAGTCCTTTATGTTTCCTTTCTAGTGATCTGTTAGAGACCGTGTTTACTAGCAATGCAAATCCTATGGTAAATTAAGATGAATTTCGGTCTGTATTTAAAAGTTTACAAGGTGGAAGACACCAAATTACAAACAGAACCATAAGCTGAATGTGTGTGTGTTGGGGGTGTGTGCTCAGTCGTGTCCGGCTCTTTGTAACTCCAGGACTGTAGCCCACCTGGCTACAGGGCTACCTGTAGCCCTTCTGTCCGTAGGATTTCCCCGCATACATACTGGAGTGGGTTGCCATTTCCTCCTTCAGGTGGTTGTTCCAACCTAGGGGTCAAGCTCGTGTTTCCCGAGTCTTCTCCACTGGCAGCAGATTCTTTACCACCGAGCCATCTGGAAATCCTGTAAGGTGAATAGAGAAGGTATATGCTTTCAAATGTATTTCTCAACTCTCCTTCTTCAGTGTTGGCTGCAATGTGGACATTGACATCTTTTTTTTTTCTTGGAAATTCAGTTATTCTGGGAATAAAATATGTCCTCCAGAGGTAGTCTAGTGTCATTGTTAATAAGATCATAGGCTTTTCTAAAGAACTGAGTTAGAAGGTCAGTTCTACTAATTCTAGCCATATGAACTAAGGCGTGTTCCTTAAGCACTTGGATAATAGTCTCTTTCATGGTGTTCTTGAAAAAAGTTAGATAATGCATATGGAGTGCTTAGGGTCATATTACCAATATTAAGTGGTCAATAAATGTCAGTTATTAGTTGAGAAATAGGGACAGTATAATGCTTTTAGGGATTTTTTGAGGATAAACTGAGATGCTTTTAAAGCATTTAGGTCACATGGTAAGCCCTCAACTAGACGTTCAGATCATCGACACCATTGTTTTTGTTATTACATCTTATCTGTACAATATGGATAATATAATTAACTTAGTATACTTGTAAAGATGAATTGAGATAATGTGTGTGAAGTATATTTAGTGCTGTGCCTGGCACAGAGTGAGAACCAAATAAATTTTAAACTGCTGGGGGACAGGAGCTGTGTCACTTACACTGAGCACCCCAGCCTCATGCTTGACACATAGAAGGCATCCAATAAGTATTCTGTGAATAAATGAATGAATCACTGTATTAGGCTCTCTTCTACCACAAATGTAAAAGGAGATCTTGGAAAAATGTTCTGGTCTCCTTTAGAATCTGATGACCCCTGAAAAATGAGGAATAAAATAAACCCGAGGAGACAGGATGTTCCCAAACTCTGAGATCATCATCCTAATCCCCTACATTAGAAAGGTCTTTATGGTTCACAAAGAATGTTCACATCCATTATGTCATCCAATATAAAAAAATTAAAATAAAACAAGCAAGAAATGTCCTTAGGGTCCGCCTGGACAAGGAACTCAATCTCTTACAAATGGTTTAAAGCCCCTCTGTCTTCCTACAGATATTGCTTATAGAAAACTTCAGGCACAGAAATGCTACCCAGCTTGATTTAGCTTAAAGAAACCTTTGTGACCTTATAAACAAACACAGCCCAGTGGGAACTCAAGTGGAATTTCAGAATTTTGAAGATGAGCTGAGAGAATTTGCTCAGAAATGGGGCATATTAAAACAATCTCTACCAAAGGAGTGAAACAATAAAGAGATTGACTCAGAAGAGAACAAAAGGCTAGTCCTGCTTATTGGTGAGCAGTGAGCTCCTGACTCATTAGAACTGTTGACTATAGCAATAATGTTTGGGAACATTGCAGTCTCATGAGCGAGCTTATAATGATGTTCATCTCGTGTGGATGGACGGCCTTACATAAACTCTGACTGCTCGTGGAAAGAGCTTCTTATCCTTAAAGTATGCTATGAGAATGAGGCTGGGCAAGGCTGATTAAAAGACATTTATATGAATGTAAATGTCAACTTTGAAATGCCTGTCCTCTGATACAGTGCTGTGTGTTCATGCATGCACTGGGTAAATAAATGTGTTTTGACTTTTTGTCCTGAGTGAGTGGGTTGGGCCAGTTGGTTAACTGAGTCCCTGAAAGAGAGACAAGTGCTGTATTGGTCGAGGTCCCAGCAAGAAACAGATGGTTCAAATGGAGTTCCAAATGGAGGGACTTTATTGACCAAGGTGTGAGCAGGGCTGCTCAAGTTGAATGAATAGACAAAAGGACTGAAGTGTGAGCAGGGTTACAAAGTAGGGACAAGGGGTTGAGAGTGAGGTCCTAGACAGTAGCCGTAAGAAGCTGTGAACCCCTCAGGTGTATCTAGCATTAGGGCAACCCAAAAGCGCACAGGATCTGTGATCCTGGAAAACACAGATGCCATCATAGACGTGGGGAAGCAGGGAAGAGGCTCTGGCCTCTCTCCCGCCTCTCATTCTGGTTCCCTGCAGGTATTTCCCAGGGGTCAAACCCATCCGGGTGCTAGCAGGTGAGGGAACCTGGGAAGCAGTCTGCTGGGGCTCCCAGGGACAGAACAGGACAGAAAAAATGGGTCTTGAGGGGGTCATGCCATCTTTGTCACAACTACTCTTTTCTGCCATTGTAGGGTAAAAGCTGGCATAGATACTAAGGAAATGAATGTGTATAGCTGTGTGTTATTAAAACTTTATTTACAAAACAGTAGGCAAAATCTCCAGTTACAGTTCACTGACCCTTGGCCTTAACCTCAGACTTGTAAGAGAATGGTTTATACGTTGAGTCCAGCATAAGCACAGTCACTGAGTTCCTGGGTAGCAGCAGACAACAGCAGCAATGTCCTCATTAACTCTTTCTGGCTGGGACCTATCTCCACTTGGTTTCTGCCTTGGGTAACATATAAGTTGAAGCAATTGCCCCACACAGGCTTAATGCACACCAGAGAAGACTTTGGTGGAAGCTTTCAGCACACTTGAAATGAGGACATAAATAATTCAAGTGAATCCATGAATGATTCAAGCTTGTTCCAGTAGTGTGTGCACGGACACAAGTGTGCGTGTTGTGTTCTGTGTCATGAGCAAAAGGGCAACGTTGAGGCTCACATATGAGTCAGTGGGCACAGCTCAAAGGCACATAATCTATCTCCTCATTAAGCCAGTGGACTTTGGGGAGGTGAGAGCAGAAGTAAACAATGACTACCCCAGGAAGGACAAACAGAAGCCTTTCATTAAAAAGCCTATTGTAGCAGGAGAGTCAGCCACCATCACTGGTGTTTGGGAAAGACTCAGAGACAGGTAGGGGAGAGGGAAAGTTGTGTAGTGAGAAAAGGGAAGGCTTCAGTGTGTTCTGATCGAAGGCTGTCCTGGGGAGGCTGGGGTCAGGCCAGCTAGGAGCGGGACATCCTAGGGGCTTGGTTTGGGAGCATATTTGGCTTTCTTTTGTTGGTCCTGAGTTGGAAGAGAAGGCAAAAATAAGAGAAGCTGGCATCATTGACCAAGTCCTGCCTGGTCTGGATTGATTGCTACCAAGTTTGTGGTTTGGCCTTGCAGGCTAGATGTTCAAGTGGTATAGTTGGTCTGGCCATTGGCCGTTTATATATTCAGTCTCAGTGCTGACTGTCTGTCCTGGCTCTGTCTCCACTTGGATGTTGTTAAGACAGGAAGAGCATCTCAGCAACCAGCTTCTGTGGTCTGTACCAACTCATGTGGGCCTCCGTGGCCATGAACATTTTCCTTACTGCGACTCACAGTGGATCTCCAGTTGCCTGATTATCACAACACTGACTTAGTGTTACCAGGAGAAGCTATAGCCTCATTCTCTGAATTCCCCTATAAAACTCAGTCTTATGTCAATCCTTTTATATAAATCTCACATCCTTCCCTTAATGACCTCATCCTTGCCAGCATAATCTCCTGTTCCTCCCCAGGTCTCCCAATGAGGTGGACCCAACTAGGTCATGTATGCATGCTTCTCCAGTCATTCCTTGCCTCATTTTCATATAGTTTGCTTGTAATTTTATCACCCCAAGACACATTCTTGATCCAGGATGACCCGGTGTGGAGTGTACCTAGTGAAGTCTCCATTCAGGCCTAAATAGCTGTGGTCAGGTTCTTCTGCGTTCAGGTTGTGTAGTGTCGGTAAAAGAGTGCACATCCGTTTACAGGTCTGTGCATTTTCTCTTCTGTGCATTTTGTCTTCTTGCCTTAGTTCTTCCTTCCTACAAGGTTTATCTCTCTCTCCTCTGCATTTGGTTGGATTGAATAGTTTGTCATGAATTTGCTAAACTACTGGATGCCTTCCCTTTCTTCTAAAATAAAACGTATAGCTCCCCAAATTTAGTTTCTGATTATTTCTCTCTCAACAGCCACTACCCTCTCTGCTCTGCATCAGACAAGCCCTGTAGGTAGTTTCTTTGTTTGTGTGTGTGCATTTGTTCACCTGAGTCAAATGGCAACATTCTTTTTCATAGACTTGCAAACACTTGGAGCTGAAAGGGATCTCAGAAGTCAGGGAGGTTAATATTCTTCAAATGGGATGCATAATGCTGGATGAGTGTACATGGTGATGTTGGCTAAGCATTTCATGTGATTTTAGTTGTTGTGAATTTATTTTTAATCTATTAGAAAAATTTATGTAATTGTTACATTAAACTATGTGAGTTCATAAACATTACTGTCAAGGATTAGGCTGAGTCATATGGTATCTTAGAAACTTATTGTTCTTCATGTATATGAACTGCAGGTACTACGGGTAGTATCTAGATATGACTAAGATCATGAAAGTAGAATTTTGGAAGCACCAATCTGCTCCAACCTCCAAAGGCTACACAAGAGGAAACCGTCTTTGAAAATAGACGAGTTTTATCCAGGGCCCCTCAGCTTGACAGAAGCAGAGCTAGAGTTAGATCAGGTCCAGATTCCCAGTGTTCATTCATTCAGTTCCCAAAGACGACTCCTTGGAAACTCTGAGTTCAGCTGCAGAATGAAGACCATGATCTATAACTGCTCCTGGGGGATGGATTTGCAAAAGCACAAGAAGCTGGACAAAAGCCTATTCTAACTACATGGCGAATTACCTGAACAAGTCCAAGAGCCCCATTTTCAGAGATAGAAACTGCTCGTTTATTGGGTCTAGAACAGCTGAAACTTGGCTGGATAACAAGGTGAAGGCATGCATTGCGCCACTCACCGCCGTGGAGGCCCACAGGCTGCTGGCCGCTCTGCGCAATGGGAGACTCAGAGCAGTTAATGGGTTAGTGTAGTTTTTATTGTAAAGGCAAACTAAATTAAACTGATAGTTTTAATTAAATTTGAATTGGCTGTGATTTTACTCAGTTTTAAAGGCCACTTGAGACACTAGCATTGCACTTAAAATCTAATGTTGTAATTAGTGACATCTACATTTATTATAATGGCTACTGCACTTTATTGAATTTATTCAGGGGTAAACAAAAACTCAGCATCTAAAGAGCGTGGATTCCAAGCTAGGTTGGCTTTGGGAGCCTGTTTTGTTTCTGTTAGAATGTCAGGTGATGATGCTGATCTTAGAAAGGGAGGTCTGGGGTTTAGCCCTCCAACCACAAGCTTAACATCATGGGCTACCTCAAACCAGAACTGTCCCCAAATGCTATACTTTTTACTGTATTGTTTTTTATCTGGAAAATCCAAATTAGGTGTGTGTTTGAGCATCCCTCAATCCTCCAGTTCTTCTAGAGTTCAAGGTCCACTACTCTAGATTTGGAGACACAATCAAGCAACCATTAATTTGATCTGGAATTCATAGAAGCTTCGTGGCAGCTCCAGGAAATGTTAGTGTGGGAAGGCGCTGGCTTCTGGAGGAGGGCAGTGCCTGGGTGGCTCAGTATCACCTATTGTCCCAGACAGCACTGGGCCCTAAAAGGGGTTCTCATAACTTGGGTGTGTGGAGGACCACCTGAGAGGCTTGTTGTAATGCAGTGTCGGGGCTTCATCTGTAGAAGTTCTGGTTTAGTAAATGCCCAGGGGAAACTTCATTTTGAGAAAGTCTGCTCTAAAGTGTTAATTCAGTTTAATGAAATCCTCAAAAAGACCCCTGATTAACAGAAGTGGGAGTATCTTCTCAGAGGGCCACTGTGTTACATACTCTGTCGTGAGGCCTGTGTGGTAATGGTCACTTAGAATTGTTTGATAAGAGTGAGAGTAAAGCAAGGATTATATTTTTAATTAAAACTAGTAAATGCTTATAATTAAGAAGTGTGCAGCATAAAGGATAAATTACTCTTAGTCCAGTCAGTCCTCCTCCCCAGGGGCAAATAGCTCACTATCTGGTATATTGCTTCTGGAGAGATATTTGCCTCCTTCTTTATAAGCATAAATATAAGTAGATGCTTCCCTACTAGATTGCCCTACTTGTTATTTTGTTCTGAGTTCCAAGGGATTTCCTCTGCTTTGTCTTTTTTATGTTCTTTGTTTATTCCTTTTATGTACCATCCTATTCTTGTTTTATGGATATATAAACTTTCTCAGGTTTTTGAAGATAACAGGGTTTTGTTTTTTTTTTTGGATATACTATCTCAGTTTTCTCTGTTACCACATTTCTCACTGTTTTTCTTGTTCTTTTTCTGGCAAGCAGTAGGCATAGTGATTCCATTTCAGATATGAGAATGGAAGCAAAGGGAACTCTTAATTTGGAGAGGACTGCTTGACTATCAGATTTCTCTTCTGGTACAACAGGCAAGAATCTGAACTCTTTGCTTTGGGACTCCTAATGCCAACCCATGGAGTGCTGTCCACATTCAAACTCACTCTAGCTTCCCTGTTTTTCTCTTGTTTATTCAATTTTTTAGAGGAAGAGTTCTTGCTATTGTTACTGCAGTTTTTTTTTTTTTTAATTGCAGGTAAACATCTGCCTTTAGGACATTCTGAATATCCCATGTGTAGAACTTTAATTAAACTCACTTTCTTCCTTCCTGTTCTCACTGATGTTCATGAATTCCAAACCTCACTGGAACTCTCTCTTTTTAGACAGAGTGGGCAAAACTTAGAGTTTTTCAGGAGCATGACACATATGCTTACTAACCAGTCTAAAATTTGAACAAACCAGTACTAGTAAACAAAACTGGGTATTTTAGTAGGGACCAAGACGTGGGCGCTTCCGCATTATTCAGATGAATTTTAGGTTTGAATCTGTAGGAACTGTGTATGTAAAGAGCAATGAGCTTCGATCGAAGATGAAACAAATCTGAATCATTTGTGTCTGATTCCTTCACCCCAAACTCATTGACTTGGAATCTATAGGACTTGAGTCTACGTAATGGCAATCAATCAAACAATTTAAAAAAAAAAAGAAAAATCCCAAATTCAGTGAACATGAATACAACAGGAAAAATTTTGTGATTTCTTTTTAATCAATATAAATTCAATTACTTATATTCCTGTTTTCAATGTCATCTTCTGGAGCATTGAACACCAATTTCAGAATTCCAGAGTTTGTTCACAAGAGCTATAATAGTCAAGATATTTTAGACCTCGATAGGGCCTTAATGTATTGGTAAAAAATGAAGGAATCCATATTGGGAAGAAATTAAAAATTTAGGCTTTGAATTTAGGTAAATCTGGGTTCTCATCTGCCTTGACTTAAAGGTGATACTGTTGCTTCTCACATTCTGCTAATGTCAGAACAAATCATGACTCCATCCTCTGTTATATAACTGCAGGAGAAGTTGAGAAATATGGGACCACACAGACTATTTGGGGAGCTCTCTTTGGCAGGTTCAATCATCACCATTATAAAATCTAAAGAGATGAAGTACCTTTTGTTTTGTCTACAGAACCAGTCCAGTTATAGGTAAAATTATGTTTTGAAGCAAGATAAGGAGTTTTGAGCCACAGTTGAGGACTCTATCTTTTATTCTATGTTACAGTTAAACTTAGGTTCCCAGAAGTTGAGCAATCTTCTCAAGATGCGGGATGAATTAGGAATAGAGCTGAATTTTATTCTTTCTGCTTAACCACCCTGCCTGTCTTCTCCTGGAGATTTCTGTAGTATCTTTTTGTAATTATTTCTGTGACGTTTTTCCTCCAAATTACCAAATTGTTTATTATCACCTAGAAAGAATAAGTCTTTCAGTGAAATGTATGAGCATGTAAATTTTATGATAATGAGAAACACTTCCTCCTCAAACTAGGATAGAGCATCTGGAAACATAAAATTCATATTAAAATGACTGAAGAGATGCCCCTCCTCCCAATCAAAGTAATTAAAGCTTAGTTGCAAGGATTTGTATTAAGATTAGGAAATTCTTCTTTAGGTTATGTTGTGGTGAAATCTTGTTTCAATAACAAAACAGTCTTCTAACATGTGGATGACCTCGGGGCTTCACTGTTGAAGAGCATTCTTCCTAACACTTTGAGTCTGAATATTACATGTCAATAAAAATGTGTGAAGTTAGTGGGGACTATCTACTTACTAGGTTGGCCTTCCATTTTGGTGGATGAAAAATGGCTACAGATTCTTTTAACACACTTCCCAGGGAAAAGTGGGTTTCCCCTGAGAGAACAGCTCTGTGGCTGCTTAGACCAATAGGCTGAAAGAATATGGTGGAAGGACAGTTTCCAGCATAAGTGTACAGGCCCAGGCTAAAGCAGTGTCCATTTCGTATCTCTTAAGATACTCATTCTGGAATCCTTAACCTTCATGTGGACAGACAAACCCTGGGAGAGAGAGGGCTCCAGCTGTACTCAGCTCTCTAGTCACTCCTGCTAAGGCACCAGACATGGGGAAAGAAGCCATCTTGGACATAGACCCCTCAGCCCCAGTTATTGTACATAACGCTGTGTGATCAGAGACAAAGGACCTGGCTGAACTTTTTCTGAATTCTTGGCCAATAAAACTGTGAGCAAATAAAATGGTTGTTTAAGCTATCAACTTTTTCTTTTTATAATTTTCTTTCCCATTATGGTTTATATTTTTGTTGTTTCTTAGTTGCTCAGTCATGTCTGACTCTTTGCAACCACACGGCTCCTCTGCCCATGAAATTTCCCAGCAAGAATACTGGAGTGGGTTGTCATTTCCTTCTCCAGGGATCTTTCCAGCCCAGGGACTGAACCTGCGTCTCCTGCATTGCAGGTGAATTATTTACCACTAAGCCTCCTGGGAACCCCTATTGTTTATCATAGGATATTGACCTGAAGTGAAGAGCTGACTCATTTGAGAAGACCCTGATGCTGGGAAGATTGAGGGCAGGAGGAGAAGAGGATGACAGAGGATGAGATGGCTGGATGACATCACTAACTCAATGGACATGGGTTTGGGTGGACTCCGGGAGTTGGTGATGGACAGGAAGGCCTGGCATGCTGCAGTTCATGGGGTCGCAAAGAATCGGACATGACTGAGTGACTGAATTGAACTGAACTGATTGAATATAGTTCACTGTGCTGTACAGCAGGACCTTGTTTATCCATTCTGTGAATAACGGTTTGCATCTGCTAACCCCGGATTCCCAGCTCATCCCACTTCCAGCCCCCTTGGCAACCACAAGTCTGTTCTCTATGTCTGTGAGTCTCTTTCTGTTTCATAAAAGTTGATTTGTGTCATGGTTTTGATTCCATATATAAATGATATTGTATGGGATTTATCTTTCTCTTTTTTATTTACTTAGTATAATAATCTCTAGTTCCATCCATGATGCTGCAAATGGCATTATTTCATTATTTTTATGACTGAATAGTATTTCATTGTATGTATGCACCATATCTTTTTTATTTATTTATCTGTTGATAGACATTTAGGTTATTTCCATCTCTTAGCTATTGTGAATAGTTAAGCCATCAACTTTGGGTTGCTTTATTACATAGAAATTGGTGACTGCTACATCTCTCACCTATGATTCATACCTAGTTTTGAGTTTAAGCTCTGGAACTAGCCTTCTTGGGATTAAATCTGATCACCAAGTCTTAGTAGCCATGTGATCTCAAGCAAATTATTTTAATTCTCTCTGCTTCAGATTTTTCATCTATAAACTTAAAATACTGAAATTCATCCTATAAGGTAGTTGTGACTAAATGTGTTAAATATGGTACTTAAAGCAATACCCAATAAATACTTATTCAGCAATACACTGAGAACCTACTAAGTGTCAAATACTGTT
Organism: Nanger dama; assembly: GCA_917880005.1. Taxonomy (NCBI): domain Eukaryota; kingdom Metazoa; phylum Chordata; class Mammalia; order Artiodactyla; family Bovidae; genus Nanger; species Nanger dama. The sequence goes on along the minus strand of CAKJTW010000012.1, from coordinate 6,675,592 downwards.
CTTAGTTCAGTCTCTCAGTCGTGTTCAACTCTTTGCAACCCCGTGGACTGCAGCATGCCAGGCCTCCCTGTCCATTACCAACTCCCAGAATTTCCTCATGTAAACTCATGTCCATTGAATCAGTGATGCCATCCACCCATCTCATCCTCTGTCATCCCCTTCTGCTCCCGCCTTCAATCTTTCCCAGCACCAGGGTGTTTTTCAGTGAGTCAGCTCTTTGCATCAGGTGGCCAAAGTATTGAACTTTTAGTTTCAACATCAGTCCTTCCAGTGAACACTCAGGACTGATCTCCTTTAGGATGGACTGATCTCCGTTAGGATGGACTGATCTCTGTTAGGATGGACTGATCTCCTTTAGGATCCAACTCCTTTAGGTTGGATCTCCTTGCAGTTCAAGGGACTCTCAAGAGTCTTCTCCAGCACCACAGTTCAAAAGCATCAATTCTTCAGCACTCAGCTTTCTCTATAGTCCAACTCTCAGGTCTATACATGACTAGATGGACCTTTGTTGTCAAAGTAATATCTCTGCTTGGTCATAGCTTTTCTCCCAAGAAGTAAGCGTCTTTTAATTTCATGGCTGCAGTCACCATCTGCAGTGATTTTGGAGCCTAAATAAATAAAGTCTGCCACTGTTTCCACTGTTTCTCCATCTGTTTGCCATGAAGTGATAGGACCAGATGCCATGATCTTAGTTTTCTGAATGTTGAGCTTTAAGCCAACTTTTTCCACTCTCCTCTTTCACTTTCATCAAGAGGCTTTTAGTTCCTCTTCACTTTCTGCCATAAGGGTAGTGTCATCTGCATATCTGAGGTTATTGCTATTTCTCCCTGCAGTCTTGATTCCAGCCTGTGCTTCATCCAGCCCAGTGTTTCTCATAATGTACTCTGCATATAAGTTAAATAAGCAGGGTGACAATATACAGCCTTGACGTACTCCTTTTCCTATTTGGAACTGGTCTGTTGTTCCATGCCCAGTTCTAACTGTTGCTTCCTGACCTGCTATTCTAGGCTTGGGATATATCTGTGAAAAAATAGGCAAAAGTCCTGGCTTTTTATAACATTTATCTTTTTTTTTTAAGATTAAAAAAAAATGTGGACCATTTGAAAAATCTTCGTTGAATTTGTTACAATATTGATTCTGCCTTATGTCTTGGTTTTTCAGCCCTGAGGCATGTAGGATCTTAACTTCCTGACCAGGGATTGAACCCACACTTCCTGCATTGAAAGGTGAAATCTTAACCACTGGACTGCCAGGGAAGTTTGCCATATACATCTTAAATGAATAGGTGAACAAAACCCAGAACTCATGGGATCAAGGGCCTTCTTAGACTCAGGATGTATCAGCTAAATTGTGCTCCTTTGTCACATTTCTGCACAGCTCTGCTTTCTTATGTTGATAATCTTTGACTATGGTGATGGTTAAGTCACTCTAATAGAGATTATGATGACTTATAGGGATGATCAAGAGCAGCCTTCAAAAGGAAAGCAGCTGTGTAACTATGGACAACTGAACTCTCTGAGTCAGTTTCATTATCTGTAAAATGGACCAATTATACTGAAAGCAGTTTAAGGTCTCCTCTACCTCTGATGACTTGTGTGTGACAGGAGGCCACCAAGAAGGGTATGTGGGGAGGGAAGTAAGAGCGCTTTCTCTGTTGGCAAAGGTGAGGGGATTAGAGTCATTTGGATGGTCTTTGCTAAACCTGGATTTGCGTGCATGGTCTGATAGTCTAAGTGCAGTTTCAGGGACAGTAGAAAAGCATATTTAAAGAGTGATTTGAGAAAGGTAAGGCACATGACTGCCGTGCTGCAGAGTTATGTGCATGTAGGTGGCCATGAAGAGGATATCTGCACCAGCAAGAGGCTCCTTCATTCTCATGCTCAGACATTCGGCACACAGCACTCTCTCTCCATCTCTTTCTCAAATTCACGTGCCTTTTACAGCAGGGCAATCACTCTGATGTGCTGAAGTTACCAGTACCTCTGCTTGGAGCCTCATGAGTTGGTATTTTCATTTATTTGTGTGTTTGCTCTACGACCATGTGCAGTGCAATCATTTAGTGCTGGATATACACAGGCGCCTGTAGTGTTTTGTGTTAATTGCACCAATAGAGGTTTGCCCAGGGTTCCATACGAGCTGGGGAAAGAGGCTTTGGCCAGGCTGGGAAGCACAGGACAGGAGTCAAGGACATCTGTTGTTTTTGTTATTCCAGTGCCCCTTCCCTTCTTTGCAGGCAACGGGCCTCTTTCTAGTGAAGGATAAATCCTACATGTTCTAAGTGGGACTGACTCAGCAGCCCCTGGCATGTGACCCAGACACATAAATGTCTCCCCTAGGAATTTTATGACACAGGCATTGGCAGAGACTCATTTTGTTAGGGTTGCTAATCTGAAGGCATATAAATTAGGGATGGCCACCGGTCATCTTTCCAATCATTTGAAGTAAGTCCAATTATGAATGGAACATTCATTAAAACAGCTGCAGAGACACTTCCCTAATCAATGGAAAGTAATTGAAATTTGGCTGCAAAGATTTATATGAAAATCAGAAAACACACCTTTTAAATTTTAGGCTGCTGCTTTCCTTTTACAGTGATGACATTGTCTTGAATGAAGTCCTAATAAATAGCATTCAAGTGCCTGGATCCAACCATTCCTGAAGCTATACATTTAGTTCTGTACTTGTTATATGATCCAGTGAGTTGCTCCCCCAACTTTTTTCCCCTAAGTTACTTCAAGGTAGATTTGTATTATCTGCAAGTACAAAGTTTTGCTGGAGTATATAATGACTTAGCTGAGTTTTAATGGATGAATAGGAATTCATTAGGTGAGCTGAAGATGAGTTAAGATTTTCCAGCAGATAGATCATATAAACAAAGGCTTGGGGAGAAAATTTCTAAGGAAAGTATCTATACAAAATAATACAGTGGGAATTGTCCTTGGTCCAGGCTCTTCACTTGGAAAAAATACTGCTATAGAGTGGCCAAAATTAATTTGGAAACAGTACCCACAAGAGCATGGCCTTCTGAGTAAAATCCACAAAGCAGTAATGAGTTGGAAAAATACTGGCTCATAAGAGTTACTTAAAAGACTTCTGGGATGAAGTTACAACTGTGGTAGATACATAAGAAGTGATAGAAATATTACCTTTAATAAGAATTTCCATTTAATCTATTCAGACATGCTCAGAAACATTGGGGAAATCAATCACATTCATTTGATGCTCTTATTTATTTAGAATGGCTGAAAAATAAGGTGTTTTATAATTGCTGTGACTAAAAAACCATTTTCACCTGAGATCTGCCAATTTTCAAACACCACATACTAACTTTAATCCAGCTAATGATGAAAATGAATCTTTGGTGTCTTTCATAGCCAAAAGTATTTTCAGCACATCAGTCTTCTTGCTTGAAATGAGTCCTGTTTCCTGTTCTTCTTTGCCATCTGGATTTACCCATCCTTTAATTCTCACTTCAAATTCTGTTCTTTCAAAAGTTGCTTCTGAATGCTATAGCAGATCAAGGCCACCTTCTTCTCAATGCGTGTCTGAGTTTACCTCCTGGCCTAGACCGTACTTTAGTCTTTATGAAGTTAACTTTGAATTACAACTTAACTTTGGATTAGAGGACTACTTGGATGTGGCATCTGGGGCTAAGGGGGCTTTAGTATCTGATCTTGTAGCTGCAGAGTAGATTCTATATATTACTTTCAAGAGTCCCACCAATATTCCCCTTCCTGGATGAAAGATGTAGCCAGGAATTATAGTTTCATGGGGTACTGATAAGCCTTATGAAAAAAATGGACCTGTAATGAACATGCTTCATGTATTAGATGAAATAGTGTAAATTCAGTAGGTCTTTAAAGTGAAGGACTAAACAGAGCCTTCAGTTGATTTTTAAATAACACAAGTTTGAACTGTGTGGGTTCACTTATACATGGATATTTTTCAATAAATATGTTCTACCACACCACATGATCCTGGTTGATTGAATCCACAGATACAGAACTATACATGTGGAAAGTGAAAGTGAAGTCGCTCAGTCATGTCTGACTCTTTGTGACCCTATGGACTATTAGCCCTACGAGGCTTCTCCGTCTATGGGATTCTCCAGGCAAGAATACTGCAGTGGGTTACCATTTCCTTCTCCAGGGGATCTTCCCGACCCAGGGATTGAACCCGGGTCTCCCACATTGGAGGCAGATGCTTTAACTTCTGAGCCACCAGGGAAGCCCCATACATGTGGAGGAACCACATATATGTAGGGCCAACTGTAAGTTATATGCATATTTTCAAATGTACGAGGGTCAGTACACCTAACCACATTGTTCAAGGGTCAGTGGTTTATATTTTCATATATTATCTTGGTCGACCTGTTTTCCATATAATTTATTCAGCACTAGACTCAGTTTTCTAGAGGTTGCTCAATCAGTGGCTTCTAGAAACATCTCTTCTCAGATACCTGTTTCACTTGGGAGACAAAGTATTGCAGACTTGTCATTTTACAGTAGGAAACACTCTTGACGCAAGAGACTTCAGTATTTGCTGGACTTTCAGTTCTTTCTCCTTCTTTAGGATAAGCTAGAAGTGAAGACTGAAGGAGTTTATTTTACTAAATGCAGAATTCTATAACCTTCATTGTCTAATATAAAGATACTCTCCTTTGTGAAAACTTAGTTCATAAAATGGCCAACTGCTTTTTCCTGCTGAACTATTTCAATCATATTTGAATGTAAGAACTATTTTAAACATAGTAATTCACCACATTTACCTTGACTTTTATTTATATGTAGGAATTATACTTATTTCAAGTGGATTTTATGAACAATGATTTCTGTGCCTATATTTGGAAATGCCTAGAAAGACTGTTTATTTCTTCCTTTTACTTATGGAATTGGTGATTCTGGGAGTCAGGATGTAGAAAAAGTTTGGGCTGTGGCGCAAACGCAACTTGGATACCTGTTCTATTTCTTGCTAACTTCATGGATCTGGAGAAGGATTTCACCTTTCTGAACCTGTTTCCTCACAAAATTAGAACCCATTTACCTCATTGGGAAGTTTGTGATGTTCTTCTCTCGCCCTCCCTTGTCTTTGCAAACTGAAATGTGAGCTGATGCAAACCCTCATTATTGCCCTGTGTCCATCTATTGCTCACCTTGTTTGAAACTGCGTTTCCCTCTGTTGTGACACTTCTTTCTTTTCACACTGGCCTGCGCTTACCATTCATGCCTATTCAGCCCTCTGACCTTTTATTGTCAGTTTTTCTGCACACGTGACATCCATGAGCAGTAGGTATCATGGGATTATTCAGAATGTATTTGGTCAATTATGTCTTGAGATTAAATTCTGGATTGTTTTGTTCAAATAAGATTCCCCAGTATTGGGCCTTATATGCCTTCTATGCTTTTTTGAAATACCTTGGAACAAACTTAACTATAAGAGAAATCAACCTAAATTTATCCCCTAATATTTATGCAAAGCATAACAGTGTATGAGACTCTTTTTTGTATTGAGGAATTTGTTTTAACTTTCACTATGAAAAATTTCAGACATACAAAATAGAGATAATAACAGATAATAGTATGATGAAATCTCATGTACCTGGCACAAAGCTTTAACAATGACCTGTTTATGGAAAATTTTGTTTCAATTTTATCTTCCACTTTCTCCTTACCACTGAATTATTTGGAGACAAATCCAGTATATCTTTGCATTTCATTTGTGAATGTATCAATATGTGTATTTTGAAATGATAAAGGCAAGCTTCTAAGAATCTAACTGCAATACAGTTATCACACCAAAAATGTAGAAGTATGTAAAAAATTTTGTGTCAATCATTTCGAGTGGCGATGGTAGGGGAGATATAAAACGCACAGTAGTTGAGGTTCACTACAGAGCCATGCAGACTGAGAAAATCTGTGCAGAGCCTGAGCACCTTGTGACCTTGACCTTCACCCTGGTTTGCAGATCAGAAGAATCTGGCAAATTCTAAAATCATGAAAAAGAAGGAAGGGAGGTCTCTGGAATGACCACTTAGTATTCCTGCTCCTACCCAGCAAAGATTACAGGGAGCCAGAAGTTTCTGGAGATCTGTAGATACATGTACTGGGCTACAAGTTTTGAAGCTCTCACTGATGTCAGTAATTGCTGCATCATTGACAGAGGTGGTCCCTTCTGTTCTGGAGCTGATAGCGTCTGCTGCAGCATGGATTTTGGTCCCAAATGGGAGAATCAGTACACTGATGATACCATCATTCCTCTCAGAAACTAACAACAAGGAAAAAGGAAAAAAACTCACCAAAATAAGTCCTAAATGTGCTACTGAGGACCAGTTAGTATCCCTAAGTGGTAACATTTCTTATCAAAATGTGACAGAAGTTCTTTTCTTAGAAAGGTGCCAAGTTAATTAGCACCTTATAGGGCCTTGTTACAGTGCAGAACAACTTCCCATCTGCTGAAAATTTAATCGTTATACCCGTGACACAAGGAAATCGAGCTTCACATTCCATTACATAATATAAATCGACAGTCAGTGAATGCTGCTCAGTAGCTTGATGTCATTAATAAGATTGTTTCTTAAACTCATAGCAAATATGAAGTTGTTTTCTCAGTAGGTTAAAAAAATAGAGCCAATCCATGTGGCAGTTTTGAGAGGTGAACCAGCTGGGCACATCAGCCAGGCTTCTGGAAGTCATGGGCTGCTGACGGAAGAAGATCATGTGGGCACTGAGCTTATTTGAGGTCAAGAAGTTTCTAGAAGGACATCCTGTAGGGAGGGCAGGGTGAAGGACCCTACAGCCGCCGCTCTCCCAGGTTGTCTTTAGCACTGGGCTAGGGGTGAGGGATGGGAGCTGGTCCCACTCTGGAGGCTTGTGCCTGGCTGATGCGGGGATGCAGAGAGGCAGTGCCACACTGGGATGAGGGAAGGAGAGCTTTGTGAGCAGGTGGTCCCTTTATGCTCCACAGCCTTTCAGCAATGGGTCCAGAACGTTCTCTGATAATATTCTGGGAACCCCTGAAATCTGGTGCCCCAGCAGAGCAGCCCAGGGAGTCAGCGTACACCTGGGGGACAGCATGAGCCACGTCCCTGCTCTGGCCCTCATCCCAGGGCCAGCCTGCATGGTGGGCTCTGTGCTGCCTGGAGAGGGGGCCCTCCCTGCTTGTCCCCAGAGTGCCGTCCTAGTCCTCAGCGTGGCTGGAGTCGCTGGCCTCGCTCCATCTGTGACTTCGTTACATGCTCCCTCTCAAATGTCCCGTTGTAGGTCAACAAGGAAATGCTTCCCGCCTCTTTCAGGTGGAGTGGGATTGTGTTCAAAGTTAAGATAGAAAACCAAAGCAAACAGACAAAAACAAAACCAAGTCAACAATGGAAGTAGAGGAGGCAGGAGCTTTGGGGCTGGCTGCAAGGATCATAACTATAGAAAGATTGGGTTAGGTGGAACAGAAAGACTGAAGATATCCTTAGATTGCTCAGGGTGTGGGCCGAGGGTTGACAGGAGTGGGCATGACTGTCAGCAGCCTGGGAGGGTCCTGGGCACTGGGCACCAGTGAAGCAAATGTGTCTGCAGCCTGGTGGGTAAAGTGCAGAGAATTAAGTCAAACTGGAGGCAGTGCAAGATGTGGTGGCTATTTAGCCTAACTACTAAGCTCCCAAACTACGTGAAATAGACTCCAAATCCAGCTTACTCTGAGTTCTTGGAATAACAGACTGCCTAGCTTGAAACTTGTGTCTGTTTTCTTTTTGGTAATAAATTCATGGTGATTTCAGAAAAATCATGAAATTTAAATAGTAAAAATAAAACAAAGACAAACAAAACACCTCCCAAATATTCTATTATGTAGAAATAAATCAGTCATAAATTTGATAGATTTTCTCCTTTCTTCCTTTCCTCGTTAATTTCCTCTCATGTATTTGTGTGAGTGTATAAATATATCACAAATATATATATATATATAAGTATTCTACCTTATATCATACTTTCCTCCTTAATATTGAAGACACATTTTCCTGTGTCTGTCATGTTACTATTGATCACTGAATAGCATTCCACAGTATGAGTTATTCAATCTCACTGCTTAACTATTGACATGATGGTCTTTCTAGTATTTTCTTTTGGGAGATTATATTTGCTGACCTGCACCTCTAATAATGAGCCCCTACAGTTTGCTGGGAAGAAATGAGGAATGCTTATAGCATCACAGACACTCAGGATGGAAAGAGAACTTGGTTGCGGTTTTGGAAAACTCCGACCTCATTTTTTTTTTTTTTTGGTGCCATATATAGCCATCTCACCTCCTGGGTGGTCCAGCCTGAATTGACAGTGACTGGGAAATCACTATGTGAGAAAGTCAGCAATGAGCTTATTAAATACACATCAAAAAAAAAAAATTTTTTTTTTCCCATGGAATGATCCAGAATCTGCTTTAGAACATGGGGATCTGGAGCCAGATAGACTGAATCTGGTGTCCTGGTTCCTTTGCCCGCCAGCTCTATGGTCTTGGACAAAGGGCTTAAAGCTCTCTAACCCTTAGTTTCCTCCTATGGAAAGCAGGTATGATAGAAGAGGAGGTGCCTCAGATGGTTGTTAGGAATATTAAATGAGATGAGGCATGTGGAATGCATAGTAAGTGCACAATAAAGCTGTGATACAATAATATCTGCACATTATTGTAACACAGAATATACTTGGTCACTGCCACCCGACAGACCCATGGCAATTCAAAGGTGTTGCTGTGTCCTACCCCTTACCCCAGTCTTCTTTTCTTTCGGGAGAGATTTCATAGGACAGCAATTCATATTCCTTCATTCCATCCCACTCTCTTTCTCCTGAATATATTCCACGTCTACCCACTTCTTCCTTCTCTTCCCATCCACCTCCACACTTCCTCGGACAAAACCTAAAGCCTCAGGGTGCTTGCACCTTCCAACAGGCTCCCCTGCCTCTCAGTAGTTTGATTAGTGAACACAGGAGAAAAAAATTCTTCTGTGGAGACTTTTCATGCATCAGTATTTTTAAGAAAAATGAAATACACAGTAGAGTTTTGGTTGGCAGAGTTCCTAACCTTGACACAATGGGTAACTCTTTTAGTGCTGGTGACTCAAACTGTTTTGACAGCTCATGTGACTAGAGCTGTCTGCTAAAAACCATTATGTGACCAACAAGGTTGAGTGATTTTCCAGGTCTTTCCACTCTGACCAGACATTTTGTCCAGCCTAGTGTCTTTCTCCCACTGGAATAGATCAGAGAAAATGGTGTCTTGCCTCTAATTAAATTCTCATCTTTGCCCAACTGTTTGAAAGGGCAACTGTCTTAAACCTTTGAACTTTATTTGTAATACAAAACTTCAATTAGATAAAGGACAATAATTAGCAGATCTTTTATCTTTGGGCATAATTAAATCTTTAAGAAGGGACGTTTTAATCAATGAGTTGTAATGACAAGTTCATAAATTAATTAATCCCACCAATGGAGGCTTGGCAGTAATCAATGGATCTTTAAAGAGGCTCGGGGTGAGGGGACACGGCTGTGGGAACACAGATGCTCCCTCAGTTCAGTTTAGTGTAAAGATTCTAATTTATTAAGGATTAGCTGGTTCAAAAGATTACCTATTTATTCAAGAGAAAATCATTTAAAATATTAACTTTTAATGGGAGGGAAAACCTTCTTCTTGCAAGCTTTTGCTTTTGAATTTTCTTCTTAGAGCACTCAACTCAGACAACTGCTGCTGACATCTGTTTGTACCCTCATTCTGGGGCTGTTTTCCAATTTACTGGCTTGACAGGTAGCTTGAATTAGAGAAACTAAAACTGAGAATGACCACCCTTAGATGTTTAAAGATTCTTCTTCTAAAGCCTCTAAAACCTGAGGGAGTCAGCAAACTCCAGCCTGCTTGCCAAATCTGGTCCCCTGCCTGCTTTTGTGAATAAAGTTTTATTGGAACACAGACATGTCCATTTGCTTCTGTATTGTCCATGATCATTTCACACTACAAAGGCAGAGTTGAGTAGTTATTCCAGGGACTATCTGACCTCAAAGTGGAAGATATGTACTATCTGACTATTTGTTTTATAGGAAAAGATGTTTGTCAGCCTCTGAAAACATTGTGTCCTTTTTACCAAACCTTGAGAACTGTGGTCAAATTTAAACTCCATACAGCACTACATAGATGGTGTTTACTGTAAGAATGTAAGTTAGATATTTGAAACATGAGGCCCTTTGGCTTTAATGTCCTCTAAGCCAGATTCCTGGGGAAAGGGCGAGGGAAGAGAGCTGCTAAGGGAAGAGTGTTGCTGCTGCTGATGGTGGTGAGAGGGCAGCCATGTAAAAGCAGGAGGCCCGGCGGGCCCCACAGGCAGGAAAAGCACGAGGCTCATGAGTGGTGTAGCAGGAGCCTGGGGGATGGAGGGCTGTGAGGCAAAACTGGAGGCTGGAGCTGTTATCAGGGGCCAGATAAGAAGGCTGGAATTTATTCAAACGGTGAATGGAAGCCATGGGAAAATTTTAAGCAGGGTGCACTTGCTTCCTGGTGGTGGTGGGGGGTGTCACACAAAATACCACAGGCTTCATGGCTTCAAACAATGGGAATTTGTTTCCTCAGAGTTCTGCAGTCCAGAAGTCCTAAATTAAGGTGTCAGCAGGACCCTGGTCCCCTGGAAGGCTCTAGGGGATGAGCCTTCCTTTTCTGTCCCAGCTTCTGAGGGCTCCAGGCATTCCTTGGCCTGCAGCCGTGTCACTCCAGTCTCTTCCTCTGTCTCATGTGGCCTCTCCTCTGGGTCTGGGTATCAAGTCTCCTTTCTCTTATAGGAACACTAGTCACTGGATGGAGGTCCATTCTAAATCCAGGATGACCTCCTTTCAAGGTCCTTAAGTACATCTGCAAAGATCGTTATTCTAAATAAGTTCCCATTAATAAGCACTGGCACCGACTCAATGGACATGGTTTAGAGCAAACTTCAGAAGACAGTGAAAGACAGGGAAGCCTGGCATGCTGCAGTCCATGGGGTTACAGGGTCAGACATGACTTAGCAATCAAACAACATAGGTACTTGGGTTTGGAAATAGACGTATCCTTTTGGGGGACACAATTCAACCCATCATCCGGGGGCTAACATGATCAGTCAGCTTTTGAATTTAGGGCCACAGTGCCTGCTTTCCTGGGGCAGGAGATGGGATCGAAGTGGCACAAGCATGGAACCAGGGGGCCAGCTCCGAGGCTACTGTGAGCTTTCGCCACTCCCAAATGTGGTGGCTTTCTGGTGGGCAGGGGATGGAGAGGTGCCCAGAGCAGGACCTGTTTCTCCAGAAAGCTGTCTGTGACTGGGGGGTGGGGGGTCTTTTACAAAGTTAGTTGTTTTTTTTTCCTGCTTTCCTCGGAGTGAGTGTCCAAAGAGAAGGACTCAGAAGATAGGGAGACATGAGTTCTTGGAAGGGTCTAACCCAGAACAAAGAAGATGCTCAAACACTCAACATATGCTGGTGGAATAGATGCAAGCAGAGGATTATTCCAGAAGCTTCCTTCTCTGAGTGTGTGTTGGCTTTGGGCAAAGATGTAGGTCTCCCTTCACAAACTTTTAAAAATAAACTCTTTTGAACAGGGCTTAGAATTCTTTGGCAGGAAGACATTGGACACTTGGAAATATTACTATTATTTCTGGAGCCAAATTTAGCAAGGACGGCTCTGTCTTTAATTACTGGTTGATGCTGAGTTGTACAGGCAAATGATTACATGCACAATTAGTTGTTCCCACAAGTAGCCAATTATGGGAACGATTATTTAAGAAAATTGTGGCTCCTGCTAAAGGGACTTTACATTGTAGCCTCAAAGTACATTTCTGTATAAAATTTACTTTTATTGCATGTATTATTATTTTTCCCCTTCTCCCGGGCTGCTGGAGAAAGTGGCCCTTGTGGTCTCATTTGTGGAGAGAGAGTCGTGGAAACCCAGAACTTTGGGACAAGACTTGGGCAGGAGTAGGGGTTGACAACTGGGGTTGACAGCTCTTCCAGGGCCCCTTTTGCTCTGGAGACTGTGTCTTAACCCCTACGGTGGGATGACTGGAGGATGACTTAGGTCTCTGAATGGGGACAAGGGACCATCTGGAGGCACATGGAGCCCTGTGGCACAGCCACGTGTTACTGTTGACTCAGTCTTAGCCTTTTCCTGCTTCCACATGACTGTGCTTCTTACCTAGACCGCTCCTTTCCTGGAGCATCACAGACCCCACCACGCACCCAAACTGTCCTAAAACCATAACCTCTCAGAATCAGAGGGACAGAGATGATAAAACTGAGGCCAGAGAGGAGAAAGACTCACCCAGTGTTCATAGGCCCAGCTGAAACGTGACGCCAGCTTGCCCAATTCCAAAGCCTTGGCTCTTTCCATTGTGCCATGCCAGCTTCTGGGGGGCAGCAGCCACGGGGCAGCATGGCCACCAGCGTGTTCTGACCGTGACAGTTGAGGGGCTGACTGCTGGCTCCCTCCAGGCCCGACACACACTGGGAGCCATGCCAAGGCACAGGGAAGGGAATCCAGAGAACCTTCTAGTTCCTCTCGTTATGTACCTGAGTGGAGTTGGAAAATATATTTACCTGATATCCCCTTCTCCCTTTGAAGAGTTCTCATGATACAGACCTTGACACCTGCATGAGCAACCTGGACCTCACTCATGTGGGAGAAACCACAAATCCAAATGCCAGCGTTTGGCATTTGGTCCGTGAAACCCTGCTCTGTCCTCCCAGATGCTCAGTTGTGTTTGTGTGTCAGCTGCTGTGGATGGTCTCTCCTCGCCTTGTTTTCAGAGTGGCACCTACTCTTCTATCCTCATGTGGCTGTGTTTCGCGACTGGGCCCAACTCTTCTGAGCTCTGCACTAGTATTTTTCTGTCATACCCCTGCCACAGCCTCATGGTAGGTGAAATGTACTCTCCTGTTTTTGAATTTGGCTTTGGCCACGTGATTTGCTTTGGCTAAAGAGTTGCTAACATACATGGTGTGAGCAGAGCTTTGGGACATGCCCGCACATCTGGCCTGCCCTTTGTGAAGATCCTCAGTCACCCCTCTTCTGGGCCACCCTTCGAATGTCTGGAATGAAGGAATGAATGGGCAAGACACCGCTGTACTGTGACCACAGATGTCTCTCTGTGCAAGCAAAGGATTCCTTTGTGTCATATTGGGAGAGAGACAGCAATGTAATGAGTGAGTTTTACGTGTAGTTGTCATTTTTTCTCTCCTCGACACGAAAGAAATGGCTTACAGTGTTTTATAGCCCTCAACTGGCTATCTGATAGTCACCTGGCAAGACCTAACAGCATTTTGTGTATCTTCCAAAAACCACTGGTGACCTTTGCTCAGTGAGCTGGAAGTGACACCCGGATCTGCTAACCACAAGTTTCTCTCCATGGCCACCAGGGCTCTTTGCCTTTTGTAGAATCAGGATCCAGCCGGGAAAGACACTCTCTGCACCTCATGAGAAAGCAAATCTGATTTGTCCACTGTGGGGACCATGGCACAAACTTCCCTTCTTCCAGAACCAAAGCCTTTCATGGCCTTCCATGACCTTGGCACATTTGAAGAGCACTAACCAGTTATTTTGTAGAGTGCCCTTCAGTTCGGGTTTCTCTGATGTTTGCTCACGATTAAGCTGAGGTTGCTGGCAGGAAATCACAGAAGGGATGTGGGGCCCTTAGGTCTCACTGCTGTGAGGTTAGTCTTGATTACTTGGTTAAAGTAGCGTCTGCCAGGTCTCTCCTCTTTAAAATTACTCTTTTCTCCTTTGTAATTAATAATTATCTTGAGGGAAGATTCTTTGAGGTTATGCAAATACCCTGTTTCTGCATAACACTATCAGCCCACTAATTTCAACATCTATGGTTGGGGTTGGTTCTCCACCTGCCTTTTAAATTGGGAATTCTTTATTTAGGCCTTGGTCCTAGGCCCTCTCATCACCTTCCTATCTTTCCTAGGCAATCTCATCCCTGCCCCTCCCCTCCCACCAACCAGCTTCACTCCTGCTAGAAAGCTGGGAGTTTCCTTTGATAAACTTTTTTATTGATTAATCACCAATACTTGTTGATTCTGTCTCCTTAATGTTTCCATGTCCACAGCCAGTACTACAAATCAAAACCACCGTCATCGTCTCTACCCAGAACTATTGCTTTGCCCTTAAACTGGTCCCTGGTGCTTTGCACAGAGCACCCAAATGTAAGGCTATTCATGTCTCTTTCCTATTATGTAGGAAATGTTGTATAAATCTCAGAGACTCACACTTTGAGATACTGTGTAGCCACTGCTAACAATGCGTTGATTATGAACTAGGGGACTTGAGCATATTGAATAAATGAATGAATACATAAATGACAGAAAAAAGGGAACAACTTTCTCTCTCCTTGTGGTGCCAGCGGCGCCATCCCAGGGCTAAGATTAGAGGCAGACAAATGAGGCATCCACCTCAGGGTAAAACACAGATGGGGGAAAGATGCCAAAAACATTCTGTAAGGAAGATAATATTTTTAATTAAATATTTAAAAAAATTAAGGCAAAAATCTAAAATGGACAGAAAATCAAAATTTAATTTTTCTTGAAGATTGTTACTCAACTAACCCCAACCCTGGTCTTCCTATTGCTAATGGAAGAATTTAGCCCTGCAAATTGTAATCATGTAGAATAGGAGTTCTTAAGAAGAGTGGGGAATGACTTTACCCACTGGGGTGATAGTTGGCGTTAGGAGAAGTTCTGGGGTGTCACACTGGGGTGTGTTGGGTGGGGGCAGGGATGCTATTAAACATCTCACAATGCACAGGGTGGCCCCCACAACAGATCATTATCTGGTCCCATATGTCAATACGCTGAGAGTGAGAAACCCCGTCTTAGAGGTCCTTAAAAAATACTGTGTCCTTGTCTTTAAAAGCTCTACATAACTAGAATATATCAAGGAGAGTGTGGCAGGGTAGTAAACAACCTCAGTAATAGGGATATGCTTTTTCCACCCCCTCTGTTGGAAAACAAAACAAAAGAGTGATTAGTGTGAAAAGAAATACTGTGTTGTCTGAACTTCTCAGCCACGGAGTTCTCTGCTTCACACAGCGTGGGCTGGGCTGGAGGAAGGCCGGGTAGCCAGGGCCTCCCCGGGCAGTTACTGCACCTGTCTTTGGTCCCTGAACAGTGAGCTCCCAGTGCCCACACCCCGGGTGACTGGGGTTGAGAGACAGGCCCCTTCAGGGGGCCCTGGGGAAGCACGTGGGGGTCTTTGAGGCCGTAGGTGTTTCTCCAGGGCCTCTGTGGGCCTTGCTTGCTGCCTGTTAGTCTTGCTTCGCACCGCGCCTCCGTAGTCTGTAGCGCCCGCTCCTCCTCCTCTGCCCTTGCTTGGTCTTGGGAGTGGTCCAGTTTTGCCCTATTGCTGATCCGGGAGGGCAGCCCCCAATCTGTGCTTCTTCCTCATCCCTGTCTGCATCCCGTGAGCTGCCTTTTCACTGTCATCCGAGCTGTATGGGTTGGTGTCCTTGCTGCTAGTACCCTGTCAGCTCTTCCCATTTCAATCCTTGGTGACCTCAAGTTTTTCTGCTAGTTTGTCTTCCACCTTCCAGCTGGACTGAGTTCTCCATGTAATTAGTGAGGTGACTGTGGCCAGGGCTCTGTGATTCCAGCAGCCTTGGCTTTCTCATCTGTTAAACTGAGATCATAATTATCTGGTCTCCGGACCTCACAGGGCAATTTCAGCCATCTAAAGAAATCACGTTTGCCAGTGAGCTTTGTGAATTACAAAGTGCGACACAAAACGAAGCTGCTATTACTGGTCTCATTTCTCCACATTCACACCGTGTTATCACATCTGCTTTCAAACCCTCCCCCAGGAATCCTTAGTGATGTTGGAAGGAGGCCTTTTCTTTTTAGATTTCAGACAAAACAGACTCCAGTAAGCTTCACCCGGAGGTTGGCAATGGGGCTAAACCATGAGAACTATACGCGAGAGCCCCTCAGTGCACCTCTTCTGAGGTGCAGACCAGTAGAGTGTCCTGGTCATGGGTTAATTTAGCCGGCGTCTCCGGAGTGTCTCGCATGAACTGGTACAGTGGTGTATAGCCCAGTGTCTTAGCTTAGGCTGCCATAACAAAATACCATAGGGTGAGTGCCTTATTTGCTCACTGTTCTCAAAGGTGGAAGCCCCAAATCAAGGTTCTGATAGGGAGGGCTCTCAGTTCTTGGTGAGGGCCCTCTTCCTGGCCTGCATACAGCTGCCTTCTTGCTGCATCCTTTCATGGCAGGAAAGGAAGCTCTAGTTTCTCTTCCTTTTCTTATAAGGGCACTATTCCTATCAGGGGGTCCCCATCCTCATGACCTCATCTAATCCTAACTATCCTGAAGACCCCAGCTGTAAATACCATCACTTTGGGCATCAGGGCTATAACATGAATTTTAAGGGGGATCAGTTCAGTCCATACCGCTTAGTAGTATCTGGTTTTTGTATCACCTGGGAAGCTTGTTATTATGTCAGTTCTGACTCTGCAGAAAGTCAGTATGTCTGGGATGTGGTTAAAGAGTCTGTGTTTTAATATGCACCTCAGGTGCATCCAGAGCAAGGGGTCTCTGTGCTGCTGTGTGGGAACGTCAGGGGCAGTGGCCCAGAGCACGAGAGAGTGGACGTTCTCTGCCCCTTGCTGCCTGGGCGGTCCAGCCTCGAGGATTTTCCGTCTCTGGCTCTGAGCAATGGGGCTTGTTCATGCATAAAGTGGAGCTCATCACAGCCTCGCACTGCCAGGGCTTTCTGTGAGGGTTAGTTAATACTATTGTCTAATCATTCATTATTGTTAAGTATTCGTTCTTTATTACTAAATATTCATTACCACTTGCAGAGTGCCTGGCAGACCTTAAATGCTTTAGATACACAACCATCATCACCAACACCGTGAGGTTATTTTCTCTGCCTGCACATGATATTGTGACATCCGCTTGCCCCTTTTTGGTGTCTGAAAGGGTCTTAGGAGCTTGGATCAAGAGCACACCCTCAGAATGCCGAGTGGGGAATGCTTTGCTGCCCCCAGGAGCCCCCACGTTTGGTGGGTCTTTCTCCATCCATGGACTCTTTTTACCATAACCACCATTCCTCTCAGCCACAGATCAGATAGACTGGCCCTGGGCCAGGTTTTGCCTCCTGTGCAGTTGGTAAAGGCGTGCTTGACCTTTGTTTTCCAAATGCCTTCCCTGAGTTTCTTGCAGCCTGAGACAATGGGTAGGGCTGCAGCTTATCTCCAGTGCAGCCACCAGATGGCGATGTCTCCCTTGTCATCGCCGGAGGCCCCGCATCCTCTCTTTCAGTGCCCAGCTTCCTGCTCCAGGTGCCAGGCCTCCCTGCTGACCCTCACTGGGTCCCCAGGGGCCATCTCTGGGATATGGGGAGTGCAACTCCAGCTTCTCTTGGCAGAAATTTCATATCTTTGCAGGGACACAGCATATGTGGTGTTGGCCCAAGAAAAGCAACTTTCCCCATTTCTAGATGACCAAGCTATTGTTTCCTGACAGCTTTGGTCTGTTTTTGGAGAACTATGTCCAGAAACTCACAGGGGTCAAGCAATTGATTCTATGGATTCAGTTGATTTTCCTTCCTCTTTTCTTTCTCTGAATGCTCCCATTCGTAGCTTTCTGATAAATACCCCAATAACTATCCTCCATAACATGACTGCAAAACCATTTCCCACACTATTTGAAAAGCAGAGTCCCCTGTTAGCATGAATTGCCTGAAAAGAGAAACAGACTGCAGGCAAAACCCTCTGCCTTGACACTGAGAAAGGACGTCAGCTAAGCATGCGGCCTTGGCCGCCTCAGGGTAATTTTCCTGCAGCTTATCTAACGCTGCCATTGGCTACAGCACTCCCTGTAAACTACTCGTTTCTCCAAGCTGTCCACCTCCACCTCTGCTGGGAATCTACAGACTTGACTTCTGTTTAGACTCCCCACATGGGACCTTTTACTTCCTCTCTATTGTATTGACCACCTAGTGTACCCTGCAGGTGCCCCCAGGTAATTCACACTAGCAGGCATCACAGAAATTAATATGACATCAGCCATAAGCCTTGTGGGTTTGAGTCCTGACATTAGTATTTATTTCTTTTGTGTTCTGGGTAAATGATTTAAACTCTGATCCCAAGATGCCTTATCTGTAAAATGGGAAGAGTAACGATACATACATGTCAGGTTGCTGTACAGTGTAAATGAGGTCATATTTGTGAGACGCTTGGGACAATGTCTGGCATACTCGCAGAAGACTTTATTACCTGATTTAACCCTGTCAGAAGATACACAGAAGGAAGGCACTCAAGGCAGGGATGGAAGAGGAAGAGCGCGACGTCTGGGTGGCACCCAGGGTAGTGGAAGGAGACACCATCTGGAGTGGTGGAGGGGTAAAGCAGCAGTGGTGAGCTTCACGCAGTCGGAGCTGCCAGTCCCTCAGTCTCATCTTACACAACGGATGAGCCTTACACTTGGACCCCATGATGGAAAGTCTTCACTAACTGAAGATGTGTGTGTGTGTGTTTTCTCCCTCCCATCCTTCATTCTCTGTTCACAGTTCCTGCCTTTCCCCCTCCGCCCTCTCCCCTCGCAGGGAAAGCCTCACTGGCTCTGCAAACGTCGCTCTGTCTCCGTCTTGGTTGTGCCCCAGCCCCCAGCCCTCACCGCCCTGCCCCCTGCCCGCTCCGCCTATCACTGGGAGCGAGGGCCTCCAGCTGTGTGCCCTCAGCTCCTGACTCATTTCACCCTAGCCCTGGCCGTGTTATACTTAGAGCACTTACAAATTAAATTATATGGTAATAGAAATAATTATTTTCTATGGGCTCCCTGGGTGGCTCAGCTGTAAAAGTATCCATCTGCAGTGCAGGAGACTAGGGTCTGATCCCCATTCGGGAGGGTCCCCCGGAGAAGGAAATGGCTACCCACTTCAGTATTCTTGCCTGGAGAATTCCACGGACAGAGGAGCCTAGCAGGTTACAGTCCACAGAGTTGCCGAGAGTCAGACGTGACTTAGCAACTGAACCATCATTACCACCAATAGAAATAATATCACTAAATATGTTTTTTTAAAAAATCAAACATTAATTATAAACCTCAGATTGTCTTTGACAGCCTTCCTCACCTGATCGTGATCCCCTGTATCTGTCTGGAGTGATGTGATGGGGCATCTACTGTTACTTATTTTGAAACATGTCCCTCTAGACTTTTTATTGGTCTATTACATTTGATACACTTGTTTGCTTCACTCTAATGCTATTTATGTTTCCCGATAACTATATTTATTGCATTATGTTGAATGTCTTGTTTCTGTATCTGTCTTACCCAAGAGGCTACAAGCTATGACACAAACTGTGTCCTATTTATCTTTCTCTCACCAGGACCCAGCACTGAGGCAGGCACACAAAGGCTGTGTTTCTGTAGGGAGGCTGGTGAGTGTGTGCTCACTGGTGTGAGGTGGGGAGACTGGCCAGGCAGAGTGTGCAGCGGGGAATGACAAGAGGCAGAGAGGAAAGTTTAATTGGAGTGTAACCTCCCCACATGGGCTAACAGTCCTGGAAGATGTCTCAGATCTTTACAGGAGCCACGAGAAAGGGCAAAGTTGGAGGGAGCAGCTGAGCAGAACATTGAGTTAAGTGCGGCTGCTGATCCCTGAAGGGACCGGCTCAGCAAGGGAGAGGAGGGAACCCGGGGTGCAGGACACGTGTCCCGAGGGCAGAACCTTCCAGCCCTGTGGCAGCTCGTTACGCTTCGCCTGTCTTTGAGATGGAGCCGGAGAAGCAGAGACTCGGTCTTGAAGAAGCCAACTGAGAGAATAGACTGTACAGGCTCAGATCTGGACAGTAGAAGGACTCATGAATTATGTCTCAAAACCTGTGGGAGAAAGTGGTGTGAAGCGGCTTTTGTTTTGAGAAGTATATTTTATTACCGTGGTCGGGAAGGCTGTTTGCAGACGGGAAAGCTTTCCCGGGATCCTCCCCACAGGTGGAGAAGGTTTTCTGTATTTGCAGCTCTTCTCCTTGCCTATAAATCATTCTGATTCTCTCCCCCTGTGCACATGTCATGGGCCTCTCTATTTGAAGACTTTATCGGTATTTATCTTGTAGCTTTTAATAAATCATTTGTTGATGGCATGTGATCCAGGGTATTTTACCTGACTGGAACACTACCCTAACCCCACTCAACTACATTTCTTTGACATGTCTGAGTAACTTCTGTTCTGGCTCCCTCTCTCTGAAATGGGAGCTGGAAAATGGGTGAAGTTGGCTATGTCAGAATGCTTGTTTGGGAAGAACGGGATTTCACTTGATGTAATTATCTGCAGTCATTGTTTTAGTTAGAGGGTACACGTTAAAGCAGAAACTTTTGTTAGAATAGTGTATGCCACTGTAACGGAGGTTTGCCTTTCCATGGGGGTGCACTTTAATCTCCCACCCTCCTGAGGTTTTCCCCGTTTCTCCTAGGTTCTAATCCAGTGGAGGGAAAATTATTGGCCTCAGGCCTAGTCTGATTCACCTCCTGATTTGTCAATAAAGCTTTATTGGCACAGGCCCACACCTGTTTGTTTTACTGTGTTCTAGGCTGCTTTTCATGCTGCAACAGCAGAGTTGCTGTGGCAGGTACCTTCTGGCCCACAAAACCTGAAACGTTTACTCTCTGACTTTTTACAGAACAAGTTTGCTGGCCTCTGTTCATTATTTCAGGGATGTCAGTGGGTGGTGGTACCAGATCTCTGCCTAAGGGGTCCTCTACCGTTGCTACAAGTCTGAAGACAGATCTACCAGGGAATGCTGCACATATGTCCCTGTGAGTGTGTATGTGTGTTTGAGATGCACAAGTGTGTGCGTGGGTGGAGGGATGGTCCTACAGGCTGTCCTCCAGGCCTGTGTTCCTTTTCTCCTCACGTGTGTATATTTTTAATCTTTCTGCAGCTGCTGTATGGTAGTTATACAACAACAGCAATGACAAAGCTCCTCCTTTTTGTGTTGCCTAACTTTCCCCCTATGGTTTGTGATGGTGAATTTACGTCCCTGAAAGGAAATCGAGCAGAGGAAGTGCCCCTTGTGATCAGGGACTCCAGGAGGCCTATGTGATATGAGCCCATGGTTGCAGCTTCCCTGACACGTGGAGAAGGAGCAATTGAAGTTATCATTTTGGCATTAAAACAGTAAAGTATATGTATTCGTGTATATATATGTATATATATATATAGTACACATGTAATTATTTTTCTCTCTTCCTCTTTTGTGTGCACCCTTTCTTTTCTCTTTATGTATCATCATCATCATCATCATCATTATTTTGTTCAGAGTAATGAGCATAGAACATTTTCTTTTTAGATAGATTGGTTCATTTACTAATGGATTCCATAGTTTTGAACACCTTCTTTATGCCAGCTGTTGTGCTACGACGGACCTTTATCACTGACTACATCCCAAGTTTCCCTGTCTCTCCTCATACCTGCAGGGTCCTGCAGATTCATTCTCTTCTCTAAGTGTCCCCGTCCCTCCTCATGCCCCAGGGTCCTGCAGATTCATTCTCTTCTCTAAGTGTCCCCGTCCCTCCTCATGCCCCAGGGTCCTCCAGATTCATTCTCTTCTCTAAGTGTCCCCATCCCTCCTCATGCCCCAGGGTCCTCCAGATTCATTCTCTTCTCTAAGTGTCCCTGTCCCTCCTCATGCCCGCAGGGTCCTCCAGATTCATTCTCTTCTCTAAGTGTCCCCGTCCCTCCTCATGCCCCAGGGTCCTGCAGATTCATTCTCTTCTCTAAGTGTCCCCGTCCCTCCTCATGCCCCAGGGTCCTGCAGGTTCATTCTCTTCTCTAAGTGTCCCCGTCCCTCCTCATGCCCCAGGGTCCTGCAGATTCATTCTCTTCTCTAAGTGTCCCCGTCCCTCCTCATGCCCCAGGGTCCTGCAGATTCATTCTCTTCTCTAAGTGTCCCCGTCCCTCCTCATGCCCCAGGGTCCTCCAGATTCATTCTCTTCTCTAAGTGTCCCCATCCCTCCTCATGCCCCAGGGTCCTCCAGATTCATTCTCTTCTCTAAGTGTCCCTGTCCCTCCTCATGCCCGCAGGGTCCTCCAGATTCATTCTCTTCTCTAAGTGTCCCCGTCCCTCCTCATGCCCCAGGGTCCTGCAGATTCATTCTCTTCTCTAAGTGTCCCCGTCCCTCCTCATGCCCCAGGGTCCTGCAGGTTCATTCTCTTCTCTAGTGTCCCCGTCCCTCCTCATGCCCCAGGGTCCTGCAGATTCATTCTCTTCTCTAAGTGTCCCCGTCCCTCCTCATGCCCCAGGGTCCTGCAGATTCATTCTCTTCTCTAAGTGTTCCCATCCCCCCTCATGCCCCACGGTCCTGCAGATTCATTCTCTTTGCTTATGTTCTGTCACCTTGTCTCTTCTCCCCTTGGGGCTGCCATCTCCTTCTTCTCCAGAAACATTTCTAGTTGTCATTGAAAACCAAATTTTAGATTTTAACCTCTTCCTGGAATCTGCCCGAAAGCCCCCTAGAGTGGGGTAGCTGCCTCCCCCCACCATGAGCTCTCCCCCTGGAATAGGACTGTCTGCAGAGTCGTGATTCTCTGAGGGAGGGACAGTGTCTGGTTCTGTGCCTGGAGAGGAAGGAAGAGGAGCGCAGATCACGCTGGCCCTGTGTGAACATCTTCATGCACTCTGTCTCAATAGAAGGAGCCTGTGCTGAGGTCCTGCTCACTGTGTGACAGACGGGGAGAGTCACAGAGATGTGAAACTGTTTGGTCCAGAGCTGTCAGTGGCAGGCTGAGGCTGGAACCAGCTCTGACTTCCTTCAAGGTTTTGAAGTTCAGGGTTTCCCTATCGTGTTGTCATCTGTGTGGTGGGAGGCTGGAGGGGCTAGTGAAGGGGAGGACACAGGCCCATGAAGACGTGGCAGTGCAGTGTGGTCATGGGCAGCGTTTGGCTGCCCACTGGGCACGAGGGGGGCGGTACAGAGATGGGCACCTTGGACGGGGCAGTAATGCAAACACAGAGGAATTGCTTATACTGTTTTTTTTTTTTAATTGAAAATGAAAAAGCAGTTTTCTTTCTTTTTTACTCTGGAAATTTACTGAAGAGGAAAACAGCCGTGGTGCCCTCCGACTCTGAGTGCTGAGTTTCCGGGCAGGGCCACTGTTCCCTCGTGTCAGCAGCAGGGACACTGGCAGACCCACATCCCTCCCTGCACCCTGAGGTCTGATGAACATCTGCCCTCCCGCTTTCCTGCCATTTGCCAATTGAAAACACACTTAGTACCGACAGGTTTTTGGCCTGGCCCGTCTTCACCAGGTTCAGGTCATCACACCGGAAATGGAAGAGTCAACACTCCGTTGAAAGAGTTGGACTCAGCTTCTTTGGAAAGAGCCCCAGCCTTGTCCTCCGCCCGCCGCTCCCGCAGGACTCGGGCCTCTGCACTGATACAGTCCTCTCTTTATTACCCCCGGGTACTCTTGAGGCCCTGTGTGGGATTCTGGAATGAAGTCCTCATTGGAAGCAGCGGCTTCCTCCCCTCACCTCCCATCCAGGAACTTGTGGAATGTGATTTTCCGTTCGCGACTCTTCGCCTTTGGACAGAGTGGTTCTCTTTACTGGCGACTGTGTTTGGTCTGGTCTCCATTCAACTTTTTTAAGAAAGCCCATTGTGGCCGTTGTTTTGGCCGCGTGGCTGGGCAAATGAAGCCGAGAGCTGAGCCAGTCATCTGGAAGAAGCAGGCTCCCAAGATTTCAGCTCCGTGTGTCTAGAAAACTGAGCCAGTGATGAAATGTTTGAGGTGGCTCTCTGTGTCCCTTGTTTAGCCATGCTCTCTTGTTACGGGAGGGGACCCTAAGGCCTGAAAGGGGGCAGGCACTTGGCCAGCTCTCACAGGACACTGCTGGCAGATGCTGCGTTGGCATCCCTGCTTCTGTCTCCAGATCCGTCCCCACCCCATCCCCTCTCCATGTGTCCCTGTGTCACTGCAGCAAATACTTTCCTTTCAGGTCTAAACCCAATGGGTGGAACTGCAG
Organism: Nanger dama; assembly: GCA_917880005.1. Classification (NCBI taxonomy): domain Eukaryota; kingdom Metazoa; phylum Chordata; class Mammalia; order Artiodactyla; family Bovidae; genus Nanger; species Nanger dama. The sequence continues at coordinate 6,651,579 of CAKJTW010000012.1, read as the reverse complement.
GGTACAAATATTCTGATATTTTGTCCCTTTTGGCTAATTTTTGTGATAGGGATTTGCACAGAATGCAAGAAACCAGGCCAATTCTTGATGTTCACAAGATGCTGGGTGAGGGGCATAGACTTTGGAGCCTGAGCCCACTTGGGTGTGAGCATCAACCCAGCCACAGGGGACTGTGGGGCTAGGGCGGGGTCAAATCGGTTTCCTCTCCTGACATCCGGTTTCCTCTCCTGACATCCGGTTTCGTCCTTGCTGTGTTGAGTGTGATGGCACCTTCCTCATAGGCGTCAGGTGTAACTGGGAGACGGTGGGAAATGCTGGCATCCCTGTCAGCTCACCACGATGTGCCTCCCTTCTTCCTCCTCTCTTCCTTAGGTGCATCATGCCACCTAATTATGTTCACTTTTGAGATCCCTAAACCCTTGGGGGTGTAGTAAGGGGAAAGGAGGGGGAAGGGAATAGTTGTTGAACAACTACTTTGTGCCAGGCCATATGCTTCTGGAGCCATCTTGTAATTAACCCTGGGGTGTTCTTCACAGGAGAAGTAAAATTTTTCTCTGAAAGCTCTTAGGTTTGGCCACTCATGTTCACATGTTTAGTCCACAAGAATGTTAAAGCAGGCCTTGAACTTAGTCCACGTCTTGTATCCCAACTTCAACCACATCCAAGATGGTGGAGATGCAAGAGTGGCTTCATCTCATTCCTCTGCCTGAGAGGGGACACGTTTTGGATTCCCCCACTTGCTTTCCTTTCCATGAGAGATGATTGCCCAATTCATAGATAGGGAAGGTGAGGCTCAGAGTGCTTATACAACTTGCTCAAGGTCAAGTGAATGGAGTTGGGCTTTGAACATCGGGCTTTCTAATTTCTAAGCCTGCATTTCTCTTTTGACCCAATCTTAGCTTTGGGTTTTCCACAGACCTGTGTGTGAATGTCACAAGGTAATTCTGAATAAACTGAGATCATATTGGGAAATCAAATCTAGAGAGAAGGCCTGTGTTCTTTAGATCTTTGTATTAACCAGCTCAGACTGCCATTACAAAATACCTCGGATTGGGTGACTAAAATGACAGGTATTTATTTTTTCACAGCTCTGCAGGCTGAAAAGTCCAAGGTCAAGGTTTTGGCTGGGTTTGGTTTCTGGTAAAAGCTCTCTTCCTGGCTTGCAGACTCTCTCTGTGTGCTCACATGGAGGAGAGAGGGTTCAGGCTTCTCTTTCTCTTTTCCAAAGGGCACCAGTTTTATGGAATTAGGGCCCCATCCTTATGACCTCATTTAACCTTAGTCACCTCTTAGAGGCTTCATCTCCTATATAGTTACAGGATTGTTTCAAGCTTCACATATGAATTTTGGAGACATAAACATGCAGTCCATAACAATCTTTGTGTTGGGGATTCACAGAGTTGGACATGAGTTTAAATGATGGATTCTGATCACAGTCTTAACAGTAATAAGGCCCAGCTACAAAAGGGGAGCATGTTAGAGAGCTGAAGAAAATATTTAGAAAAAGCTGGTCTTGTCTGAAGGACTGTCCCCTGATTTTGTGTAACAATAGGGAACCCCAGACCACATATCTTGCCCTATTGATTTCTAACTCTGTTTTTATCTTCTAGGCTTGGTTTTCCCAACTTGTAACAAAAGTAGTTAACACTGTGTTGTTGTTTAGTCACCAAGTTGTCCACTCATTGGACCCCATGGACTGTAGCCTACCAGGCTCTTCTGTCCATGGGATTTCCCAGGCAAGAATACTGGAGTGAGTTGCCATTCCTTTTCCTAGAGGATCTTCCAGACCCAGGCATTAAATACACATCTCTTGCATTGGCAGGCAGATTCTTTACCACTAAGCCACCTGGGAAGCCCTAGCACTGTGTTAGATTATGCCAAATGTGTGTGAATGCTAGCTCTTATTATTCTTCTGTCTTGCTGTGGTAGTTATTAGTGCAGTCAACAAACTATCTCTGGATGCCCTTGCCCCATTCCTAGCATTTCTAGGACCCCTGAGTTGCATGTAGTTGTATAACTTGCTCTGGCCAATGAAATGGGAATGGAGGTGGTGGGATCACTTCAGGTGAAAGCTTTAAGATCTAGCGCCTGATTCAGCCACTGCAGTTTTCCCTCTGCCACTCTAACCAGCAGAGCTGTTTAAGGGCTCCTTCATTAGAATGGGTCCTGGAGGGACAACAGTGTCGAACAGAGCTCCCAGCTGATCAGCCATGGACTAGAAGCATGAGCAAGAAATAAACCGTATTGTTTGAAGCCCCCAGATTCTGGGGAAATTCGTATTGTGGCATAATTTAGCTTTATCCTAACTGTTTCCTGCTTTGGACCCAACACTCCACACTGTCTACACCATCAGCTCTTGATTCATTCAGCCCCTGGGGGTTCTGGGCTACCATCCCAGTTTGCAAAAGGGGTCACCAAGACTCATACTGATGAAAGCATATTGTAACTGGAGACACAACTAGGAAGTAAGTTTGGTTTTGAATCCAGATTTTTCCAACTTGGGAGCTCATGAGATTGCCACACTTTTGGGTATATGCTTCTCATTTCTTCTCAGGAGTCTGCTGGCATTTTGACCTCTGAGTCAGGGTCTGAGCTGTCAACTAATCAAAGACTATCAGCCATTAGGTTTAGGAGACCACAAACTATGGCCCCTGGGTCATATCTGTCCTGTTATTTGCATTTATAAATAAAGTTTTATTGGAACTTGATTATGTGCTGCTTTCTCACTCCAACAGTGCAGTTGAATAGTTGTAACAGAGACCAACGATTTGGCCCACAAAACCCAAAGTATTTGCTGACTCTTCAGAAAACGTTTCGTGACCTTTAATCTAGGCAGACTATATTTCATTTGAAAAGTTAGGAAACTGAGACCAGAGCAGTGGAATATGCATTAAAATGGAAAATTATTTTCACGCAAAGCTGTGCATAACGAACCATTAGGCATAAGAAAATAATCTTCGGGGTCTATGTGCATAACTGTTCTAAAGTTATATAATTCTGACATACCATTCATTTCTCTCTGCATTAAAAACTGGCTATGTTTTTGCTTTTCTTAAAGAAAACTAATAAACTGATTTTTGATAACCCTAACCAAACAGAGATTAAGTGAGAGAAAAAAAAATCCAGTTTTGAATTGGTTTGAAATTAAATGTTATGTTCGTTCTTACAATATGTCATAGATGGCATTGTCCCTGTTTTAGTTCATGTGACCTTATATCATGAGCATTTCCCACGTCATTAACATTTTACATGAATGTAATTACTGATGGTTGCACAATTGTGTTCTGCTCTATAGAAATGTTATAATTTATATAATCATTATAATGTTTTTGTTTTTTTTAGAAAGTTTTCCATTATACTGCATCTTTTTGCATAAATCTCTGCCCACATTCCTGATTTTTTCTTGGCACAGATTCCTAGAAGTAGAATTCCTGGCCCAAGCATATGAATGTTTTAATGGTTTTGATTCATTCTATAAATTTATTTTTTGAAAGAATTTTCCAGTATTTTATTTTCATTTTGTTCAGCATGTTTTAATCACCATTCAAGGTGGATTGTTTTCATATGATACTAGCTGTTTATGTTTTATGTTCTGAAAATTCTCAGTTCTCATTATTTGACTTTTTATTAAGAACTCAAAATACTTTTTAGAACTTTCCTTGATCTATTTATTAAATCAGTTTTATTGATTACTTCTACTATCTTCATTTTTAATGGTTTTCTTCCTTGGTTGGACATGGCCCTTCCTGACCATAGCCCTGGCCCCTAACCCTCTCTGTCCCTTCACTCCCCTCTGAGTGTGATATTTGCCATCCTGACAACCTGCATTTCCTCATCTCAGCCCTATTCTCCTGGGCTACCAACTTCCTTTGCCAACTGCAGAGAGTCTATAAATGTCGATGTTGTGATTGCTCAACCACGACCCCATGTGTAGTCCCTTCAGCGTCACTTTTGACAGCCTTATTGCCTTGGCCTCCCATTGCTTCCATCTTCCAAATTCTCAATAAATCCATCTCATGTTTAATAAGTGGGAGAACTTCTAGAGAGAGTCTCAAAAGTGGAATCATTCAATGCATTTACTCGACACATATTCATTGTGCACCTACTGTGTTTCAGGCACTGTTGTAAATGTTTGGAATATGTCCATAAACAAAGACCACTGTGCTCAGAGAGCTTTTAGTCTATGGTGAAGGCACACAGTGGTGAGTAAATTAAATGCATCAACTAGTCACCAGTGTTGCAGAAAAGGAAACAGTGGACAAGCAAAAAGGAGATCATAGGCTGGAGGGTGGTTGTGATTGTAAATGACTGGTCCGGTAAGCCTTCAATAAAAGGTGAGATTTGAGTGAAGACTTAAACCAGGGAGGGGAATAGATGTGCAGTAGAAGAGCAATCCAAGCAATCCAAAGCCCTCAGGTGGCCCTAAGGAGAGAGCATACATGGTGCGTTCAGTGAACAGCGAGGAGGGTGGTGGCTGGAGCAGAGCACTAACAAGGAGAGACAGCAGATGACCCGACCCCCGACCCCAGCCCTACACAGACAGGTTAAGCCGGAGAGGCCAGGAAAGAGTGCTGGCCGTGTCAGGCCATTCCAGGGAGCATGGATGCTCCTCTGAGGTGGGGAGCCAGCCACAGCCACAGCGCTGAGCAGAGGTGTGGCTCGTCTGACACAGTTTGAAAGGCCTCTTCAGGTTGCTACAAGGAGCCTCGACGGAGGGGCAAAGGCAGAAGCCGTGCACTGCGCCGCACTGCTGCAGAGAGGCTTGCGGCTTGGTGCTGGGTGGCAGCGGTGGAGGTGGCGGCGGGTGCTGTGCTTAGTCTCCCCGTCGTGTCCGGCTCTTTGCAACCCCATGGACTGTAGCCAGCCAAGCTGTGGAGGTGGGGGAGGGGTGATCAAATTCTAGACTGACTTTGACGTTACAGCCAACTGGATTGACTGCTGGACTAGATTTGAGGTCCTGGAGAAGAGGAGAGAGAAAGCTAACTGCAAGGTTTTGGTATTGAACAGTTGGTAGGATGGGCTGCCATTATCAGAGAGAGGAGAGTTAGGGGAGGAGTAGGTTTGGGAGTTGAAGACTGGGGATTGCTTTTGGGCATGCGGCATGTGAGATGCCTAATTAGAATTCCAGGTGGAGATGCTGAACAGGTGACAGGACAGCGGGTTACAGGAGCGGGGTCTGAGCTAGAAATACGAAGTTGGGAGTTGCTAGGATATAGATGGCATTTAAAGCCGTCAGCGTGCATGATATCCCAAGGGAGTTATTGCAGCTACAGGATGACCAGCTCCTCTACAAATTACTGTGCTCTGGTGCCAGCTGGACTCTGAGTGGAGTACAGATTGCTCATTCTTCTTTCCCCTCAACTTACTGGCTCTGCGTTTTCAATCTGAGTGATGACTCCTGCCAGGAGTCGCATGAAGGTTATACGGCATCACATGCTCTGTACCTTCCTTGACTTTATGATGCAAAAACCTCAGAAACATGTTTATCTTATGCTTATGTTTTATTGAATAGCATATAAGTGATTTTGTTTTTTTAAAGGGAAATCACCATCTTTAACAAAAACAACAACAAAAAACTCATGCTTTTTCTGTTTCGTCTCATCTATCTAATTTGATCAAAGCCAGAGGTATGTGTTCCCCAGGTTAGGTATACTATGGTAGAAAATGAGGGAAGTAACCTCATGAATTAAGAAGAAAGAAAGTCCAGAGAAGAAAGTCCAGAGTTAGAACACCCGCATTCATTTTTTAATTGGGACAGTTTCTTTACACTGTTGGGGCAGTTTCTGCTGTGCAGTGAAGTAAGTCAGCTATATGTGTGCACATGTCCTCTCCCCCTTGGGCCTTCATCTCACTTGGCTTCAGAACTTTTCACAATTTTTCAAGTCAGATCTTTCTCCCTTTGTGAAAGTTTCTAAAGCATGCAATATAGAATCTGAATGAATAGTCCAAGGAAAGGATAAATGTGGTTTGGGCCATGGCAGCATTTTTATAATAAATATGTGGCCTCCTATGGTAATGATTTTGTATTCAGCCCTCCTAAGATGTGTGATTTTTTGATCCACTTGTTAAAAAATATAATTTTAGGTCTTCACATTTCATATAACTTGGTTTATCTTCATGGTTTTGCAGTTGCACATGTATTAAAATTTTAGTCTCTCACACAGGATACACATGAGCGAAGCAGTGGGGAATCTGAGGGGCCCAGGAAACAATGGATCCAACTTAGAAGAGTGATGAAGGGAAGTCCTGGGTGTATTAAGCTATGTTCCTACTGCTGCTGCTAAGTCACTTCAGTCGTGTCCGACTCTGTGTGACCCCATAGATGGCAGCCCACCAGGCTCCCCTGTCCCTGGGATTCTCCAGGCAAGCACACTGGAGTGGGTTTCCATTTCCTTCTCCAGTGCATGAAAGGTAAAAGTGAAAGTGAAGTCACTCAGTCATGTTTGACTCTTAGCAACCCCATGGACTGCAGCCTACCAGCCTCCTCTGTCCATGGGATTTTCCAGGCAAGAGTACCCCATTCATTTAGACTGAAACAGAAGAGTGTCAGTCTTCAAGAAAGAGATATTTTGGGGAGAAAGTCTTTGATGCTTTCCTGAGACACTAGAAATACTTAAGGATTTGGTAAAGATGAATAGTTGGAGAATAGAAAGGCAACTTAAAATGCCACAAAAAACAAAAAGCTGTACAAACAGAGCAGTGTTATCATTGTACTTTACTTAGCTTGATTAATCCCCTCTAAGGGGAAACCTGGACTGTTTTTAACCAAAGGTTCAAGGCTATGGTTTTTCCAGTGGTCATGTATGGATGTGAGAGTTGGACTGTGAAGAAAGCTGAGCGCCGAAGAATTGATGCTTTTGAACTGTGGTGTTGGAGAAGACTCTTGAGAGTCCCTTGGACTGCACAGAGATCCAACCAGTCCATTCAAAAGGAGATCAGCGCTGGGATTTCTTTTGAGGGAATGATGCTGAAGCTGAAACTCCAGTACTTTGGCCACTTCATGCGAAGAGTTGACTCATTGGAAAAGACTCTGATGCTGGGAGGGATTAGGGGCAGGAGGAGAAGGGGAAGACAGAGGATGAGATGGCTGGATGGCATCACCGACTCGATGGACGTGAGTCTGAGTGAACTCTGGGAGTTGGTGATGAACAGGGAGGCCTGGCGTGCTGCGATTCATGGGGTCATGAAGAGTAGGACACGACTGAGTGACTGAACTAAAAACTGAACTGAAGCCCTTTTAAAAATTCTTGGGACTTCCCTGGTGGCTCAGATGGTAAGAATCTGCCTACAGTGCAGCAGACTCAGGTTCAGTCCCTGGGTCAGAAAGATCTAGGGAATAGAATGGCAACCCATTCCTATAGTCTTGCCTGGAGACTCCCATGAAAAGAGTGTGCTGGACTACATGCACTTAAGAGTTCTTAAGCTAGTGGTTCTCAATCCAGGGCAGTGTTGCCCCCAGGAGACATTTGGCAGTAAATGGGGAGTGCTCTTGGCTTGCAGTGGAGACCAGGTGTGCTGCTAAACATCTTACAAAGCACAAGATAGTCCCCGCGTTGACTTGAACAAGGAATTACCCAGCCCAGAATATCAGCGCTGCTGAGGTTGGGAAGCCCCACCCTAAATGAAGAGCAAATGCAGAGAAAGGCAACAAATGCAATTTGATTAGTATGTTTTACTCCAAAAGACAGTTGAGATTTTGGGGTGACTATTTACTTTCTGACATGATTTAGCAGTGTTTTGATATAAAGGTAAAAACTATCCATTTATAGTAATCTGGACAAAGCAACTACCCACTGATATCCTGTCAAGGTTCAGGTATTTATAAAGCATATTGGCCAATCTAATGTATATCCTCTGTGTGAGGTAGGTTGTGAGTACATACTGGCTGTTGGGGTCTGCATGTGTGTGTGGGTGTGTGTGTACATGTGTTGGGAGCCAGTGTGAGGAACTCCGCCCATGGCAAAGGTCATGAGGAAAAAGAAGCTTGGCATATGCAAAGGCGTGATCAAGCCTCAGGAGATCCCCTGTTCCCGAGCATCTACCCCAAAACCAGAGTACTTTACAGGGAGCTCTCTCCCATAACCATTTCTCTCGGAGAACGAGTTAACTTGCAGCCCCAGTTAATAAAAATTCCTGGGCGTGACAAGAGTGTTTCAGCTTACTAACTCTGAAGTTTCTCTAGCCTGCCTGATCAGGTTGTCCAGCCGCATGTGATTGTTTACAGCCTCCCAACTGTGAGAGGCATGGGATGCTTTAAAACTTTCTAAATACAGACTCTTTTGAGAAATTAGAAGATTATTAGTATAGTATTAGTGAGTTGATTAGGAATTATATTGGTGAAAGATTTTTCATTTGTCATGCCAATAATTACTGCTAATTCCCTGCCTTGGGTGTGACAAGGGTGGCTCAGGTCAAACCTCTCTGCTGACAGACTAGCTTGTGTGACAACCTCTCAACCATAAACAGCACAGAGAGTTTGGAGTATTAGCATAGGGCTTTTCTCATTTGATTGCCCACAGGCTTTCATATCCTTAGGCACCTGAGAATATATTAATCAATGTATTTGGAATATAGAAAAGGAAATATAGTAGTTTTTGATGTTAGCAATATTAGACTTTTTGAGTTAATGAATTTTCTCTTTTGTTATAGACTACTGTACTTTGTTATAAATCACTGTGTCCTTGCTATGCAAAAACTGTAACCTTATCACTATCTTAAGACTAAATAGATTGTAAAGGGAACATTGGTGAGGGTTTTCATTTGGACTGATGTTTGCTGCTAAATCTCTATATTCCCTACCCTTATAATAAATATAACTAGCATATAGGAGAAATAAGTATTAACCTTTAAGACTAATCATGTTAAACCTTAGGTTAAGTAAATTCCTTTCTTGATTGTAACTCACTACACCCTCACCCTATAGGAATGCAACTTTATTTGGAGGGTGGTGCCTGAAAAAATCACTCCTGGAAAAATAAGCTTTTCTGGTTAACTGACCAGTATCAGAAAGGGCCATAAAATGTCAGTGGACCTCATGGTCAGAAGATATTGTAAAAACTCATAAGACCTTTGTATAATTTTATATGAACACCTGATTGTGACAAGGGTCAGGTCTGCTGACCCCCGCGTGACTCTGTATTCATCCCTATGTGTAACAAAAGGTATATAAACAAACCTGAAAAATAAAGAAATTGGATCAGTTCCAGAAAGACTGATTCCCTCATGTCGTTCTCTGCTCCCCAATTTTCTGGCTGAATTCCCATCTGGAGCGTGGGTGCCCGCCATTCAGATGGTGCAAATTCCTTGTCTGGAATTTTATTGGTACCCCACGTAAGCCAAGTTATTCAGCCCCTTTCTCTCTCTCTTACTATTTTCTGGCCAAATTCCCATCTGGTGCATAGGACCCACCAAGCCTACTAATTCTGCCTGGGCTTCTAAGATCGGACTGGGGGGCCTCAGTGCCTCCCTCTCCTTCGGGAGAACGGGAAGACGCCTGCGGCCTTTGTAGGTGGTGATTGGTACCCTGTGTTAACTAAGTTATTTGGCCTCTTTTTCTCTGCTAAAATCTTAGTCCCTCTCTATCAGTAATTAAATAAGTTTTTCCTAGGATGCCTACTCCGTCCCCACCTTCGAATCACCCTGGATCCGCCAGGGCTGGACCCCGACATACATGTATGTATGCACTTGCTGGTTTTGATGGGAAGTATAAATTGGGTTTTGGAAAAAGATGCCCCAAACTACCTCCAACTGTAAGCCTTGACTTCTTCCTATTAAGATTTCCCTTGCAACTTGGCCTCTTTTAAACTCCTATCTGGTGCATTCTGTCTTCTAATCTAATACCTCTGCGTACATATCTAAACATGATCAGTGACAGTTTTCGCTGCGGGGTGAGGCTTTCTCTGACAAGGCCAGTGAGTGCTGATTTGAGCCCAGCCATTGTGAGTGACTTCAGCTGTCTCTTCAAGTGACATCCAGCTACTTGAGAAAGGAATGATGACGAAAGTTCTTTGGGCAGAAAACTTTCGCTGACAAGAAGGTGACAGGTCCTTGCACAGCTGGTCTCTGATATGCCTCAGAAGGGGCCCATGGAGTGACTAATTTGAGCTGTGCAGTAGCTGGGAGGAAGTGTGGGGGCCATGCCCTCTTAGGGTGCCTAGAAATCTGTAAGTCACAGTGGCAGTGGGTGCAGACTGGAGGGACCCCTTGTTGTGGGGGCAGCAGGCCAGGGAGTCCCGTCTGTTTAGAACACGAGAAGACTGGAAATTTTCATGGTGAGTGGACGTCTGTGGTCTTTGCCTGCCCAGAATTTGTTCTTCCTCCTCCTGATCAGAGCACCTCATTTTCCCTTCAGCAAGTCACCCCATCTCTGCTTTCATTTGATTGGAACCAGCCCTGGTTTCCTGGCTCCAGGGATTAGCGATTGACAGACCCAGTCTTTTCATCACAGTAGTTGGTTCAGGGAAGGCTCAGTGGCTCAAGACGATCCCAAGAGACTCAGTTCTGTGCCCTTGTCACAGCAGTTGGGAAGGAGGTGTTCTTCCTCCCTGAGGTCACCACACTGTGGATGGAAGCTTGGAACTTCTAGGAATCACGATGTGGAGCAAGTCACCTAGAGAATGAACCGACTCAGAGAATAGAAAAGCTGAGCAATGGAGAGAAAGAGAAATTCCAGAATCAGTGAAATTATTTGACCCCCTCATTCAGCTGTGTCTGAAAGGCCCTGTATCCTAGACTTTTCCGTTGTACGAACAATGAGTTCTTGTTTTCCCCTTAGTGCATTCAAATGTTTGTTTTCTCAATGGAAAGATTCCTGATTGCTACAAACAGCGACCATTTTTGAGTGCCTGCTGTGTTCCAGGTGGTGTGTGTCCAGGAGGTTGTTTATCCTCACAATGACCTGTAGGGTTGGCACTGCTGATGTCCTCACTCTAGAGAGGAGATGAGCACAAACTTAGTGGCAGGAAAGTAGGGTCTCACAGTTGTGGAGGCCAGAAGTCTAGAATCAAGGTGTTGGCAAGGCCGCACTCTCTCAAGTTCCCAGGGGAGAGTCCTCTGTCTCTTCTAGCTTCTGGTGACATCAAGTGCTGCTTGGCCCTGGAGACACATCACTCCAGCCTCTGCCTCTTCCTCACGTGGCCATCTCCCTGTGTGTCTGTGCGTCTTGAATCTTCTTCCACTTCTCTTATAAAGACAACTGGTGCTGGGTTTAGGGCCCATCCTAAGTCCAGGATGATCCCATCCTTAATTTAATCACAGCTGCAACAACTTTTTTTCCTAAATAAGGTCACATTCATAGGTGCCAGGGGTTAGGACTTGGATGTGTTTTTGGAGCTACTAGTCAATCTACCATGACAGGTGTTTCAGCTCAGTTCAGTTCAGTCGCTCAGTCGTGTCTGACTCTTTGCAACCCCATGAACTACAGCACGCCAGGCCTCCCTGTCCATCACCAACTCCTGGAGTTCACTCAGATTCATGTCCATTGAGTCAGTGATGCCATCCAGCCATCTCATCCTCTGTCGTCCCCTTCTCCTCCTGCCCCCAATCCCTCCCAGCATCAGAGTCTTTTCCAGTGAGTCAACTCTTCTCATGAGGTGGCCAAAGTACTGGAGTTTCAGCTTTAGCATCATTCCTTCCAAAGAAATCCCAGGGCTGATCTCCTTCAGAATGGACTGGTTGGATCTCTTTGTAGTCCAAGGGACTCTCAAGAGTCTTCTCCAACACCACAGGTCAAAAGCATCAATTCTTCAGTGCTCAGCCTTCTTCACAGTCCAACTCTCACATCCATACATGACCACAGGAAAACCATAGCCTTGACTAGACGGACCTTAGTTGGCAAAGTACTGTCTCTGCTTTTGAAAATGCTATCTAGGTTGGTCATAACTTTCCTTCCAGGGAGTAAGTGTCTTTTAATTTCATGGCTGCAGTCACCATCTTTATTTTGGAGCCCCCAAAATAAAGTCTGACACTGTTTCCCCATCTATTTCCCATGAAGTGTTTAGAGTCTGAATAAAGATAGGCTAGTGGGGACGCAGATGAGAAAATCTATATTTGAACAGTATCTAGAAGATAATTGACATTAATGCATAGAATGATACAATGTCCAAGATTTTCTTTACAAAAATCCAAAAGTGGAAGGAAGAGAATGGGTTATAAATTAAATAAAATTTCCCCAAGTCAGTAAATCACTGAAGTTGGGTGGGTATATGGAGATTCTTATACTACCTTATACCACCTCTTTAATTTTGTATGTATTTGAAAGTTTCCAAAATAAAAACATTTCAGAAGAAGATAATCAAGAATATTCCATTTATTTATGTTAATTACTTATTAGTTAAATTTCAGTTTTGGGTAAGTCCTCACTATATACCTGGCATTTGCTGAGTCTCTTGTTGGTGGGTCATGGAGTAGTTACAGATGTGTTTGTTTTTCCAGTGATATGACACTCTTGTGTCACCTGACAAATAGGCCTAAAGATTTACTTTATGTGGAGACATGCCCATGTGTGAAAAGATTTTTGTCTTAGGATAAATAAAGCTTTCATTACAGGTGAGTGGGAGATTCATGTTACCTTGTCCAAACTCAGAGTCAAAACCTACAACAAGCCAGTGTCCTGCTGCAAGGAAGCAGCTTGCTTTCCTTATACATCCCAGTGTCACCTTAAAAGTAGGAATGAGCGACAGTGATCCCGACTCTGTGAACTGTCACAAGGAAAAGTGAGCCTATTTAGCCACCAAAAACACCACAATATTTTAATTGTCTTGTCTCCATAGCAGACGTTAGTTATCAGAGTGGAGTAAGGGGAGAACGCAATGAACTGTTAAATGCAAACTAGACATCTGGGTGAATGTGATTCTGTAGTTTAATCCATGTGCTTTTTTCAGCTCCTTCCTCATTTCTTTGCAAAGCATGGTATAAAAATGATGTCAGAAGAATGGTTCGCTGAGTTGTTTAAAAGCTTGCAGACATCATTTACGAGGTGTGTTGTTGACAGTTAAAAATGACGTATCTATTATTCATGGTGTCCCACCTGAGAGAGAAGATGTTGCTTGAACTTGGTGACTGTAAATGAACAAGGAGGGAAGTAATGGAATCTGTGATGTAACCTGTGCTCAGTTGCGTCTGGGGACTGTTTTGAAAGCTCAATATTGAAATTTTCCTAGGAGGGACAACCAGCTTGGGGATATCTGAGTCTGATAGGAGCACCGCTTTAATGAAGTTTCCTTGTACCTCCAGTTGTTTATCTCAGTTTTTGTGCTCTAATCATCGTCGTTTGGTCTGCTACCTTCAGGCTGCAGGGTTTAGGAGCGCACACTTTGTGCTCAGCTGGTAAAGAATCCACCTGCAATGTGGGAGACCTGGGTTCAATCCCTGGCTTGGAAAGATCCCCTCACTCTTGAAAAGGCTACCCACTCTAGTATTCTGGCCTGGAGAATCCCATGCACTGTACAGTCCATGGGGTTGCAAAGAGTTGGACACAACTGAGCGACTTTCACTTTCGCCTTGCACTCTGGGAGACAGTGAAGGACAGGGGAGCCTGGCGTGTTGCAGTCCATGGGGTCCCAAAGAGTTGGACATGACTTAATGCCTGAATGACAGCAACCCTGCACTGAAGTCCCAGCTCTGTCAATGGCTAATCTGGAAGCCTGAATCTAGCAGCTCAGCCCATCTAAGGAGCAGTTCCCCCTTTTTAAAAGTGACCATATTTCATTAAGCTGTTGAGAGAATTTAGTGGTGTAATGCCTGATATACACTGAGCACAGTGTTTGCCCATGTGAGTCACTCAGTGAATGTTAGGTGTTACAGAGGGAAGAAAATCAAATCCAGGTGCTTAACTGTGCTTTGCAGGCCCGTGGCAGGGTCACCACTAGGGAGCTCGGGAGAACTGCAGACTCTTAGGCCCCACCCTGGGCCCGCTGAATGAACGTCTGCACTCTGCTTGGACCTCCGGGTGATTCATATGTGCATTAAAGACACGAAGCTCTGAACACACTTCTGTGACAGGACACGGCGACGGAGCCGTTCCCTGTTGCCCTGGGGCTGGAAACACAGGTGCTGAAGAGCCCTTCTGTCAGAGAGCCAGACACGCTGTGGACGCTGGCCTCACCCCAGCTTGCTGAGGGTCTGTGTGGCTGACTCTCCCACCGTCTGGCGGTCGGTGGAGGGTTATCAGTCAGGAGTGTCTGGCTGAGAGTACAGCAGACTTAAACATTTTTCATTATGCTTCCCCCAAAGCCAGGTAAGGTGTTACCTTCAGGCACATCCCTCTCCAAGGCTGGGCATACTTTCAAGAAGCAGAAGGTGTGTCATACCCACTGGGTGGTGGCAGGGTTCGGGCCAGCCCGATGGGGTCATCTGACCAGGATGGAGTGCAGGGAGAGGTTGGCAGGTGCCTGCTGCCTCTGGAAGTGTGTCTGGACATAGGGAGTAGAAGCTGATGCTTCTTCTGGAGGTTTCTGAGGGCAGGAAGGGCCTAAGAGAGCTGCGGACACTGCCATCATGGCGCCCAGGAGGGGACTGGTGCTTCCTCAGTTCCACGTGACAGGGTGTGGGGTTAGAGGAGGAGCGGCCCTGCGGTGCTGCCACTCTGGGGTAGGCGAGCCCGGGCTGCAGCATTAGTGCAGCTGAACAGGAGCAGACGCTGCCTGTCGGCGGAGGGTCCTTGAAGACGGGTGGGGGCCAGGATCACGTTTGCCCCTGCGCGCAGCACCGTGGCTCCTCTCTGCGGAGACCACCGTGTCAACAAGGCACTTGGCAGTGGACAGGACCCTCAGCCAATGTCGAAATGGCTGTACTCCTTCCCCACCATCAGAGAAGCAACTGTTATCCCCTTGTCCTAGGTTCTGGGGAGGGGTTACCTCAGAACCAGCCTTGAGGTTTCCATCCCTCAAGTGCTGGGAAGGGGGGTGAAAAGGAAAGCCTCCAAGTTCCCGGGGCTCCAGGCCCAGCTGGGCATGAAGAAGGAGAGGGGTTTCAAAGCAGGTGTGAGTTTGCAGTTTCCAGGGCTGGACTTTGCATAGCTTTTATTAAGTGACTGTGACCATGGCATTTTGGAATCTACCCAAAATTCAACCAAGCAGATAGAAAATCACACCACAGTCCGAGGCAGTGACTGGAGAAAACGCGGTAACATTTCTGAATTACATTTCTCTATGTTGTCCCACTCTGAGCTCCAGACATAGGTTCCTTAGTCTTTTGGGTGTTTAACGTCCACAGTTTGGGCCATCTGTCAGCAATCTTTGCTTTCATGATTTCCAGTAATTTTCAGTTTTGCTCAAGGCTGGATTTGAAGCCCTTGATTGCCACTGAAACCAGGGCATGGGCATGGCCCACTCAGCAGCCTGCCCTCCTTAACCCTGCTTGGGCAGAGTCTGCTTGTTTTCATGAACGTGCTTTGCTGTGTTGTTTGCTTGGAAACAGTACTAAGTCACTTCAGTCATGTCCGACACTTTGAGACCCCACGGACCATAGCCTTCTGTCCATGGCGTTCACCAGGTGAGAATTCTGGAGTGGGTTGCCAATTCCTTCTCCAGGAGAGCTTTCTGGCCCAGGGATTGAACCCACGTCTCTTAAGTCTCCTGAACTGGCAAGCGGGTTCTTCACCACTAATGCCACCTGGGAAGCTCTTGCTCGTAAATACTGACACTGAAGAGAAGACAGCTGCCCGCTGAGGCAACAGTGGGCTACTGGAGACATCCAGGAAAGGCGCGTTTCAGAGCTGGGGAGCGTACGTGCTGGTGACAGCTTCAGTTGACGCTGAGCACATTTTGGTTGGAAGCTCTGAGTCGAGGTGAAGGGGCGGGTTGAACAGTTTGTGCCTCTTCTTCTCAGGGCTGAGTGTACCTTCCGCACACTAGACTCTACTTGTGGTTTAGTCACTGCCTCAGAGAGCTGAAAGACTGTGGCCTTGACTGTATCCCAGGATACAGGCTCAAAACAACGGAAGGGAACATTTGGGCTTTGGAAATTCACTGGAGCAGTAGGCTGCCTTACAAAGGCATAGAGTTCCTGTCGCGTGAATCCAGGACGTTTCGGTGTTTTGAGAGCTGTCAGGACCTGTGCTGTGATCTACTCTCCTTATCCAGTGTTCCTGATGCTACACCTGTAGGTGATAAACCCAGGACACTGTGAATAGCGCTGAGATAGAAGGGTGAGCCTTGCTAGAGGGTTAAAGTCAACGCGTAATGGACCAGAAGAGAAATCTGCGAAGTCATTGTTACCTTAATCACAATAAAATAATGGCTAAAATGACTGATCATTTGCTATATGCCAGGCACTTTGCTGATCCACTCATCTGTTCATCCGCCCATCCTCCCACCCGCCCATTCATCCTTCATGCGTCTCTCCATCTCCTCCTCCTCTTCTTAAATCCCCTGTGGGGTTGGTGTCACCATCCGGGTTTTATGGCTACGGTGTGATTCCCAAGTCCACAGGTCTGGTCTGTAACCTAACTGAGAATATTCAATGTCCAAAGATAAAATGGGCGTGGAAAAGGAGAGACAAAGAAGCAGAGTCCCGGAGGGCAAGGCCTGCCCAGTCTCAGATTGATTCAGAGGAAGAGGATTCTGGCCCAAGTGTCCTCCAACTTCATGATATCCTGGTCACGCTGACCCTTTCACAGGGGAGGTCATTTACTTCAGGAACTCCTCTTTGCTGTCGCTTCTGTGGATGTCAATTTGGGACAAGAAATAGGTTTTATTTGTATCTTAACAAAACTTCAGTAGGAAAGTATAGTCTGTAACGTGTGCATAAGAGAGATCATGAATACATGTGTGCATGTGTAAAGTAGATCACGTGTGACATAGTTGATTATACCTGGCATAGATCTACGAATATATAATTTGTGTATATTATGTTTTACGTCTGCCTCTCTTCTGAATGTTGTACACACACACGTCCGCACTCATTGTTTGAGATCACCTGAGGCACTGGAGAGGGTGGAGGGCCAAGGCTTTCTCTCTGTGCTGGGAACCAATATCTGTCATGTCCCTTCTTTGCCCCAGTCCCCTCTGGTATGTGGTAGATCCAGCATTTGGACCCAACTCTGTCCACTTTCCAGAGAAGGCAGTGGCACCCCACTCCAGTACTCTTGCCTGGAAAATCCCATGGATGGAGGAGCCTGGTAGGCTGCAGTCCATGGACTGCGAAAGAGTTGGACATGACGGAGGGATTTCACTTTGATTTTTCACTTTCATGCACTGGAGAAGGAAATGGCAACCCACTCCAGTGTTTTTGCCTGGAGAATCCCAGGGACGTGGGGAGCCTGGTGGGCTGCCGTCTATGGGGTCGCACAGAGTCGGACACGACTGAAGCGACTTAGCAGCTGGCCACTTTCATATTCAGGACTCCTCCAGGTGAGAGCGGGAGGAGCTGTATTTCCTGCTCTTTCTTTGGAATACCCGGCAGTCGAGCAATCTTGTCTGTAGCTGAGCATCAAGTAGACATTTGCTCTCTTTAACTTAGGCACAGCCCAGAAAAGCAGCTGGGAGCTGCGGCATGGGGGCCAGGAGCCCCGTCCCGGGTCTGGGCCTTCCTCACGGTCCAGTCACTGAAGAGCAGCCACCTCGGCCCCGCGCCTCACGGCTCTGAGCTGGATGTGGAGTGATGCGAGCCGAGGTGTCTGTGGTCCTGAGATGTAAATAAGTCCACAGAGATCAATCTCAGCTGTGGAGGTGTGATTCCATTTCACTCAGTCGGAGCCTTTGCCCAGGAGGGCAGTCTGAGTGCATCTCACTGAGCTGGGTTTCCGGGGACCAGCTGGAGATGCGACTGAGCCAGGCTGGACCTCAGGTTAGGAGCGTGGGCTCATGTCCTGACTTTGGCCAAGGGCAAAGTTTCAGAGGTAAGAAGAGATTCTTTCAGGAAATGCTATCAAGTATATATTCCTGTTTTTTTTTTTCCCATCTGTCTTGGTTTTTGTTATTGTGAAAGTCTTTTTCAAAACCTGCAACCATGTCTTCAAAGTAGGTGATTAGGACATTACAGTGATTAATTTTGTTTCTCCAGCAGCAGATTCACATGCCTGTGTAGTTTCTTCTTTCCTTGCAAACCCCTCCTCCCTTTGAATGCACCCACAGTGGCGAGCAGTGGTTCCCCAGGGCCTTGAACACTGCCCCCACCCCCCAGGGCGATGGCAGTGGAGCTGAGGTTGCCTCTGAGTTCACCCTGCATGTGTTTAAAGTCGAACTGCTTAGAAAAATGGAGCTTTCATTTTGCCAGTCCAGGAATGCTTCTTGCTTTGGGTGGGAATTCTCTTTTCCTTCGTGCACAAGGGCTTCATCCATCACTGTGCTTCCTTGTCCGATTTCATTAACCTGAGCTTGTGTTCATCTTGTGGCGGCTTAATAACCTTTATTTGTGGAATCCCTCAAAGAAAGCCTTGGTTATAAATCCCACGTCACAGAAATGAAGGCATAAATGCCAATCTGTGTCACTGCATAATATTTATTATTTTAATTAAAGAAAATGGATAGTGACATTTATTAGGTCACAAGTTACTTGTTAATGGCAACAAATGACAAAAAAATTACTGATTTTATGAGCAAATCTTGGAACGTTCCTCAATGATTATTCTGTTACGCTCTCAACGTGAGTGGTGCTAACAATGCATTGGGCACATTTTTGGAAGCTCATGCTGATTTTTGGTGAGACACACTTCCTGTAGGGTAAGTATCGGCTTAACTGAGAGGCGAAGTCAGACCTGACTGTGAACTCAGTTTCCCGCCCCCTAACCCCCAGGTCTTTTAGCACATACTTTGACTTCCTGAGATAATTGTGTGTGTGTGTGTGTGTAGGTTACTTCCAAAGCAGAATGAACATAGTTGTGAGAAACAAGGATGTTTATCACAGTGTTGTTCTGTGTTGTGTATCACAGAATACATAGGGGCCCCTTACTAAAGCACCCGTTCAGACCGGAGACAAGTGAAAAGAGTGATATGCAGTGAAATAGCTGGGGACTTACCGGGTCTTTAAACATGTATTATTTCATTTAAGGTTCACCTTCCTGCCCTGAGAAACATACTCGCCTATCTTCATCTGTTTATTTATTCACTCAGTCAGTATACCTCATCGGGATTAGTTACTTTAGGGCAGAGTTTATGGATGAGAAAACAAACACAGTTGTTCAGTAACTTGCACGTGGCGCCACAGCCTGGACCTGACAAAGCTGGCACGTGAACCCTTCATTTGTGTGGCTGCAAAACCTGTGGTTTTATTAATACCCTGCTCTGTGCCCGAAGCAGTGTCCCCTGAGCACGGATTTTGGCCACGACAGTGGAGCAGCTGAAGCTGGGTGGCTCTGAGGAGCTCACCGTGGCTGAAGTTAATTTCAGTTGGTCGGAGTATCTGTGAAGTTATGTTTCGCAGGGTTTATTCTCCTTTGATTACTGTATGACTTGTTTCCTGAGTGAACAGGCTAAGGAACACTGCTGGAAGTTTAAGAAACTGATCTCTTTCACAAAGGTTGTTAGCTTGCTTACAGTCATAACTGTGGGCTTTGTTTTGATGTATATTTTGTTTTCATCCTACTGATGACTAAACATTAAAATAAAAAGATTGTGTTGTTTTCACTTTAGTATGCTGGTAGATTTTTATCCCTTGAATCCAATGACAGCAAGAATAATTTTGTTCTAAAGACAGAGTCCACATTTACAAGGTGGGCTTAAAGATAAAGCCACATGAGGAAAGAGAGAGAAATGGGTATTTACTGAATACATACTTTGTGTTAGCCATTATCCTAAACACTTTCCACATGTTCTAGCATTTAATCTTTTAAGATATACTCTATTATTTTTCCACTTTATAAATGAAATAACCAAGGCTGAGAATCTTCCCACTATACAACCCAAGTGCAATGGTTGATGTGTATTCCCACGAAGCCTCTGACCCTAGGACACTCACTGCCTGACCCTTGTGAAAAATTCTGAGGAATAACTCACATACGTCAACATGTGTCTTAAGTGTGTGGCTCAACAAGTTGTGACAAGTGCACACACCCATATAGCTGACTCCTCAATCAAACTATGACATTTTTTAACGTCACTGCAGAAAGTTCCCTCATGCCCCCTTCTAGCCAAACCCACCACCCACAGGCATCCGCTTTCTGGATTTCTTCACCATAGATTCTTTTTCCTTTTTCTAGGACTTCATATGCCTGGAATTGTATGGTGCACTATTTCATTTTTGGCTTCTTTCATTCAGCATGTTTTTTTAAAGACTCATCCACATTGTATGTATCAATAGTTCATTCATATTTTATTATTGATAGTGTTACATTACATGGGATGCTACTGTTTATTTATTAATTTTCCTATTAATGGATATTTGAATCCTTTCCAGTTTGGGGAGATTATGAGTAAAGTTGCTATGAACATTTTTTCACAGGTCCTTGTGCAACTGTGTGTTTTCATTTATCTTGGGTGAAGAGCTAGGGTTGGGATCACTTAGTCATAGGGTGGGGAGATGTTTAATGTTATAAAAAACTGTCAAACTGTTTACCAAAGTGACTGTACCATTTTATGCTCTCACTAGAAGTATGTGAGAGTTCTGGTTGCTCCATATTTGCCAAATATTGCATGTCAGGTTTTAAAATTTGGATCATTCTAGTGGTTTGTTGATGCCTCTTTTTTTGCTTAATTTGTATTGCCATGATAGTTAGTGAGGTTGGACACTTTTCCTGTGGGCTTGTAGGGCATTTGAATATCTTCTTTTTAGGAGCTCCTACTCAAATCTTTTTGCCAGTTTTCAAGTTTTAAAAAACTTGATTGATCATGTAAATATTATTGATTTGTAAGAGTTGTTTACAATTTGAGGGAAAATGGATATCTTAATAATGATGATTTTTCAAGCCCATGAACAGAATATATCTCCCCAATTGTTAGGAACTTCGTTAGTTTCCCTTAGCAACATTCTGTAGTTTCCAGGGTCTGAATCTTGCATACATGTTAAATTTGTTGTTGTTGTGTAGTTGCTAAATCATGTCTGACTCTTTTGTGACTCCATGGACTGTAGCCCACCAGGCTCCTTGTCCATGGGATTTCCCAGGCGAGAATGCTGGAGTGGGTTCCTTTTCTAGGGGATCTTCCCAACTCAGTGATCAGACCAACGTTTCCTGCACTGGCAAGTGGGTTCTTGACCACTGAGCCATCAGCGAAGCCTCATGTTAAATCTATCCTTGTATATTTTTGGTGCCATTGTAAATGGTATAATTTAAAATTTTTATTTTGTAATTATTCATTACTGGTATGTTGGAATGGATTTTTGTGTATTTGCATTGTGTCCTATGATCTTGCTAGTTCATTTATTAATTCTAGAACTTATTTTACAGATTCCTTAAGATTTTCTATTACACATAATTATGTCATCAGAAAGTAAAGATATTCTTACTTCTTTTAAATCTGTATACCTTTTATTTCTTATTTCTGCCTTATTGCTCTGGCTAGGACTTTCTGTTAAATATTAAGTAAAAGTAGTGAAAGCAGAAATCCTTGTCTTATTTCTCATCTTAGGGAAATTTTAATTTTCTCTTAAGAATGATTTTAATTGCAGCTTTAAAAAAATTAATGCTTTTATTAGATTAAGAGATTTCTTTTTGTTCCTAGTTTACTGAGAGTTTTTAAAAATTATGAATGGGAATTGAATTTTGAACTTTGTCACAAATTTTTCTGAATCCATTGAGATGACTGATTATAGCGTATTTTTCTTTTTACTGTTGATGTGATCAATTACATTGATTTATTTTCTAATATTGGACCAATCTTGCATATTATTGATAAAGAGTATATTTGTTGTGATGTATTATCTTTTAATAAATTGCTGAATTTGATTGCAAGTATTCTGTCTAGGATTTTTATGTCTACTTCAGTGACATACATTGGGTTGGTCTGAAATTTCCTTCCTTCCTTTCTTTCTTCCCTCCCTCCCTTCTTTTTTCCTTCCTTCCTTTTTTTCCTTTTGTATCTGGGTTATATTACCTTCATAAAATGAGTTGTCAAGTATCCCCTCCTCCTTTATTTTCTGAGTTTGTGTAAGATTGATAATATTTATTCCTTAAACAGATGATAGAATTTATCACCTAGACCACTTAGGCCTAGGCCTGGAATATTCTTTGTGGAAAATTCCACAAAGAAACTTTTAAATTATGAATGCATTTTTAAACAGATGTAGCATTATTAAAGTTTTCCATTACTTCTTGTGAAATTCTGGTGATTTATGTCCTTCAAGGAATCTGTCTACTTCATCTATGATAAATTTATTGTGATACATTTTTCATAACAGACTGTTATTATCATTTTAATGTCTGTAATGATATAGTCTCTTTCATTATTGATATTGATAATTTATGTTTTTCCTTTTTCTTGTCAGATTTGCTAATAATGCTCAACTTTAAAGCTATTTTTAAAAAGCCTACTTTTGGTAGGTTTTGTTGATTTTTCACTATAGCTTGATTTTTTTTTATTACATTGATCTCTCTTGTTATATATCTTTTCTATATCATCTCTTTTAGTTACTTGATTTAAACTTGTTCCTTTTTCCAGCTTCTTCCTAGTGTTAGATCATTGATTTTACACTATATGGTTTTCTAATATAAATTTTGAAGCTGTAAATTTCTAAGCACTACCCACGTTTTGTGCCTTATTCACATTTTGATACATTTTTTTTCCCATTGTTGTTCAGGTAAAACTATTTTCTTATTTCTCTAGTATTTTTTTTCCTTCAAACCATGGATTGTTTTGAACATGTTGTATATTTTAAAAAAATATTTGGAGTATTTTATAGATTTTTTTCTTATCGATTTCTTATTCAATCCCATTGTTTCACATTGACTTCTGTGTTTTTTTCATAATATCTAAATTCTGTCAGTCCTTTAAGTCCTTACAAAAGGTTGATGAGGAAATAATGCTGCAGTAAATATCTTTATGTGTGTGTGACTGTTTTTGTCTTCACTGTTTGCTTAAGACATATTATCAGAAGTAAAATTATGGACTTACAGGGTATGTAAGTCCATAATTTTAAAATGATCTTTTCTTTTTAAAATTTTTGCCAAGTTGTCTTTCGTGTAGCTGCTACTCTTGCCCCGTCTCTGCGAACAGGATTTCTATTTTCCTGGCGTTTTCCTGCAGAGATTCCTGTCTGCATGGAATACAAAGCTCCAATGCCTCTTGAAGTTGTATAGTATGGCTGCTTTGAGGAGCAACCCAAGTTTTAAAAACCTAGATTCCACACGAGATAAACAGCCTCTCCTATTTCCTGTCTCCAAAATACATTTTATTTTCAAATTTGTTGTTGCTCAGTCACCAAGTTGTGCCTGACTCCTTGTGACTCCATCGCCCGTAGCCTACCAGGCTCCCCGGTCCATGGGACTCTCCAGGCAAGAACACCAGAGTGGGTTGCCATTCCCTTCTCAAACTTTAGGGCTGTGGGAATAATTGCTACTCAAAAATTCTGGCCACATTCTAGCATCTATCCCACTTTTTTTGTAAATGAAGAATTTCAGTCTTTAAGAAATTTCACATTTCCATAAAGGGCCCTAAAAATCACTTTCTTGGCGCACCTGATTTCTTGGTATCTTCCTAGGGTTTTTGAGCAATCAGGAGGCTCACAAGAGACTCACAGATTGTATAACATTTCCTTTGTTTCCAAACATCTTGCTTAGAATGCTGAATCCACCCAGGGTCCTGAAATCAGGCTATAGGGTTTATTTACTATCAACTTCTTCATAGCTCAGTGGAATCCCCAGACCTCTGAGAACCCATATCCTCCCCCAAGTTCCAATTGTCTCTAATAGAGTCATTACATTTATAGTAAACATATCATCTCACTCCTATTCTAGGGCTAATAATTAGTCTACGGTGCAGATATACATAGTTCTGGGATTTATAGTGATGACAAAGAAGTCTCTAAGATGTATGCCTATTTCACTGGGGCTTATGCAGCTTGTGGGTGTAAACAAGAGTTTATTAACCCTAAAAACTTCACATTATAATCTCCTCTATATTCAAGTGTACTCGGCTTTTGAGTCCATGTGATTAACTTGTACTGATTCGTCTTGGTGAATCTCACTGCTATTTCTGCCAGACGCAGCTGAACCCATTGCCTCTAAGGCCAGTCCAGGTTTAAAAAGAGAATTAGACTTTCCCTCTCAATGGGTGGAGTAGTAAATACTGCCATGTTTAATTTTCCACAAAATGAAAACAAACAAACAGAAAACCTATTGAATCAGCCCGAGATTAGTCAGGAAAAGAGAGCCTCCACCAATTATATCACGGGAAAAAGAAGTTTATTGTACGAACCTGTCTTTGACGAGTGTGGGGAGAAGTCTAGGTGTGATGTTTTGGAAGCTAGATGATCAGAGATGCAGTCACTGGTGACTGAGGCTTGACACTCAGTCACAGGGAGGAGCCACAGGCCCCAGGGGAAGGCGGGGCGCCAGGCGCATAGTGGCGCCCTGCGCCTGGGCGCTGCGGGGGCTCTGTGCAGCTGCTGCGGCAGGCTGGCGGAGGCCCCGGCAGTGGCTTCCGCCTCACTCCACCTTCCCAATTTCACACGAGTTCCTCTCATGGGAAAACCCTCGCCTGCACCCAATGAGCAAGGAGTGCCCAGATGCTCTTCCTTTGAACGCTTGGCACTGTCCAGGAGCTCTGTGAGGACTGCTGCGCATCCCGTATCAACACTTACTGGTGCTCTCTGGAGACCTTGCACTATGCTGTGACAGGAAACTATAAAATCAGAGAAACTGTGGGGAAAAACAAAACAAAACAAAACATAATGACCTGTCTAGTCCTGGAAAAGGTCAGTTTTCATTCCAGTCCCAAAGAAAGGCAATGCCAAAGAATGTTCAACCTACCGCACAATTGCACTCATCTCACATGCTAGTAAAGTAATGCTCAAAATTCTCCAAGCCAGGCTTCAGCAATTCATGAACCGTGAACTCCCTGATGTCCAAGCTGGTTTTAGAAAAGGCAGAGGAACCAGAGATCAAATTGCCAACATCCAATGGATCATGGAAAAAGCAAGAGAGTTCCAGAAAAACATCTATTTCAGCTTTATTGATTATACCAAAGCCTTTGACTGTGTGGGTCACAATAAATTGTGGAAAATTCTGAAAGAGATGGGAATACCAGACCACCTAAGCTGCCTCTTGAGAAATCTGTATGCAGGTCAGGAAGCAACAGTTAGAACTGGACATGGAACAACAGACTGGTTCCAAATAGGAAAAGGAGTGCATCAAGGCTGTATATTGTCACTCTGTTTATTTAACTTCTATGCAGAGTACATCATGAGAAACGCTAGACTGGAAGAAACACAAGCTGGAATCAAGATTTCTGGGAGAAATATCAATAACCTCAGATATGCAGATGACACCACCCTTATGGCAGAAAGTGAAGAGGAACTAAAGAGCCTCTTGATGAAAGTGAAAGAGGAAAGTGAAAAAGTTGGCTTAAAGCTCAACATTCAGAAAACGAAGATCATGGCATCTGGTCCCATCACTTCATGGGAAATAGATGGGGAAACAGTGTCAGACTTTATTTATTGGGGCTTCACAATCACTGCAGATGGTGACTGCAGCCATAAAATTAAAAGACGCTTAGTCCTTGGAAGAAAAGTTATGACCAACCTAGATAGTATATTCAAAAACAGAGACATTACTTTGCCGACTAAGGTCCGTCTAGTCAAGGCTATGGTTTTTCCTGTGGTCATGTATGGATGTGAGAGTTGGACTGTGAAGAAGGCTGAGCGCCGAAGAATTGATGCTTTTGAACTGTGGTGTTGGAGAAGCCTCTTGAGAGTCCCTTGGACTGCAAGGAGATCCAACCAGTCCATTCTGAAGGAGATCAGCCCTGGGTGTTCGCTGGAAGGAATGATGCTAAAGCTGAAACTCCAGTACTTTGGCCACCTCATGAAAAGAGTTGACTCACTGGAAAAGACTCTGATGCTGGGAGGGATTGGGGACAGGAGGAGAAGGGGACGACAGAGGATGAGATGGCTGGATGGCATCACTGACTCGATGAACATGGGTCTGAGTGAACTCCGGGAGATGGTGATGAACAGGGAGGCCTGATGTGCTGCGACTCATGGGGTCGCGAAGAGTCGGACACGACTGAGCGACTGAACTGAACTGAACTGAGTCCTCAGCCCAGAGACACGCAGGTCCTAGGACAGACAGAGTCTGCGTGTGATCTGGCCTGCTGGCAAGATGCTTCTGTGCTGAATATTATCCCTCTGTGGAGTCCGAGAGTGGATTAGTCATGTGGCTTTCCATTCTAGGTGGAGAGATTCAGTTGCTTTAACATATATTCTTTTAAAATGCAAATACCCTTGAAACCATGACATGGTCTCTGACTTTAGTGTAAACTCATCTTATTGACATTGCTTGCTGACATAAAAGTCCTCCTGTAAGCAGAGTTAGTGTTAACCAGGGTGTGATGGATCTACAGCAAGACTCACAGCATCCTGTCAAGGGGTTATAATGTATGTACTGGGGCCTCTGACCAGAAGAAGCATCGGATCACTAGGGGCATCAGACCTGGGGCCCATGGTTAGTGAAAGGGCGGTGCACAGGCACCACCTGGGGCCTAGAGGCAATGGGGAGAAAGCTCTCAGGAGAGAGGGAGGGAAGAAGATGCACATGTCACTAATGAGTGACATTGCTCTTAAACATTTGCCCCAGATTATCCATGCGTATTCAGAAAGAGCCTAAACATAGAAGAAAGAAGGTCACACTCTTAGGTCCATGTGATATCTTGAATTAAGCTAAGGTAGCAGCCAAATTGTTATAGGGCATGAATTTTTGGTGATCCATTGACAGACTGTAGAATTAGGTAGAGCGATATCCAGTGGAGATACTGTGCTGTGCCAAGTTGCTTCAGTCGTGTCCGACTCTTTGCCACCATATGGCCTGTAGCCCACCAGGCTCCTCTGTCTGTGAGATTCCCCAGGCAAGAACACTGGAGTCGGTTCCCATGCTCTCTTCCAGAGGATCTTCCTGACCCAGGGATGGAACCCGTGTCTCTTATGTCTCCTGCATTGGCAGGTGGGTTCTTTACCAGTAGCACACCTGGGAAGCCCCGACTCAGATGCTACCTGACTGCAAAGCCATATATGATCACCCCAGCCCTGGTTAACACAAAAATCAATTCCAAGCCCACTGGAAGGGGATGCTAGAGTCCAGATACGCTTTCCATCTCCTCTTCTCTATAGATGACCCAATCCTGTAAGTTTGCCTTGCACAGCAGAAGCCAAACAGCTATGATGTCTAAGCAGCCTGTAGCAGCCTGTTGTGTGGTGGACAGCTACCAGGGAAACTTTTCCTCTCCCTGAGGCTATCACCAGACAGCTAGCCTCATTTATCTTTTCTCTCCATCACTTTGATCAAAACCTCTCGTTGTTCATTGTTTAGCATTTTAAGTCTTACCTTGTATGCTCGAGTTCCCTTTTATTTACTTGCACCTGTATAGACAAGCAATGGCAGAGTTTCTTCTTGTGTTTTTTAGCAGATAAGAAAACTTGGCAGTCATCAGCATAATCTTAACAGCCATTATCACCATCACGATGCTAATATCTATTGAGAGTTATGCCCAAGGACCTTCTACATGCTTAACGTGTTTTATCTAATTCTCAAAAGAGTTCTAAAGTTTGTAGCTGTTATTATGGGTTAACTTACTTGATCAGGGTCACACCTCAGAAGCAAATTCTTAGTTGGAATTCCGAACTGAAGACTGACCACGTCTTGCTTTATTGCCTGATAACTTGCTAAACTTCTCAGAAACTAAGTAATTTCAGTAACCATGGGAGATAAGTTAACAATTTCCTTATTTTTCTATTGCTTTTGAAGAATCTATAGGTACTAGCTTTGTTCTTTGACTTATATTTCATTTTTAATTCTTAAAAAGAAAAAATATGCAAATTTTTCTTTATCATTACATATTTTCAATATTTCTTTGATTTTACTCTAACTTTGTTTTCAACAATATAGATCCTTCTATGTATGCATGCTTCTGAGAGTGATACTATAAATCATTCTTATTAAATTTAGGTCCATCGTCCTACCCAGTTCTAAAATCTTCAATAGAAATCTGGTTTTCATAATCTAGCCTAGACTAGATTGGAGACATGTTTCACAGATCTGTAAGTCTTTACACAGGATACTAAAAAGGGCAGGTTGGGGATGAAAAGAGAAAAGATAGTTAAGGTGGACAGCAGAGCTGTGGAGTAAAGCTTTGTGAAAAAGCCGTAGGGACAAAGGGAAGCAGAGGTCAAAGTTAGGTACTCTGGGTTTTTAGTGGTGTTTCTACCTCTGAAAATAGTGATGAATTCAGACTTGAGTTGAGGGGTGTGATAGAACCTGGAATATAAGATAGGGAGAAGGCTAAGTTTGTATGATTAATTTAGGTCTTGAGAAATAATGTTCTTGGGAATATGAGGAGAGGCTCATTGATAATTTTCCCATTTAAAGTGTCCGTAGCACCTCAGTGGGACAAACTGAAGAAACATTCCTTGTCTTTCCCTCAGCTCAGGTCTCTGTCCATACTGGAAAACCAGCTTTCAGTGCCAGAACATGCATTGCTTTGTGTTTTGGTTCCAACTGTTTGCAGCTCAATCTTTTTGTAATAAAAGAAACAAAAGTTTAGGGTCAGCTCATCTAGCTGGTTTAGAGAAAGGCTGTCTCCTAAGACACAATGCTGAAGATTCTATTAGCATTTTCATATTTTCATGCATCGTGGACCATTTTAAAATAATTTTCTTTTTTTAAAAATTGAAGTATAGTTGATTTACAATGTTTCAGGTATGCAACAAAGTGATTCAATTATATATTTATATGAGTGGTTGTTTGTGCATTCATTTTCAGATTCTTTTCCATTATAGGTTATTATTAATATAACATTGAATATAATTCCCTGTGCTTTACAAGTAGGACCTTGTTGTTTATTTTTTTATATATAATAGTATGTAACTGTTAATCTCAAATTCTTAGTTTATTTCTCCTCCCCTTTCTGCTTTGGTAACCATAAGTTTGTTTCCTATGTCTGTGAATCTATTTCTGTTTTGTAAATAAGTTCATTTTTATCATATTTTTAAGATTCTACGTAGAAGTGATATCATATGATATTTGTCTTTCTCTGACTGATTTTGTGTGGTGATCCCTAGGTCCATTTATGTTGTCACAAATGGCATTATTTCATTTTTTTTAATGGCTGAGTAATATTCTACTGTGTATTGATGGACATTTAAATTGCTTCCAAGTTTGTAAATGATGTTGCTATGAACATTGGGGTATATGGATCTTTTGAATTAGAGTTTTCATCTTTTCTGGATATATGCCCAGGAATGGGATTGCTGGATCATATGGTAGCTCTATTTTTACTTTAAGCAACCTCCATATTGTTTTCCATAGTTGTTGTACCAATTTACATTCCCACCAACAGTGTAGAAAGGTTCATTTTCTCATTGTAGACTGTTTTTTCCTGGTAGTTTTCTCTTTTTTAGTCTCTTTATTTTCAAATTGTCTTCTTATAAGGAATTCTGAAAGAGATGGGAATACCAGACCACCTGACCTGCCTCTTGAGAAACCTATATTCAGGTCAGGAAGCAACAGTTAGAACTGGACTTGGAACAACAGACTGATTCCAAGTAGGAAAAGGAGTACGTCAAGGCTGTATACTGTTACCCTGCTTATTTAACTTATATGCAGAGTGCATCATGAGAAACACTGGGCTGGATGAAGCACAAGCTGGAATCAAGATTGCCAGGAGAAATATCAGTAACCTCAGATATGCAGATGACACCACCCTTATGGCAGAAAGGGAAGAGGAACTCAAAAGCCTCTTGATGAAAGTGAAAGAGGAAAGTGAAAAAGTTGGCTTAAAGCTCAACATTCAGAAAACAAAGATCATGGCATCTGGTCCCATCACTTCATGGGAAAAAATGGGGGAAACAGTAGAAACAGTGTCAGACTTTATTTTTGGGGCTCCAAAATCACTGTAGATGGTGATTGCAGCCATGAAATTAAAAGACGCTTACTCCTTGGAAAAGTTAATGACCAGTCTAGATAGCATATTGAAAAACAGAGATATTAGTTTGCCAACAAAGGTCCATCTGGTCAAGGCTATGGTTTTTCCAGTGGTCATGTATGGATGTGAGAGTTGGACTGTGAAGAAAGCTGAGTGCCAAAGAATTGATGCTTTTGAACTGTGGTGTTGGAGAAGACTCTTGAGAGTCCCATGGACTGCAAGGAGGTCCAACCAGTCCATCCTAAAGGAGATCAGTCCTGGGTGTTCTTTGGAAGGACTGATGCTGAAGCTGAAACTCCAATACTTTGGCCACCTGATGGGAAGAGTTGACTCATTTGAAAAGACCCTGATGCTGGGAGGGATTGGGACAGGAGGAGAAGGGGATGACAGAGGATGAGATGTCTGGATAGCATCACCGATTTGATGGACATGAGTCTGAGTGAACTCTGGGAGTTGGTGATGGGCAGGGAGGCATGGCGTGCTGTGATTCATGGGGTTGCAAAGAGTCGGACGTGACTGAGTGACTGAATTGAACTGAACTGAAGGAATAGTTTGTGACTAAGTCATTTACATTGTGCTGTGGACTAAATGTCTGTGTTTTCTTAACATTCATCTGTTGGATCTCTAACCTCTCTTGGACTTCCAAGCCTCATAACTGTGAGAAATAAATATCTGTTATCTGAGTATCTGGGCTTCTCTGGTGGCTCAGACAGTAAAGAATCTGCCTGCAATGTGGGAGACTTGGGTTCAATCCCTGGGTTGGGAAGATCCCTGGAGAAGGGAATGGCTACCCATTCCAGTACTCCTGCCAGAAAATCCAATGGACAGAGGAACCTAGCAGGCTACAGTCCATGGGGTTGCAAAGAGTTAGACATGACAGAGCAACTGACACTTTCTTATACTATCTGAGCATCCAGTCAATGACAGTTTATTATTACAGTCCAAACAGGCTGATATACGTTGTTGTAACTAAGAGTTGTGAAATCCTTGGGGGAACTAAAACCCTTTCAAAGCAGTAAGAATCAATTGAGAATAGCATAATATGGAAACAATACAAGCTTTGAAGTCAAGCAGAGTTGTAATTGTATCCTTGAGTATCAGTTTCCTAATCAGAACGATAGAGATAATTATTTCTAAATATTCATATATATAAAATAAGTGTACTTCCTAAACACTAGGCTTGGTATATGATAAAAACCTCAGTAAACAGTTATTTGTACCCACAGTAATGATCAGCGTTTTACCTGACAACACCAGCTGCTGGGGAGTATATGGAGCAACTGGAATGCTGATGAGAATGTAAGTCGGTACACCACTTTGGAAGACTTTGCCACAGTACGTGCTAAGGTGGAACAAAACAGAGCCTATAACCAGTAATTCTACCTCAGGTATGCGCCTGACTGAAGCACATACCTGTGAGACCCAAAGCTCACGCACAAAGAAGGATCAGTTCAGTGCAGCTCAATTCAGTCACTCAGTCGTGTCTGACTCTTTGTGACCCTGTGAAGGCACGCCAGAGAGGCACGCCAGGCCTCCCTGTCTATCACCAACTCCCAGAGTCTACCCAAACCCATGTCCATTGAGTCAGTGATGCCATCCAACCACCTTATCCTCTGTCGTCCCCTTCTCCTTCTGCCCTCAATCTTTCCCAGTATCAGGGTCTTTTCAAATGAGTCAGCTCTTCCCATCAGGTGGCCAAAGTATTGGAGTTTCAGCTTCAGCATCAGTCCTTCCAAAGAACACCCAGGACTGATCTCCTTTAGGATGGATTGGTTGGATCTCCTTGCAGTCCCAGGGACTCTCAAGAGTCTTCTCTAACACCACAGTTCAAAAGCATCAGTTCTTTGGCACTCAGCTTTCTTTATTGTCCAACTCTCACATCCATACATGACTACTGGAAAAACCATAGCCTTGACTAGACGGACCTTTGTTGGCAAAGTAATGTCTCTGCTTTTTAATATGCTGTTTAGATTGGTCATAACTTTCACAGAAGCACAATTCACATTAGTCAAAACCCCAAATAACTCAAAAAACTGTCAATAGTAGATCCAGCAATGAGAAGAATGAACTATTGCTGCAATCAAGTATTTGGATGAATCTCAGAAGAATAACATTGACGAAAGAAACCAGAAATAAAGGAATATATAAGGTATGATCGCATTTATGTAAAATTCAAGGCAAGCAAACCTAATCTATGTGGTAGAAATCAGGAGAGTGATTACCTTTGAGGAGTAACTGACTGGTGACTAGGGGTAACAGGGTCCAGGGACCGGTCACATTTTGTATGTTCTTAGTCATTTCTTGAACTGGTTACAAAAAGTCAGGCAGTTAGTAAAAATTCTTTGAGACACATTTATGATTTTTGCACTTTTCTGTGTATTATTTATTTAGATTTTTAAAAATGTGGACCATTTTAAAAGCCTTTATTGAATTTGTTATAACATTGCTTCTGTTCAGTGTTTTGGTTTTCGGCCATGAAGTGTGTGAGATCTTAGATCCCCGACCAGGGATCAAACTCATGCCCCTTGCATTTGGAAGGTGAAGTCTTAACCACTGGACCGCCAGGGAAGTCCCTGTATTTTTATAGTTAACAAAAAGTGTCTAAAACCAAAGCTGTTATTTCTCCGTATCATTTGTTAGCTGTCTCCAGGGGGTTTGCTTTCATTCTCTTGTTTTGCAGCCTCTGCTCCATCCAGAGCCTTTCGCCATGAAGGCAAGCCCCAGCTCTAGAGTCCTCCACTGTCAGCTGTATGCCACCCTCCTGGGTCATCTCACAGACAGCAGTGTAAAATCAGACTTGACTCTCCTATACAGCGACTCTTCCCTGCACAGGAAGGAGACGGCAGCCCTGGCCCTCAGGCATGATGCCCTGCCAGCCCCTCAGAGCTCTTGGTTGATTGAACGCTACATCTTGCCGAGTTTGCAAAGTCCTGGATCCTGTTTAGATCTAAGCCCCTGGGGGAGGGATGCCCTGATGGAAATGCTCATATTCTGAACTCAGAGAATAAAAGGGGTTTTAAACTGTGTTCTTGGGTACAAGTTTATACATGGATCCTGCTATAAACTATACTAATGGCTAAGAGAGAGGTCTTGTTCTTAAAAAGGAGATGGGTTATCTTCAAAGAAAAGAAAGTCATTTGAAGCCCTAATCTAAGTTAGTGGCAACGTCTCTCACCTTGATCTCCTCTGTTTCCTTCCCATATGAAGACCTGTGTCTTTAATCAAGCACCTGGTATGTACCAGACCTGGCATGATGCTTATACAAATGTCATTTCACATTTTATCTTCAAGGAAGTTCAGCAATACAGATATCCTTAGTTCATCTGTCCATATGTGGAAATTGAATCACATAGAGCTTAATGTCCACCTATGGACGTAGGTAGCTGATTTTTAGGTGTACCTAAAAATGTGAGGGCTGCAGCACAGTCATACCCAAAGAGCAAGCTAATCATGTCTTAAGAGCCGATGAGCCTCGATGCCAGGATTGTTTTGGCAGAAGGTCAGGAATAAATCTATAGGTGAGTGGAGCTCAGCAAGCAGGAGTTGAACAAACCAAGAGAAGGCACCTTGGCATCTATACTGTCTCTTCTCTTCTTTTTGCAAGTTTCATTATTCTGTCATATTGCGATTTCATGGTTCAGGTGCTTGCCTTGGGTTCCTGGCCAGGATGCAGGCTTCCAGAGCGAGCACACACTCTTACACCCCCCACATTTTGCAAGGTGGCTAGGCGAGGGCTGTGCACATAGTGACCCTGATGAGCATCTCACAGTCAGCTCTGGTCATTAGCGCACCTTAATGGCCATGGGAAAATGCCAGGTCCTTGGCTCTTGGCCTCTCTCTGGGACTTCTGATTCACGCAGTAAAAGGAAACCTTTAGGACATGGTGGGTTTTCTCTTGTCAAGCTGATGGGTAATGGCCACTCTGTCCTTTCGTTGCCTCAGCCACTGCTCATCGGTTAACTCATTCCTTAAAAATCTGTTGATTAAAGATCTCCCAGGATAGTGGCCCAAGTGACTAGAGTTACCACGCCACATCTCAGGGCTCCCTGCCAATTCCCTGGGCAGTTCCACCTGCCCAATTAGGCACCTCACTTCACCCTGACTGCATCTGCCGATCCTCCCCTCTCCCTCACCTGTTATGGAGCATTAAAGGCAAACTCAATTTTATGCAGATAAATAGAGTTTAGTGGTAATGTGCCATACGACCTTTGAAGTGACAAGATGACACTAATTTTTAGGGATTCTACCTTCTCGGGCTGTCACTGTTGAGCATGTAACTTGATGAGAAGTGGAGGTCTCTGCATTTTGAGGATGCATTTACAGTTTAACATGCTGTTTCAAATGTAAGGAGGCTCTCTCTTTAATTTTTTTCACCAGCTTGACAGTTTTTCAAACATATTCACTGTCAGCCCTAACAACCTGTCAACAAATGCCATTATGTGAAAATTGCCAAGACTCACTTGAAGACTGTGAATAGTGACAGACATGCCACACGGATAAGTTTCTCAAAAACCCAGGGCTGAAACTTTTGAAAGACACTCTGGCCCTTCCAAGGAAAAAAATGAACAGTCAGATCTCCAGGAAAAAAAAACACCATACACTTGTCATATCAGATATCTGTTTCTTTCCCAGGCAAATTAAGGTGTATGCGAAGGAATAAAACATACAGAGGACAATAGCTGCCAAGATCCGAGGCTGTGCTGTGTCTCCACTCTTATCAGTGAATCCAGGAAAGGAACAGAAAACTATTTTTTTTTTCTCCCACTAGAGAATTTAAGGAGAGGTTGCCTTCATTTTTAGGTTGAATGTTTCTGGGAATAGGAACCAGGAAGCAACAGAAACCGAGATAAAGCAAAGTGAATCCCATCATGATGTGAAAATGAAGACTTGTCCTAGTATTGGAACAGGACATATCTTGGCAGTAAAATACAGGATGGGGTGGAGGTGGGGATGTAGTGATGTAGTACAAAAAGCCTTGGATATGAAATTAGGGAGACCTGGTTTTGAAGCTCAGCTCAGCTGTTTAAGTGATGTCTGACCTTGAGCTCTTCGTTTAACTCTCTCTGTCTCAGATTCCTCACCCATACATTGGAAATGGTAATATCCACACTAGAGGGTTATACAGAGGATGAAATGAGTTAATGTGTGAATGGGAATTTGCTCAAAACATGGAGTTGAAATCGAAGACTCAAAATTGATGTGGCAAGAGAATGTCTCATCCCCAAGGGTCCAAGATCTCATTTTGGATGTAATTTGGCTCTTCATTTGTAACTGAGGTTTCTGTTTACCCAGATTCAACCCCAGTGAAATGCTGTGTATCTTAGGTGATGTTTCAAACCAAAGGCAACCCATCCATGAAAAATGGTGATGAGAGAGAGTGGCTGGTGACAGAGGAGAGAGGAAAGCCATCTGGACTGCAAGTGTCTAGCCCCTCCTATCCAAATGATGTCTGTCATTTGATTGATCCACGGGCCTGGGGCTGCTAGGTTATGTTCTTGCTGTTGTTTGGACATTCTTATTCTTCCTGTTTTAAACTGCAGGGCTTTACTATCTGTCTCCCTCTTACAGTTGGTTCCCAGAGATGAGGAATTCTCCCCTAAAGAGGAACCCACATGGGAGAGCCACGAAGGGACCAATGGAACAACTGTCCATGGCGTTCTAGAAGGGTCGGGAGGGTCTACCCTCAAGTCTTGAGTGTTTTGTTCTAAGGAAGCGTAGAAAGGGGATATTTAAACAGAATTAGAGTGAAGCTTCCTAGGGACCCTGCCTAATAAGTAGAATCTGAGGTCAGAGCACATTTCTGTGCTGCAGATACCTGTGTCTTTTCCTGCTTCTCCATACCATTTTCAAAGTCACCTTCCCCTTTTCAGATATATCTGGGTGCTCTTAATCCTAGAATAGGATCCTGCTGTGATGAAGGGGGCGTCTTTTAAAAGAGAACCCTTTTTTCTTCCCTGTGGTTTTTCTTTGGACCACAAAGAAATGTTGATGCTGAATTTGTGGTTCAGAGGAGTGTCTTTGGTGCTACTCAGGAGATGCTGATCCAGCTGGAGGTCTCAAATGATGATTGGCTGATGCCTGTCAAGGGCCCTCAGTATCCCATGTAACAAATGCCTTCTGAACTGACTGGGTGTAAAATCCACATTTGTGGGGTCATGACCCCACATTTATCATCTACACTGTGATCGAATGTGTGGATCATGGTGATGGTGCAGGGACGGATGCAAAAGTGCCAGGAAGACGGGGAATATGTGGCCGCTGATTCAGCTTGCATAAAAGTGTGTACAAGTCTTGACCTTGACTCTTGTTTAGTAGATTAGATAAATAATGTCTTTCTTAACACAGCTCACATTCTCCGAGCCTGTGTTTCTACCAGCTGGGAAATGGGAATGATGTCTATGTTTCTGAGCATTTGGGGAGATGAACTGAGACTGTGTGTAAGAGGATAGAATACTTAGTCTGCGGGGTCTGATCTAGGTGGGTGCTATTGCACTTCCAGCAGTTTGCTCTTGGAAACTATTTGACTTGAGGAAAAAAAGTATCTAAGACATTCTCTGTTCTGCAAAAGCGATCATGTTGTTGATTGTGATGATGATGCTAATGAAATAATAATGACGACAGCCGTAGATCACTTATAGAATATTTACTTTGTACAATGCATTCCCCACTGGGGAAACA
Organism: Nanger dama; assembly: GCA_917880005.1. Taxonomy (NCBI): domain Eukaryota; kingdom Metazoa; phylum Chordata; class Mammalia; order Artiodactyla; family Bovidae; genus Nanger; species Nanger dama. Next base: position 6,614,896 of record CAKJTW010000012.1, on the reverse strand, counting down.
GTGGCTGGCTTTATTTTTCCAGGCTCCAAAATCACTGCAGATTGTGATTGCAGCAGTGAAATTAAAAGATGCTTACTCCTTGAAAGGAAAGTTATGACCAACCTAGACAGTATATTAAAAAGCAGAGACATTACTTTGCCAACAAAGGTCCATCTAGTCAAGGCTATAGTTTTTCCAGTAGTCATGTATGGATGTGAGAGTTGGACTATAAAGAAAACTGAGTGCCAAAGAATTGATGCTTTTGAACTGTGGTGTTGGAGAAGACTCTTGAGAGTCCCTTGGACTGCAAGATCCAACCAGTCCATCCTAAAGAGACCAGTCCTAAGTGTTCAAGGACTGATGTTGAAGCTGAAACTCCAGTACTTTGGCCACCTGATGCAAAGAGCTGACTCATTTGAAAAGACCCTGATGCTGGGAAAGATTGAAGGCAGGAGAAGGGGACGACAGAGGATGAGATGGTTGGATGGCATCATCAACTCGATGCACATGGGTTTGGGGTGGACTCCGGGAGTTGGTGATGGACAGGGAGGCCTGGCATGCTGTGGTTTATGGGGTCACAAAGAGTTGGACACAACTGAGTGAGTGAACTGACTGAACAGTGCATTCTGTATGTATAATATCATTTAGCCTCCCATTACAACCAGCTTAGTTGTAATAAGTTATAAACTTCTGTTACACTCCTTCTAAAGATGAATAAACTGAGGTTTAGTTGAAGGTAATCACCTTCTCAAGGTTATACAGCTAATAAATGGAAGAGCGAGTCCCACTTTTGTCTCAGTCCAAGTCTAGAGACTAGATCTCAAAGATACATGATTTTCACAAAGTCTAGACCTCGATTCCTAAAGTCCTTTATGCAGCTTCTGAGTTTTTCCAATTTAAACTTTCCCAGTTCTTCTTTTTGCCTTTATGCCCTTGGGAGCAAGCCGTCACCTTGATTTTGGCTGTAATTCCCATTAACTCTAATGGTCGTCTAGCACGTCTCCCCAGCATGTTGAGATGGAGATTATTTCCCATCCAATTGTTTTAATGTTGTGGGTGTTGAATGAGTCTACAAACATTTAACCTTTGGTTTCATTATAAGGCTCAGAGCAGACAGGGTGTGGGGGAGAAGATAAACCAGGACAAAGATGCTGGGAAAAGATGTATTGAAGATGATTTTATGAGAGCACAGCATATGGAATAATAGAAAAATAATTACGAGTACATTTGACAAGTGGATGGATCTTTCTATTTCAACTTGGAGCATTAGATAAATATTGCCAGAATGAAGAATGGAAGATGCTAGAAGGAAGAAAAACAGCCCACGTTATATAAAATTGTGATATAATAACTCTGTTTATTTTTCCATAATTTTAAAAAGTAATAATATTCCTGAGTTTTCAGAATGGATCAGGGTTTTGTACAGATGACTTTAAAATTTTATTTTCTGGTCCTCATGATAATCTTACATGGTTTGAAGGTCTTTGGATGCCCTTGCTTTGAGTCCCACTAACAACCACTTGTAGGTTTGCAACCTAGAGAAAAATAATTAATCCTTCTGATAATAAGGACACATCCATACTTCATGGAGTTATTGTATGAAATATACATTATGTGAAAGTAGTTGTGTGTGTATGTGTGTGTGTGTGTGTGTATATATATATGTATGTATGTATATTACCCTGTAAAGGTCTTGGACCTGATGAGGTGCTCACTAGATGCTGTTGTAATAAAACTATTATTTTGCTTACTCCACATGCTTCATTAATTCCACAGGTAAGCAAAGGCTCAGAGAGAAGACTTACGTCTCCATGGCCACACAGCTCATTCGTGGTTGGGAGGGGGCATGAGGTGGGGTCTCCTGATTCCCTCAGTGTCCATTTTATTGGTTTTACAGGGCATAAATAGTTGGGAAAATGTGGTTTTCTGATTCCACTGATAAAGTCTTGAGTAAGCCATTCCCAAACTGTTCTCAACTGGGTCAAGCGGTTCTGAGAACCTTTCTGTCCCAGCCTCACCTGACACCCCTCTCTCCAGCTCATGGGGGCAGCTGCCCTCCCAGTCACTGTGTATCCATAACCTTGTGCCTGTTTTGCTTTCAGTGGGAATCATGCCCCTGAGGTACCTTCAGTCACTAAGTCCCAGTGCCGGGTTGGTGTGCCGAGCTACCGTAGTGCTTCTGACTCACCAGATCCCTTCTTGTAACCCCCATCCCTCTCCCCAGGGTCTCAGTATGGGACTGTGAGTAATTGCACATTGCCACAAGCAGCAGTCTTTCTCAGCCGATTGTCATCTCTGATGTCTTTCTGGAAGTCCTGTTTGGACACTGGACCTCATGAGCTGGTCCTCCAATTTTCTTCATTTTTCTCCACTATATTCCATTTTTCTTTTGGTTTCTTTCTGAGAGACTTCTTATGCTGTATCTTCCAGTCCTTCTATTGCTCCCACCCTCCCCCACCCCCTGCCCCATTTCTGCTATCAAGCTATCCAAGAGTTTTTCTTTTACTGTTTGAATGTTCCCTTTGTAAAGCACGTTTCCTCTGCAGAACTCGCTGTTTTTGCTTCAGGGTTACTATATCCTCTCTTGCTTATCTGGGTATAGTGATGTTTTTGACAGTGTTTTCTTTGTCTGTATAGTCTTAAACTTCCTGAAGTTGCATTTTTCTCCTTTTGTTTGCATTTTTACTCAGATAATCCAAGTAAGCCTTGATTAAGAAGCGATGGGTCTGAAAAGCTGATTGGAAACTAAGCATATGTAAGGCTTGTCCCCTTTCAGTTTCACTGTGGAGTGGCCTGAGTGGACTCCGAGTAATCCGAGTGATCTGAGCAAACTCTCGATATTAGCATCTGTATGTTTTTCCTCCTGGGTTGGTCAGGTATCCCTGAGAGGAGTCTTGATCTGATTAAATGGGTAAAGGTCTGGCTGCTGGTGTTTTGGGAGCCAGAACTCAGTGGAGGAAGGGGTTGGGGAGTGTGCTTTTGGCACACTTCTGTTCATTTACTCCTCTCTTCTTTTAATGAGACCCAGGCAACCTCCTAGTCCAGGTAGACTCTTTTACTCTTTGCCAGGAATAAACATTTAGTCTTCTGGAGAGGGAGGGGAGCAGTCACTCAGTGGCATAGAGTCGGGGAGTGGATCTAACTATCTGATTGCTTCTCTATTATCTTTCACCCAATTCTGCCTAGTTTATCTCCTTCCCTCTCCTGTGACTGGTGGTGTCTGCTACCTAACCTTTTGACCATTCTGCTGTGTAAAGCAGGATGTTTCTTCACAGGTACCTAGAGTTGATAGTAGTCTCTGATTGTTCACAGTCATTACGCATCCATCCATTGTCCAGTTATCAAAATTCTGCTTTTTTTCTTACTTTTCTCCCTGTCTTCATGAGTTGTCTTTTCTATTTTCCTTTTACATTCCTTTATTGTGTGTTATTTTTGCTTTTGTTTAACTGTCCTCACCTGCAACTCACTGATTAAAGTTTTCCATTAAAATTTTTTTAAGGATAACCCTCTGAAAGAATTGAAATAGAATGTGTAACTGCAAATAGTGGTCATTCAACTAGAAGCTAGGAAAGGAGAAAAAGAAGCAAAGAAATTACTTAGGAATTAGAAAACAAAGTAAGATGATAGAAAGTAGCTTAAATATCTCCATAAACCAATACATTAATTTCAGATTAAGCTTTCTGGTTAAAGGAGAATAAAACCTTAAAAATGTTAACTAAATGCTTTTTATTAGTAGATACATTTGAAATCTGGCTTCCCTGGTAGTTTAGCTGTAAAGAATCCATCTCCCAATGCAGGAGGCATGGGTCCGATTCCTGGGTCAGGAATGTCCCTGCCCTGAGAAGGAGTGGCTACCCACCCCAGGATTCTCACCTGAGAAATCCTGTGAACAGAGGAGCCTGGCAGGGTACAGTCCCTGAGGTCTCAAAGAGCCAGACACGACTTAGCAACTAAACAATAACAAAATATATATTTCTAAAATTCTTCAGTGATTCACTGCCACCATGAAGCACTACTGAGCTTTTGACATGTACACAGAGATGAGTAAAGGTTACTTCTCTTGAGTCTAAATTTTTCAAAACTGAGGGTAAAGTAGAAAGAATCTGAGGAAGCTATTAGGAGAGTGAAGGGTCATGAGATCGATTTTCCTTGTGTCTGAAATCTAATACAGAAATGAGAACATGTTCAATCATCTTATCCACTCTAAGTTTGTCTGCTTTCAGGGCACTTGGTTCTTCTTTCCAGTTTAGGGTACATGTAATGGGGTTAGCCTCATGATGGTTTGGGCTGGATATTAGATGCTGTCTGCTGGTTGTTAATCAGGCTTAATTTGGAAACTGGCAGCCTCTGGAAGGATCATGGTATTACTTGTAAAACCTGCAGAGTGGTGTCTGAGCCTGTTATAAAGAGGCTTACCTGTCATGTGTTCAGATGGATGTGTGAGTGTTCTTATTAACGATTTTGCTCAGGGAAGGCAAGTTTCTGAGTAGCAGTTTAACTTTATCAGACAGAGATTAAAGCCTCCCCATTGTGCACCTCATTGTCCCTCTTTTCTCAGCGTAGGTGAAAACCATTATGACCTCTAATATTTGGGACTTCTGTTCCTGAGACAGTAAACTGAGATGAATGTTTCCTGGTTCTGATGAGTTCAGAAAACATTGCTACAGTGTCCATCTGATCATGCTAGTTACTGTTTCGAAGGGCGCGGTGTTGTCACGCTGCCCATGAGCTGAAGACCATCATCACTAACAAGGCTAGCAAGCCCTGATCAGACACCCACGGTCCTTAGAATCCCCTCTGTGCGTTTCCTCTAGTTCGTCTCCATATTTCCAGGCATCTGTTTTAAGGGAATATGGCATTTGCTTTAATCAGATTTGGTAAGACTTACAGACGTGGAAATGACTGCCTTGAGGGGGAGAAGTCTAGCAATGCTAGATGAGTAAAAAAGATAGGAAGGTAAATTTGAAGGAAGTCTAGACTTTTTCTTTTCTAAGTTGATATTCAGAAACTAGGAACTTTCTTTATGCAACGTCACCTGAAACTGTGGTGAAGTAACTTCAGCAGTGTAAAGAAGAAGTCTGGAGATTCTTTGTATTTCATAAAACCGTGTAGACTTGCACCACAAATTTAATAATTCAACTGGGTGTTGAATTATTATTTATTTATTTATTATTATAATTAATAAATTAATTATTTATTTAACAGTAAATAATTACTGTTAAACCTGGATATCTTCAAGGACATTACACTTTTCTCTCTTGAGATTGATATTCCCCCAATTCAGATTTGAAGAACATTTCTTGAACGGTTACACTTTCCAATTACGCTTTCACATCTCTTTGGTGAGGGTTGTGTTCATTCTTTAAATAAGGAAACAAAAATTCAAAGAGGATAACTGACTTGCTCGAGGTCACACAGCCAGAATCAAATCTACGTCTGCTGTTCCTGCACTCTGACCTCGTCGCCATTTAGCCAAATGTGGCCACATAGTCCGTCTTATTACTGACCTTTCTTTCATTCTGGTTCTAGCAGCAGGGTGACTCTTCCAGTCAATTAAAAAAACAATCTTGGAAGTTATTTGGAACCTGTAGTATTTCTTCTGCAGACTAGGACTTGGGTGGAGAGGCACACAACCGTCCCTGCTGGCTAAGCACCTACTGAATCTCCCACGAGAGTAAGGCTGCATGGCCTCTTCTTGAGGAGCTAGTATTCCCTGGGAGGGGCACATGATAAGGAAGTAAACAAATGAAGAAGCGGGCAACTGTGATCCTACGCTAAGGGCTTTGAATGCAGTAGGAAGCTGAGAGACGATTTCTTTGCTGAGAGACGATTTCTTTGTGGCCAAGAACTCTGTTAAATGGGGTGGACAGAGAGGGAGTGACATTTAAGCCAAGACCTGGAGGATGAATGATTACTAGTTATGGGCCCCTTTGTGGGGAGAAGCATGCCAGCTACAGGGAAGAGCACTGGAAAGTCACACAGGTCAGGGCTTTCATCTTGGGCAGTTTTGTTCTGTTAGCAAGACGTGACAGAGGAGTCCAGGCAGACGGTCTGTGCAGCACACCGCCCAAGAGGGTCCTCTGGGCAGCCAGTCGTCCAGTGACCAGCAAGGCTTCTACAAGGGCGGCTAATTGCAAACCACAAGACTGGCGCTCCTAGAGGGTTGATGAGACTGGCAAGTGCCAAGAATGTTGCCTGTGTCTGGAGGCACTGAGAGCCGAGGTCAGCCCTGCAGCACAGAAGCCTGTCCCCACCTGCCTGGGATGGTGGCAGGCAGCACGCATCCATTGTTTCCACCACGGTGCCGGCAGTGAATCGCAGCTGGTTGTTGCTGAATTCTGGGATTTGCTTCTTGGAGAAAAATAATTAACACTGGCAGGAGTTTGATTGTATTAATTCACAGAAAGAAACACCCAAATGATAAATCCATAGTGGGAGAAACTGCCCATATGTTACAGATTGGCTTAACATGGTCGAGGCATTAAATAAAAGAAGTCTGGGAAACAAAAACCTTTATCAGCTTTATTAACATTGAACTCTGTGGCTTCCACTGGGGCTGCCATGCTTAATTAAAGATGCTCTGGTCTAATTAGGTTGCACATCAAATATATAAATACAAGCTTTTAAAAAGCCCAGTGCCTGGAGTTTGGATCCCCTCTGCTGTGCATATTTACTTCATGACAACACCAGGACCTTCTCTGGTGAGACATGGACATGTTGAGGCAGTTCCACCCTGTTTGGACGGAGTAGATATGTGCTTCTTTGTGCTGAACTTCTTTGCATCCAGACGAAGCTGGAGAAAGCAGACTTTGATTTTCTTCATTTTTCTTAAGAAGAAGGATGCATTTTGGAAAATTTATCCAGAAAGCCCTTTTGGCCACAGTTTTAGTACAGCATTTGTTGGCTTATTTATTTCAATCAGCCATTGTTATCCTCTTCCTCATCCGTGTCACAATCATTACCTGTTTCTGAGCGTTTAATTCATATTGGTTGTTACTTTATATTAGTCAGTTTACTTACACTGTTGTGGCTTTGGGAAAGTTACTTAATGTTAAGTAACTTTTTAAATCTTAGCTATCTATTGCTGCATAACAAATTACCCCCACATTTAGTGACTAAAAGAACAAACATTAATTATCTCACAGGTTCTGCAGGTCAGGAATCCGAGCACAGCTTAGCTGGCTTCCCTATGTCAGCTGTTGCCAGACCCGTGATCTCATCTGAAGGCTCGACTAGGGGAAGGTTCACTTCCAGGTTCACTTTGTGGTTGTTGGAAGGATTTGTTTCCTCACAGGCTGTGGGCATGAGCATCTCAGTTCCTCACTGGGGGTAATGGTAGTGCTTACCTCACTTATTTTTTGTCCCTCAGAAGGTTTAAAGTCTTGTGAGGATTGTTCTTCAGTGCCTGAAACCAGCCATTTCATATATCCTGTCTCGTTTTCTAGTTGTACACACTGTATGGAAAGTCCCGTGCTGCCTATATCAACATGTTCAAAGTGCACATTGAAAAATTAGAGATAGCTATACATTTTGTATAGTAATTGATATTGTTAAAAAGTGAGACTGTTCAAGTAAACCTGGGGCGTATCCATTGAGGAGATCAGACATTTGGGGTTTCTTACCCTTCACTGACTCATCAGTCAAATTTACTTGAGCCAGTGACCACCTGTGTCCTCACATACTTGCTTTCTAGTTGTAAAACAGAACATGATGAAACCTAGTTGTGAGGCCTAACCAGCTCTGAAGAAGGGAGACCTGCAGAGGGCTTCTATGTAAGCCTCCCATCTTGGGGTAGAGAATAAAGTTTTTCTAAAATTAATCTTGTTTTTTTTTTTTCCTGGGAGAGTGTTTCTTAGGGCTTTAATAATCCATGGACTCCAGTAAAGATGCTATTGTTTCAATCAATTTGTAAGTTCTGTGAGTCCCTACCTAATTTCAGTTTACCTGTTGCCTCTGATGACATCGTCTGTCTGATGTCCTGGAAAAATCTGGCAGCGAATGTATTTACCTAATGCACCCAGGACAGAATGGAAGCCAAGACTGTGTGAGCAGGCCTATGCTCTGCCATAGTTACCTTGGAGGGGCTCTTTCTCTTGCCCAAGAATCACCTGAGTGTGATGTGAGGAATGGATGATTCAACAGCCACCGCCTCATGTCCCAGGTTCCAGTGCAAATTCCCGGCCAAACTGGCAACCAGGAATGTCTCTGTCTCTTTCCTGATTCATTCTCTCTTTTCAACAACCTCCTGTAGCAATATTGTCTCATTAAGTCCCATGAACCTCAGCAGCCAAAGAATCCCCTTAGATGCTTAACCCACCTGTCCTTTCAGGCTTGTCTGAAGAATCAGCTGACCTCCCCATCACCAACCCACATCCAAAATAGAGCCGTCCACTGCTTCCTTCTCTCGGGGTCTTGAGAGCCGACAACCGTTAATAAGTGATTTTCTATTTGCTTGTTTATGTCTGCATCCTCTATTAGTTTGTAAGCTCCACAAATATGTGGGATGCTGTTTGTCCGTGTTTCCCCACTGCCCAGCATAGGAGTTAGTATATAATGGGCAGCCAGGAACCATCTGTACTGTAGTTTGAATAAAGGCATGGAAGGTTATACTCAGCTATACTTCAGTGTTAAGACCCAATTTGGTCTTGGAAGGCCTGAGATCAAATTCCAGCTCATTAGCTTAGAGATTTTTGAAAGTTTCTTTCCTTCTTAGGAGCCAAAATCGCCACTTCACTAGTTATTGAGGAGCTCACTGTTGCTATGAGTTTTGAAATGAGAATATTTCTCATGGAGGGCTGGAATTTGGTTCATGTTTGGTAGAACCTGAAGAAATTTTCAGTCTGACATGCCCGTGTCATTCCCTTAAAAAAATTAACCATTGATGTGGTATACTCAAAAGTGCCCTAAGTCAAAATCTAGGTTTGTATTCTGGGTTAGTCACTTACCATTTTAGTGTCTTTGTTGGTCACTTAACTTCTTTGAGCTTTGCTTCCCTCATTTGTGAAAGGGGGCTAATATCTCCCACCTCCTGGAGCTGCATGGAGGTGAGTTAGTGAAGAGTCCGTAGAGAATTCACAGCACTGTGGTGTGTAGTCAGCTCACCATACTGGACAATCTCAGATGCATTAACCCATATAGAGAGCCACATGTTGTTCAGCCTTAGAGATGGTGATGTTAAAATGGTTTAGAATGCAGGCAATGCCGTACAGACTTCTTACTGTGGCCGAATTCTTGGAGCATAATAGTAGCTGCCTCTGGATTTGTGTTGAGAGGGATTCTGAAGTTGCCTGCAAACTCAGAGACAAGGATGCCATGATGGATTAGCAATCCCTGCCCTGGTAATAGTGGCAGTTCACACACTCATCTCATCTCATCACATCTCATACACTGATCATCTCTGAGTCTTCTTAGTGAAGCTGTTCTGGTGGTCCAGTGTGGGGTGAAGGATGAGAAGGATGAGAGACGTGGGCATCGAATGGGGAAAGAATAAGAAGGGAGGTTTGGGCAGCTCTCCTCAGGGAGATGCCGTGTCCCAGACCTCCTGAGTGTGTCTCCCCTGATGGCTCACCGGGGTTGCCAAGCTCCTTCAGAGTGGGGAGAGGTCGCATCCAGTCTCTCTGTTTAATGAGCCCCTCTTTGCTGCTCTGTTTGCCTCTACTGCGGACTCTGAGTTTGTTTGCTCAAAGTTTCAAGGCTCATTAAGCAGGCCAAGTTGGGCTTTCCCTAAAGAGCAACTAGTTGCTTTTTGGATGATCATTGGCAACCTTTTCCTCTGATTTCTTTGGTACTGCTCACCCTGGCTCCAGGCATCACTCTTCACTGGTTCTTAAGCTAATTGGAGGATTTTCATTTTCTTGGAGGTGGTTGACTTTTATGCCAGCCCTGCTGATGACCTGCAATTATTAACCAGTGTAACAGAATGGGGACGGGGAATGTGAATGAGTAACTGGACATATTTTGTGGAAAGAACTCCAAAGCAGAACACTTTCCAGAGGCTTGTCTCAGTGAGGTGAAATAAAAGAATGCATGCAGAAATGCTTGGAAACTTTAAAATTACCTTAGAAACGTGCACCTTTTTGTTATTTTTCATACAAGATTTTTTTAAAAATGTCTTTTCCTCCTGGTGCTTTGCCTCACAAGCTTCTTAACTTTCACATCTTATCATAAGAGTCACCACTTCAGAGATGCCTTTTCTGACACCCTCCATTGCTTGGGCCTCCTTTGTAGCTCAGTTGGTAAAGAGTCTGCCTGCAATGCAGAAGACTTGGGTCGATTCCTGGGGTGGGAGGATCCCCTGGAGAAGCGGATCCACCTCCGCTGCTTGCTGTTGCTCTGAGATTATCGACTGCTAAAACAACTGGTTATGAATGTGTTTAGCATTTCTTTGCCTATTTATTTTGTTTCTTCCACTTTAAGATTCATGAAGGAGGTCGGGTCAATGTAGTTAACCAGTTTATCCCCAATATCTAGTATATATTTGGCACATGAAGGTGGAGGTGTAGGTGAAGTCGCTCAGTCGTGTCTGACTCTTTGCGACCCCGTGGACTGTAACCTACTAGGCTTCTCTGTCCATGGGATTCTCCAGGCAAGAATACTGGAGTGGATTGCTATTTCCTTCTCCAGGGGATCTTCCCAACCCAGGGATCGAACCTGGGTCTCCTGCATTGGAGGCAGATGCTTTAACCTCTGAGCCACCAGGATGGTGTACTTGGCACATAGGAAGTGCTTAATAAATGTCTGTTGAATGAAAATGAAAGAGAAGAGTGAAAAATTTGGCTTAAAACTCAGCATTCAGAAAACTTAAGATCATGGCATCTGGTCCCCATCACTGCATGGCAAATAGGTGGGGAAACAATAGAAACTGTGAGAGACTTTTTTCTTGGACTCCAAAATCACTGCAGATGGTGACTGCAGCCATGAAATTAAAAGACGCTTGCTCCATGAAAGAAAAGCTATGACCAACCTGTTAAGTTGCTTCAGTCGTGTCCAACTCTGTGCAACTCCATAGACGGTAGCCCATCAGGCTCCCCCATCCCTGGGATTCTCCAGGCAAGAACACTGGAGTGGGTTGCCATTTCCTTCTCCAGTGCATGAAAGTGAAAAGTGAAAGTGAAGTCGCTCAGTCGTGTCCGACTCTTAGCGACCCCATGGACTGCAGCCCACCAGGGTCCTCCGTCCATGGGATTTTCCAGGCAAGAGTACTGGAGTGGGGGTGCCATTGCCTTCTCCATGACCAACCTAGATAGCATATTGAAAAGCAGAGTCATCACTTTGCCAACAAAGGTCCGCCTAGTCAAAGCTACAGTTTTTCCAGTGGTCATGTATGGATGTGAGAGTTGGCCTGTAAAGCTGAGAGCCAAAAAATTGATGCTTTTGAACTGTGGTGTTGGAAAAGACTCTTGAGAGTTCTTTGGATAGCAGGGAGATCCAACCAGTCCCTCCTAAAGGAAATCAGTCCTGAATATTCATTGGAAGGACTGATACCAAAGCTGAAACTGCAGTACTTTGTCCACCTGATGCGAAGAACTGACTCATTGGAAAAGACCCTGATGCTGGGAAAGACTGAAGGCAGGAGGAGAAGGGGATGGCAGAGGAAGAGATGGTTGTCGCTGACTCAACGGACATGGGTTTGGATAAGCTCCAGGAGTTGGTGATGGACAGGGAGGCCTGCATGCAGTCATGGGGTCACAAAGAGTCAGACATGATGAGCGACTGAACTGACTGACTGAATAAATATTTGAGACAAAACATGATATAGCAATGGGCTTAGTGTGGGACTGAAATAAATGGAATGATGGGTCGCGTCCTGGTTTCATCTCTCATTAGCTGTTTGATGTTAAAGACTTTCCTTACTTCTCATTAATAAAGAGATCAAAATCAGAAGGAAGTGATGAAGATAAGCCAGTGTGCACAGTAACAACCTAAGGTAAAGTCCTTGATAAATATCAGCTATTATTATTATTAAAATGGTTGGATATTATTTCCTTATTCATTCCACAGCCATTCACAGGGCGCGTATCTGTCCGTGCTGGACACTGCCAGGGAGGTTCCCTCAGAGAGGACCGAGCAGCTCAGGCGTGACAGTCTTCGTTCCTCCCCTTGCTGCTCTTGTCTCCCCGGGTAGCTGCTGACACGTTCCTCTTCCTCTCTCCGTGCATCCGAATGACCCCCGAGCCCTACACATTCAGCCTCCTAGATGTCTCTCGAGTTGGTTCACTCCCTCCATCCTCACCTGCAGTCTCCCAGCACCTCCATGACCACATCACCTTCTAAATCCCATCTCCCTTCACTTTCATTGGCCCTCCACACAACATCAGAGTGACTGCTCTGAAACTTAGTTTGAGAATTAGGTCCAGTCCTGAACTTCTGTTAAGTATTTGAAATGAACTTGCTCCCTCTGTCTGAAAGATGAATGTGCCGTAAGATGAGTCAGACATTCAACCCAGGTTCTCATCTGGCCTTCCTCACTGCTAAAGGACCCTCCTAGCTTGGGATCTGTTTGCCCCCCAGGGATCCTCTTCTCTCTTTCCTCCCTGGCCACCATAGATATGAATAATTCATACTGGAGCCCAGCACCTAATAAGCTCTTCCTGAATACTCTCTTGAGAGAGGCAGCTTCCTATCTGGTCTCTGCCTCTCTGATGTGGCAGAAAGAAATTGAAGGTCAAGACAGTTTATTATTAATGCCTTTGGGTTGAATTGGAGCTGAGAAGGGTAACAGGAGCCTCTTCCTCGGGCCCTAGCTTCCGACAACCAGGAGAATGTTGTTTAGAAGAAACATACCATTAAAAATATTTATTTTCTAGCAAAAATGCATGGTGAAGATGCCTTTTCCTTTTCCAGGGTCACTGTTTCCTGCCAAAGCACACATCTGAGGGGGACTAACCTCCTGCCTTAGAATAAAGAGAAACAAATAGCTTAGAAACACAGATCCAATTACATGACAAATTTCTAGAAGACCACTGATACTCTTCTGGGCAACTGATAAATTCTCACACCACCCAGAAGAAATTCTTATCAATTTCATGTTTTCCCTTGTAGATACCACTCCACCCCCCCAATCCTTTGAGATTTTTACTATTTACCCCATTTTAAAAGTGATGAACTTGAGGTAAAGAAGATTAAGAAATGTTCAAACTTATTTCCCTGTGTCAGAGCCAAGATTTAAACCTAGGTCTCTGTCTGCAACACACTGTTTCTTTCTGTTCTGATTCTAAAACAAAGAAAATAAAACATTTAGTTAGTCATATAAAACAACTTTTAATCATGACCTTTAAATAACTTTCCTAATCTCTTCACTATGGGAATATTTACAAAGAGCGTTTTCAGCTTTTTGGGAGGAATTCCAAGACTGGGTAGGAGACATTGACCCCATTCATCCACCAACACAATATGCCGAATCTGTTTTGAGGGTAGGGGAAAAAGAGAACAAGAGAAGAAGAATCCAGAGGAGGGGCAGCCACTGAAAGAACTTAATTTTGTAAAGTTATAAAACAATACATATGCTCATAATACACATTCTAGATAAAACAGAGAAGTACAAGAAACAACGAACACCATATTTAATCCCATGCTAAGATGTGGTAGGCAGCTGTTACTTGTCTGCTCAGCCCCTCATCCTTGCTTTCCCCATTGCCTTCAGAAACTTTTTTTTTTTTTCCTGGTAATTTCTTTTCCTGCTTCTACTTTAAGGTTCCCTAGAAACTTGCATTTTCTCCCATGATTCTTATACTCCTGCCACTGCCCCCTAGTAGCCATGGATAATTGGTTTGGGAGGAGAACCTGACTCAAAATGGCCTAGTCACAGCCCTTCCGTTGGATTTTAAACCTTGGGCCAGAAAGAGCATCCGTTTTTCTCCACTAGTGGAAGGTATGAGATGAAAAAAAAATTATTTTAGATATTCAGTACTTATATTTCTACAAGGTGGTGGAAGTCAGTTTGTAGTGATCAGTAATAAGCATCCCTGCCTAGTCTAGGCTCAGTTCCTTTCTGTACTCTTCACCAGCTGCGTGACACAGGCACGCCATTTCACCTTTCTGTGCCTCGGCTTCTTCACGCGCAGAAAGGTGCTGTGCTGAGGATGGAGTCAGTGAGTAAACGTGAAGTGCTTGGGGCACTGGCGTGCACTCAGCAGAAACTACGTAAATGCTCGCTGCTGCTGGTGGCGGCCGTGCTAGGAGCAGTTGCAGGGGTCGTGGTGGTGGTATGTGAAGAGAGAGGCCAGGGTGGGTGAGAGAATCCTGGGGCTGCCTCTGTTTCTTGGTTCAAGTTTGCTTCTAAAATCCGCAAATTTGTCCTCACCAGGGCTCAGTCTTTCAAACTGTCCTGGGACTCTATGAGTCAAAAATATTCCATTTTTATCTAATCTGGTTGACTACAGTTTCTTACACTTGCAACAAGAGTGTAACAACTAAATTTATTGGCACCGAGCATGTTTAATATAAATGAGTTAATTATAAAAGTAACATAACAATTACTGCCATCCATTAATTAGAAGTAAAATTTAATATTTTGACTTTGTGTTTCATATTTTTATTTTTATAATTATTACATAAAATGTGACAGATATTGTTGATGCCTCCTCCCCGCCCCCCAAAGAAAACTAGTATCTTGGGGAATATGCTTCACTTCTACAGTTTCGTGCATTTATTACATGAGTGTGTATCAGCAGATAATACCTGATATTAAAATGCATTAGTGGTACATTACACAGTGCTTATCTTTCTGAAATTTGCTTTTAAAATTCAACATACTTACAAATCAAGTTCTTTCATTTTAGGTGTTGAATTTTTCATTCTTTGAATATAACATAATTTGTCTCTTTCTTTCCCTCATGAACGCTTAGCTACTTTTCTCTTATCTATTTATATATTTACTAATTTTGCTCTCACAAATCATTAGCATGTTTGCTAATTTCTTCTTATCTATGTGTGTGAGCATTTCTTTGAAGTACATACCTAAGAAAAGTGGGATTAATGGCTGACAAGGTTTGAGTGGTTTTTTTTTTAACATTACTAGGTGTTGTCAAATTGCCAGAGTATACATTTACCAGTAGCATGTATATGATCCCGCCAACATTTGATATTATTATTTTAAAAATATGCCAGTCTTTAGGGTGAAGATGAACTCCTGTATCTCTTGTCCTTTTTTTCTATAGGATTGTTGGGTTTTCTTTCTCTATTTATAGAAACTTTAAATAGACCTGAGATGTTAACTTTATTGTGATACGGATTGCAAATATTTCCCCTGTTTATCATTTGCTTTTACTTTGCTTTTTGTTCTCCACATGTTAAAAACTAGTTTGCTAATTTTTCTTTGAATTGTTCCTCTCATCATTCATTCCCCCATTCTACCCTTCTGACCTCAACAATCACTGGCAAAGAGATAAATTTGAAATGCTGAGTTCTCAAAAAGGCAGAGACAAGGCCATTCTTCCAGGAAGCTATGATCACCTTAAGGAAAGGGGCTTTTTGTGACCAGGGACTGCGGGTTTAGGAAGAAACCTTTCTTCTGGAGAATCCACATTGCTGCAATTACTTGAGTTGTGGAAAGAAGAGTGATCTGATGCTAGAAGCTAGGGTTTGACTTCAGTTTTGTGACTTACTGACTCTGTGACTTGGGTCAAGCCAACCCACCATCACTGAGCCTCACGTCGCCTCCCTCATGAGACGATGTTGTCACTGAGTGCTCAGGGCCGTTATGGTGCCTTACATTTACTTAGCCCTGGCTGTTGGTGAGCTGAGAATGAAAAGATGCCCCTTTCCCATGATATGGATGGAGGAGTTTTAACTTATCTCTTTCCTGGTTATCATTCTGCTGCTCATCAAGGGCAGCTGATTAATTTCTCCGTCCTCTATGTCTGTGGTTCTTTCCAGCAAGCAAGTTTCCTTTTCTGAAGTCCTTTTCTTCCCATCAATTTACAGACCTCCCATGGAGTACCTCCCACCAGCCTCCAGGCCTTGATATTTCACAGCTGAGTTACAAGTACCTTAGGTAATTCAGGAATGCCTGCATGCCTTCTTCTCAGGCCGCTGCTGGGAGATCTCGTGGTTTCATCGCCTATTTAATCCACATCTTAGACATTGCGCCTGAAATTATATCATTGCCCATTTTGCCTTCAGTTTGAATATGAAACTAACATGAAAATAATACAAATTGTAAAAGAGAAAGCAAATATTCTTGGGGTTATTTTACAACATGTGTCTGGGCCCACTTGTCTTGTGTGTATTTAGTTGGTCCTGTTGGTTCTGGATCCAAACTGTCTGTTCCATCCAGCCAGTTCTCCCATTGCCACAGCCACCTCCGTGGCCCAAGCCACCAATGCGTCTTGCCTGTATTACTGCAAATGTTTCCTCTTATTCACATGCAACCCAGTTCCTTCCAGAAGCTGGCATGAATGTATCACTACCTGGCTGGAAACAAATCAGTGTCTTTTCGTTATACTTAGAGAGAAGTCCAGTGCCTTGTCCCATCTGCAGGCTGTGTATGCTCTGGTCTACATCTCTGACCCCCACTTTGTTTGGTGTCCCCATCAGTCAAGCCAGCCAAGTTCCTTCCCTGCTTTAGCGCCTTGAGGCTGCAGCTTGCTCTGCCTGGGATGTTCTTTAGGAGTGTACTCTTTTGCCGAGTCTGCCTTATTCCTGATTTTGCTCCAATGTCAAGATCTCGAAGAGGACTTTCCTGACCATTGTATCAAAAGCAACTCCCTGACTCCAGTCACTCTTCCAGATGGCTCGGTTTTATCTTCTTCGTAGTTTTTACATCTGGCGTCTTAGTGAAATGTGACAGCTGACTCACAGCCGTATCCCCACTACCTAGAACTCTGCAGAGTATACATATTAATAGTCCACCATGACATGGACACACCTGGACATCCATCATCTGAAGAGGCCCAGTAACACGTGACATCTTTGCTGAGAGGAAATCCCACGCGCTGGGCCGTGGTCCATCCAGCTCACCTAGCTCTCATGGAGCCGCCAAGACCTCTCATGTGGGGTTCCGCTTTGCAGATGAGGACACCTTGCTAGACTGTTTGCTAAACGTTACACTGTGGCTGAGGCAGGCCAGGAGTTGCTGCTCCCGACTTCCAGTGCAGTGTTCCTGTAAGTACCTTTCCTCCTGCTCTGGACTGCAGGCAGAGAAAGTGAAGATGAAATAAAAACGAGTTGTTTCTGCAGGGCATATGACCTGAAATGTAAGTTTTCCAGAGGCTTAAATAAAATTAAATGCCCAAATTGAGATTGGAACAGAAAAGTAAGCAAACGTTCATTTCAAAGAAAGAAAAAATATTTATTTATTTTTAACGCCTCAGTCAGAAGAAGGAGGGAGATGGGCTGCCAAGCTCCGGCATAACAGTGTTTCACATGCTGCCTGCTGGAGCTGTTTTCTTGACTTCAGCGGCTTGTTTTTTATGTGGCAGCTGGGGATGGGGTTGCAGTGGCGTCGGCTCTTGGTTTTCTTGGTTGGTTAAAGTTAAATTTAGGAAGGGTCAGGGCTTTTAAAGGTCTGTTATTGCTTCTCCCCTTCAGCCTTGACAAGGCTGCTCGTGGGAAACATTTATCCGATTTTTAAGGAAGGTGAGTGAGGTGCTGGCATCTCAGGAGTGTGGACGCCTGTTGACCTTTCCTCAAACCCCTGTTCTCAGGCCCTGTCTCCTCCCTGGCCGTTTCTCACTGGCTTCATCACAGCTGAACCGCAGAGAAAACAAAACAGACTTGACATCTGCATCCTACTGAGTCACACCCAATGAACACTTAGGAACAAAAGTGGTAGACTTCAGTCAGACCGGCAGATAAGCATGCATCCTTGACATTGCCAGTTAACTAACGTCTCCTCTAAGAAATCTGCTTCTGCCTCCACAGACTGTCATGCTGCAGAAGCCATTTTATGAGCACTATATCATTTTATGATGTTCTTTTTTAAAATGTGTATCTCAGTAGGCTTTGGAACTGGAAACAAAATCACTGATTCCTTCTCTCCCCACACTCCCCCACCCCAGAAGATAGCTTCAGCTTTCTGATTTATTTTACTTTTAATAAAATATTGAATGCCATTTTCTAATTATTTCTTATTGAATGTACTCCTTAAGTCCTCCTTTTTCAAATAAAAAGAATAAAACCGACCATGTAATAGGACAATGGTTCTATCACTACTGATAATTATACATTTTGTTCTCATTGTAATTGCCCTGGTTTGAACTGTGCTTATTTTAGCAGAAAGCGTTCATTATTTTATCAACAACTGGCAGACCCCGCTGGTATTTACTGACTTTTCTTTAACCAAAACAAGGATTACAGCTCCTATCCATGGCTCAGCTGCTAAATCTTTGCTAAGAAATTTGGGAACCCCTTTTGAATGAAACACTGTACAAAGCTTTAAGCACTCTTTGCAACTGAGTTGTATTAAATGATAGACAAAAAAGCCCTCTGAAGAATTGGTGCTTAATTACAACTTAATTAGCATAATTATGCATGCTAATAGCATCTCAAATGAATAGCAGTTGTCAGGAGGTTGGGACCATCTGTAAGAATGTCGGATTAATACATCATTTTTTATTTCTAACAACGCTGTAACTCTTTCCCTGAAAGTGATTTTCATTAATCAAGTTCATTTTTATTATATAGAAAATTTGGCATTTTTCATTATGGGCCATTATCTGTTTCCCCATGCAGCCCTAATACAATACTAATGAGCCCCCCGTGTGGCCGGTCCACACTGACAATGGTGGTACAGGTGTATTATTATAATTGTTACAAACAGCACATTGTACCTCTGGAGTAGCGGAGTTCTAATCTCCCAGCACCCGCGTTTCCACTTGGTACCTCCCGGGGCCTAGTACAATTTTCAGAGCTTTATGAAAAACATACATGTTTGTGGTTACAAAGAAGCTATTTAAAGAGAAAGAGGCCCATGATTACCTGCAGCCAGGATGCTGTTTTGCTGAGAATCCCTTTTGTAGAAGCGGAAAGCTTTGGGGGCAAAAGGAGGTCTGTGCCTGGGCCAGCCCCACTCTGGGGAGGAGGAAGGCAGCGGCTGGGAGGCCCGGGCATTTGCTGCAGAATGGTTCCGTTCCGTGCAGCATCACTCATTGCTAAACATGGCCATAAAACCGCAGGGGGGACATGTGTCTTCATGGTTCTTAGCCCCAAGAAGCACCCCAAATGGCAATCTCAAAGTTCACATCTGGAGCCACGCACACATGTTACAGCAGGCTCTGTAAATATCTGAGTCTGCCTCATCTCAGAGCTGCCTTTTACTCTCAGCCTGGGCTTTTGATTGTTTGGAGGGTTTATACATGCTCCACCTCCGCCCTCAAAGAAACCCCCTGGCCTTCTCCCTGGACGCGCATCCACCCAAGCTCTTTCTACTTTGTTCTTTCAGAGGAGCCTCGTCTATTCTTGCACCCACACCCCAGCCTGAAACCCAGGGTTGATGCCCTGCAGAGGGGTGGGAGGGTCCCTCAGTGCTCTTCACCCATTACCAAGCTCAAGGGGAGCATTAGCCTCATCCACTTCACACAAATGCAGAACAAAATGGCTACAGCTTTATTCTAAACCTCAGTTCCAGGGAGTAGAAATGAGCTACTTGCCGTGCAGCTAAGCCCCATGGTCCAGAGGTGAATAAAGACCCCTTCCTTAGGCATTGCAAGCTCCATGGGGGCCAGAGGGAGCTCTCTATGGGACCAGTGAGGCATGTTTATACCTTGCACTCGCAGATGGGAAATAAGAGTGCTGGGGAGAGAGGCTCATGGCCTTGGTGGGGGTCAGAGAGTACGGGGAAGGCTGCGGGCACCTCCCTCACTCAGGATCCAAGTGAAAGTGAGTCTGCCAGACCCTGCTCTGGCCACATGTCCTGGGAAGCACACTGTGTGTGGAACATGCAGTCTGTGGAGCAGGGATACTGCCTAGGACATTCTTATGCTAAAACAGTTACTTGTCATCTATGTGGTTTTATAATTTCCTAAGTCTGGAAACACTACTCCAGAACCAGATTGCCTCACCTGGAATCCTGGCCTTGCCCTTACAAGCTGTGTGACTCTGAGCCCCTTTCTGAACCTCTCTGTGCCTTGTCTTCCCTGTAAAATGAAGATGGTGCTAGTGACTTTGAAAGGTTGTTGGGAGGATTAAAAGATTCTTAAGAGGTCAAGCATCTAGCATAATATTTGGCAAAAAGCTCTCATGGAGTGGTAACCATTAATGTCTCTCCAGAACTGTTTTCTGGGGTCCCGAGATCAGGGGTGAGATGCCACTAGCAGTCTCAGTGTAAAACAGGAGGGCAGCTGTTGCAGGTGGGGCCGGTGGGGTCAGAGGTGGTGCCGAACGGCAGTTCTGAGCACAGGCTTTGGAGCTCAAGGGGTCTGGGTTCCCAAGGCCCCCAGTTCCTAACAGCAGGCTCTTCCACAGACTCTTTGAGGTGACCTCCTGTGTCCTTATTGACAAACGGAGTTGTGCATGGCCCCTGCCTCCCAGGGCTGCTGGGAGGACCACCCAAGATATGTGTAGATTGCTCAGAACAGTGCCTGACGTGTAGACAGGACCTCTCCCCTGGAACCCCTGCCTAGTGGGGAATAGTGACGGACCAAGATTCCTGTTCCGTGTCTGCCAAATACTGTGTAAGCGTTGTGACTCTAAACAAGTTACTCGACCTCCATGCCTCGCCTTCCTTCTCTGTAAATGTGTGCCATAGTGTGACTAACGCACTTGGGTGATGATCAGATGAGCCTAGCACTTAGTTACTAGGATAAGATGCTGGGGTTTCAGCAGCTGTGATTCCTTTTCTCCTGCAGACTCTCCCCATGTTGGTCCTGGTTTCTCACCAGAGTGGATTCTCAGGCAGGGTGTCTGCCGGGCTTACAGCGAGCTGCCACTGGCAGATGCACTGTGTCCGTGACAGCTCCAATCAGCTCGGAACAAAAGAGTGCCTGGCAGTCCTGCCGTCCGCCCTTTCTCGGGGGGTAGGGTTCTCCTGAAGGTCCTGGGTTCTATGCTTTTGTTTCTTGTTGCTTATGGAACGACCGGCTTTGTGCTCAGATATGCGCATGCACACACAGATACGCCCTGTGGTCACTGTCCTGCATGGGCCCAGGTCTGCTGTTTGCTCCTGTGCACCCACAGGGTCACCCTGAAGAACACAGGTGCAACCTAAAGGAAGACATCTCCCTCCATACTCAAGAGGGGGGAGACCTTGTTATCTTCCTGATAAAAGAACTGATAGTAAAACCTACTGAAATAACCGTGAGACCCTTATTAAGCACTCACTATTCACTCCACTACCCATTCAGGTACCCATGGATTATTTTAGCAAATCTTTAATGAATCACTTTTCCCTGCAAAGGGAGGAGGGGTCATCCCGTGGGACTCTGTGAAGAATGAGTTTTTTTGTTCTCCATGGAGCTTTTGACCTAGTTGAGGATGGTACATGAGTGCTATGGGGGCAGCGGGGAGATTCAGGGGGGCTGGAGGGAGCTGGAAAGAAGCCAGGCTTATGGGGAGACCAGCCTGGGGGCTTCTACTGATTCTGTTTGGAGGCTGCCTTAAAACCCATCTCCAGTTGAAAAATGTCCATCATGTACAAGCTCGCATATCCACTACTAAGGGTTTATCCTCCAGACCTGTGTGTGAGACTGTTCATTCAACATAGATTTGAGAAACAAAAGACTGGAAACAACCAGGATGTTCATTAATAAGAGAATGGTAAATAAATGATTGTCGCTTCAACAATGGGATATTATAAACTTCTGAAAAAGAATAAAGTGGATCTCTATATGGTGACATGGAAGGAACTCAAAGCTCTTTTGTTGAGTGAAAAATACTGAAGGCGATATAATGAGTTTGGAATGTTCCCCTCGGTGGA
Organism: Nanger dama; assembly: GCA_917880005.1. Lineage (NCBI taxonomy): Eukaryota > Metazoa > Chordata > Mammalia > Artiodactyla > Bovidae > Nanger > Nanger dama. Next base: position 6,593,064 of record CAKJTW010000012.1, on the reverse strand, counting down.
AGGAAACTGGAGATACACACAGATGCAGGGAAAAAAATATGGTGAGGAATACTTGCATCTGAAGGCAGGGCCTGGGTCTGGGGGTTTGACGGAGACTTAGTTTCTTTGTATGTCATTGTTATGTTTTCGTTTTTTGCGGTGTGTGTACATTAATCTTTTAGTTGAAGAAACAGAGCAGAAAAAGAAGACCTCCCTCTGCCACGAGGCACAGAGAAGGCTGTCAGGAGGGCAGGGCGCAGGCAGGGAGCTGGGGCTACGGAACCCTTTACAGCCCTCCCGCCTGAAAGAGACCTCCAAACCCCTTCTCGAAGATTCTGTGACCTGTCAAATCCTGTCGCTGGTAGAACCACCTTGTTGCTAATTTCCCAATATCATTTTGTCCCACCGGAATGGCAACAGAACTTCATCTCAATGCACCTTGTACCTGTCTGTCTTGTTCCTGGAGCTGAAGTGGTTTAGGGTAGAAGAAAGTGGATTTCCTAGAAGGGGTGGATCAGTTAGAACCAAGAAGCACCTCTTCTTGAGACTCCCTCATTAGAAGGAATTAGCAATTCACGGGGCAGTGGCGTAAATGGTAACAACCCCTTGCTGTGCTGCTGTTCTTGTGAGACAGGAACATGGGTCCACTCTTCCGAACTGCTGGAAGAAGGATGAACTAAAGCCAGGAGCTCTGGTCCCAGCTGGGGTGCCAGTTGGGGTACCGTTCCCTTTCAGCCTCAGTCAGCTCAACTGTGAACGGGGCAGTCACTGCTCCTCCCTGCTGGGCCCTTCAGTTCTGAGAGCCCATGGTTTTTATCAAGCTTAATGAAACAACAGAGGTCAAGTGGAGGAGAAATTTTTTCTGCCCCATGAATACCAGGATGGCCCTGCTGACACTTGCTGGCTGTATCTGCCTAAACCATTCTGGCTTCAATATTAGGATAATTTGGAAACAACAGTAATGCAGAGTTCAGACAGCTACTTTAGGTCTTCTGCCTCCTCACTGCTTTTCTGAAACTCTCCCCTGCCTTCAACCTCCAATGTTCATGACCGACGTGGGTATACTTGCTCCAGAGACCCTGCCCCTAGTCCCCTGCCGATGCTGGAGCTGATACCGGCCCTGGGTCCCGCAGACCAGCTTTAACCTCCTTTGGGATCCGTGCGCTCATTCTGCTCTTCCCACAGCGCTCTCTGCCCCCTTCACCAGGCCTCCCCAGGGTTAGGATCCTCCATTTCCAAAGCCAAAATGTTTTCTAGCTTGTGTTTCCTAACTGTATATAATGTTACTTTAAAACGGTGGGAAGGCAAGAAAGAAGGGAGGGAAGGAAGGAAGAAAGAAAGAAGCTTAAAATGCTTCATGAAGTCAGGGTGAGAGGGGGAGTGGCATGCACTATTCACTAGAATTCCTGTAGAGTAATCAAGTCTTTTCATTCCAGAGGGTGTTATTGACTGGTAATTAATATTAGATCTGATTTTGAAATAAGCCTAATGATGATGACTTTGGGGGTATATATATATATTTTGCTGTATTTGCATAAAGCCTCTTTCTCAGCTTTGCATATGGAAGTTAAAAAATGTGAGCTTTGCCTGTAAGATTCTTCTTGGCATACTGTGTGGCAGAAAAGGTGATTGGTCGGCAGGGACCACAAGTAGGAAAGTGAACTTAATATTGTTTAGCGTGCCGCTTGTGAAAGTACACGGCCTTCCTTGGGCTGGTCGGTGCTGGGAGGCTCTGAAGCACTGGCGATCTGGAGCCCCTGGGTCTCTCCTGGGGGCTGACACTGGGCGTGGCGGGACAGTCAGCTGGGCACATGCACCTTCCCACAGACCTTTGTCTCTTTGTTGTCCTCTGCGCTACGGCAAGCTCCTCTGTATTTTCCGCATCCCCATCGTGACTCACAGGGTGAAGTTAGCAGCACACACACAAGGTGGAGTTTTATCCTGTATTTCTTACTTATTGCTTTGTAACAAATTACCCTAGGATGTAATGACTTAAAATAGCAAGCATTGATTATCTCAGTCTCTGTAGGTCAGGAATTTGGGAGTGACATTCCTAGGTGCTTCTGGCTCGGGAGCTCATTTTCCTCTCTTCTTATCTGCACACAACTTTCTCTCTGCTTACAGTGCTAAGCCTTGGCCTTGCCCTATCAAGAGGCAAACTCCTTTCTGAGAAAACCCTGATTAAATAACCAAGCCTCTTATTTCTTCCTGTGCTCTCCCCAGAAACTGGCTCCCGTGACATTTGGACATACTTCTGTTAAAATGAGAGCCTCTGACTTAAAACAGTCTTTGTTTTTGGCCACACTGTGTGGCATGCAGGATCTTAGATCCTCAACCAGAGATTTAAACTGTGCCCCCTGAATTGGCAGCAGAGTCTTAACCACTGGGCAACCGGGGAAGTCCCAGGAACCTCAGACTTTTCAATGCATGTGTGTGTGATGTCCTTCCTTTGTGGCTCAGCTGGTAAAGAATCCGCCTGCAATGCGGGAGACCTGGGTTTGATCCCTGGGTTGAGGAGATGCCCTGGAGAAGGCAAAGGCTACCCACTCCAGTAGTCTGGCCTGGAGAACTCCATGGACTGTATAGTCCATGGGGTTGCAAAGAGTCAGACACGAATGAGCAACTTTCACTCACTCACTCACGTGATGTCCAGACCTGAGGTGTCCAATATGGTAGTTGTATGTGACTCTTTAAGTAAAATATTAAATTCAGTTTCTCAGTCACACAAGCCACTTTCAAGTGATTGCTAGTCACACATTGATGATTGTCTACTGTTCTGGACAGTGTGGGTAGAGAGTTTCGCCACCATCATATAACATTCTACTGGACAGCATTACTCTAGAATGTTAGCTTTTCAACCATGGAGTCCTGTCCTCTTCATCCAAAAAGCAACATTTTCTGGTCTAAAGTAGCAATTATTTGGTCTGTTCGCCTCCGTGTTGCCTGGGTCTGACATAATGTCTGGTTGAATAAATAAATTTACAAAGTGGTTTCTGGGGGGTCTCAGAGACTCATTTGACACACGTTGAGTCCCCATTCTGTGTCAGAGACTGAATGTCTGCTCCCTAGGCCCAACAGGATGTGAAAGGGGCAGCCTGGCAGTCAGTGTTACTCGGCTGGCTCAGTCTCTGCTTACAGCGCCTTTCAGCCAGGGGTGGCAACATGACGCGCTAGACCACTGGGTGATGTGGGTGTAAGGCTGCTAAGGAGCCCCACAGTGTTCTTTTGCTTTCCACATACTGGCGTTGTCACAGTGATCTTTTTAGATCTAGTAGATAAGAATTTGTTGGCCTTCTTCTCGCACTGAAGTACAGATATGACAGGGAGGGGTCATAGCAGCTTTTGTGGGGCCATGAGGTGGTGAGTGAACACACTGAAATGATAGAGAAAGTGAGGCATAATGTTGTGGAGTCTCTACACCAGCTCTGGACCACATTTCTCTAGGTTTCGTATTGTATGAGGAAAAAGTAGATATCTGTTTTTGAAGATACAAGTATATTAATTACTTGCAGCCAAATGCAATTCTCACAAACACAAATGGAATGAATAGAAATTCCAATTGCTCCTAATTGAGAATTCAAAACTTAGTGTTTAGGACCTTCTGCCACAGGGAACATAGAAGCTGAAGGTAACATTTGTGACCAGATTATCAGATGAGGAACTGGAGACTGGGCTCCCTGGAGGCCCTAGAACTTAGTCCTCCCCAGGTTTGATTGGCCTGGTCCTCCACCTGGTTGCTCACCTCTCAAAGCCTTCCATGACCTTTCAGGTTGGCGCCACTGGGACTGTTACCTAAAGGACACCCCGGAGTACCTGTACCCCCATTGACTTATAGGACCTGGGAAACACACTACCAACCGAGGTCCAGGAGCTCTGACACCAGGTAGTCCTCTCTAGTCCCAGCCTGCTGCAGAGCACAGAAGGGATAAGAAAAGATTATGGACTGACTTTGGAGTCCTTCCTTTTGTACACTTCCTCTATTATGCTTTTGATTTAAAGCAGGCCCGAGAAACTACTTGATTCTGGCTAAACTCAGAGAAATTTGTCAGTGAATGAGAATTTCAAACATAACGTTGCTTTGATCTCAGTCAGATCTCCCCTGTATCCCATTTTAATGTGTCAATTAAGTATTTTAGTATGTTGACAGAGGGCCGTATGGTGTGTTTATCATCCGGAGGAATAAAAACACTTGCTCATACTGAATGAACAGGGCAAACTTGGCTGTAACTGTCGAACCCCATTCTGAACCGTGCACTCTTGCTCGGCCACTGGTTTGCAAGACTTCGAACCTTTAATTGGCCCATAACAGCAGAGTGACAGCAAGCAAGGTTTCAATCAACATACTCATGATTTGCCAGTATTTTGAGCAATAAATTGCTAGCTAATAAATTTCCCGTAGCTTCCTTTGTAAATGCCAGCTAAAGGCCTAAACATTCCGTGTAGATTTAATTACACATTTAGTGTTCCTGTAATTTTGAATTAATTACATGCCAAACAGATTTATGTTCTATGTACTTAATAAACCTTGGTAAGTGCCCTTTTAGCAATCAATTGGTATTTAGGACCTGGTTTGTTTTTTAAAAATAATGGTTCACATCGCTGGGTCTTGTTGTTCCTTCCATATGTTTGGGTGTTGATAGAATTAGAGGCACCAGATGTTGATACTAAAATGAAAACAGAGTCACTGGTGGATAGCAGGGTTCGGGGGTGTGGGGCGAGGAAGGGGGATGAGCTCATACTTGGACGTCAGGGAGCCGCATCATCAGCTTCATCAGCAGGTTTGGGCTCTGTCGTTTGTCTCAGCCCATTGTGTGGTAGGGAGCCCAGGCTGACCTTGGGAGGAGAGATGCGCTGCAGGAGATGGCCGTCCGTCTCCTCGCCATCTCCAGGTGTTTGGGACCCTGATGGCCACTAAGGATTTTATTTATTTATCTATTTTGCTTAAGGTGCTGCTTCTTATTGTATTCTTTGTCAGGACAGACTTGTTTTCCAGCTCCTTGGGAATCTCAACTGTGTTTACTGAGGGTTTACTCAGTGCTCAAGACTGTGTTAGGTGTGTTTCAAACCTGTTTCCTGATTTCTGATTACAACCGTCTAGGGTGGGGGAATAGCAGAGGCAGGGGAACCCGTTTGTGCTTCACAGATGAGGAAACTGAGGTCCAGAGAAACGAAGATGCCTGCCAAGGTATCAGTGAGCAAATGATGGAGTGGTCCGTCAGCCTGGGGCAGAACACACAGATGTCCGTTACTCCGACTGCATTTTGATCTCAAGGTTTTTTTTTAATATTCTGTCTTAGTCTGCTCAGGCTGCTCTAACAGATTACTATTGACTGTGTGGCTCAGACAACGGACACTTTTTTCTCATAGTTCTGGAGGCTGCAAGTCCGAGGTCGGGGTGCAGCATGGCTGAGCTCTGGTTAGAGCTCTCCTCCCTACTTGCCAATGGCTTGCTTCTGACTGTGTGCTCACATGGTTGCCGGGCAGGGCCAGGGAGAGCAAGCTCTCTAGAGAGTCTTCTTGAGGGCACCAGTCCCATCACGGGGCCCCCACCCTCATGGCCTCCTCTAAATCCAATCACCTCCCAAAGGCTTCACTTCCAAATACCCTCCCACTGGGGATTATGGCTCCAAGAAACCTGTTTTGGGGACACACAGCTCTGTGCATAGCACCTTTGAAATGGCTGGTGATAACTCAGATTGGGAAGAGAAACCAAGAATCAGTGACCTCTGGGCTCTCTCAGGTGTGCATGACATTCCTACTTCAGAAGCAAGCTGGAGCTGCAGAGCCCCCTCTCATTGCAGAAGCAGCCACCGCATCTCAGAAGAGCCTTCAAGGGAAACCCTGCCCAGAGCAGAACTGTAAGAGGCAGGCAATGCCCTCTGTCCGTGAAGATAAAAGTCAATTGGCTGGGGAGTGCAGAGGCAGGTCGGGGTGAGGAGGAGAGGGCAGCAGTGAAATGAGACAGCAGCTCCTGGGGTGGGATTGGAATTCCACACGAAAGAGTCGCGTAAGTTACCCCTCGGCAGGGCCAGCGACTGATTTCCCTTGTTGTCAGAGGTCGGGGAGGCCGGTTTACAAGCGCTGGCTAAGGGACGCTACACAGTCACCAAAGATGTTCCTCTCTGCTTCCTGTGAAGGCAGTTCTGGCAGAGTGCGTCCACCTGCAGGAAAACGCCCGCCGTAGCAGCAGCAGCTCCTCTCTCTGACTGCCTCCCATCCCTCTGACGGCAAGTTCCAAATCGAGCTCTCTTAGATGCAGAGAGGAATGTGCCGTTTTTGCCTGAGTCCTCTCTTTATCTGGAAACGTCCCCAGGCCTGTGAAATTAAGCAGTAACATAGCAGGCGGCCATCATTATTGCTGGATAATTGACTGGGTATCCCGAGTGAAACAAAGGTGGTTACAGAATGGTAAAGACAATTATCAGTTATTAATGGTGGTTACAGAGCATAACAGAGCAATTTACAGATTGAATTTCTAAGTTGAACAGCTTTCCATTTATACTTTTAAAGGCAGGAGGCAGATATATGGAATAAAGCGTGTGACCCTTGCCGGTGACACCGTATGGTTTCAGGAGATTCTTTTTAAATGAATTCTTTATTAGGCCACTTTTACGACGGACCTTGTTGTTTTGGACAGAAACTGCTAAAGGAGCTAATTCTCTCCGATCTGATTTGGATGGATGTGTACAGCCACTACGAGTGTCTGTATGTGAGTCATTATGTATCCGTACACATGTGTGTCTTTACTGTCAGAAGAGTCCGTGCAGAAATAACACGGAAAAGCCTGGAGGAAGCCCTAAGAAGTGTGCACGAGCCTCGTGATACTTTTTCATCAGGAAGTGTGCCATTTTAAGCAGCCCTGAAATGGAGAGAGAGCGGGGTGCCTGCGAGACCGGGAAAGGATCGCTGCTCTCAGAGCTGGGTTTTATCAGAGGGTGGTTTAGGCTTTACTGCCTCTTAAAGATAACTTTGTCTCTTAAGGTGACTCCTTTTTGGCCCCACTGGGCCTTGTTGCTGTGCGCGGCTCTTCTCCAGTTGCAATGCGTGGGGCTGCTTCCACGCATTGGAAGCAGTGGCCGAGCTTGGCCTCTCACCATCGTGCCACCCCTTGTTGTGAGTGCAGGCCGTAGGACACGCAGGCCTCGGTGGTTATTGCTCCGTGGCCTGTGGGATCTTCCCGGACCAGGGATCGAACCCATGTGCCCTGCACTGGCGGGCAGATTCTTATCCATTTTGTGATCAGGGAAGTCCAAGGCTTTGCTGCCTCGTGAGCGCATTTTTAACCTTTAATAAAAGTAAGGTTTGAACTTGACACTACTGATTAGCTACAATAAAAATTTATGGCAGGCTGAGTGAGTTTCTACATTTTGGAGGGGGTTGAAAAACTCCTTTCTAATGCTTCGAATGAATAAGTGGACTGGGGAGGTGCCATCTGTGAGTTTAAAAACATTTTGGCTCTTTCCACTCGTGCTATTGGCACACACCTCAGCGGTGATGGGAGATCTTGTTTCTTCCGTGATTTCATAACTCACAAGACTCATTAATTTACATTCCAAGCCACACTTTCACCTACACGTTACCTCACGAACTGAGCTGGAAGTAAAGGTGGCCTCCGGGGGCTTTGTCCCACGTCCTCGCTTTGCTCGCGCAATTTTGTCTTTACCACATGACTAAGCTAGTTCTCCGTAAACCTGCCACGCTCGACAGAGCCGCTCGAAAGATGCAAAGCTGGATGTCAGTGTCTCTCCTCCCCACTATATGAGGAGTTTTTCACCGTGATTTGTAGGCAGCACAAACCATTTTGCTATTTCACCCCCTTCCCCAGACACCCTTTCTTTACCATAATGTTTGGGGCCCGAGAATGTTCCGGCTCTCTACAGATGTTGCCTCATGCATGGTAAACACAATGGGCAATTGCACAGCTGGAACTCCCCCAGACCCTCTGTTCAGTGAAGATTCCCTCCTGTCAGCTCCTCCTTTCCGCTGTGAAATCAGCCACGAGCCCTACCCTCTCTGTGTTTCCATTAATTTCTCCTTCAGCACATCTGATTTCGATTGCAGGGTCTCTGGGTAGAGCCCTGATTAGCTTTTCTTTGGAGTTGGTCCTTACATTGCTTACAAAAATGAGTGCAAATCATGAAAATGACTCTAAACAAAATCCACTAGTTGGAAATAGTGTAGGGAAAGAATATTGCGGTGGGGGTGATGTGTATTTCAAAACTCGCTGAGTTGGAAGCCGTTTGCCAGAGATTCTGCATAAACAGTGGTGATTGTTGAGACTTATCTTTCTTGCAGTATTTCTGCTGAGAACTGTTGGGCAGGCCATATCTGGAAAATTCTCTCTCTTTCTCCTAAAAGGTGGGGGCGGGAGGGGGCAGAACACTCATCACTCTCCTAGGCAGCCCACTTCTAACTTCCCAGCCCACTCAGCACTGACTTGGAATTTTTGGCCCCAATCAAAGCTTTTGTGCCTTTTACATAACGACTGGGCCCCTCTGCGGAGGGATGGGTTGAGTGACAATTTTCTGCATTGTGTCTGTGTTCCGTGACTGGGTCAATAGTCCATCCCTTAGAACAGGAAAAATAGCTTATGGGTGAAAACAAAACCATCATTTAAAATCCCCACACAGTCGCCCCCTTTGCCGCGGACTGGGCTGACATTTGGGGAGCGCTGGTCTCTGGAAGAAGCACAGTGCTGAAAACGCAGTCTGCCAGCATCTCCAGTCAAAGGCAAACAAATCCGCCTCCCCCTCTGCTCTTCTCCATTCCAGCCGAACTTCCTGCACCGGTTATAAATATTTAAAGCTACAGTCAACAAAGTTTAAAGACGGGGAAGTGAGGAAACCCAATCCCGCCTGCGATGCTTTCTGTGTCCAGCCTGCCTCTTCTGGCCTCCTTTGTAGGGGTGAAGGGCAGGAGGCTCAGAAGGAGCAGGTGCCGCCTCCTGCTCAGGAAAGCCATCAGCACCAGTGAGTGGCACAGGCTTTTCATTTTACGGTCTTGACTCTGTAGAGTGTCCGATGTGACCAGTTTGCTGGAAATAAAGTTCCTGAAGCAGCTCGCTATTTCAGACCCCTGCTCTGGATACCTTTAGCGCAAGAAGCCTAGTAGGAGCACTCAGGCTTTGCGGCCATGGTGCCCGGTGTGGTGCATGCAGAATCCCAAAGCTGCAAACCCTCCCCTGCAAGAATCCGTAGTACATCATGGGCCATCAGGAGGATTATCAAGAGTTATGCAAAGTGCTGTGGGGGCTCAAGAGACTCATTCATTCATTCAACCAACACCTACCTATATGCCCCTACTATGTGCTAGGCAGTGGGTGAACCTCTGAAGGGTCAAAGATGAAGCAGGGATGAGAGTGGGGTATAGAAAACTAATGAGATAATAAGGCTTCACCTATGGGACTACTTTTGTTGGATCTTGGAGGATGAGTAGGAGGTTTCCAGGTAAAATAGTGAATAAGGACTGGGGAGAAGACATATCTGGGAGAGAGAAGTCAAGGGCAAAGTTGTGCAAGAGGCCAGCATGACTAAAGGGTGGGCAGAAAACCCACGGGAGTTTCCCCCGGCACATGGGTCTGTCACAGGCAGGGACACCACGCACCAAGGAAAACATGTTGGGTCTCATCCAAGCTGGAGATTCTGGTCCAGGGCTGTGTCACTCAGAGAGTGGGGTATGTTTCTCAAAACTGCTCCACCCAGAGGTAATCCCTTCCCCCAATTCTGACAAGCACCCTGTCTATCCCCTGTCTTGTGAAAACAGCTCTGCTCCATCCCTCACCAAGAAAGCAGAACTCCTTGCTGGGTGGGAGAGAAGGAATTGCCTCCTGTCCCGCCCCTTGCTTAGGAGCTGACTGCGCTCGGCTGACTGTCCAGACAAGCAGGGTGAGGATCAAGGATCGTTCTGGCAGAGGGGATGCTGTCTGCAGCCTGCAGAGCGGGAGCAGGGTTGAGGGCTGCCAGGTCCTGCCCTGGACGCAGTTGCAACTTAGTGAGTTGTAGATGTCCTCTTGTTGATAATACAGGTTGGGGGCAACCCTCATAGTCGGAGTGTGCACCCTAGCCCAGAGGCCAGTGTCTAACGGAGGCGAGGGGCTCACACCTGTGAATGGGGCTGTCCTCGTCATGGGGCAATGACCCCCAGACCTGATTTTAAAGGAGTCTTTTAATCAACTGCAGCAAAACTTTAGTTGAATAATGTGAAACATGTTTTTACAAATGGCATGTGAAGTGCATTTGAAAATAAATTTTGTTTTCTTCCCTTGGTAAAAATCTCTAATTCTTTACTTGGCCTAAGCACATTATGGTTTATAAAGCATTGTCATATGTTTACTCTTCCCAAGAACTTCCTGAAAACGGGGGGCAGAGGCTGAGGAGAAGACAAGATGAGAGACTCATGGTGGCACAGGCCTGTGTCTGTGTCTGTGTTAGCTCAGGTGCCTCACAGGGTCTGCAAGGGGGCTCTTTAGGGCCTGGAACCCTGATCACACGTCCTACTGCAAAGGTTGATTGGATGTCCTGCCCGAGGGTTTTGGGGCCAAAAGGGCTTCATTCTGCTGCTGAGGAGCTGTGGCTTTAAGGGACCCATTTGTCTGTGGAGGCAAGTGCGTATCTTGGGGTCCAGAAGGTCTGAGACGGCCCTGTGATTGCTCCTGCGATAAGACACGTCTTCTGTCCTGCAGATGATGGCAGCATGGTGCTGGGGGAAGGTCCAGGGCCCTGGCTCCACGATGGCCTCATGGCAGGGAGGGACTCACACAGGCTTGGGCTCTCAAAAGCAACCAGCTAGGGACCCTGCCCTTCTGAGGTCCTCAGACGGCAGAGCTGAGTTCGCAAGTTTGATTCAGCTGTTTGGAGTCACCTGCAGTGACTCCATGCGGCCTGAAAGAGGCCCCTTAAGACTTGGGAAGTTGGCTTTTCTGATTGTTGGGCAGTGGAGTATTCCTCTCAAGCATCGGCGCCTTCCTTCGCCCTCACAGGGAGAAGCTGGAACGGTTCCTCCTCTCCTGAGTCGCACTGGCCGTGGCTCATCTTGGAGGCTTGCTAATACGCTGTCTTATCTTTCACCCCCTCTCCATGCATACTGTTCCCCGTTGGCTGTTCTGCACGCCGTGCCCTGGCGCATGCTGTGAACTGGGGAGCTCAGCTGTGTTTGGAAACCCAAGAAGACCAGGTGACCACAGTTGCAGTTGGTCCTGGGGCTTTGTGGCATCCAGGGTGAGTCAGTACGCTCCTTCATGCCACCTGCCACAAACCTGTCACTTTTGTGCCTGTGTTTATTGTGTACCTGGGCATTGCTTGCTTTCTGGGACAGTGCTGAGAGTCACTGTCTAGGGAGGCCTCCATCGGTCCTGAATCAGCCTTTTTCTCTCTGCCTCCTCTCACCTCTGTCCACACAGTTACAGGTGCTTGTATGATGCAAACTTCTGGAAGAGGTTGCAGAGTTAGGTCACCTGTGGCTTCTCACGACCAGTTTGACTGTAAGTGGTTATGGTTATAGTCGATGGTGAGGAGACCTTAACCTACTCAGTGGTACATTTCTGTGGGGAAGTAGCTCCAAAGGAAAATCATTTCTCTTGGTGCAGGAATCACGAATCCCAGCCTTTCCTGGGCCTGTTCCTCCAGGATGGGAGTTGCTCCCTGACCCTCTGCAAGGCAAAGCCTCCTGGGGGTGGGAGGACGAGGTGGGCTGAGGAGTCCATGCCTTTAGAACGGTTTTATGAAAAACAGAATATGGTTCCCGAGATAAGAGCCCCTCAACAGTGACCAGCTTATTTATACAGTTAAATGAGGAATTCTGCACCAGAGTGTGTGGATGGAGCTCATGTTCTGTGAGTGAGGCTTGTTTATGAGACAGCATTCTTCCTGGGCAACAGTCACTGCTAAACAGAAAACTCAGTGCCTGGGGGAACACACGCAGACGGGCTTTAGAGTTGTCTTATTTCTTTAAATACAGATCACCCAAGTTATAGGCCAGTTAGGAAGATAGTATAGCTCAGTGAACTCTGGGGTGAGAGTGACTAGGTTGAAATCCTGATTCGACCTGTACTAGTTGCATGACCCGGAGAAGGCAGTGGCAGCCCACTCCAGTCCTCTTGCCTGGAGAATCCCAGCGGACGGAGGAGCCTGGTGGGCTGCAGTCCATGGGGTCGCGAGGGTCGGACACAACTGGTGACTTCACTTTCACTGTTCACTTTCATGCATTGGAGAAGGAAATGGCAACCCACTCCAGTGTTCTTGCCTGGAGAATCCCCGGGACGGAGGAGCCTGGTGGGCTACCGTCTATGGGGTCGCATAGAGTCGGACATGAATGAAGTGACTTAGCAGTTGCATGACCTTGGACATGTGAGTTAATCTGTCTTACCTCAGTTTCCTCTTTTGCACAGTTGGAAGAGAAACACCACCTTCTTATTTTAGGCTGAAAATTACCTCCCCCTTCACAGATATCCATGCTCAGATTATCCTGGATAATGTGGATGGGATTTTAATGCTGTTTTGAGGGTCCTTATAAGAACCGGGCAGAGGGAAATTTCACAGACACTTTGCAGAGGAGAAGGGAATGTCAAGATAGACATGAGCTAGGAGAAACTTGAATATACTGGCCCTGGAGCCTGGAGTGATGTAGCCATCACTGGGGAATGCTGGTAGCCACCAAATGCTGAAACAGGCTAAGAATGGATTCTTCCCTAGAGCCTCCAGAAGGAACCAGATCTGCTGACTCCTGGAGTGTAGTCAGTGAGATGTATTTTGGACTTCTGGCTCCCAGAGCTGTGAGAGAATACATTTCTATTGTTTAAAGAAATTTGAGGTGATTTGTTATAGCAGCCACATGAAACTAACACACACCTTCGTGGTGTTATCAAGAGGATTAACTATGATAGTGCTCATAAAACATTTGGTGTAGTCCTGGTGTTACATAGTAAACTCTCACAAGTAAGAGCTTTGGTTATTGTTTCATCTTGAAGCTGGGAGAAAGATTAGCAGAGGGCAAGGAGGATTGGCTGAGGGGGTCACATCCTGGCTGGGTCACTGTCACTTGCAGGCCAAGCTTCTGTTTTTCTCCTTTGGCAAAAGGAGGCCACCAAGTCCTCCCCGAGTTACGAGGATCAAATGAGTTAATGAACGTGAAACTGCTTTGCACGTCACCCACGTAAATCGTTAAGCCGTGGTTACAAAGAGCGGGACCAAACTGAAGCAGCGTGGCAGAGGGCTGCGGAGAGCTTTGTCTCTCCGGCTCTGTGAGGTGAGGTCATCTCTTTCAGCTTTTGTTCCTGCCTCTCTGAGCTCATTTGCTGGTTTTCCCCTAATCCGGGCCCCTTTGGCCCCGAATGGAGCTTCAGATGACAAAGCTCCAACAGTCCCAGCCAGCCGTGAGCCGCCCCTGGGGCATATTTCTTCTCGTTACCATTTTTAAGAGGCACAAACAAAAATAAAAATAAAAACCCCAAATACACTCATCTTAAAAATGATTTGCAATGCCCGCCATGGAGATTAGGTCAATGGATTCCAGTTCCACTTAGCTGAAGTTTGAGATGTTTTCAGTCTATTTTTCAGGCCAGAGACCCATGAGACCCAGCATCGGGTGTCAGCTTAGATGGGAACAAGTCAACCTTTGTCAAATGCTTGAAAGCGGTGAATTCATCTGTAAAGATACCCAGCCTCCCAGGAAATGTGCTGTTTTAGCCTGAGTAGGCAAAGGACAACACATAGGATGAAAGCAAGCCATTTCTGCCCATGATTTGCTTTGTCTTTTATTGGTCTGTCCAGTAAAATCTTCACACCCCCTAAGATGGACAAAGGTGTGTGTTGTAGACAGCTCTTTGCTGAAGGACTTGGCAGATTCCTCCAGTTCACTGATTCAGATCTACTCACCTACGGGAAAAGAAAGAACCCCATTCATATGCATTTATCTTTAACAAATAGATCATGAAAACTCGCAACTTTCCAGGCAGTGAGGGGACGCTACTGACCACAATGCATGTGGGTATCTGGAGTTTGGAGCTGACTGGGGATGACATTAGCCAAAAAGTGACATGATATGGACAAACTGCAACAGTGGTACTAACAGGGTCTCCAATGGAAGTTTCTCCTGGCAGAGAGATCCCAAGTTCCAATTCAGGAGGCAGCCAGGGATCAGCTGAACCAAAAGTAAGGGGAACATGCTAAATGTGGAGAGGATGGTGTGTGCAGAGGCCCCAGAGTGGGGAAAAAAAAAAAAAAACAAACCACCAAAACCATGACATGTAGGAGGAATGAAGTAGAAGCCAGTGTGGTGGAAAGCAGAGGAAAGAGTTTGGGGTGAGGCTGAAGGAGTATGAGGGACAGAAATGGGGTCCTGTTGGCTCTGTAGGGTGTACACTATTTGGGGAAGAAAGATTCACCTCCTAGGTCCCACTCCCCCAGAGATGCATCTGTGTGGCCTTCACTGTGGGCCCCCAGGTCTGACCAGGTCTACGCTGAACCTGGCAGAGCCAAGGCCTAAAACAGAAGCTGAGAGGCAGGTACCCTGTGGCTCTGCCATTTTCTTGCAAGTTTAGGTCTCTGCTCTGAACTCAGTAAGACTTGCTCTAGCCTTGCTCTGCCCCCACCGCCCCCAGTTTGTTCATTCACTCAACAAATATTTATTGAGTATTTGTGATGTGCCAGGTCCTGGGCTAGGCCCTGGGAGGCAGAGTTGAGTGAAAGAGGGCCTGCTTCCTGCTCTAGAGAAGCTTCAAGTTTGGTGTGGGGGGAAGGGTAATAGCTTGGACCCCCACAGTCAAACATCAACTTGTCCTCTGCCCTTGTCTGAACGTCCCCCGTCACCATTTATGGATTGCCAGCCAGCCACTTTTTCTTATCACAGGGGCTTAGGCCAGACTCTCAGTCATTCTGAGTGGACTGCACTGATCCTCCCTAATATGGACCAGGGTTCGGCCCCAGTCCAGTCCCGGATCCATCCTTCTGCATCTTGGCTACGTAGCCCCAGGTCCAGACAACAAAACCATCTTGCTGAGACCCCCCTCCCTGTGCTGTGTCTCCAGGTGCCCAGAAAAGCCGTCTTCCTTGTTATTTCCCCGTGGGCACAAATCTTCTGAAGGCAGCATAAGTTCCCTCCAACAGCAGCGTATCCCCACTTGCCAGCAGTTAATGAACTGTTGTTGGGGGTGGTTAATGCTCTGTGAAATCAGTCATTAATTGTAGAAACAACTGATCTCAGAGAGATCGCGGCAATTACAAGCCGTTTATGATGGCAGAGGCATAACAAAACACACTGCCATGTTGCCCGTTCGTCACGAGGGGAAGAGTCTGCAACTTGGTTTTGAAGCTGTCTTTTAACAGGAGTGGTCACACACTGCCCAAGCTCCCTCCAAACCTCACTCTCAAAGGCCTGGCTGCAAAAACTCAGAGCTAGTAACCGTGCTCGGGAAACAAAAAGATACACCTGCAGAGGGCCGGCTGAAGGAGGCAGCATCGGATAATAGATAAAGCGCTGTGGCCTTTCCTGGCCTGGTGGCTTCTGAACTGTGGTCCCAGAGCTGAAGGAGCAGAGGAGGTTTTCCTGGTGGCTCTGGGCTGGCCTCTGAGGGTGGTGATTCTGAGACGTATTCTTCGTCAGTTCTGTTTCAGGGAGTGTTTAAGATAAGCTCACCCCTTTGTTGGTGGTGTATCTGAAACATGCTCATCGTTTGTTCTTTTCATGATGAATGTTCCCCTCCTGGCAGTCAGAAACTGGTCACATTAACAGGAGCGTTTACAGTCTTTCTCTGAGCTGTCCCTGGTAACACTGCCAAGATTCTCAGTTTTCTGCCTTCAGGTGTCCCAGCGGTTTCTGGAGCCCCAGACAATGCCTGTGTAAACCCCTGAACAGATTTTTAGAGGCGTCTGCCCCTCTGGGAAGCCGGTACCTGGGGGTGCCTGCCCCTTGGTCACTGGCTGTGCATTCGCAGGCACTGGGCCTGCATCAGACATTGGCCCCTATAATAGCCAGGAGGAATGGCAGCCCTAAAAGTTTTCCACAGCAGAATAGCAGGACCAGTCATCTATTTTACCAAGTCCAGCTGGATCAAGTTTGAGTAAGGATGTTGGTGTGTTCTCATAGCCAGGAGGCTTATGATACTGAAATATTGGGACTGCCCTGAATGATCAATAGCATAACCCTAGCAAAATGCATTTTGGTATTCCAATAGGGTAGAATCCTATGCAGCATTTAATATGATTATTAAAGTCTATGCTTATTGACCTGAGAAAAATGCCCATGGTCTATTACTGAGTAGAAAAAAGCAGGCAACCAAATTCGCTCGATCCTATTTTACAGAAAATGTGCACACACGTGGGAATGTGGGCATGTGACAGTGATGGTCTTTCTTGATGCCCGCAACACGCTGCAGTGCTTCTTCTGAGAGACTGAAGCTGACTTAGAAATTCCTCCTTGTGCTTTTGGATAGTATCTGAATTTATTGTGACAAGTGTGTCTTGAACTTCTAAGAAAAGTAACATATATATTTTACATTTATTGAAACCTGCTCTCTTTTATCTATTGTGATGAAATTATGTCTTATCAGGATTTTCTCAAGCTTTTTACATTACGTGTCCTTATTGGCCAAAGTAAGACACAATGCTATTAGAAAAATTTGAAAGATAATATCTCCAAAGAATTTGAAAGATTAAGTTGCAAAAGCTGAAAAATAAATAGTTTGCCTAATATCAGCTGGACAGCATCAGAGAAATATACTTGGCTGGGAGTGAGGGAATCGGAGATGGGGGCAATGGGCAAAGATACAGAATTTGGTGGCAAATAGGCAAACAGAAACAATGGTTTTACAATGATGAGGGTTAGTATGGTGGATGTAGATGACCTGTAGGGGTCTGTTGTGACCACAGAAGGGATTCTTGGGCAAACAAACTGGTAAATATGTGACGTGACTGAAATTTTTACTCTGCCTTTAAATCTAGACTTTTCTTGAATTCATGTATGATTCCATACTCAGTCATGCTTTTTCCTGTAATCTTCGGTCCTGTCTCTAAACGGGCTTCTGCTTGGCTCCCGAGCTAAGAAGTGGCCGTGAGCATAGCCAAGGAAATGGTTGTGATCCCCTTGCCTTTTAGATGTGGTCTTTTTCTTGTTAAACATCGTTGCATGCAAACTTCATTTTAAGATACTGCAGCATAGTTGGAATTTCAGCCAGTGGTGCTTTTGAATTCCAAAACAAGAAGTGATTTCTTTAATGAAATCTGATGCAAAGCAAAAACCTGAAATATAAAACCAATATTGTGAATCCAGGTTTTAGCTAGGTTATAAGGTGGCTGGAAGGAGGAATTTTTTCAGACAAATTAAATACAACTATTTAAAAAATTATCTTTGGGGGTTTATATAAACAACAACAAACATGTATTTGAAAGTGGCTTTGTAATCATGGTCAGTGAAGAATTTTTAAAAAAATTCCACAGCATCATAAGCATCAATCTCATTTTATGAACGGTGGAAAAAAATAGTATTTATTCCACAGATCCTATTTTTTCCTACTAAAAAAAAAATCCTGTGACTTGTCCAAAGCTCTCTAGCTTCGGGAAGACATGGACTATAGCCCACCAGGCTCCTCAAGTCCATGGAATTTTCCAGGCAAGATTACTGGAGTGGGTTGCCATTTCCTTCTCCAGAGGATCTTCCCAACCCGGGATCGAACCCAGGTCTCCCGCACGGCAGGCAGACGCTTTACCGTCTGAGCCACCAGAGAGATCCTATAAATAAAGGACTAACATGTAATCAGTGCAAGACATATTCTGACTGGAAGTGGAGCTCATAAAAATGTAAGATGCAGGTCAAAAATAAAAACCAGTGAATTCTCCAAATTATCTCTTTGCAGTGTAGTCCCAGTGATGGAAAAGACAGTCTGTTCTTTATTGTCTACACTAATACAGCTTTAAAATAGCTTCCTTCATTGTTTCATGGATCTATATAATTTGTCTGTCTAGCAAGATTTTGGGCTATTGAGGGCAAGGGACCATTTGCTCTTTTTGTCTGATACTCCCTACTCCTGAGTTTTCAGGAGAGTTGGGAATGTGTGAAGTGCTTCACAGTCATTTATGCACTGGGAAAGAAAGAACTGGAATCAGAAAATAATAGGTTTCATTTTTTCACATGACTTGCTAACTCCAGTTGGTTGCTAATAGCTTCTTGGAGTCCCAAGTTAAGAAAGAGTCTGAGGATCAGCTGGCACCATGTAAAGAGTATTGTTGTTGATGGAGGTAAAGTCTGTCAGGGCTGTACGAGCAGTGTGAGCTCAGCGCTCAGTCATGTTGGACTCTTCTGCAATCCCATGGACCACAGTCTGCCACGCTTTCCTGTCCACGAGATTTTCTAGGCAAGGAAGGTGGAGTGGGTTGCCATTTCCTCCTCCAGGGGATCTTTTGGACCCAAGGATCGAACCCGCATCTCCTGCGTGTCCTGCATTGGCAGACAGGTTCTTTGCCACTGTGCCACCTGGGAAACCCCAGCAAGGGCAGTGGTACCTATGATATGTTAGTCCTTGTCCCTGAACTAACCGACCCCAGACCCACCACGCCCTCACTCTGTTGGGTGAGAAAAACACATCTCATTATTTAGGCTACTTTGAATCAATTCCTCTCACACATTGCTGAAAGCATCCCGTATGATACCGTCTCCTATTTCCCAAACCCAAAACTTCAGCAGAAACTTTTTGACTCATGAATTATGATTTTCCCCCACTAAGGAATTAATATGTTTTATTGAAACCCCACATAAGATACAGGGTTGCAAAAGTTCTCACACATTGATTCTCTTACTTACTAGTCGAGCGACTTCTGCTTAGGTTTTCTTAAAGCTCCAAGTCTCTGTCTTCTAATCTGGAAAAATGGGACAATGTATATCTCACAGAATTATCATGAGAATTAAATAAGACAACTGAAGTATGTGAGCACAGGAAACATGTAGCGGCGTGCCACTCAGCGGGATTTCTTGCTCTCCTGGCCTCCCTGAGGAAGCTGAAGCTCAACTGCTTTGTAAAAACACCCGCTTTACTTCACTGCTGGAGTTCTGTCCCAGATCTCTCCCAGCGAGCTCTGGCAACTCTGGTGGGAGGCAGCGGAGGGCTTTCCCTTCGGGATGGTGGATGTCTTCACGGAACCGTGTGCCAGTTCTAGCCTCACGTCCCCCAGCTCTGGTGCAGCTGAACGGCAATCTAATCAGGAAAAGAAATTCAATGCGAACTAATATACAATTTGGAAACCTTCTGAGAGTAAGTGTATTTTTTTTTTTAACACACTGGAAGATTTTGCTCTTATTTTATTACTGGGCCTCCTGATAAATTAAAGAGAGATGAGCTATTCCTCAGCCAAAGAAACCTTTACATTGAAATTAAAGTTTAAACCTTTTCTCTGTTTGCTCTGTTAGACCCATAGGATGGTGTCAGAAGGGACTAGAACTATGTGACACTGTTTTATAGTTTTATTATTTTTTTGGGGGAAGGTCCTGTTGACTTATTCTGTGATTCTGTAGTCTGGCATTAAAATGTTGTTTTCGAATAAAGAGGAAGTGGCTGAAGCTGTAAGGAGAATGACTTAACATTTAAGAATTGATTCAACAACTAGTGCATTTCCTAATAGTTAAGAGAATGGGTTTAAAGTCCAGACAGATTTGGTGTTTGCTCATCCTGCTTAACCAGCCGTATGACCTTGAATGGTTAGTTGACCTCTTCAAGCCTCTGTTTCCAGATCTGTAAAATGGATATGATGCTTGCGCTGTTTAACCACTGCTGTCACGTGACCTGTGTGTCGCATGAACTCGTCTGCTCTTGGTGGGGTGGCTCCGCTCCTCAAGGCTGGACTCACCCACATGCCGATGGGTGGCAGGGGGTCAGCAAGGGCGAGTCTGCTCCACGAGACCCTCACCTGCTTCGAACAGCAGGGCTGCTGAAGCTCAGTCTTCTCGCGGTCTTGGCGACGGCTGGAGATGTGAGGCCGTCTTTCAAGCCCTCGTCAGACCTTTGATCATGCCCGCTGCCATCTCATTGGCTGAAGCAGGTGCCACAGGCCCGCACGGAGTCAAGGGGTTGCGCTCCTTCCGCGCCTTCCTCCTCCTCCCCGCCTGCTCTCTTCCCGCCCTCCTCCTTCTTTCTCCTCCTCCCGCCTCTCGTCTCCCCCTCTCCCTTCTCCCGCTTGTCCTCTTCCTCCTGCTGCTCTTCCTTTTTGCTTCCTCGTCTCTTTCTGGGCAATTTGAAGCGGGGAACAAGCCATGTTGCATTACCCTCTCCACCTGACGCTGTGTAGGTACCTGATTCATGCCGACTTAACAGAAACCATAAGGCAGTTTGTACCGAGCTCAACGGCGCTGTGTGTGTTCATGCAAACATGTGTGTGCCTGTGTGTGTGCTCATGGGCTTACGTGCATGCACACGCACACACACACACACACATTCACACACACACACACACACACACACACACACACACACCCGGTTGAAGATGTTGGACTATCTTCACTTATGAATAATAAAAAAATGACCTCAGTCTTGTCAAATGCTTCAGGAGAGAAAAAAATGTTTCCCTCTTTTATGCCATCATTTGCTCAAAGGCAGATCCAGAGCGTTCATTCAAATGTTCCTTCTCCCCTGATTATCTTGTACAAAGCTCTCCATTTGGGAATACTTGCAGGTTTCCTTGTCATTCTCCAGCTCTGGTTTATATGAAAATGGATCATTTGTTGAGGCAAACTTCAAAGCCAGAGAGCGCCCTAAGTTATAAATGGTTCCGTCTTTTAATTCAGGCATAATCCTATTAGAGACACAGCTCTCAGGCCTGGGGAATCCTTTTAGCACTCTTTGATCAAGGGAGCACTTTTGAGTTCCGTGGCTTCAGCCTTCCAAGCCCTAAAAGTAACAGGGAACCCATTTAATATCTGGAAATGTCCATTTCTCGCCTTTCTGGTGAACGAAGTCTATTCTCAAGTGCAGCAGGACCCGGTTTTGAAATCAGGGGAAAATGTGGGAAGCAAGAATAGCGTTGCGCTGCGTGTCCATGGTGTATGGGACTAACCTTCACTGATGCGCCAGACACGTTTAGGTGGCATTATATAGGGAGGCGTTTGACACCCTGCTCATTCGTTGCCCGTCTTCAAAGGATCTTTCTGATTACATGAGATAGAAGTTTCAGTTTGGGCTTTGTCTTTAGCTTCTTGAAATCTTGTTGACACTTCTGCTTCAGAGATGGTCAGCGAGTCTTGACCTGAGACTCCAAGGCTTCACACATCTTCCCATCTGCTTCCGCGCCCCCATCACTCCCCTGTCAGCACTCATCCGGCCTCACTCCCGCTGCTCTTTGCTATGTGTTAACGCACCAAACACCGTTCATTCCCACCTTGGAAACTTAGCACCCTTCGTTCTCTCTGTCCTGGCATCTCGTCCCCTGTTAATCCATGTGACTTAGTCCCTCACCTCTGATCTATGATGAAATGCTGCCTGGCAAGTAGAAGACGCTCACTGAAATGTTTGTTGAACTATATGAATGGGAAAACTGAGTTTTGACACTGGTGGGGGATACTGTCCAGTTAGAGTTCAGTAACATTGCTGCTTGCATTGTAGGTATGTTTACCTGCACTTTATTCAAGGCAAATGATACCAGCATCTGGGCCCACAATTCCTGGCCCAGAATTCCTTTAAAATTCCACCTTCCGATGCCTCAATCATCCATAAAGGCTCTGAGTTTGTGACAATATTCAACACACTCCTGGGATCACTTACAGTGCAGGTGAAATATGTATCTTATTGGATTCTGAAATGAATATTTTGAGTCCCTATATCAGTTTATGTTTTTGGTTTTTTTCTGAGTTTCTCATATACAGACCACATTTTACAAGATCCTAGAGAGTGAAATTTATTGACAAGAAGTCTGTGTGCTTTTTAAAGGGGGGGCGGGTCTTTCCTCAAATGTAACTGAAGAATTTACCAGTGGAATTTAGATTTGAACTGCACCCCAAGTGCCATGTTTGAAGTAGCACAAGGGACTTGTCTGAGATCAAGCATGTGAGACATGTCCAGAAACACAGGGGAATAAGTCTAATGAAACATTCTCATCAGAGAAATGAAAAATGGTGGAAAAACATCTTTAGGGAGGCAAAAATTCGAGGTCTGAGCTAGATAGTGATTTGGGGGCAGAAATCTGTGACTCTGAACCAATTCAGGTGGATCTGAACACTCCATCCTCAAGTGGGTGCAGTGATCCAATTAATTCATTATGTAACAAATTTATCGAGTTTCTACTATGTTCCAAGCACTAAGAGCTGGCCGCCCAGTGATGAGTAAATGGATAAGACCCTTTGATCATGGAGCTTAACATCTAGCAGATGAGATGACACACAAGCCAACACACCCAGATATTAGTTTGGTTACAACAGCGGGTCGGAGGCCCTGACTTAGGTTGGGGGTGTGGGGACCAAGGATGCAAGCCGAAGGTCTGACGAGGCCCCCTTGTGATGCCTAACCTCTGTCCTCTCCTTTCTTCACCTGGAAGTCCTTCCTGCCCTTCTCTTCCTCATTTTTTTACTCCGAGGCTACTGGTCATTAAGCTGGTGATTGCCATCTCTTAAGGAAATGATAAATGTATGACCCTGGGGCCCTCCACAAACAGAGAGACTGAGTCTCCAGGGATGCGTCCAGGGAATCTGCATTTGGAAAATATGCCTGCAGATTCTGTGGCTGGCTCAGGCTTGGGAGCTCTGTTTAATCATCCAGGGGCGCTTCTGAGGTCCCCCTACTTCTCCCACCAGATTACTCCCTGAAACAGTTTGGTTTAAATGCCAACCTCTGACTTCTCTCCCTCATTTGCTCTGGAGCCCAGCCATAGTGGACGATGTGATTGACGCACCTGTCCAGAGGCTGTATAGACTTTTCCTGAAACCCTAAAGTGACCAGAACCCTCTTCTCTTGCATCTTGTCACAGGTAAATAAGGTACAGTTGTCATTCACGTAACACTCCTGCATGCCAGACCCTGCACAGGTAATATACCTGCCCAGGTAATACACCACTTAGCTCTTAGGGGCACCTCTGTTGAATGCTCAACCCACCTAGACTGATGGGCAAGCTCTGGTCGTGTCAAAGTTACTTGGAGATCCTCGCGAATGCACAGAGGCCCGGTTGCTGCCATGCTTCCAGGCCCCTGGCCGTGGTTCTTTGGCGGCTTTCCAGGTGGCCCTGATGCACAGGTCTGAGCTCCTCTGCACCACGGCAGTGCTCCTCACACTTTAGAAAGAGTACCTCAGAATTGCCTGGGCGCGCTTTCCAATGCCAAGCGAGCTGGTGCTTGCGTGACCATAGGGTTCAGGATCTCATCTTGGGCTTCATTCTCACCTGCAGCTGCCTGCAGTCTGGGAGGGCAGTCAGCTGATTGCTTCTCCCGAGTCTTAAACATTCCAGCTCTCCCTTTGTCTTCTGCGGGAAGTCGGGTGCCCGACATCCTGTGAGCAGAACCCTGGGAAGGAGTCCTCTGCCTTCTATTCTGAACACCGTGTTTTTTCTCAAGGTAACTTTTGAGTTGGGTTGTTTTTTGAATCCCAGATTAACCTGATTTATTAAAATTTGTAAAGCCCAACACTCCGGTTTTATCCACGTGGGTTAAGTTTAAGGTAGATTCTGTCTCTGGTGAAGCCTGTTACTCTGTTGCATTCTCCTAAACCTGTTCACACCCAGGCTCTCTTTCAATAAGTTCAACAAGATTTGAGGGGTTGATTTTACAAAAGGGGAGACAAGCACAGGAGAGATGACGTGACCTGCTTAGCGGCTCCCAGTGAATGGGTCACGTGGCTGGGGCAGTAACCGAGGACCTGTGGCTCCCAAACGGTGCCTGAATAGGCAGACCTGGCCCCTTCACACTGGCTCTCACCACAACAGTGGTCCCTGATGCCTGGAGCTGAAGGTGTGGGTTGGAGTAAATTTCCAAAAATGACTCTTAACAAGGCATTCACAAAGCTTCAGCTTTTACCACAAGCCACAGCGACACTAGCTAGACTTAGGGCTCTAGTGATAAATTGGTAGTAATGAAATCTCAATATCTAGTCATGAAGAGAAAAACAAAAATCCATAACGGGCCCTGATGGGCCATTAGGTGTTAATGGGAATAATACAAATACCCAACAGAGTACATTACTGAACTGAGCAAGCCTCGCCCAGCCCATCACAATCTGTAATGTCTCAATATTTTAACTATACACACATATATGTTGGATTGAGAATAACAATAGCTGAGATTAGGGAGTCTGGGCAGTAAGAGTTAAGATAGTGCATCTTCACTGTGACTGAAGGACCCATTTTTGCCACTCTCTAAGCTTCTGCTTCTATCTGTTAAATGGGTACAATCACGCTCTCTTACAGGGTTGTTGGAAGGATGAAAAGAGGTCACAAGATCCCATTGTTTTAACTTGCATCTCCCTGATTTCTGGGTGAATTGAGCACTTTTTCCTGTGCGGCTTTCAGAAGTTGTTTTGTGAATCACCTGTTTATCTGCTCAGTGCAGTCTTCTTTTGAATTGTTGACCTGTATGTTTAGATACTAATCTTTCTGTCAGATGTGTTGCAAGTTGCCTTCCCATCTCTCTTTTTAAACAGCTGTGTTGAGATGTAATTTATATACCAAATTGAGTCATTACAAGGGTACAGTTCAAGGATTTTTGTAAATTTATAAAGCTGTGCAACTATTACCACAGTCCATTTTAAGGCCTTTTCTACCAACCCAGAAGTTTCCCTGTGCCCATTTCAGTTTACCCATGCTGCTGCTCTCCAGCCCGAGGCAGCCACCAGTCTGCTTTCTGTGTCAATACGTTTCCCTTTTCTGGGTGTTTCATTGCAATGGACTGATGCAGTGTGAGGCCTTCGCATCAGGTCTCTTTCACTTGGCGCCATGGTGTTTAGGCTTGTTTATTCTGCCGCATGTGCCAGGACTTCATTCCTTTCTGTTGTTGAGCAGTACTCTTGCCTGGAAAATCCCATGGACGGAGGAGCCTGGTGGGCTGCAGTCGGACACGACTGAGCGATTTCACTTTCACTTTTCACTTTCACGCATTGGAGAAGGAAATGGCAACCCACCCCAGTGTTCTTGCCTGGGGGGGGGGGGTGGGCTGCCGTCTGTGGGGTCGCACAGAGTCGGACACGACTGAAGCGACTTAGCAGCAGCAGCAGTCGTAGTCCACTGGAGGGATATATCAAGTTTGTGTCCTCTCCAGTCCCTGCTCTGCGTGTGTGTCTGTGTGTGTACAGAAACCCAGGAATATAGTGTCTCACACCATGACCACAGCTCAGACAACTAGAGCCATTGGCCCTCCCTGCCTCCAGGCCATCGCCTCTGCTGATAATACACTTGGGCCTGTGCGTTCCCCTGGCAGGTGTGTGATGCTGCCGCTCCTCACCCTTCCCTACCCTGGCAGAACCTCTCCCGACCTCGCTGGTGGTGATGGTGGTATGATGGTGGGAGGGTGACGGTCACAGTGATGGTGGTGGTGGGAATGATGGCATGCTGGTGGGGACAGAGGTGGCGGGCCTGGGGGTTGCATCCCAAGACAGAATGCCACAGAGCCCCACCGCCCTTACCTTAAAGTCCAGCAGTTTCATAAGCATGAACACTTTTCAGACTGTTTAACTTTGGTGATTTCCAGGGTATTAAAATGGTAATTTCTGTCCATTTAGAGTTACTTTGGGGGAGCTGATTGGACAGTCTCCTTAGCCGGCCATAGCTGAAGGCTCACCTTGCTTCCCAGTCTCTTCGTTGTCTTTTAACTGAGCTGTGAGTTCTATTGTCAAATAATGATTTCAAGATTTTTTAAAAGAATATAGTTGTCCCCCATGTATCCTCCCCTCTATTTCAACAGTTGTCATCACACCGTCTTTTTTGTTTCTACTAGCCCCTTCTCTTTTTTCCTTCCTCGATTCATTTATCTTTAATTGAGGGATAGTCACAATATTGTGCTGGTTTCCGCCGCACATCAACACGGATCGACCATGGACGACCGGTGGCCCCTCCTCCCGCCCCCCAGCCCCTCCCAGCCCCTAGGTGGTCACCGAGCCCTGGCCACAGCTCGTTCCCCGCAGACTCTGTTCCGCACGGCGGGGCGCGTGCTTCCCTGCTGCGCTCTCCGCCGTCCTGCTCGCCTTCCTGCTCCCCGCACGGTCCTGAGTCTGCTCTCCGCGTCTGCGCCCCCGCCGCTGCCCTGCAGACGGCTACGCCAGTGCCGTCGGTCTAAACTCCACATGTGCGTGTTAATATACGATGCTGGTTCTTCTCTTTCCAATTCACTGTATAATGGGCTATGGGTTCACCCCCCTCGTCAGCGCTGACTCACGTGCGGGCCTCTTCACGGCTGAGCAGTACTCCGCTGTGGGTGTGTAGCGTGGCTTCTCCACCCGAGCATCTGTCAGTGGACATCGGGTTACCCCCGTGTCCTAGCGATTGTAAATAGTGCTGCAGTGAACACTGGGAGACACGTCTTTTTCAGTTACGGTTTTCTCAGAGCATGTGACCAGTAGTGGGACTGTTGGGTCACATGGTGGTTCTATTCCTAGTTTTTTTCAGGAGTCTCCATACTGTCTTCCATACGGCTGTATCAATTTACATTCCCACCAGCAGTGCAAGAGGGTTCCCTCTTCCCAGCACCCTCTCCAGCGTTTCCTGTTTGTACACTTTTGATGATGGCCCTTTTGACCAGTGTGAGGTGATATCACATTCAATTTTTGTGTAGATATGCGTGTCAGTATTTCTGTTATGGCGTCCGTGTTTTTGGTTTGTTTAGGGAGACTGTCTTCATCCTGAGATCATTAACAAATTCTCTTATCCTTTCCTGTAATATGTTTTGCAGCTCTGTGACTCACATTTAAAGGCTCTTGATTCATGTGAATTTGCTCTCGGTAAGAACTGTACCCATGTATATTTACGCCAGAAAAATATCAGAATTTTTAAAAACCATATCTTAACTAGCATTAAAATTTGTGTATATTCTCTCACCATTAAAGTTTATTTTTTCTTAATTAGTTGTTAATCTTGTTTTATGGGTTTACCTTATTTTCCAAATATTTATTTTGAAGTCTTTATATACAGAAGGTATTAAGCCCTTGTCTATCATACTGCTGTGAACATTCATCAATATGCTATTTAATTATGAATTAGTTAAAATTTCTTTTTTTATAATATAAAACCTTATCCCTGGTGGCTCAGATGGTTAAGCGTCTGTCTACAATGTGGGAGACCTGGGTTCGATCCCTGGTTCGGGAAGATTCCCTGGAGAAGGAAATGGCAACCCACTCCAGTTCTCTTGCCTAGAAAATCCCATGGACGGAGTCCCATTAGTTAATTAACTAATTAACTGATTAGTTAATTAGTTAATTTTTTATAATATCAATGCAAGATCCTTTCAGAAAGATAAGAAAATAAGCATGGCTTCATTAAGACCTCATAGTATTTACTCCTTTCCTGGTTGATGTATGTTTAACCACATGTTTACCCAAAGCGGTCATATGGCATGTAGTACTGTCTCAATTATTGCATCATAAACCTTCCTCACGGGAACTTCATCCTCAGCATAATTTTAATGTTGAGTTTTTTAAATTTATTTTTTATTGAGGGATAACTGCTTTACAGAATTTTGTTGTTTTCTGTCAAACCTCAACATGAATCAGCCATAGGTATACATATATACCCTCCCTTTTGTATCCTCAGCATAATTTTAATGATTGAAAAGTATTCTTTATATGGGTATACGGAAATTTAATTCATTTCCTTCAGTTAGTCATTCAGATTCTTTTCATTGTTTGTCTCTTACATATAACACTGTGAAGAACAAAAGTAGCTAAACTGTTATGAGTATCCTAGGTGGCTTTGTCAGAGAACATACCAATTTCTGAAGTTTCTGATACCTGTTAACAAATTGGCTTCTAGAAAAGTTATTTCTGTTTTCATTCTCACTGGTGATATATGGGTAGCTTTATTCCTAGGACAGCAGGAATTATCATTTTAAGAAAATCTCTGCAAATTTGGTAGGTAAAATTTTATCCTTTCAATGTAT
This sequence comes from Nanger dama, assembly GCA_917880005.1. Lineage (NCBI taxonomy): Eukaryota > Metazoa > Chordata > Mammalia > Artiodactyla > Bovidae > Nanger > Nanger dama. The sequence continues at coordinate 6,565,047 of CAKJTW010000012.1, read as the reverse complement.
TTCGAATACAGTCATAAATTTATGTATTTTGTATTAAGTAAATGTGTAAATATGTATTTTCATGTACGTATTTATATGCATATATATGTTTGATTGCAGTTATTTAGTTACGGAAAGGTTAAACATTTTTCAGTTTAACAATCTCATTTCTTTTGTGAGTGGCCTCATCATGTCACTTATCCAGTTTTTTAAATGAGTATCGATCTTTTTCTTAATTACTTACAATCTTTACGTACAATTTCATTTTACAGTAGGAGACCTCAGTATTTTGTAGGGTGCCATTCTTAGACTATGTAGTTACTATAATTCCATATCAATAGTATAATTTAAGTGGATTGGTGCCATTTTACCTTCTGTCATTATTCTCTCCCCAGCTATGGTAGATTGATTTCACAAATCAATCAGAAAGTCCTCAATTCTCTAGCCTTTCTGCTGTCTGTGCCCTTTGCAATCTGACTTTGCAACTCCTCCAAAGATGGAGCTTTGAGTCCGTGATGCCTGGAAGACCTGCTTTGGCCAACAGCATGGGGTGAAACTGACGAAGCCCACCGAGCGAGGTTTCGCTTGCTCGTGCGCTCTCTCCTGCAACTCTGCCACCGTCACGGGAGCAAGCTAGCCTGCTGGCTTGTGGGGGACATGTGGCTGTGTCATTCCATGGCCTTGGCAGGAAGCAGACCAGCTGCCAGACTGGTAAATGAGGCTCTTCCTGAGCACCGGCCCCGCTGTGCTGTGCGTGCTGTGCTGTGCTGTGCGTGCTGTGCTGTGCTGTGCTCTGAGTAGTCAGTCGCTCAGTCGGCTCCGCCTCTCTGCAGCCCCCCTGGACTGTAGCCCACCAGGCTCCTCTGTCCATGGGAGTCTCCAGCCAAGAATATTGGAGTGGGTTGCCATGCCCTCCTCCAGGGCATCTTTCCGACCCCAGGGATCAAACCGAGGTCTCCTGCACTGCAGGTGGATACTTTACCAGCTGAGCTACCAGGGAAGGCCCCTGACCCTGCTAGCTAATCACAGATGCATGAGAAAGTCAGGCTGGGATCACTTAGGCAGTCCAGATCAACAGAACCATCCAGCCATCCCCGAATGTGTCAGCAGTAACACACAGTGGTGGTTTTCAACCACTAAGTGTTGGGCTCATTTGTTGTATAGGAACGGATATATTTCTTTTTAAGAAAGTGAGATGGTGCAAAATATGGAATTTCTTTTATTTTGCAGATGATTGTTATTTCTGTGTATTATATCTTTCAATGGTTAGTTAATTTTATTTGTACTTTGTAAGGATATGGAGGTTTTCAATGTTAACTGCCAATCATTTTATACAACATGCTAACATTTGAGTTCTTAATTTTGATTTATCTCTTGTTCTGTTGTTCTGCGTAGTGGTAAGTCAAGATACAGTACTTGACTTAAAATGTTTTTATTATAGTCACCATTTATTCTTGAAAGAAAAAGTAACTTTTCATGAAATTTAGTCTTGAAAAAGTCACCATTTATTCTTACTTATTCACAATTTGTACCAGGTAGGAGAAATATATTTTCTGTTGGTTTGTTTCATAGCTCCATGATGATATGAACTGTTTATATGTTGGTTAAAATACTTACAACTTTGGTACAGTCATGACTGTTCAGTTTGATGAGTAAATTAAAACAAGAAAACACAAAGAACAAATAGAAATTCACTGTTGTGAAAAATTAACTGTCTAGAATTTTAACATTGTATAACAACAAACAACCAATGTTTAAGTAGAATTGTACATCAGTGCTTCAAATAAAAAAAATCTCGCTCAGTTTTTTAATGATAAAAACATACTTCTAACAAAAAGGGACTTTTACCCTGCACTGGCTAATATTTGTATTCTCGATATTTTAAGGCATCTGATTTTTCTCCTGCTTTTACCTTCATCTGTATTTCAGGGTGTAATTGTTTGTGCAGTACATCATATTCTCACAGATTTGTATCAATAATCAAAATTTATAATCTCTCAAGGTTTTCTGTCATCTGTTTTAAATTTGATTTTAATTAAGACTGAAAAATACGAAGTTTGTAGTTTCACCTTTCCTAATATTTTAGGAATTTCCCCCTAAAATTGTAAGTAAATGTTAAAATTTATGTATCATTATTTATCTAATGCAATGGCACCCCACTCCAGTACTCTTGCCTGGAAAATCCCATGGACAGAGGAGCCTGGTAGGCTGCGGTCCATGGGGTCGCGAAGAGTCAGACACGACTGAGCGACTTCCTTTGACTTTTCACTTTCATGCATTGGAGAAGGAAATGGCAACCCACTCCAGTGTTCTTGCCTGGAGAATCCCAGGGACGGGGGAGCCTGGTGGGCTCCCGTCTATGGGGTCACACAGAGTCAGACACGACTGAAGTGACTTAGCAGAGCAGAGCAGAATGATATCATTTAATTATCTTCATATGCCCCTGTTTGGCTGGGTATAATCTCGAAACACTGTTGCTGCTGCTGCTAGGTTGCTTCAGTCGTGTCCGACTCTGTGTGACCCCATAGACGGTAGCCCACCAGGCTCCCCCGTCCCTGGGATTCTCCAGGCAAGAACACTGGAGTGGGTTGCCATTTCCTTCTCCAGTGCATGAAAGTGAAAAGTGAAAGTAAAGTCGCTCAGTAGTGCCGAACTCTTAGCGACCCCACGGACTGCAGCCCACCAGGCTCCTCAGGTTTCTCCCCACATGGAGTGTTGGAAGGCCATGTGATTTCTCTCCCTGAGACCTCTTAATAAACTTCTGTCTTTAAATTTAAAAGACAAAACAAACAAACACCAACAAAACAGTCTGGTCTAGGTGTTGGTTCCTCCATGTTGATTTTACCTGCCTTCTCACTTACGGAATAGGTTATTCAGCTTTATTGTGGCTTTGCATGTCACTTGCATTTCCTTTGTTGTGGTTTCCTGCAACCTGGATTATCCATCTGTTGGAACTGGAGTGTTGCCATTTATTTGTTTTTCTTACCTATTACCTTTCCTCCCAACTGCTATTCAGTCTTTTACTTGCTCTTCTGTGAAAAGTACACCAAACTTGTTCTGCACATTTTTTTTTCCCAATGTAAATGTAGTCTTCGTGATTATTAATGCTATTTTCTTTTAAATTCAGTTGTGGGTTTTTTTTTTTTTTTAACACATGTCAGGAACCATTGTATCTCTCTCTATTGTCTTATCTACATGTCTTATTTCAGTTCCCCACCCCAGAAGCAGATCCAATGACTAGAGAACCCAGTAAGCAATGAGATGTGAATGGCTGACACACTGGGTAACTGAAACTAAATCCCAGATAGAAACACTTGGAAATACTCCAAATGATCCCATCCGAAGTGTGAGACATCTGTAGTGTTTATACTCCATACCTGTCAGGGCCATCTGCAGGGGCTGGTCAATTTCCTAGGAACTACCATCTCACCACGTCCTTGGCATGTAGGGTTTCTGCAACCTGAAAGAGATTACTCCAAAAAACATTCAGGTGTTGGCCCTTTTAAAGGAAGCTAGTATGCAGAGAAATTGTAGGATGGTTTGAGGGACTAGGGAAAGAGTGTAATTTTTGGCTACATCAGGTGAAAAGTCCACAAAACTAGATGCTGCCCTGAAAAAGCTTTGATGATCAGAATGTGTTCTCCCCTTGTGGCTCAGCTGGTAAAGAATCTGCCTGCAGTGCTGAAGACCTGGGTTCGATCCCTGGGTTGGGAAGATCCCCCGGAGAAGAGAACAGCTACCCACTCCAGTGTTAGGCCTGGGGAATTCCGTGGACTGTATAGTTCCTGGGGTCGCAAGGAGTCAGACGACTGCACAACTTTCCCTCAGTCACTTGCACTTTGAAGCCTGGACCTGAATTCAGCTCACTTGGGCTGCTTCTTGGCTGTGTCAGACACCGCTAAGACTTCCACTTCCCGTGTGTACAGTATGTATTGTCTCAGGGTAGCTTTGAGGGTCAAACTCTGCAGTGCCATGTCTCTACCTAAGCACTTACCGTATATGTTTTAATTTAAAAATTCAGCCTGGCCTTCACCTTTGAGTGCAGCTTTGATCATATCTCTTAGTTTTGTGATGCAATCAGTATCCTTCTGTGTGTGATGTCCTAAATAATGTGTGTTGTGTGTGCATGCTCTTTATCCTACTTAAGGCCATTTTAAAGAGCTGCCCAGTTGCCAGATTCAAAACATACAAACAAAACACTGAAACAACCAGTTGTTGTTTAGTCACTCAGTCGTGTCTGGCTCTTTTGTGACCCCATGGACTGCAGCCCACCAGGCTCCTCTGTCCATGGGATTTCCCAGGCAAAGATATGAAGTGGGTATCTTTGTGCCATTTCCTCTGCCAAGGGATCTTCCTGACTCAGGAACTGAACCCATGTCTCTTACATTGGCAGGCAGATTCTTTACCACTGAGCCACCATGGAAGCCTGAGACAACCAGGCTTTGCACCTATTTTTTATTTTGATATTTGAAGTGCATTTTTCTGAAATGTAAATCTTTTTCTGTCCCAGAGTAGTCCTGTGAGTTTCCATGTATGAAGATTTGTGCTCAAAGAGGTTAGGCAATTTATCCAAGGTCACAGAAGAGTAAGTTACCAGAATCAGAACGGGCGCCCAGCTTCCTCCGACTTCTACTCCAATGATTTTCCAGTAGCCTCACACTCCTTTTGTGTGGTGGACTGATAATGGCCTCCGAAGATGTCCACGTCCTAATCCTCTGAATGTCTGATGGTTATTTTGTATGGCAAAAGGGACTTCGCAGATTGAAAAAGGCTCTTGGATGCACGGATTCTCCTGGATTTTATGTGTGGTCCCAGTGGAACCCTAAGAGCAGTCATGAGTGGGTGCAGAGTCAGAGGAGGAAGGGTGATGAGTGAGGCAGGTGTGGGGTGCAGAATGAGGGATCGGGGCGGGGCTGGGTGGACAGAGAGTGAGAAGGGGACTGAGAAACAGAAGGAAGGCGGGCCGCTGGCTTCGAAATGGTCAGGAGGTCCTGAGCCAAGGGTGGCAGGCAGTCTCTAGAACCTGGAAAGGAAGGAAAACACTTCTTGGAATCTCCTAAGGAACACACCTCTCTCGCCACTTGGCTTCAGCCCCATAAGAGCCCTTCTGGACTTTTGACCTCCAGAATTGTAAGATAATACATTTATGTTGTTTTACTTCATTAAGTTTGTAGTAATTTGTTACAACAGCCACAGGAAACTGATATTTTGTAATGGTAACAGGTTTGCACACCTCTATGTGTGCTGTTTGAGCATTCTCTGGCATTGAATTTCTTTGGGATTGGAATAAAAACTGACTTTTTCCAGTCCTGTGGCCACTGCTGAGTTTTCCAAATTTGCTGGCATATTGAGTGCAGCACTTTCACAGCATCATCTTTCAGGATTTGAAACAGCTCTACTGGAATTCCATCACCTCCACTAGCTTTGTTCGTAGTGATGCTTTCTAAGGCCCACTTGACTTCACATTCCAGGATGTCTGGCTCTAGATTAGTGATCACATCATCATGATTATCTGGGTCGGGAAGATCTTTTGTACAGTTCTTCTGTGTATTCTTGCCACCTCTTCTTAATATCTTCTGTTTCTGTTAGGTCCAGACCATTTCTGTCCTTTATCGAGCCCATCTTTGCATGAAATGTTTCCTTGGTATCTCTAATTTTCTTGAAGAGATCTCTAGTCTTTCCCATTCTGTTGTTTTCCTCTATTTCTTTGCATTGATCGCTGAGGAAGGCTTTCTTATCTCTTCTTGCTCTTCTTTGGAACTCTGCATTCAGATGCTTATATCTTTCCTTTTCTCCTTTGCTTTTCACCTCTCTTCTTTTCACAGCTATTTGTAAGGCCTCCCCAGACAGCCATTTTGCTTTTTTGCATTTCTTTTCCATGGGGATGGTCTTGATCCCTGTCTCCTGTACAATGTCACGTACCTCATTCCATAGTTCATCAGACACTCTATCTATCAGATCTAGGCCCTTCAATCTATTTCTCACTTCCACTGTATAATCATAAGGGATTTGATTTAGGTCATACCTGAATGGTCTAGCGGTTTTCCCTACTTTCTTCAATTTGAGTCTGAATTTGGCAATAAGGAGTTCATGATCTGAGCCACAGTCAGCTCCCGGTCTTGTTTTTGTTGACTGTATAGAGCTTCTCCATCTTTGGCTGCATAGAATATAATCAGTCTGATTCCGGTGTTGACCATCTGGTGATGTCCATGTGTAGAGTCTTCTCTTGTGTTGTTGGAAGAGGGTGTTTGCTAGGAACAGTGCATTTTCTTGGCAAAACTCTATTAGTCTTTGCCCTGCTTCATTCTGCATTCCAAGGTCCAAGCCAGGCTTCAGCAATATGTGAACCGTGAACTCCTGATGTTCAAGCTGGTTTTAGAAAAGGCAGAGGAACCAGAGATCAAATTGCCAACATCTGCTGGATCATGGAAAAAGCAAGAGTTCCAGAAAAACATCTATTTCTGCTTTCTTGACTATGCCAAAGCCTTTAACTGTGTGGATCACAATAAACTGTGGAAAATTCTGAAAGAGATGGGAATACCAGACCACCTGACCTGCCTCTTGAGAAATCTGTATGCAGGTCAGGAAGCAACAGTTAGACCTGGACATGGAACAACAGACTGGTTCCAAATAGGAAAAGGAGTACGTCAAGGCTGTATACTGTCACCCTGTTTATTTAACTTATATGCAGAGTACATCATGAGAAATGCTGGACTAGAAGAAACACAAGCTGGAATCAAGATTGCCGGGAGAAATATCAATAACCTCAGATATGCAGATGACACCATCCTTATGGCAGAAAGTGAAGAGGAGCTAAAGGGCCTCTTGATGAAAGTGAAAGAGGAAAGCGAAAAAGTTGGTTTAAAGCTTAACATTCAGAAAACAAAGATCATCGCATCCGGTCCCATCACTTCATGGCAAATAGATGGAGAAACAGTGGAAACAGTGTCAGACTTTATTTTTGGGGGCTCCAAAATCACTGCAGATGGTGACTGCAGCCATGAAATTAAAAGACGCTTAGTCCTTGGAAGAAAAGTTATGACCAACCTAGATAGTATATTCAAAAGCAGAGACATTACTTTGCCAACTAAGGTCCGTCTAGTCAAGGCTATGGTTTTTCCTGTGGTCATGTATGGATGTGAGAGTTGGACTGTGAAGAAGGCTGAGCACCAAAGAATTGATGCTTTTGAACTGTGGTGTTGGAGAAGACTCTTGAGAGTCCCTTGGACTACAAAGAGATCCAACCAGTCCATTCTGAAGGAGATCAGCCCTGGGATTTCTTTGGAAGGAATGATGTTAAAGCTGAAACTCCAGTACTTTGGCTACCTCATGCGAAGAGTTGACTCATTGGAAAAGACTCTGATGCTGGGAAGGATTGGGGACAGGAGGAGAAGGGGACGACAGAGGATGAGATGGCTGGATGGCATCACTGACTCGATGGACGTGAGTCTGAGTGAACTCCGTGAGATGGTGATGGACAGGGAGGCCTGGCGTTCTGCAATTCATGGGGTCGCGAAGAGTCGGACATGACTGAGTGACTGAACTGAACTGATGTGTGCTGTAGGCATTTAGAAATTGTTTATTCGTTTTTCATGCAAGGAATAGTACTAGAAAGGCCAGGCAGAGATGAAGGCCGGCTCCTGCTGGCAAAGACCTCAGACCTGGGGCAGCAACATGGACGGTTGGAAGCCCCTGCTGGTGGGTTTCACTAGAGGCAGACTTAGGGCACCATTGGGTGGAAAGCACAGAGTCAAGGGCCTCTTGATGAAAAGTGAAAGAGGAGAGTGAAAGAGTCAGCTTAAAGCTCAACCTTAACTAAGATCATGGCAGCCGGCCCCATCATTCCATGGCAAATAGATAGGAAACAATGGAAACAGTGTCAGACTTTATTTTCTTGGGCTCTAAGATCACTGCAGATGGTGACTGCAGCCATGAAATTAAAAGACGCTTACTCCTTGGAAGGAAAGCTATGACCAAACTAGAAAGCATATTAAAAGCAGAGACATTACTTTGCCAACAAACGTCCATCTAGTCAAAGTTTTTCCAGTAGTCATGTATGGATATGAGAGTTGGACCATAAAGAAAGCTAAGTGCCGAAGAATGGATGCTTTTGAACTGTGGTGTTGGAGAAGACTCTTGAGAGTCCCTTGGACTGCAAGGTGATGCAACCAGTCAATCCTAAAGGAAATCAGTCCTGAATATTCATTGGAAGGATTGATGCTGAAGCTCCAATACTTTGTCCACCTGATACAAAGAACTGACTCATTGGAAAAGACCCTGATGGTGGGCAAGACTGAAGGCAGGAGGAGAAGGGGATGACAGAGGATGAAAGGGTTGGATGGCATCACCAACTCCATGCACATGAGTTTCAGTAAGCTCCGGGAATTGGTGATGGACAGGGAGGCTTGGCATGCTGTGGTCCTTGGGGTCACAAAGAGTTGGACATGACAAGTGACTGAACTGAATTGAGAGCAGAGAGTGAGGGCTCAGGAGAGGTAGGATGCAGTTGGAGCAGAGCCTGAGGAATGCTCCTGTGCTATCTACCCTGGGGAGCAGGGGCAGCATGGCAGAGCCAGGAAGTTAGGGGGTGCACGTGGGTCAGAGGGGGCACAGGCAGCAGTCAGAGCCCTGCTCTGTCCATGCAGGGAGGGTAGCACATGCCTGGCTACCTCCCCCGCCTCCTAAGCTCCCCTGTGTTTCCTGCGATGGGCTGGCGTCTGTGCCTTTCAGCAAGGTCTGTGTGGGCTTGCCTTGGGGCTCTGGGTTGGGATCTGGGTCCTCCTCGCTAGAAGAGCAGATCAGCATCCACCAGCAGTCCTCTGGGCACAGAGGCGCCCTCAGACTGCTGATTCATAAGTGGAGAGTGTCAATAGAAACAATCAAAGGAAACCGGCAGCCCATAAATAATATCGACTCCAAAACAAGTAAGATGCAAGGGGCTGGAGAATATTGGAGCGACGCGCACTTGAGTACTTGGATGAAGTTCCACGGCATAATGTGTTTTCTGTATCAGTAACCTGTGCTGATCAAAAGATCGAAACAGCAGTGGTTTGGTTTTCTATGTGGATGGGAAGACCTCGTTCTTGCTCCCTTTCTGTGCATCTTCTCTTGGAGACGCATCTTCCCAGGAGAGTTGGGCCTCTGCACGTTTGCAGCTTTTCCAGCTGCGCTCTGGACACTGCACCTGGAGGCCCCCTGCCCCGCCCAGTACCAGGTCTCAGGTTTGGTTGGGCTCACAGACTCGATCCTGCGACTGTTTTACGCCAGAATTCAGATTCCTTTCTCTCCTGCCCATGGCCATAAGATTCACATAGCAAACACATGGATATCCAGCTCACATAAGAGATCTGGACTAGTTTGTTTTGCAGTGTATCGTGGAGCAGACTGCTTTCAATATTGAGAAAAGGTGACAAAGACTAGATACTAACTCGGCCGGCTTGATGTGTCTTTTAGCCTCCCTTGCCTGGTGTAAGTAATCGAGTTAACTAGCAGTGGCTTCCATCTTTCCCCTTGACCTTGTGCTGTGTGGACAGAGCCTGACACCCCAAGGCTGGATGAACCGGGTGATCTATGCATAATCTCCCCTCCGTGTTATTTCACTTCACTATTTATATTTTGTTTATACAGCATGTCCTATGTGCTGGACATTCTGTTAAGCACTTAACAGATAATGATTTATTTGATCTTTGTAATCATTCAATACAGCAAGGACTGTTGTTACCTTGAGTCTGATGAAAAAACTGAGGCACAGAGAAGGTAGTGAATTTCCTTCCCCAGGGTCCCAGGGCTCGTGAGTGGCAGGGTAGGATTCAGCCCAGACAGTTTGGTTGAGTTGTCATGCTGCCCCCGTGGGAATGAGAGATGGCTGGTGTCTTCCTGCATGCCCACCTCTGCCCTGGGTCAAAAGCCACATTCTCATCACTTGGGTTTTCTGGCCTCCGCTATAGCAGCCACATGCTCTTCTGAAGCGGTGGACTCTGTCTGCATGCCTGGTCTTGGCCTTGGCAGCATCCTGAGCCCAGAAGTGAGGAGTGGGACATGCCACCCTCTTCCCTCCTTTGTCAGGAGCCACCAGGCCCTGAGCCAGCCACCCCGAGGGAGGAGCTCAAACACCCTGGGCCTGCCACCACCCACGAATGAGTCCTTTCCCAGAAACACAACCAGGTCCTTTCTTGGAAACTGACAAGGGGATGCCAATGGACAAAAAGCTTAAAGGTCCTGCTATATCCACCCTGATTGCCACCTGTACCCACCAAAGTTCCCGAGTTTGGTACAGAAGTACCCCTATTCTTTTATCTGCTCCTCTGAAGTCCGTACTTTTTCTGTAGGGCTTATGGGATGTAGTAATCTCTTGGGGTCATTCTCTGAACGCTGCAGACGAGGTAGCTGGAACACAGGTCTGCAGGGTAGGCCTCTTTGTTAAAGGCATAGCCCTTGCATCGACTCTGTGCCCTGTACACAGAGTGATTTTATTTTCTGAGTTCAGGATGGTGCTTGAGCAATTCCCTTCTGCTGCTTATTCATTCAGTCAACAGATGTAGACAAGCCAGGCCCCGTGCAAAGCACACGGAAACGAGAAAGAAAGCAGCCCCAGTTCCTGCCTCATTGAGCTCACAGTCTCCTGGGGGAAAACAAATAAACGAGCAATTGCACCTGAATAGAGAAATTCTTTGATAGTAGCAAACAAAGTGGGAGAGACAGGTAGCCTACTAGAGGGAGGCCTGTCAGGGGCGGATGCCTGCCTTGGGTCCTGGGATGGATTACTTGCACAGAGGAGAGACGGAGAAACTGTCCAAGCATAAGGAATAGCATATGCAAAGGCATGGATGGGGAGAAAACACTTCTGAGTGATGCATTATGTGATAGTTGATCATAGGACTAAAACTTATCAATCAAGTAGATGCTGTTAATGTGAGCAGGTGATGACTGGCACCACAGCAGCCACCTTGTGATCATGAGGCCTGAGGATTAGTGCCAACTCCTTTGGGATGTTTTGTAAACTATTAAATACCCTTCAGATCTAAGCAGCTTTTTTGTTGTTGTTGTTAGTTTCACCTTAAAGGATATTAACTGATGTAGCTATGGTAAGGAATTGGCCTTTACCTTATGACAATGTGAAGACATAAAATGCCAAGCAGTCTGCCTTTACAGATATGTTACATCTGTGATGGATGTGTGTGTGTTCCCCAGCATTGCACACTCCAGTTGTGTCCCTGCTTTATCAGTCTAAACAAATAGCAGTTTAAATATAGTGATAGACGCAGACACATTTCTGTCCCATACCACTTCCCAGAACAGAAAGCCTTGTGAACAGTCACTCCTCTAACAAGCCACTCTCACGCAGATGCTCACAAGGAGGACACCAACTCTTTTCACACCCGCCCTTTGCTTCTGAAAAACTTTTCAAATTCATCATTATTTATAAAGTTAATACTCATAATGCAAAGGTTTCTCTTTGATGTGGGAGTGTTTTCGAAGCCTCGGTGACCTATATTGCCGACATACTCTGTGCGAGGTGAGGCAGGGACCGGCTGGGGAATTACCCGTGTTTAATGAACACTAAAATTAGAATTTGACTGAAATCCACAGAAATGGCTCGACAGCAAGTTCGAGATGCCCCTGGGGAGCTGTGGGCAGCTCACAATTTACCCACAGGCGTTTTTGAAAATGTTTCTTTCTTTTTTTTTTTGAATCAGCATACTTGGCTCTTTTGAGCCGAGAATGCTGCTTGCTCCCAAAGTTTCTCCCAGCCCCGCCCCTAGCCCCTGACACTGATGCTTCGGGGATGCTAAGCGCCTCAACAGGCCTTTGTCATAGTGGTTAGGCCCCAGTGAGCACGGTGCACGGGGGGGGGGCGGTGGTCTGTCTGCCCTGTTGCCAGTGGTCACACCCCTCGTGGAAAGTTCTAAGAAAAACTGCAGCGTCAAAAGCGAGTGTAAAAGAACCCTGGATATCCTCCTGTTCCATGGACCCTACGAAGGGGGGACTTGCGGTCGATTCTGATCTCCCAAAAGAGTTAATAGAAATTCTCCTTGTAATGAGAACAAAAGCTCTAAGTGAATACATGAACTTAGTTCGGTGACCATCAGTCCAAACCCAGGGGTAATAAAGACGACAAACCACTGAAAAAGAAGTCCTGGTTGGCGACTGGGCGGGAGTTTGAGGTGCGGTTTCAGTGCAGCAGCCTCATCTCCCAGGAGAGGGAGCTTCTAGGAGGTGGGGGCAGAACCAGAGTTTGGAACTCAGACATCTCGGTTCTAAAGCCAATGTGCTCCGTCTGGAGTTCCCTCAGCCCACGGCGCGCTCCGATGCTGTACAAAGTGCATGAGAATTCTGGAGGAGTGCTTTTATATACTTGAGTAATTCTGAAACTTTATTTTCTAAGTTATAAGAGCATTTATAAAAATGCTTGTTTGGACACGTTTTAAAATAGAAAAAGTTAATAATGACTTCCAATTCTCCTTCAGTCTCTCCTCACTAGGAAACTGATGGTAACATTCAGTCCTTGACAGTTGATAGTTTTTGATAGGTCTTTGATAGTTTTTTATATTCTTAGATATAAGTACAAATATATAAACTATAGGCATATATGTCTGCATGTTTTTAATAGGACATTATGTTCAGCATTTTGCTTTTTACTTATAAAGTATCAAAAGAAAGATGACAATTAAAAAAACAACACATCAGAAGTATCTTTCCTTATATATCATCTAATTCTCCTGACTACTATAAAATGAATTTATCAAAATTTATTCACCATCCCTTAATGATCCTTTCATTTGCTTTTCCAGAATATAAATTCATGTATCTTCCTCTCTTCTGTCATGAGCACCATGCGTACTCAACTTGAGGGCAAATAAGAAACACGTGGTGATCTGATTAAACCAGATTCTGGAGTCCCACTTCAGCAATTTTGAGTCACCAGGTGTAGATGGGCCCGGGAATTTGCATTTCCTAAAGCTGCCAGGTGTATGGTTTGATGCTGCTAACTGAAGACTAGGTTTCAAGCAGCTCTGCCCTCCTTCAAAATCCTCAATCAGCTCAGGGGTGTTGGGGAATTTGTCTCTTTACCAAAGCAGCTCCTGAAATTTCATCTTCCTTTCAGCCTCAAAAACACCTCCCTGTTAGCAGAGGTCCTCGGGCCAACGTCCCACGCTCTGTGGTGCCCTCTTCCCTGCACCAAGGGCAGCCCCTGATGGCTGTAGGCCTCGCCCTGAATTGAATTACCATCATATCCCACGTTACATCAGTCATCCACACTCGAACCTCAGACAGTCTGCTCAAATAATGCTAACCTGGGACCTGTATCCTATTATTTTAAAAAGAAAAATTTTATGGCATTACACATCAACCCTAAAGTTTCCAGTTTCTTGCATCGTAAGGCTCAGTGAAACACCTGTATATGTAACAAGCTATCAGTCAGAGTGCAAAATGTTTCAACCTTTGGTTCTGAACCCCAACCACCAGATGACCTGGATTGTTATCACTCAGCTGCCTGCAGTGAGGCTGTGGTACCTTCTCATCACCAGCTTCACGTGTCCCTTTTACTGACCCTCAGGAAAATATATTTAAAAAAAACTAGCTCTTGAAAATATCTACATAGCATTCTGACATTCTTCTGATTTTATTTGCAAGGTCACTCAATTCTTTGTTTTTACATTGTTTTAAAATATATGTTGCACGGTCTATCGGGGATCTAAATATATGTTTCCCTGGATATTTGCAGAAGAGTGTGATGTTGAGAAATAGTTGCCTTCTAAGAAGTTCAAATATTAAAAACACAGATATTCTGCTGCTAGAAAAATGTTAACCAAGGAGATGTTATCTTTACGGGGAGGGTGGGTGGTGGTGCAGGAAAAATGCATTTTCCGCTAATCCCAGCCAGTCAATAGCACCACCTGGAGAACTTTCTTCTTCAGGTGATTCACAGGCTCCTCCGCCCGAGATTTCAGACTCGCTGGATCTGGGGATCTGGGGAGCGGGTCCTGAAATAACTGAAATGAGCAGGTTTAAAGGCTGCTGGTTTCCGTTTCTGTCTTTGTCAACTCGATCATGAGTCTTTGGACGACAGGTGCTCCTGTGTGTCTTTCTGCCCAGGTGCCTGGCGTGAAGTGGTGTGATAACTGGGTAGCAATGATGCTGTGCGCATGGCGGGCCTGCCTCACTGCTTTTCTAGAAGTGTTTGTGCACAGCCAGGCAGGCGTTCTGAAGACTGTCCTAGCGCTGCTGCTGTAGGACCGCGAGTGTAAGTAATCATGTGAGAGTCTTGGTTGTGATAGATCTGTGAGAATATTTTGTGCAAAACATTCCCTTCCCCTCCCCTACAGACTCAAGCAATTTTTGTTGTTCTGCAAAAGTCAGACTTTCCTGAAGCATCTTGAGCATGGAGTGAAGCCTGATCCTTGTTATAATCCCTATTGTCTTCTCGTTTTTGTATCCTTCTGTCTACCCTGGGGCCAGGTCAAACTGCCCACCTTCCTACTCTCTCACCTCCAACCAAACTTTCTGCCCTTGACCTTGCGGTTCATCAGCTTGCCCTTCGCTTTGCCTCTCCAGCAGATTCAGGGTTGCCTCTGGGGATCTCACCTTTCATTTTATTTTCACTAACTCCTTCTGGGGCTGCTATTTTTATCCTTATGTTTGAGGTGTCGAGACTGTTTAAGATGAGGCCTGTGCTGTGGGCACAGCTCTCCTCTGCAGGCTGGGGGCTGCTGTCCCACGCGGCCAGCTTGCAACGTTTACCTGGACAGCCTGGGTGACTCCCTTCCCATTCCTCCTCCCCCTTCACTCCACACAGCTGGAATGCAGGCACGCACTGCCGTTTATTTGTCAAGTCGATAAGAGGGGAAAATGTTGGTTTGCAAATTTCTGAAGTCACCTGCTTTTCCTGCACCAGTCATTTCTCTTATCCATAACTCCTCTGCTTCTGACTAGTATCCATGATTTTCTTTGTCTCCTGTAATATCCTGCCCGTGCAGTAAGACTCTTAAACTCTTTGAGATTGGGAGTTCATCTCACTCCTCTCTTTCTAACACCCAGGGGGCCCTGGAGAACTGAAAGATGGCTTGTTGAGTGAAATGTTAGGGCCTAGATTTCTGAAGACACAGCCATTGATGCACAGCAAATTAAAATGGTCATAAATGAAATTCTAATGGTTTAGTTTTGAAAATGTGCAAAATGTAAGTTTAGTTTATGAAAGTATTTAGGAGAATGTTTATTTTATAATGTTTATTTTAATTTCTCCCCACCTTTCTCCAGTCTCTACATGTTAGGGTGCTGATGTGACTGTTTTTGATGTGTGGCATTCTATATAGCTTTTCCTACTCTTACGTAAACAGTCAAGTATGTAACTATATAGGCATGTGTTATGGTTTTAATGGGATTTTTCACGTGTTACTTGTTTACAATTAGACATAAACACCCCAAAGCAGCATCCTGTGACAGCTGGCTAATTGTCTACCTCAGTGATTGCCAAGGAGATTCTCAGTCACTGTTGACTCCTGTTGATATTACACAGCAGAGAGCAAATATGTGTTGGTGTATTTATTGGATGGACGAGTGAATGAATGAATGAGTGAATTTGGATGACTTCAAAGGAGGCTCAGATGCTAGTTTCCCCCTGACTCCGCCAGATGCCCCTCTCTGCCCATCACGCTGGAAGCCGGACCCGACAGGCCTGTCTCCCGGTGGAGAACCATGCGGTCATTGTGTCTCTTCCCCTTTGTTCTCCCCTTGTCTGTCCCTGGGAAGGCTGGGCAGGGGCGCTGAGCAGCCAACACCAGACAACCCCTTTTATTCCTTTTGACGGCCTCAGGGAAGTTTGATGGGGATATTTCCATAATCGATGAGGGAGCCCTGTCACCCCAAACATGGAGTCTTTAAAGAGAATAGGTTTATGCAAATTAGATATTGATGGAGTAATGATTAATTGGCTCTGAGCCTTTGTTAATATGCAATTGTAGTAACAGAGATACATTTATAATTATTTCGGTTAATTGTTCAAACAAGCACTCAGGACTTAATTGCACAGAGTAATTGAAGAGCCTTGGTATCAGGATTATTTCTTTCCAGAGAAAAGTCAGAGTTCTTTAACTAGTTGGATTCCTGTGCCGAGGGGCTTAGGTGCGTCTTTGAGGTCCTGGTATCGGCAGAGGAGAGGGGACAGCCACATATTCATAGGTCTTCCTGTGTCTGCAGACGGTTGGGGATATGGGCTTTGAATTCGGTCAGATAAAGGTTCAGAGTTCCAACTCCACCTGTTCAGTAGCTCTGTGGCTTTGGGCAAGTTATTTAGTTGCTCTGAGCTACAGTTGCTTAATCTGTGAAGTGAGAGGGATAACCCTTCTCTTAAGCAGTGGTGGGAAAAATACATGAGGCGGTCCGTGTGAAACCCTCTGCTCCTTGGTGCCTCGTCCCCAGTAAGCAGCCCCAGTGGGAACCGGCGCGGCCGTATTTACCAGCAGAGCCACTGGTGGAGGCGAGAGAACGGCAGTGAGTACAGGCTGCCCAACACCTGTGAGCCCACGAAGGCATTGAAGCGCTGGGGGCAGGAGAGGCACCAAAGGCCTGACTTGGAGCATTTTTAAAAGCACAGAGGTGGGAACAGATGGGAGGAACATGTGTCTGCTCTGGACTGGTCTTTGAAAGTGGTGCCAAGGAGCTGGCTTGGCTGCCCACCTCCTGATCAGTGCTGTTGGCAGATTCCAACTTTTCTCACCGTTACCTTTGTTCAAAGTCTCTCTTTCTCTCTCTCACACACACACTGCAAATCTTGTGGTGGGGAGAAAGAACTTGATGTTGCTTGCAAAGGGGCAGGCCTTCCCACGGTCCTTGTGTTTCTCTCTCCGTCCTCTGAAAGCGGCCACTCTCAGCCATGCAGGGCCAGAGGCTGCAGGATGAGCTCGCTGGAATGGAGGGAGTGTGCAGTGGTGCTTGGCACACGGGCTTTAGAGCTCAGCCAGTGTCTTTGCCAGTCCAGGCTTTGCACTTCAAGGCTGTGACCTTGGACAGGCTTTGGAAGCTCTCTCTGGCCCATTTTCCCATCCACAGTTTGGACCTCATCGGACTGAAGGGAGGCATAAATACATGTAGGGTACTTACTTAGCACAGAGCCTGGCCACTGTAAGCGTCTGACTGCTGTGTGGTGATGAGGATGAAGATCAAGATCCTGGGGAGCTCAGGCAGCACTTCAGGTATCACCCGAAGGGGGTCACACTCTCCTACATCAGCCCATCAACTGCAACCCCCATAGAGGCACCCAGAAAGGCTGTCCCCCAGTCTTCCTCTTCTCTGGGAATTTAGGAGCCTTTTTAGTCTATGGCTCAAGTCATCCCTGTTTATTTCACTCTTTTCCAACCTGAGGTTGAAATCAGGAAGCAAAGAGCTGCTTTCTGTGGTGGGTACCATCCAAGAGTTTCATTCACAGCAGCAGCTCTTCTCCCACCCAGACTGTGCTCTTCTCACTATCTCTGGAAAGATTCTTTGTTTCCAGGTCGACTTTGTACACTGTATCTGCAAGACCTTTCTGTCATGCTTTTTGCATCTGTTTACTTTCAGCCTTTGTGTATCTTCATGTTTAAGACACATCTCTCATAGGCAATGAGAGTTGGGTTTTGATTTTTTTACCCATTTTGACAATTTCTCTCTTTTGAATTGAGTGTTTATTCTATTAGTATTGAATGTTATTATTTATGTGACTGGATTTAGGCCTGGTTTACTATTTGCTATTTGTCCCTCCTTTTATTTTTGTTCTTCTATTCCTGCTTTTCCTACTTTCTTTTTGGGGTTAAAAAAATATACATATAATTATAAAACATATTAGAGTTCCATATTAATCTATTGGCTTTTAGATAAACTTGTTGGCTTCTTATACTTGAATATATAGCCTGAACCATGCACAGTTTACTAAAGGTCAGTATTGTCTCACTTCTAGTAGCATGCGGAAAACCTCCAGCCATATGGGTCCATTCACTCCCACTGACCCTCTATGTTAGAGTTATATGGAAGTATTATATCTATGTAGATTATAAGCCTAATCTCACAATACAACTTTGTAATATTTATCTTAAATGAAAAATTATAGAGATTGGCAAACTCTGACTTGCAGATTAAAAATTGACCCATCACCTGCTTTTGTAAATAAAGTTTTATTGGAACACAGCTGTGCTTACAGGTTTACATAGTGTTTGTGGTTATGAGTAGTTGTGACAGAGACCATATACCTGCAAAACCTAAAATATTTACTATCTTCTGGCTTTTTTCAGAAAATATCTGCACACCCTTGCTTTAACCAATCATGTGTATTATCAAGAAATTAAGGGGGGTGGTTTAATGCCTTTTACAGTTTCCCAGATATTCACCACATTTGAAGCCCTTCTTCTTTATCTTAGTTGAAATATAGCCCCCACCATGCTTCCCTGGGGGCTCAGTGGTCAAGAATCCATGTGTTGATACAGAAGACGTGGGTTTGATCCCTGGGTTGGGAAGCTCCCTTGGAGAAGGAAATGGCAACCCACTCCACTATTCTTGTCTGGAGAATGCCATGGACAGAGAGGCCTGGCAGGATACAGTCCATGGAGTTGTTAAGAGTCAGACACAACTTAGCAACTAAACAACAACAACAATCTCCTGCTGTAACAAGGAGTGATACCAAGGAATTTTGAATATCAGCTTGCAGAGCTGACTGTAGAAGGGGCGGGCTGCACTCAATACTATGGGTTTTCTGATATTGTATGAATATTTGAACATGGCTTAGGCAAGGAAATCCTACTGTGAGTTTCATAAATGTTTATGGGATGACTAGGTGCCAGTCACTGGGGTAAATGCTTGCAGTGGGTTGTCTCATTGCATCTTGATGGAAACCCTCTGACATGGTTATGGTTAAGGTCCTAGTTCACCTGAAGGTCCAAGAGATGAGCCTTATGCTCAAGGTCAGGCACCCTCATGGAGCCAACAATCAAGCCCAAGGCATGTGACAGTAGGACTCATGCCCTTGACCAGCGCTATGCTCAGCCTCGTTACCCTTTGTGGTGTGTCTCTGTCTGGGTGGACTGTCAGCTCCCAGCGTGCATAAGCTAGGGCTTTCTCGCCTGGAGCAGTATCCACAGGCCCACAGCGTTGCCCAGCCCCTGGTGTGTGCTCATGGGTGTTGAGAGGTGGGCTAATGTGAACTGTCTGGTGTAGAGCAGATATCAGAAATGGAAAATGAGTGGAGTGTTAGAGAATCAGCAGACTTTGGGGTAGGGGGTGCTAATGCCAAACCTTAAAGCAGGAACTGGGGAGGAGGCGTGGGCAGGGTTCCCGGCAGGGCAATACTAGAGACTTAATAAGGAAAAACAAATTCATCTGAAAGAGGCTCAACTGATGGAAGACACACATCCATGCCCCAAAGAGGGAAGGGATACATTTCAGGATTAGGTGGAGAATCAGGCTGCCTAGAGAAATCCCTGGATGATGCTAACTTGCTTTTGGAGGGTTCAGAATCTGCCAGCCCTTCCCCAGATGAATGTAAGAGAATATACCTCTCTCTCTCTCTCTCTAAGTTTCAGCTCCTGGAGTCTGGCTCCTAATATCAGGTGCACAATAAATCCTTGCTGAATTAAATTAAAATGTTTAAGGAGCCATTTTCTGAGCCAGGCCTTTCTCTGCTGTCAAGGAAGAATTTATTTACCAAGTCCTACACTTTGGCACATGGATTCTACTTCTCTTGGCTGGTCTGTGGCCATGATTTAAGATGCTGAGGTTGCTGCCCATTGTTGGGAAATAGATTCTTGGTTGGGGAAGGGGTGTGGCTTAAAGGAGTTCTGAAAAAGATTGTTAGTTTATAGGCTGATCCCCCTAGAAGTCTCTGGCTCCTTGAACTGAATACTTGGTCTTCAGAAGTCATAATTCCCTGAAGGCAGTTGGGTTTTGCATCAGCATAAACAACTCCAGGTCATGTGTCTGCAACAGGCAGGGAATATGGTCTGGTGTAAGTTTTCCTCACCCCTCCCTTTTCCTGCCATGGATGTTGTCCATTGCGAGCGTCATCTTAAATATGATGAATATCTGCAGTGCCTGGGAACAGTGATCAGCACTTAGAAGACATGGGCCCTGGTTATAACTCCATGGTGTGTCTTTCCTTCTGTTTCATGACCAGCAGCAAAATCTTTCCTCCTCTGAACTTCCCTGAGCTTGAAAAGGCGATATCCTTTTGAGACACCCAGAGCTAAGATGGAGTGTCCATGCCAGGACTTAATGATCACCTGTTTCTCAAGAAGACAGCTCCAGCAGCTCGAATGAGCCCCGTGATTCAGTGAGTTAAGAAGGAAAGGAGACGTTTTAATTTTAGTGGACGAGTGCCGTGTGGCTTCTGGGAATCCAAGCATTCAATCTCCACTCCTGCGAATGCCAGCTCTTGTCCCCACTTCCATGGGATATGAGAGCCAGACCCTCCTTGCCAGGGAGGCATCTGCAAACCAGCTCTTGCTTCTTCAGCAGGCACCAGGGAGGCAGAGCAACAGAGAAACCCCTAGGTACTGGTCTGGGCCCATGTATCTCTTGGCAGAATGCTCAGGATGCCATTAAATTCTTTCAGACCTAGTACTTGGGCTCAGCACACAAGTTGTAACCTTCTTTATTGGTCTCTTGAGCTGGACCTTCAGATCCTTCCAGGTATAATTATCTGAGAAGTAGACTCTGCTTAATTATGTAGGATTCTCTGCTAAGCCTAAACAGTTCCTTTTGCAGAGGTGATGTGAAAGATGGAACAGTATTTCACAGACCCCAAACACTTAGGCAAAAGGGAGAGTTGGTTTTACCTTCTATTAGTGAGTGCTGAAGTTATCCATGAAGTTAGATGGTTCAGTTTAATTTATCTTGAACGGTTCAGTGTGGAGTGAAGACAGTCTTATTCTGAGCAGAGTTGTCTGCTTCTGTTCAGTTTTACTTTGAAGCCCCCTTTCAGCAGGTGTTTTTCTTCTTTTGATGCTTTTCCCAAATGCTACTCCTGAATATTTACACGAATGAACACAAACATATTAGTGACTTTAAAGATGGGGAATCTGTGACCCCACTCTAACTCCTCATGATTTCATTTTTATCTCCATATTCCTATATAATTTACACAGATAAGGTAATACTTAACCTACTCTTTGTGTTTTATTTGTACCTCATCACTTTCCTCTGTGGTGCTGCAAAGTCAATTTAATGGTTCCTTAGTATTCCATCCTATTGTTTAACAAATACTAAAACTGTCCCCAAATACTGGGCATTTATGTTGTTTTAAGGACTTTTAGAGAAATGCGCATATTATTTTATTTTCTTGTGTTTCTCTTGAATCATATCATTGGGTAAAATTCACAGAAGCAGGACAGTTACATTCAGGACTGTTTTTCGTGAATCTTGTTCCTTCTCATAACACTTTCCAACATGGCTGTGTCAGTTTACACGGAATGAGTGAATGAATGTAGGGCTCATTGAACACTCACCAGGATTGGATGTTACAATCTGTAAAATTTAGGTTTGAGAGATTATCTCACTTTTGCTTAATTTTCATATATTTGATTTCTCTCCAAGCTTTTGATCTTCTTTCTAGCAAGAGAGACTTGGCTGTTCCCAAACTAATCAAAGGCAGTGTTTACTTGGCTTTAAAGCATACACAGTCATTTTTCTAAGTGCTGAGAACTCCTGTAGCTGCTTCTTCTAAGAGCCAAACACAAAAGAGAGGGGAATGAGTGATTTAGCAACATGATAACCTGGAGTTACCTTTCCCCAAAAGGAGAAAAAAAAGTTCTGCTTAATTATTTGTTTCTCACATTGAAGACCTCAGTTCTGTTATTTGTCATTCGGTTCAGTTCAGTTCAGTCGTTCAGTGGTGTCCGACTCTTTGCGACCCCATGAATCACAGCACACCAGGCCTCCCTGTCCATCACCATCTCCCGGAGTTCACTCACACTCACGTCCATCGAGTCCATGGTGCCATCCAGCCATCTCATCCTCGGTCGTCCCCTTCTCCTCCTGCCCCCAATCCCTCCCAGCATCAGAGTCTTTTCCAATGAGTCAACTCTTCGCATGAGGTGGCCAAAGTACTGGAGTTTCAGCTTTAGAATCATTCCTTCACAAAGAAATCCCAGGGCTGATCTCCTTCAGAATGGACTGGTTGGATCTCCTTGCAGTCCAAGGGACTCTCAAGAGTCTTCTCCAACACCATAGTTCAAAAGCATCAGTTCTTCGGCGCTCAGCCTTCTTCACAGTCCAACTCTCACATCCATACATGACCACAGGAAAAACTATAGCCTTGACTAGACGGACCTTAGTCGGCAAAGTAATGTCTCTGCTTTTGAATATGCTATCTAGGTTGGTCATAACTTTTCTTCCAAGGAGTAAGCGTCTTCTACTTTCATGGCTGCAGTCACCATCTGCAGTGATTTTGGAGCCCCCCAAATAAAGTGTGACACTGTTTCCATTGTTTTCCCATCTATTTCCCATGAACTGATGGGACCGGATGCCATGATCTTTGTTTTCTGAATGTTGAGCTTTAAGCCAACTTTTTTTACTCTCCTCTTTCACTTTCATCAAGAGGCTTTTTAGTTCCTTTTCACTTTCTGCCATAAGGGTGGTATCATCTGTATATCTGAGGTTATTGATATTTCTCCCAGCAATCTTGATTCCAGCTTGTGTTTCTTCCAGCCCAGCGTTTCTCATGATGTACTCTGCATATAAGTTAAATAAGCAGGGTGACAGTATACAGCCTTGACGTACTCCTTTTCCTATTTGGAACCAGTCTGTTGTTCCATGTCCAGTTCTAACTGTTGCTTCCTGACCTGCATACAGATTTCTCAAGAGGCAGGTTAGGTGGTCTGGTATTCCCATCTCTTTCAGAATTTTCCACAGTTTATTGTGATCCACACAGTCAAACGCTTTGGCATAGTCAAGAAAGCAGAAATAGATGTTTTTCTGGAACTCTCTTGCTTTTTCCATGATCCAGCAGATGTTGGCAATTTGATCTCTGGTTCCTCTGTCTTTTCTAAAACCAGCTTGAACATCAGGGAGTTCACAGTTCATGCATTGCTGAAGCCTAGCTTGGAGACTTTTGAGCATTACTTTATTAGCGTGTGAGATGAGTGTAATTGTGTGGTAGTTTGAGCCTTCTTTGGCATTGCCTTTCTTTGGGATTGGAATGAAAACTGACCTTTTCCAGTCCTGTGGCCACTGCTGAGTTTTCCAAATCTGCTGGCATATTCAGTGCCGCACTTCCACAGCATCATCTTTCAGGATTTGAAATAGCTCCACTGGAATTCCATCACCTCCACTAGCTTTGTTTGTAATGTTGCTTTCTAAGGCCACTTGACTTCACATTCCAGCATGTCTGGCTCTAGATGAGTGATCACACCATTGGGGTCGTGAAGATCTTTTTTGTACAGTTCTTCTGTGTATTCTTGCCACCTCTTCTTAATATCTTCTGCTTCTGTTAGGTCCATACCATTTCTGTCCTTTATTGTGCCCATCTTTGCATGAAATATTTCCTTGGTATCTCTAATTTTCTTGAAGAGATCTCTAGTCTTTCCCATTCTGTTGTTTTCCTGTATTTCTTTGCACTGATTGCTGAAGAAGGCTGTGTTAACTCTTCTTGCTATTCTTTGGAACTCTGCATTCAGATGCTTATATCTTTTCTTTCTCCTTTGCTTTTCACCTCTCTTCTTTTCACAGCTATTTGTATGGCTTCCCCAGACAGCCGTTTTGCTTTTTAGCATTTCTTTTCCATGGGGATGGTCTTGATACCTGTCTCCTGTACAGTGTCACGAACCTCATTCCATAGTTCCTCAGGCACTCTATCTAATCAGATCTAGGCCCTTAAATCTATTTCTTACTTCCACTGTATAATCATAAGGGATTTGATTTAGGTCATACCTGAATGGTCTAGAAGTTTTCCCTGTTTTCTTCAATTTAAGTCTGAATTTGGTAACAAGGAGTTCATGATCTGAGCCACAGTCAGCTCCTGGTCTTGTTTTTGTTGACTGCATAGAGCTTCTCCATCTTTGGCTGCAAAAAATATAATGAATCTGATTTCGGTGTTGACTATCTGGTGATCTCCATGTGTAGAGTCTTGTCTTGTGTTGTTGGAAGAGAGTGTTTGCTATGACCAGTGCATTTTCTTGGCAAAACTCTATTAGTCTTTGCCCTGCTTCATTCCGTATTCCAAGGCCAAATTTGCCTGTTACTCCAGATGTTTCTTGACTTCCTACTTTTGCATTCCAGTCCCCTATAATGAAAAGGACATCTTTTTGGGTGTTAGTTCTAAAAGGTCTTGTAGGTCTTCATAGAACCATTCAACTTCAGCTTCTTCAGCATTACCGGTTGGGGCATAGACTTGGATTACTGTGATATTGAACTGTTTGCTTTGGAAACGAACAGAGATCATTTTGTAATTTTGATATTGCATCCAAGTACTGCATTTGGGACTCTTCTGTTGACCATGATGGCTACTCCATTTCTTCTGAGGGATTCCTGCCCACAGTAGCAGATATAATGGTCATCTGAGTTAAATTCACCCATTCCAGTCCATTTTAGTTCACTGATTCCTAGAATGTTGATGTTCACTCTTGCCATCTCCTGTTTGACCACTTCCAATTTGCCTTGATTCATGGACCTGACATTCCAGGTTCCTATGTAATATTGGTCTTTACAGCATTGGACCTTGCTTCTATCACCAGTCACATCCACAGCTGGGTATTGTTTTTGCTTTGGCTCCATCCCTTCATTCTTTCTGGAGTTATTTCTCCACTGCCCTCCAGTAGCATACTGGGCACCTACTGACCTGGGGAGTTCTTCTTTCAGTATTCTATCATTTTGCCTTTTCATACTGTTCATGGTGTTCTCAAGGCTAGAATACTGAAGTGGTTTGCCATTCCCTTCTCCAGTGGACCACCTTCTGTCAGCCCTCTCCACCGTGACCCGCCCGTCTTGGGTTGCCCTGCAGGCATGGCTTGGTTTCACTGAGTTAGCGGAGGCTGTGGTCCTAGTGTGATTAGACTGACTAGATTTCTGTGAGTATGGTTTCAGTGTCATTAATCCAGTGGAAAATTTCCAGTCTTCATCCTGCTTGAACCTCCATGGTGCTTGTCCTGGGCCATTTTCTCCTTGAAATAATTTACTCGTTTGACCTTGTTTTCCCCTATTTCCTTTCACTTCAGCTACTCTTTGGGATCCTGTATGGCCTCTGTCTCCTCCCACCTGGCTTTTGAGTGTGGGATGTTCTGGGACTTAGTCTTAGACCTTCTCCTCTTCTCTGCTCCCTGGACAATCTCATCCCCACAGAGTCTGCCATTACCACTTCTCTGCCATCTTTATCTCCCACTGGAGTTCCAGATTTGGAGATATGAGCGTCGCCTTAGTACCCCAGTGGCTGCTTTGAGTACAGCATGGTCTGCTCTACCTCCTTTGGAGTCCTCCACCCTGGCCTAGGCACGTCTACTCATTGGCGGACCAGAAAACAGAGCAGTGTCCCTGATGCCTTTTACCCCACTCACCCCTCATTGCTGCGTGCATCAGACCTCATTAACTTCACCTCTAAAACCTCTCTTTGACTCCATTCAATTCTCACCGTCTCCCAGGCCGCCTGCCACCCGCATATGTGTGGACTGGTCTTCCTACCTCGGCTCAACCTTGCCTCTCTGTATTCTACCCAATTCTGTTCTTTTGCTGAAGCAAATTGCTTCTTTGCTTAAAAAAAATCTCTGTGGCTTCACATTACTCTTAGAATGAGGGCCAAAACCCTACCGTGGTCCACCTGGCCCCATGTGACCTCATCCTTCCTGCTCTCCAGCTTCATCTCATTGCACACTCATGCCTGCTCTCCACACCCCAGCCCTGCATGGGCCTTCTCTCCACTGCCCACATGCTCCAGGCTCTCTGCTGCCACAGGGCCTTTGCACGTGTTGTCCCCACTGTTGGGTGTATCTCCTTCCTCCTTTGTCTCTGGTTCCTTTTAGGGATGCTGGGGTTAGTGTGGGGGCACTGCTCACTGTTTCCACTCAGCTCACAGGACTATTGTCAGCTGATAGTTGAGCCTTTCCCCAGGGTTTGTCCTCAACTGAAAGGAGCTGCCTTGTTAGAGAGTTATGACTGGGTTGACAGGGGTGCAAAGTCTAAGACTCTGATAAGACGTCAGGCTCGTGGCCAGGTCCTCTGTTGCCACTTTTCCATCTGCCCCATGCCGCCTCCCTCACTCCCTCGCAGGCAATGTTTCTGAGAGCACCCCACCATAGACCCTTTGCATTCAGATCTGCATGTCAGAGTCTCTTTTCTGGGGCCCTTCCTCTTCATCCTTTAGATCCTGGTCCATACATGACGTCCTCAGGATATCTTCCCCAACTCAGCCCAGTCTCTGTATTCATTAGTGTCATTCATTAATGCATGACTAGATTTTAAGCTTCCAGAAAGCAGGGAGTTCACCAAATCTCCCACTCCAGACTATCCCCATACTATCTCCCCAGATGATGTTGAGTTAGCTGCCAGACACAGAAATGAGACCACTGTATCCAGCTCAGATCAGAATACCTACTGGTCAACCCACAGAACCATGAGAAATTTAAAAAAAAAAATGTGTGGGGACAAACTTGCTTTAACCTACTGAGTTTAGGGTGCTTGTTCTTTGTGTCTTCCTGCCAATTAAAACTGTGAACACCTGAAACGACTATACAGGGTTAAAGTTTATTGAGTGAGTAGATTGGATTTTGTCAATAGTTAAATGTTCTAAGCTTATCCAACTTTATGGCTCAGCTGGTAAGGAATCTGCCTGTGGTGCAGGAGACCTGGGTTTGATCCCTGGGTTGGGAAGATCCCCTGGAGAAGAGAAAGGCTACCTACTCCAGTATTCTGGCCTGGAGAGTTCCATGGACTGTAGAGTCCATGGGGTTGCAAAGAGTTGGACACGACTGGGCTACTTTCATTCATTCATATCCAACTAAGGATTTCTAACTTGGTAACTGCTGTCCTGACCAACTCTACTTCTGACTAAAGATAAGAGAGTGAAGCCAGGTGGATGTGGAGGGAGGGGATGTGCTATCCTGGGGAGCATAAAGGCACCCAGCTACAGAGTTGTTGTTGTTTTTGCTGGAAGGTCTTAAACCAACTCAACAGTCTCTGTGGAGTACTGAGCCCAGCTTGGTGGTGAGCCAAAGAGTGATGCTTCTTCCGTGTTTCACAGCATTTAGCTCGTCTGTAGACGGACAGGTGTCTTTCCAAGGCAGGCTCCTGCAGACACGTTTACCTTTAACGTGTGCAGCTTTCATGTTTAGATTCCTTCGTACCTGTTTCAACATACTTTCAAAATTCCCCAAAACCACTTATCTCAGACAGCGGTACATCTCTGGGAAAAAGAAATATTTGCATAAAAATCAGAATACCAGTATTTCTCAATAAAACTGGGGAAAAAAATCAGAGTAGCAATTAAAAGGCATAGAGGTCTCTGCAGGTGAGTGTAAATTGAATTGGGAATAGGATGTACAACAAACTTTTCAAAAAAAAAAACAAAAAAAAACAAGAACTAATCATTCAGTAAGCCAACAGTTATTTTTTAAAGCTTATCCTTTCAACGGCTTCCACTTTATTTTTTTAATGCTTCAGTGACTAAAAATGGCAAAAACATTTATGTAAAAAGAAATCACTTGTATGCAAAGTTGCAGCTGCTTCTTATAGGTATACAAATGGATAAAAGCCTGGCAACATGCAGTTTTTCTTTTTTTAATGGAAATCTTGATTTGCTCTTTAGTGTTGAGTTGAGAATCCTTCATTCAGTGATATCTTGGAGTCTGAACTGGATTGACAGCAAAAAAATGAAATACTAGAAAGACGTTTGCATCCTGGTTATATCTCATTAGATGCAGTTGTGCTTTTGAGAACTGTAACTTTCTGGGTTAGAACAGAAAACAAAAAGTGATGATGGTGATGACTGTAATAATTTGTAAAATGTCTGAAATTTGTAATTCTTTAATATTACTTGGTCTGCTTTCCCCCATCCTCCACACCCCTCTTTTAAAAATAAAGAATGTTTAAAATAGAATCATAACATGAAAATCATTCAGAGAAAGTACCCCCAAAATGTTGTGTATTCAATTAGCTTGTTTTTGGTGACTTGGAAGAAAAAGACATTCACTGTATATACTGCAGATAGGAATGATGCTTTTGTAAAGAAAAGCAAATAATTCCTTATCTTTTGGAGCACGATTCAGGCTTGTTTATTTATTTTCTTATTTTTTTGAAGTCAGTCAGGTCAACTTCTGAAGGCAAAGGGGGTGGGTGGGGTTTAAAGGACATGACCTGGGCTGGACTGAGATGGAGTCATGGTCAGACCTTCTGTCTGGGCTCCTGTTCTGTGGAGGAATGGCTGGGCAGAGTGGATTCAGGAGAAGCTGACCTTGAACTTCCTCGGAAAAGCTGTTGATCCTCTGCTCTGACCCATGATCTAGTGGCAACTCTTAACCAGGGACGACTCCGTTCCCCAGGTAGCAATGACAAAGTCTGGAGATGCTGTTGGTCGTCACATTTAGAGAGAAGGTTGCTCCTGGTGTCCAGTGGGCGGAGGCCAGGGTGCTGCTGACCACCCTGTGATGCACAGGACAGCTTCCACCAGAGAATTAGGGCCCAGATGTTACTGTGGGAAGCCCTAGTGCAGTGGGACTGTTTGGAATGCTTCAGAGGCTCTCACTCAGAAACCACTTGGATGCTTTGGGGTTTTTCATGAACAGAAGTGTGGGTGATTGGTACCCCCCTCCCAGGGTGTTTTGTCAATGAGAAAGCAGAGTCACAGAGACAGTCAGCAGAACCCAAGCAAGAACTCAGGTCCTCAAGTACGAGCAGGTCTGAATTTTCACTCCCTGCATGTGGCTCCCACCGTGACGGACCCTGCTGCAGGCCTGGCAACAGCAAGGTCTTTGCTTCCACTTCTGACATTCCATCCCCAGCCATCCCCAGCCCCCAGGCCTTCACCATCAGTAAATGCCCTCTTGTTCCAGCATTTTAAACCTCTCGCACCAAATCTGTACCTCTGTACTCAGCCATGTGTGAGTCAATTCCATCCCCCAAAGAAATGAGAAACAAGCCGTCAAGAGAGCTGCTTTTGCTCTGCCTCACTGTCTCCCACACGCCCGTCTAGAGCACGACTTCCTCTGTCCCCACTGACTTCCCCCTCTATTCCGCAGCCACTTCAGGGATGTCCTTCTCTACTTTCCCTGCACTTCCTTACTTAGCGCTGGTCTCCTCATACTAGAGCATGAGCTCCTGTGGTAGGGTGCTTTTCCCCTGCTGCCCTGTCTGCCCTGCATAGAACAGGGTAGGCAGCGTAGTTTGTTACCGACTGTGTTTGGAATGAGCACATGATGAGTGATGTTCAGTTAAATCTCTGACATCTGGTCTTCCCTGAGATGAGGGAAGTGACATTTCTAGAACCATGGAAAGTTGTATTTTTCACCTCCCAGAACAGCCCCATGTTCTGCCTTTCCCTTTTAAAACCACCTATGCGTGATTGGTGGCATATACCGATGACAGGACATACCTGCGTGTGTATGTCATGCTTGGTATTGTCCATGCTCTTAGGCCAATCAGTGCTACTCGAAAACTGTCAGGAAAGAGCATCTTTTTCTTCTTCTGGCCTCAGCTTTGCTTCCACTTAGTCTCACTCTGGTGGAGGTCAGTTGTGAATGATGACCTCACAGTGCTGCGGGTTGGATCCTGTCCCTCCCAAAGATGCGTGCAAGTCCTAAGCCTCAGACCCTGTGAATGTGACCATATTTTATTTGGAAATAGGGTCTTTGTAGATGTAATCAGGTTGAGGCCCTAAGTCCAGTGATTGGTATCCTTTTGAGAAGAGGCCTTTGGGACATACAGACATGAAGACATCCGGGGGAAGACCATGTGATAACAGGCAAAGACTGGAGTGATGTGTCTGCAGGCCAAGGGGTGTCAGAGATGGCTGGCAGCCTCCAGAAGCTGGGAGAATGGCCTGGGGCAGATTCTCCCCAAGAGGCTTTGCCAGGACATGGCCCTGCTGACAGCTTGATCTCAGACTTCCAGCACCCAGGCTCAGGAAACACACTTTCATAGTTTTAAGCCCTCAGTTTGTGGGAATTTGTTGTAGCAGCCCCCAGAAACCCACATGCAAGGCTAACAGTCTCCAAATGTTCAGGTCCCTTCAGCCAGCCCTTGCAGCTGAGGAAAGTTGTGTTGGAAATAAGCCCCGGGCTCTAACTGGCTGGCTCAGCACTGTTGGACAAAGGGCGTCCGTGTGGCTAGGCAGCGAATTCCTCTCTCCACAGATGAGGGGGGCTACAGGAGGTGGCTCTGGGAGCCCTGGGCCTGAGCCCTGTGGGTCTTGTACAGGCTGTCATGATCTGGGGCTGCTGGGGATCCCTGGGTCCCAGAAAAGTAGAAGTGGGGATCC
Source organism: Nanger dama (assembly GCA_917880005.1). Lineage (NCBI taxonomy): Eukaryota > Metazoa > Chordata > Mammalia > Artiodactyla > Bovidae > Nanger > Nanger dama. The sequence continues at coordinate 6,534,650 of CAKJTW010000012.1, read as the reverse complement.
GAGCCAGGCTCCAGTTTAGAGGAAGTCATCTGAGATCATGGACCAATTCGGGAGATGACTTGAGGGAACCAGAACATCAAGGCTGTTTGCTTCGGGGACATCTATGACCTCAGAGCCATCATTCTGACCCCTTGGGTAGATTTTTGCAGCTTCTGTGTGTGCCCTTTGAAAGGAGAACTTACTTGTATTTACTTACCAGATACTCATCTCAAATGGTAAGCTCTCAAGGTTTATGAGGGGAAGGGACCATTTCTGTCTGTTTACTACTCTTACCCCAGCACATTGCCCAGTACCTGATACACTGTAAGCCTCACAATGTATATGTGATGGGATTGAATTCATGGGAGGTGTTCACATGCAATCGTATATCCTTAGGTAATCAATAAATGAATTCAGTTATTGTTTTAAACGTGGTTGCTTTTGTACTTTAAAGAAAATTTTAAGGAATCCTTAGGTGCTAAAAGGTATAGGGAAAAAACAATCTAAATCAAAGCACCTCACAACCCACAGACATGTACAGCACAAACCGTGAACCTCAAAATAGACTGTGGACTGAGTTAATAACGTGTGTTGTATTTGCTTATCAGTTGTGACAAATACACCACACTAATGCAGGATACTAGTAATAGGGCAAACTGGGTGGAAGAAAGAGCAGAAAGTATGTGGGGACTCACTGTATTTTCTGCTCAGTCTTTCTACAGACCTCAAAGTGCTCTAAAAAATAGTCTATTAATTAAAAACTCTAAACACAAAAAAATCTAACCTTATATTTTGAAGACTTGCACTTACTTTGCAGGATTACTATCAAGACTGCACACACGCACACACACCTGCACACACACACGCACACACACACAGAGTTAAATAGTTGATATGAAGTTGGCTGTAGAGAGGAGACATGAGGAATGGCTTTGCTCTCTTCACTCCATACACTATTATTGGGAGCCCCCGTGGCAAGAGTTTTTACACAGATTAACTCCATAGATTAATTTTTATGAGCAGAAGCTCAGAAAAGTATCAAAGTGAAATTGATAACAAATTACGGAGTTAATGCTCCGAATCTCGTCTCATCATTTCTGCCACATATACTCTCTGATGCTGGGAGCTCTACCTCTTATATGATTCTAAGATCTCCTGGGCACAGCCTCTCATGCAACTTTTTTCCAGCTACTCTAAACTCTGTTTCAGCTGGAAGGCAGTGTTCTGGCCAGCACCATGATCTGTATTTCGATCTTTATTTCCTTCTGACTTTTGGAGAAAATCCAGATACTTCATCTGACAAGCACAATGTGACAAGTATGATATTAGTGACGTGAGAGTGTTCAGAGGCCCCCTCCTCCTCCAAAGTCCATCAGAGAGGGAGTGGTCAGAAGTGGTCAGTGAGCTGGGCTCAGCTAGAGCCTCTGCCAGGGCCGTTTCTAGAATTTCAAGATGCAGAACCAGGTAGTGAGTGGAACGCAGAAGACCAGAGAGTCTAGTTGTGATGAACCTAGTGGGAAAATCAAGTTCAGTTCAGTTCAGTCGCTCAGTCGTGTCCGACTCTTTGTGACCCCATGAATCGCAGCATGCCAGGCCTCCCTGTCCATCACCAACTCCCGGAGTTCACCCAGACTCATGTCCATCGAGTCAGTGACTGACCTGGGGAGTTCCTCTTTCAGTATGAGAAAATCAAACAGCTACTCAAAAGCATAATGAATGGGTTGGAGGAAAGAAAGTAAGACCTGAGCAGGGTAGGGAGGTGAAGGTGGGTTGAGGGCAAGTTTATTATGTGAAAAATGCTAAAGAACCTGGAAAGTGAGATCTAGGAGGAGAGAGAAGAGATTCAGGACAAGTTTCTGGTCTGACCAAGAAGTTCTCTGGGGGTAACCAGTAAAGGAGGATTCATCCAAGTCACTTATTGGCTCTTTAATTGTCGGCGTTTTTTGTTTTTTAATGTGATACTGCTCTCTCTGATATGGAAATGCATATCCAGTCTTCAGGACCCTTGGGGAACAATTCTTTGTGGGGCCCTTGTCTATAAGTAATTTCATTATAAAATTTATTCACCTTATGAGCCATGGTGATTTACTGGCAGAACTGTAGGACAGTGGGCAGAGAACATGAGTTTCTTATTGTTCAGTCTCCATATACAAAGGCACCATTACTTCAGGTCCAGAGACCACTTCTTTGTGCTTTTATGGTCAGTAACTCGTTCCTGGCTGATTTCACATCTTCCATCATAAGCAAACAGTAGCAACCCCATTATTATTCATAATGCTGTGGCTTTTCATAACCAGTTTATACTGAAAACAACAGACATTCTTGCCTCTGCAGCTCCCAATCCCATTGATTTAGCTCTGGTTCCAATATCATTCATGGTGCAGCGTCATCCTTCACTCTGCCTGTGAATGCCGGCTCCCACTGATTCAGAGGTTGTGCTTTGCTGATGTTGACCAGAATAGAACCTTACCGAGAGTGTGTGGGAAACAGGCACGATAATTCGCTTTCTGGGCACGTTAAACCTACCATTTGGAATTTTTCCTGTATTGACATGAAATGTAGAACACCCCATCCTTCGGTGGTGTCTTTTTGGAGCTGTCGAGGGCCCACCGCTGCGCGCCTCGCATGTGATCTCTTTCACTGCTGATGACACCCTGCCACCCACAGAGCAGGACGCACAGGAGACGCCAGGCAAGAGGCCTGTGGGTGGAGAAGGGAGAGCAGTCCACTCGGCAGGAAGCGTCTCTTTCTCACGCAGCCTGACCTGCCAGGCCGTGTTCCTGGAGCCAGGGTCTGGGCATGGGGCCTCCCGGATGACCGCGTAGTATGAACCCTGGAGCTTTGGGGGCACTGATTGCACGTCTGGGGTGAAGGACCCACGAGTGCTCCAGAAGGGGAGGAGTGAAGACTGAGGTCTGTTTCAAGGCAGGGACCCCAAGTATGGGGGCAGTGAAGTCTGGGCCTGGAGGGCACACTGCCTGCGCACAGTGAGATTACAAATTGCGTGTCTTCACATGGTATCACTGCTCCCTGATTTCCTGATGCACTGCCCTTTGACCCCCATTCAGGTCCTGTGTCCCACCGGCTCTTTGTTCCTTCAATGCAGTTTCCTGTGCCAGGCCTCTGATAAGCAGGTATTACAAGTGAATTTCTATCTCCAAGAAAACCTTTTTCCTTCTTCTTCTGATGAGTACTTTATATTCTTCAGATCCAGCTTACTTATTCCCTCCTTCATCAAACCTTCCAGAAGCTTCCCAACTGCCTCATCAGAACATCCATTCTTTCCTTCATCCAGCCAATGAGAACTTTTTAGTGAGCAGCTACTCCTCTCCGCCAAGCCCTATTTCAGGAACTGTAGCAACAATAGTGACTAAATAGGCCAACCATCATATAGGCTCCCTCTGGACTCTGTGTATCTGTTTCCACTTAACTTGTGTTGAAATTGTCTCTGGTGGTGGTTTAGTCACTAAGTCAAGTGCAACTCTTTTGACCTCATGGACTGTAGCCCACCAGGCTCCTCTGTCCATGGAAGTTCCCAGGCAAGAATACTGGAGTGGATTGCCATTCCCTTCTCCAGGGAAATTATCTGTATTTGTCAGCACATGTTTTCTGTAAAGGGTCAGATAGTAAGTGGACTTTGTGGGATGTATGGGCTCTGTTAAAATTGCTCAGTCCCACCACTGTTGTTGCACAGAAGCAGCCAGAGATAGTAGGCAAATAAGTGGGTGTGGCTGAGTACCAGTTAAACTTTATTTACAAAACAGGTCAGGGGCCTTGTTCTGCCCACCATGTGTACTTTGCTGCAATAGAAGATAAGCTCCATTAGAACAGATCCTTGTTTCGTTACTCTTTCTATTTTGTTGTTTTTACTGTTACCTTAGTGCTGAGAACTCGGTGCTGAGCACTTTGCACACACAAGGTGAGTGAGTGAGTGAATGAGTGAGTGAAGTCGCTCAGTCGTGTCCGACTCTTTGTGACCCCGTGGACTGTAACCTACCAGGCTCCTCCGTCCATGGGATTTTCCAGGCAAGAATACTGGAGTGGGGTGCCATTTCCTTCTCCAGGGGATCTTCCCAACATAAATTAAGCGAGAGAAGTAAAGGAATGTCATCCATTAAATTGGGAAGTTTTTGAAAGACAGGGTCTATCTACACAGTGATCAACATGAATAGGTGTTGAGTAGATGTGTGAGCTACAGGAACACCTTCCTCCTGAGACTTCCTCCTGGTCGGTGCCTCTGGTGGGTGGGCAGGAACCAGGCCGGTCCAGGCCAGCCTTGTTATCCTGTCGTATTGCAGCTACCTCCTCGGCAGGCTGAGTCGAGCATGAGGAACCAATAAGAGAATTACAGGCAGGCCTCCCGACTGGCGCAGGCCCCAGGGCCAGCTCGGTGACAGCCTGCTGCAGTCTTGCAGAGCAGCAGTCCAGTCCAGGGAACTCGGCAGCGGAAATGGCCACTAAAGTGAAACACGCCTGCCTGTCAGAGAGAAGCAGCGACCACAGGAGCCCGATCGCCACCGTCAAAGCGCCTGTCAGCACCAGCCCGCTTGTTAAGTTTCTGGGGCCCACCTTCCTGAGCAAGGGTCAGCCAACTGGCTCTGACAAGCAGGGCCCTGGCGTTTGGTGGGGCCTGTCAGCTGAGACCCAGAGGTGAAGCGGGTGCTGCTTTGGAAACGGGGGCCTGGCAAGTGCCGCCAGATCAAGACGAGCGACAAGAGAGGGTGGGGGTGCTGAGCTGGGGGCTCCGGGCAGCGGGGCCTCCCCCAGGAAGGAAGCGGCTTTGCTTCTGTGTCGTGTCAACTTTGCTGTCGCTGGGCAGCCGGCGAGGTTTCAGACAGATCACCGCCCCTTTGGGAAGCCCGAATGCCTTGGCAGACAATTCCAGGCCTTGATTTGATTGATAAATTCTTTGTGACGGGAGGGGATGAAACAGGCCCCCAGTTTGGTACATACGAATAGGAAATTAGCTGGCAAAGTTGTCAGAGATAATTAACTTTCCGATTCTGCGGGTCTATTCAGGTTGACATCCTGAAATTATTTAGAAATGCACATGTCAACGCTCTGACAGAGTCTGCGGCTGATCAGATAAACAGATTTGGAGATGTTTGATTGTGAAATGATGTAAGCGCTTAGCCGGTGTTTTATCACCGCGAGTTTCCGCTTGCCGCTGTGGGTGATGTTCAGGGAGAGGGTTTGGTGGCTAGGGGTGGGTGGGGGCCGGGGATGTAGGGATGGAGAGACTGAATAGGATTCACCAAGTACAACCGACTTGCCTTCTCAGTTTACTCTCAATGAGTTGAGAAATTCCTAACCTTCAATTCAAACACAGTTAACCTTGGACTCAACCCAAGGGCTCCTCTCCAGCCCCTCAACCCCCAGTACGAAGGAGAGTTTTCCAAAGGATTTGGCAGCAGGCATGTGGTTCCTCTGTCAAACCCAGTCTTGGCCCAACAAGTACAGGGTGCGAAATCACCTAGAATCGCTGCTGTTTCTTATTCATCATGAGTCTGGGTAGATCACTGGCTTGTCATTGTTCTTAGTTGCTCAGCTCTTTGTGACCCCATGGACTGTAGCCTGCCAGGCCCCTCTGTCCATGGGATTTTCCAGACAAGAATACTGGAGTAGGTTGCCATTTCCTTCTCCAGGAGAGCTTCCCAACCCCGGGACTGAACTCACATCTGCTGCATTGCAGGCAGATTCTTTAGAGCTGAGGCACCAGGGAAGCCCAGATCACTGGGTCTCACAGGCTATCAAGAGCAGAGAATACCTTTTCAGCATTTCCATCTTGTTAGTGCAAACTGCTTCTTTAAAAGACCAGTTCAGAGTCAAATTCTTTCAATGGAGAAATTCCTTCCTCCAAGTGAATGAAGATGAGTGAGAACTAACATTTACTGAGCACCTACTCTGTGACAGAGGTCAAGGGGGACACGGTACCGTGCCATTTGCTTATTGTAACGTTTCTAATTTCCATAGTAGACAAGTCTTTATTGTTTGCCTACTGAGAAAATAGATACTCAGAGGGGGTTAGCTCAGCTACTGAGGTAAGCAGCTATCTAAGAAGTGAAATTTGGACTTGAGCGTGGTTTGGCTACTTCTGCTCTTCCCTCACCATGATTTTCTGGTTAGTAGAATTGTAGACTCTGAGACGATGCCTGCCAGTGCAGGAGATACAGGAAATGTGTGTTCTAAACCTGGGTTGGGAGGATCCCCTAGAGTAAGAAATGGCAACCCATTCCAGTATTCTTGTCTAGAAAACTGCCTGGACAGAGGAGGCTGGCAGGCTATAGTCCATGAGGTCACAAAGAGTAGGACATGACTGAGCAACTGAGAATGCACACATGCAGACTCTCAAAAATACAAAGGATTCTGAAGGTCACAGAGGTCAGGGTTCAGCAGCCCAGAATCCATGGACCAAATCCAGCATGTGTTTTTGAAAGGCCTACAAAGCTAAGAATTTTTTTTTTTTTTTTTGCATTTTTAAATGGTTGGGGAAGAAATAAAAATAATGTTTCATGGCATGAAAATGACATGAAGTTAAAATTTGAATGTCCATAAATAAAGTTTTTTTGAATGTAGGCTCACTCATTCATTTATGTATGCCTATGACTGCTTTTGTGCTATATTTGCAGAACTCCATAGATGTAACAGAGACCATATAGCCTTCCAGGCTGAGAATACTTACTGCTTGACCCTTGACAGAATACATTTGCTGACCCCTGGTTCACTGGTGCCTCCGTGAGAGCTTATTGAGCTGGAAAAATTATTTGCACTGGCAAAACTCTCAGCAGGCATTATCTAATTTACCTTAACTACTCAAGGTGAAGGTGCTCATAGGTGAAGAAATGATAGGTTCAGAGAGGGTCAAGAAGCCAGTCAGGCTAACTCAGTAGAGCCAGGATCCACAGACTGAGTTCACACTCAAAGCAGTGCACTCAGCTCTCTTATTTTATTGCCATTTCACTATAATTCACGTGACCTGGATGTAGCTTGAGACACGATGGTGATTACCACTGAGGTGGGCAGAGTAACGGCTCCCAGAGATGTCCTCATCCTAATTCCCAAAACTGTGAATACCTTCCATGGCACAAGTGACTTTGCAGGTATTATTAGGGGTCTTGAAATGAGAAGGTGGTTCTGGATTATCCAGATGGGTTTAAGGACAAAAGGGAGGCAAGGAGGTCGAAGAAAATGAAAGAGACAGGATGATGGAAGCAGAGGCTGGAGTATTGTGGGGCCACGAGCCAAGGGATACAGGTGATCCTAGAAGCTGAAAAACACCGAGGAGGTATATTCCCCTCTGACCTGAACGCCAAGAGGATACGTTTGTGTTGCTCTAAGATGCTAAGTCTGTGTTCATTTGTTACAGCAGCCACAGGAAGCTAATATACACTTCCCGCATCCTTGGCGTCAAGCTGCTCAGTGTGGTAAAGGACCCCACCCATCAACAGAAGTAGATTTCAAAGAAAAATCTGTACTGCAAGTGTTAAAAATAAATAACTTCTTGGGGGTGGGATCAGTCTAGAGGCCTTCTGAAGAAGGGGGTTAGAGGGCTTGCAATCCTGCAGAGCTGTGGCTTCAAGGGAGGTCCTTTATTCCAGTTTCTGCGGCTGGATGCTGGCATCTCCCAGGATCAGCCACATGATGTAAAGAAACAGAAGAGAAGAATCAGAGGCAGAAGGACAGATATCTGTCATGCTTTTGTCTCGGCAACTCACACCATGCTTCTGAGGCTAAACTCGGGCTTTCTGGCATGTGACCTAACCTACCATGCTCCTTGGTGAGTTTTCTCCTCCTGTTTACGGAGGAGCTGAGCTTCTGCAAAAGGGAAATCAGAATCTCGCCTGCATTTTATTAGTATTGTGACCATTTGCAAATTAATTTAGAAGGCAATATAATTTACTTCTTGTATAGAATTCAGTTTTGATTACTGCCATGTCACTGAATTTCCTGCTTTCATGAAAGCTCTTATTATGAGAAATTAAGATACCTTCCTCCTTCATCCAAATAAACATATGGCTGTGGGGTGCTATTGAATTAAAAATATCATTTAATCCAGGGAAGATAATTATTTGAAAGAAACCGGAGAGGAGAGACTCAATCTAGGGTTTGAATGTTGACATGAAATTGTGAAGGCCATTTTCACTCATCACTGACTTTTAATAGCACTTTGTACAGAGTAATTTCCAGCATAAACCTTGTTAATGTGATATTGGTTATTTTCAGAATCATGTCAGGGAGTCGGAGCCATTCCCCAGACCACTGTTGGGGTGTCCTGGTATGTGGGCCTAGGTATTCAAGAAGTGGTACTTAATGACACATTTTGCCTTGCCTGTCAGCGGACTTTATTTTCTGTAGTCATGCTTTGTTCAAAATGGCGTTTGGGAAGAGAGCAGAAAAGTTAGCTGCTGTAGACATACTGTGTACATGCCATGCTGGGTATCATGTGAAGGCCGTGTGCATCTGAGGCGCGGATTACAGATCTGAGAGACTGGTCTGGACTTTCCGTGCTGGCCCGTGTGCCCTGAGTTTCGTTTCCGCTGTTACGGTCCCTGTCACACACGTCCTTGGAACTTAGCCCTTGGAGGCATACCCTGCCTGACTTCTGGCCGCCAGGTGAGTGCTCTGTCTGGCCTCAGGAGCCCGCTCTGTCCATTCTGAAGCAAGCTGGAAATGCTCAGGAGCATTAGTCCTCAGTGAACAGCTCACGTGAACTGGTGGGGAAAGAGAGTGGTGCCTCTCCTGGGATGAGGGTGGGAAGCGTGGACACCCCACGGCCCTTCTGCTGCCCTCCCAGTGTTACCCAGAGAGAGCCCGGTTGCCCTCAGTGGTAATGTGCCTGAACCTCCATGCTTTGCAGCTTCTGTCCCCTTCTCGTCCCTGTCTCTTACTCCTTGGCTGGTTTTTTCCTGTAATTTGCCTCCGAAACAAACCACTTGCACCCAAATCCTTGTCTTGTTGTCCTTTGGTGGGGAAACCAGTTCAAAACAATCATTATTCCAATGAGTTCATTTGCTTATTTATTAAACCCTGGTTGGGAGCCTGTTCAGAGCAGGCAGCTGAGAACCACGTAAGACCCCTGCCTGGAGGAACACAAACCCTATCGAGCAGACAGATGTTAAACAAGCAAACAGACACGGAAAGGATAGTTTTTTCAGGTTGTACCTATGTGTCTTGCTGGAAATAAACAGGGCCGTGGGGGAGAGTGATTGATGGGAGAAGATTTTCACAGAGTGGTCAGGACAGTGACTGAGGCCTAGAGGATGGGAAGGAGCCAGACGTGCCGCAATGAGGGCAGGGCAGGAGAGTTCAAGGAGTGCAAAGGAGGAGGGTGGGCCTGGAGTGCTGAGGACAAGTGAGATATGGAGTCTGACCAGAGGGGTGACCTTGATAGACTCTCCAGGCCCCCGTGGGCTGTGTGAAGATCTTATACTTCAAGGAGAACAACGACTCAAGTTGCTGAAAACATGGTTAGGCTAGATGATCACTGTTGCTGATAGAGAGTAACGGAGGGCTTAACAGTAATGATGAGGGTGAACGGCAAGCAAGTAGTGCTTGCTGTGAACTCGCGGCTCTGTACCTTGTAAGATCTCACTTTAACACTTTGAGCAAAGCATTAAATTGGGGGTGTTTGTCATCCCTGTTTTGGAGAAGGCAATGACACCCCACTCCAGTATTCTTGCCTGGGGAATCCTATGGACGGAGGAGCCTGGTAGGCTCCATGGGGTCGCTAAGAGTCGGACACGACTGAGTGACTTCTTTCATGCACTGGAGAAGGAAATGGCAACCCACTCCAGTGTTCTTGCCTGGAGAATCCCAGGGACGGGGGAGCCTGGTGGGCTGCTGTCTCTGGGGTCGCGCAGAGTCGGACACGACTGAAGTGACTTAGCAGCAGTCATCCCTGTTTACTTGATGAGAAAATGTCAGACAAGGGAGTTTGGCTAGCTTACCTACAGCTGAGTAGGTTACGTGGGATTAAGTTGAGATTTGAACCTGCATCTCTCTGGTTCTTGAACTAATGCTCTTCCCATTGTTAAACCACACTGCCATCTTTGCTTTACTAAAAACACTGCTTAAAATCATTAATAAGCAGTAAGTTACCAAGAAGACTCTTTGCGACCCCATGGACTGTAGCCCACCAGGCTCTTCTGTCCATGGGATTCTCTAGGCAAGAACACTGGAGTGCACTGCCATTTCCTTCTTCAGGAGATCTTAAAGAGTTGGACATAACTGAAGGGACTTTGCACACATGCATACACCAATCAAAAAATTAGCCTGAGATCTTTTGATTCAGTGAAGAAAATCAGAATCAGATTATGAACTTAATTGCTCTATAATTTACATGTTTCTTGTTCAGTGAAAGTATTAACATATTTTGATCATTCTACATCAAGCTTTGGGTCAAGCTTCTTCTCCGCTCTCATTCTATTTGTTGTGCTTAAAAGCTCGATGCCTGGAGGGCAGGCAGGGTGGTGTGGGTAGAGTACCCTGCAGATACAGTGGTTGACTGCCATTGGCACGTTCATACACAGAAATAAAAGAAAAAAAAAAAAAAAGGGAAAATTCTTGTCTGTTCTGGGTGCTTATCATTAGAGGTTCATTAGAAATGAACCTCTCCCTCCTCTGACTTGTATCTGTAGGATTTGGTCAATTAGAGAGAAAACTTTGCCCATCACCTGTAGATGGTTAAAGTGGTTCAATAATTTCCTAACAACCCTTATCATTTGCCAATAGAAAGAGAAGGAAGAGGTGTGAATATAAACAGAGGAATATGTTTATTACTTTCTAAACTCCTCCACCTACTACTGATAAGCAATTTAGCTCCTTCTTAGCTTGTTTAGTTAAAGAAATGGTCAGTGGCTCCCAGGGAAAGCCTTTGACTGGGACGATGGGATGTAGTGTGGAATCCTGGGGATGTCAGGGAGTCTATTAAAGTCTGGAATACTTGCTGGATTAATATTAGCTATTCTGTTTGGATACACGTTGAATTATGTATTAACAATATTGACTTCGGTAGCTAAGCCAAATCAATCAAGTTGATTTTATTATTTCGATTGACAGGACTTCTTAACTCATTTAAAAAATAATTATTGAGGACCTACTATATGCTGAACACAGATGATATAACCATGAACACAACACAGAAGGTACCTACTGCTGTGGAGCTTTGGTGCAACAGGGGTTTCACACAAATAAATAGATTCCCAAACATCAGGTATACACATGAGTTATGATGCTAAAACAGTGAAGTAAAGAGACTGGGGGCAGGGGTGGGGGCATCCTCAGAGAGTGGTCAGGAAAGTTATCCTGAAGAGCTCACAATCAGCTGAAATATGAGTATCTGACATGTCACCATGTAAAGATGTGGGAAAAGAGCTTTCCAGAGATAGGAAAGTGCAGACAGTATCAGGATGGGAATGATCTCAGTGTTTTTAAAGGTCAGAAATAAAGCCATGTGACATGAGCTGAGGAACCAAGGGGGAGTGAGGCAGGAGATGTTGGCCAGTAGACAGGGTGAGGATTGTATACCAAACTGTATATGGTTTTGGAAACCATTAGATGGTTTTTGTCAGACGCATAACATGACCTGATATTCTTTAAAAAGATCATTCCCGTTACTTTAAGAGAGCAAGACCAGAACCAAGAGGACCAGCCAAGGAACTATGGTGGCTGATGGGGAAGAATCACTGGTGTCTGGCATCAGACAGCAGAGGATATGGAGGGACCAGTGAGCAGGTTTGGAAAAGGTTTTGGTGTCATACAATAGAAAATCTCTCTATAGTGGGTTAAACACAAAAGGTTTATTCTCACAAGTAGAAGAACTGGAGCTAGACAATCCAAGGCTGGTATGGCAGCATTATGAAATCACCAAGGGACACCGGCTCCTCTGCCTTGAAGCTCTGCTCTTTTTAGCCTGCTGCCTCGTGGTCCAAAATAGCTGCAGAAGCTCCAGCCATTAAACATATATTTGAGGCCATAAAGTAGAAGGCCAGACCCCTTCTTCTTAAAAGTCATTTTTGGAAGTAGGCACCCACACATCTGGTTACAATTCAGTGTCATATGTCTATACCTAGCTTCAAGGGAGGCTGGGAAAGTAGTCTATTTGTAGAATGACATTTGCTGAGAAATAGACAGTGGATATTAGCAATGATCTAGCAGTCACTTTAGTCATGTCCAACTCTTGTGACCCCATGGACTGTAGCCCACCAGGCTCCTCTGTCCATGGGATTCTCCAGGCAAGCATACTGGAGTGGGTTGCCATGCCCTTTTCCAAGGGACCTTCCTGACCCAGGGATCGAACCTGTGTCTCCTGTAGCTCCTGCATTGCAGGCAGATTCTTTACCACTGAGCCACAGGGGAAGCCCTAATGATCTAGCAATCTTGCCTTAATCCTAGCACTAACCTAGTTTACTTCAAGCCCATGTAACGTAAAACAGGTGGGAGGGGCTGAGACCTAAATTTTACTATTATTTGTTCTTATTTTCTGGCTTTCCTATACTCAGCTTTTCTATTATCTTCACAGTTGAGAAAATGACTAGTTTTTTTCTTGAACACCCTTTCAGAGCTATTTGTTTCCCATTTTTAGCACCAGGACCACTCTCTGAGTTCTGCAGTGTTATGGGGAACAGAAGGAAGGGAGAGTACTGATTTCAACCTTGCAATGCAATCACTCCCTGCTTCCATAAATCAGCAGGTTTTTAGGAGGCAGCAAGGAGAGTGCCATCTGATTTTTACACACCTGATTCACAATAAAATCTGCACATGGGCTTCTGGGGTGCCTATTTTCCCAAAAGGCTGAGGTAGCAGAAACCCATCTATTATATAAGGGGAGAAGGATTCACCCATTTAGAAGTAACTGCTAAATGCTGGTATAGAGCATTTTAACTTCCAATATCCATTTTTAATACAACTCAGTGGAGTGTATCTCTGCACGTGTCCTAAATCTCCCAGAGAGGATCCTTAATGACTTTTCTGCTATAAACCAAAGCTTCGTTTAAAAAATAAGAATAACAGTGAATACCTGGATCTCAGATCTCTTTCACTGACATGAATGTGTAGCTTCATGAAGTCTGGTAGTGGAAACTCCTCTTGCTGTTAGAAGAACCATCCTCTTTCCTCCTTGGGTAAATTCACACCCGCTGGATGGCATGACGTGGTGTTAGCATGTGCACGACTCTGGGGCCATACATAAGCATAAAGGCAAAACATGAGGCTGCAGTTAGCCCCATCAAGTTTTGGGTCTCAGGTTTCCTCACCACTCAAAGGAGGTTGGTTTAGACCATATGGGATTTCCATGCTCCTGGACAGGGCAAGGAGGTGTTGAGAACTGGGATCAGTAATCCTAAGCATGCACTCCCCATGACTGGGGTTCTCAGTGGGCATCCGTTAAGTGAGCTCCTTCGATGAAACATCCCTGCTTGTGCCCTGCAGAGCAGGGGCTGCCTTGCCTGCAGGTTCTCACGAAGCGCTCTTGGTGGTTTGATGACATGGTCACCATCATCCACTTTACAGTAGAGGACGCTGAGACTGAGGAGAGATCAGTAGCTCATTCTCACTCTTTATTCTCTAGTGAGACCCAGATCGGAGCTCAGACATATGACACCAGTATATAGGCTCTCTTTCAGGAAAGCCAATTCACTACATGCATATTCAAAATAAATTAAGTTTTAAAACTTAGCAGCACGAAACATAAATAGATTGAGCCATTTGGAATTGCCGATACTTGATAGTATTTGTGCTAAAAAAAAAAAAAAGTCAGTCCCATGTGGTTCAATGGGTAGATAAAGTAACCCTTTGCAAAGTCATTGTACTCATTTTGGGGTCTGGCAAATACAATTACTGAAGGACTTTTGGTGCATGTAATTCTAATCCAGATGTGTATAGTACCCTTATCTAAAACCAACAAGCAATGGCATTATCAAAAGACTTGGTCGTTACTCCTTGCTAAATATCTATTATCTGCTTTCCTCTGTAAGGAAAGGGCTTAGAGAAGAAAGCCCTGTACCAGCCCCTACTCTGGGATCTAGTAATACTGTCTCATCAGAGATCAGAGTAGTACTTCCTAAGTGATGGGTCTCTTGATGTAATTTCTGTGGTTGCATTTCAGGAAAAAAATTTTTTGTTGCTACAATGATTAAATTACAAAAGATAAAAAGATTTATGCCAAAGAAGTTTATTGCAAGAAGAGTCACAATATGTATGTGATATCAACCAAAATGGGAAAATCGGAGTGGAGAATATATGAGGGTTGCGTTAGTGACTGTGGAATGGAGCTGAGTTGTCTTATAATTCCTCCCTGCTTCTTTACATTTTCACATACTTTCTAATTTTCCTGTCTTATATTATTCCATATGAGAGGAAAATCAAGTCAAATCCTCAAAAATGAAAGAAAACTCTTCAAAAATAGAATTTAAATATGGCAGGACAAAAATATTAGTGTGAAAAGAAAGTCTAACTCTGCCTTTTGAAGGGGGGAAACGTTGATTTGCTGAGAGAGGAGCTGAGCAGATCTACACAGGGAATGTGGAGAGCCAGGGAAAAGAAAGAAAATGGAAAGCATGGAACCGTGTGACCGTGAGCTGGGAGGACATGGGAAGAAAAGGAGAGCCAGGGTTGCCCAATGCAGCTCTTCCCTCCGATGCCGCAGCCTCTGGGAGGCGCCCTGAGCCCCCTGCCTCCCCACCCCGCCCACATATAGGGTGACCCTATAAACCCATCCTGTTGAACCAGGGCCTCCTGGTTTTAACACTGAAAGTCCCAGTTCCTGGGAACCCGCTGGGGGAGGCTGGTCAGCACCCCTCCTCTCCCCTGCTCTGCACAGTTGTAGCACAATGTTACCACTGTAACAAGTCAGCACCTTGTTACAAGCTGTGCCATTTCCTTATCTCCAGTTTCCTTGTATCTATCTTCTCCCATCTGGCAGTGAATTTCAGGAAGACAAAAACCATCCCAGTGGCTTGCGGTTGTGAGTGTCGGTGGATTTATTGAATGAGGAGATGCGCTGGCCAGGCACGAGGGGTCCAGGCTGAGCATGTGTAAAGATGGAGCGGGGCCAGAGAGCCTGGTGTGGCAGGAGCTGAGTCTTCCCGCTCGGCCAGTGAGAGGTATGCAGGCTGGAGCGAGGCCATGCTACAGCGTTAGCATTCGGGGACCATCACACCCTTTCAGTGTCTGCTGAAAGTGCTGGACCTGCTGCCCACGGAAATGCCCAATAATTGCACATCATTTCGCATATAGGTTCAGAATTTGGGGCAAGAGTGGCATGACTACAGCCAGTGGTATGTTTCTTGTAAATGAAGTTTTATTGGCACATAGCCACAGCCATTCACCTACATATTGCCTATGGCTGCTTTCTTATTCAAGCACAGGATTGAGTGGTTGTCACACGCAATGTGATGAACTTGTGAAGTCTCAAATACACCTTCCAGCCCCTTACAGAGAAGGTTTGCCAGTTCCTAATTTGGGAGCAGTTGAGAGCCTGGGGGTGGGTGGTGCCTAGACCCGGGTTAAACCCTTGCTGTAGAAGTGAGAGAGCTACTGAAGGAAGTTAAAGATGACGGCAGAATGGTTCGTCCCACTTTGGTTGGTATGGATGATGTGGAAGGCAGGAGGCTGGAGCAGG
Source organism: Nanger dama (assembly GCA_917880005.1). Classification (NCBI taxonomy): domain Eukaryota; kingdom Metazoa; phylum Chordata; class Mammalia; order Artiodactyla; family Bovidae; genus Nanger; species Nanger dama. The sequence continues at coordinate 6,519,052 of CAKJTW010000012.1, read as the reverse complement.
GACACCTTCGTGGTGATAGCCCAGAGGAGAGGTGGTAAAGTCTGAACGAGGGCAGGGGGGTGGAGTGGCTAGTAGAGATTTCCAGATGCCTACCTCACCAGCTCTGCTTTGCTTCCCTACACCCTCAACTTGGCTCCAGATGCCCACACCCCTGGCATTTCTAGTCTGCACTTGACCACGAGCTGCTGCTGGGTTCCATACAGATACTGTCAAATCAGCCCTCTAAGGCTCATTGCTGGTGGTGCGCAGAGCTCTAAGCAGGGGATTCACTCGTCCACTTCTGCTTTGTGCAGTGCTGGCTTTAAAAAGATCTAAACAATAGCACTCACTCCAGTACTCTTGCCTGGAAAATCCCATGGACAGAGGAGCCTGGTAGGCTGCAGTCCATGGGGTCGCTAAGAGTCGACATGACTGAGCGACTTCCCTTTCACTTTTCACTTTCACGCATTGGAGAAAGAAATGGCAACCCACTCCAGTGTTCTTGCCTGGAGAATCCTGGGGATGAGGGAGCGTGGTGGGCTTCCATCTATGAGGTCGCACAGAGTTGGACACGACTGAAGCGACTTAGCAGCAGCAGCAGCAGCAAACCCAAATCTTGGTGAAAAAGATCTAACCCCCTGGGGTTCACCCAGCAAGTAAAAGAGCAAGCGCTTACTGTTGGCATTCAAAACAGCCGCTGCCTCTGAAATGAGAGGTCTTGAAGGGTGTGCATTGGGAAAAAATGAGGATGTGATGAGCTCTCACTGGTCACCACCTCATCATCCACAATGCTGGGAGGTGACAAGGAGCAGAGAGAGGATAGCATTGTGTACTCTCAAAACTGCTCCCCCAACCCCCAAGGACCACCTGCTCTTCCCGCTCACAATGTCAGATTCAGGGGCCACATGTGGAGGTGGGATCCTGGGTGTGAGTGTTCACTGCTCCGTTGGCCCTCACTTTTCTCCCCCTCCACCTGGAAGAACTTGTGCTCTTACTGCCATAAGCAGTGTTCTCAAGGAACGTCTCAGCTAGTGCCAGGCAGCTGTGGGGCCCAGGAGTGTTCTCGAGCATGACGAGGGGAGCAGAGAGCTGCGAGGGGGGGAACTGCACGGAGTTGTGTGCCTCGTGTGGATGCACCTCCAAGACATTCTGCCAAGTGAAAAGAAAACCAGTCACCAGAGAGCACAGATTGTATGATCGCATTTATGTGAAATGTCCAGAATAGGCAAATCTGTAGAGACAGGAAGCAGATGAGTGCTTGCCGGCAGCTGGAAGGAGCGAGCCAGGGGGCGGGCAGTGAGCGCTTAATTGGTCTGGGGTTTTCCTTTGGAGCTGATGGAGACATTTTGAAACTAGACGGAGGAGATGAACAGCATTGTGAATATGCCCATTGCCACAAAACCGTTTGCTCTAAGGTGGCTAATGCTATGTTGTGTGAATTTCCCTTCAGTAAGTCACTTCAGAAAGGAAGAGGAGCAGGGGCAGGAGGCGGCGGCGGCGGGATGTGGGCCTGGACGGTCTACGCTGCTCCCCGGGGGCTGGGTCCTGCGGCCGAGCAGCTGTCTGCGTGCCGCTGGCCGTGCTCCCTGCCCTCCCATTGCTGTTGTCTCTCCGCCTTGCCACCGCGTGCCGCTGGCTGGCCTCCAGAGCTCTCAGATCTGCCTGTTCTCTTCCTGTCTCACTGTCACCCCCTTCCTCTAGGACCCCCATCTCCCAGCCCAGGAAATGCCCTTTCTCCCTGCCTCCAGTCTCCTCGCCTCCACCCTGCACCCACCCCCTGGCCATAACGTTCCTCCTACAGCATGTCTTGCTGCTGGGCCCCATGTCTTTCCTGGCTCCCTTCCTTAGGTAGGAAGGAGCCTGGCCTGGCAAACTGAAGAAGACCTTGGACTTGGCTTCAGGTGCTCCAGAGCACCCTGGTTCTGACCCTGACTAGTGTGGCCTCTTGGCAAACCCATGAGGGTGTCTATTAACACAGGTTCCATCTTGCTTCTCCCTTTGGTTGCACGGCAGTAATGACAGTCCATCGTGGGGTTTGGTGAGAAACAAATGAGATTGCTTGTGGCCCAGAGTTTCTGAGCATTGGCCCAGGCCAACCCTGGACTAAGGACATTGTTTGAGTTTTCTCACATAATAGAAGATTGCATTCAATCTGCAACTGTGTGTATATTTGATCCATCCAAGGAGCCTGGTGGGCTGCAGTCCATGGGGTCACTAAGAGTCAGACATGACTGAGCGACTTCATTTTCACTTTTCACTTTCATGCATTGGAGAAGGAAATGGCAGCCCACTCCAGTGTTCTTGCCTGGGGGAGCCTGGTCTATGGGGTCGCACAGAGTCGGACACGGCTGAAGCGACTCAGCAGCAGCAGCAGCAGCAGCACTGCCATCATCACTTTGAAAGTCGCCTTCGCTGTGCTCCTGTGCTTTGCCTTCATGCTTTTATTCTGTGCACAATAGATCAGTACCCGTGCCTGTGTGAGCGTGATGGCTTCACACCGTTGTCTGGACAGTCCCCTCTGCGGGGAGCTCCCACACTTCCCTCAGAGTCAGGCCACTTGTACTATCTCAAGATAGCATAGTTTTCCTCCAGGAAGGTCTGAGAGGACTGAGGCTGTTTTCCCAAAGATTCCTCAGACTCAAGCTGAATCTTCAAAAGTTGAGTAGCCACGGGGAGTTGAGAGACTCAGAGATGCCCAGATCTTTTAGTCCTTGGTGCTGAGCCTCCGCAGAAATTTACCCCATACTTGCAGCCACATGCCCCAGAGATGTTGTCCTGGTTGGCCAAATTTTAATCATGCAAACCTTTTGCGTTCACATATTTTACAAAGACCTCAATCTTTGGTTAAAGTGCCAGTCATGGGTGGGGCGTTTCTTGTAAACGCCCATGAATCTTCTGAGGGTGTCCGTATGCGCATCTTTAGTGTGGCTGATCCGGCCTCTTGACCTGCCCTGGAACGGACCCACTTCTCTCATGTGGTCCAGAAGCTTGGCTGCTGCTGGACAGCTTCTCCTTTTCCTTTAATAACTCAGGTTGTGTCCAGGAGACCTCATGGTGTGGGAGGTCTGTAAGGAGGCAGGAAACTGACGATTGTTTTCTGATCTCTTGACAAAGAATATGACTTTCCAAATACCCAAAGAAGAACAGATTTCTTCCCTCCCTTCATCCATCTCTTTATTCTAATCTTAGTCATGGAACTGACTGACAGGGAGTGTAGAGGCCCCAAGTCTTGACTGAGATGTTATGAACAGTGCTTGGTTTACTGATTCCTTGAATAAATGTTTATTCAGCACATACTCTGTGTCAGGAATTTTGCTAGGTGTTGGAATATGAGGTGAAACACATGGACATGGTCACAGCCCTCTCAAGGCTTATCACGTAATAGGAATGACAAATATGGGATTACCAGCAGCCAGTGTTGATCCCAGCAGTAGAAACAGGAATGTGAAACGGAGGCATCTCCCTGTGGCAGTCCCGGTGGGAGCTGAGGCCTGAAGAATGGAGAAGCATGAATATGGGGAGTGTTCCCAGCCACCAGACAAGACACAGAGAGGCTCAGAGAAAGCGGCCACTCGGCACATCCCAGGAAGTGACAAGGCGTCGTCGTGGTTGGAGTGGATGGAGAGCTCCACTGGGTTTCTGAGGATGGTGGGGAGGAGAAAAATGAGACATGAGGCTAGAGAATGTTGCTAGGTCTGACATCTGAGTGCCTCCCTGGCCCCAGGGCACCCAGAGAGTCTCTTCTGCACAGGGTTATGGTAGGGCTGGAATCACAGGGCCCCCTGAATTCTATCTCCCCAGCATTTAAGAACAAGTTATTGCTACTCAGAACCCTAGTGTCTGCATATACAAAGGGACACAGTTGACCTGGTCATACATAGAGATAGGCGGAATGGAGGTGGACACATTTAGTTACCATGAGTTCAAGGCTTTCCTGGAGATGCTGATGCTGTGGTTGCTGCTCAGACCTGGCCCCCGCCCCCTATCTGGCCTCAACCAGCAGGCATAGAGCCTAAAAGGCTGACCAGCAGGCAGTCAGCTCATCCACGGGCAGAATGCCTGTCATTTTTTTCCAACTTGGAGGAGAGGACTTGGGCACCAAACAGATGCGACGTGGCTCTTGATGGTGTCATCTGTTCATTTTGTTCATCCAGTCACTCTCTCCAGCATAACTTCCCAGCTCCAGCGAAGCACTTGCCATGGGGAGCCAGACAGGCATTGACCCTTGCCACCCTCAGAGACTTTACCATCTGATCAGGAAGAGAGAAATTAAACAGAGAAGTACAAAAACAATCATGATTGTTAGAGGAGCTAGAAAGGACTAGTAGAGTGTTACCCCGTGCTCTTTACTTGTATGAAAGTTTATGGTTTGAATCTTGGACCTACTGCCTATCTGGGAAGGTGCCTTCTGTGCCTTGGTTTCTTCACCTGCAAAGCATGAGGAGTGGGGCTAAACCATGTGAGCAAGGGCAGTTTTAAACTTTGCTGTATCTGAATCACCTGGTGAGATCTTAAACATCCCAGTGCCCAGACTATACCACACCAACTCATTCAGGATCTCTGGAGGTGGGGCCCAGACATTTAAGTTTCCTTAGAGGTTCCTAGGTGATTGCAATGTGCAGCCAAGTTTGGGAACCAGCACTCTAGCCCAGCCCTTCTCACACGTCCATGTGCCCATGAATCAACCAGAGTCTTGGAAAAGACTTCTGGTTTATTAGCTCTGGGATGGGACTGGAGTGTTTACATTTCCAGCAGGGCCTGGCGTGTCCTCTTGGTGGGGTGACTTTACCTCCAGAGGACCTCAGGCAATGTCCGGGAGATGCTTTCAGTTGCCAGAACTTGGGGTGAAGGAAGGGGGTGTTAGCAGCCAGTGGGTGCAGGTCAAGGGTGCTGCTGAGCATCCCACAGTGCACAGGACAGCTCCCACAACAGAGAGATTTCTGGCCCCAAACATCACCAGGGCCAAGGCCTGAGAATCCCTTTGCCAGGGTGCAGCTGATGCTGTTGTTCCCACTGACCACGCTCTGAGGAGCAGCAAAATCCCCTCCTCCAGCTCAGCCACGACACTGGGCTAAGCTGTCCAAGAGTGACCAAGAATTCCTCACAAAGCAAGCGGACCCCGTGAGCCAAGATCGAATTTTGTCTTTGGTTGGGGTTTTGGTGAAAGGCGGAGAGGGATCTCCAGCTCCAAATCACTGGCATTAGAGAAGCGGCCGTTTGAATGTGTGTCAGGATGTAGCACTGAGAAATCAAAAGGAAACTCCCACGTTTCCACCGGGTTTAAGCAGCAAAGACAAAAGGACTAAAGAAGGAAAGCACATGAATTATTAACAGGCCCGGGTGTGAAAGTGTGGTGCAAGCCTTTTAACACTGTTTGAGATCAGGATGAGGAAAAATGGGCAGAGACTTAATTGTCTCATTGACTTTTGCAGAGGAAACCCAGAGTCATCAAATACACACAGGGAGGGCAGAGGAAGAATTCATGCACAACACTCTCCTCCCTCACTTTTCTGTTGAGATTAATTTGTAATTTATAGCTCTAATGACCTGCCTGGTGATGGGGTTCAGATCTGGATGCAGGATTCATGGCACGGCTACCCTCGCCCAGCTCTCCAAAGCCTTCCCTCCACCCTGCTCCCCCGCCCTCTTCAAGACCCCCGACGTTTCTCACCCAGATGAGCCCCACATTTCTCATCCCACGCGGCTTTCCTGCATTTGCTCTGTCAGCCTTCCCTTCCGAAGTGCCTCCACACGGTGGCCGATGGGAGGTGTCTCAAAGAACAGTTGACCGCTGCTGCCCAGGGGAAGCTGCACCCCAGGCTGTGGTCAGTTACGTTTCCTAGGGTTCCCCCATTCTCTAGATCCGTGTTCCTCTAAGCATGATCTGTGGATCCTACTGGGTCCCCAAGCGTCTTCCAGGGTCTGCAAGGTCTACACTATTTTCATAATATTAAGACATTACTTGTTTTTATCGCCGTCTTGACAGTTTCCCTGATGGCACAAAAGCCATCCGAGTGAAATGGTGGATGACAGCACTGGTGCCTTAGCAGGAATCTAAGCAGCAGCCTCCAACCGTACAAACTGTCATTGTGCCCTGCATGACCATGCTCTCTCGAAGACCCGGAAGACAAGCAAATAAGCACACAAAGGGTTTTTCCCTTAAGAAAGTCCTAGATAGAGCAATACTAATGATTAATGTAATTAAATCTCAGCTCTTGAATACACATCTTTTCATATTTTGTGTGATGCATCAGGAAGCATGCAGAAAGCACTTCCACTTCTGCTGCCTGGCAAAGCACAGTGGTGGCCTCCGGGCAAAGCACTTGTGTGTTTGAGTTGTGAGCTCAACTAGCCACTTTCTTCATGCGACACCATTTCACTTGGAAGAGCAACTGACAGACAAATTATAATTATTCAGACTGAGGTATTTGGCAGACATTTTCTTGAAAACAAAAAAAGATAGGCCTGTCACTTCAAGGAAAACAACTGATAGTATTTTTTGCCACTGTTAAAATGCAACCTTTCAAGTGAAAATTAGAATTTTGTAAACCTTGTGTCTGCAACTGTGAGCTTGACAGCATCCCAATACTTGAATACTTCTGTGATAAGATCGATGGTATTAATATTGCGTGTGTTCTCAGTCATGTCCAACTCTGTGTGACCCCACCAGGTTCCTCTGTCTGTGGAATTTTCCAGGAAAGAATACTGGAGTGGGTTGCCATTTCCTTCTCCAGGGGATCTTCCAGAGCCAGGGATCACACCTGCATCTCTTGTCTCCTGCATTGGCAGGTGGATTCTTTTATCATGAGTGCTCAGTAAATGTGAGTTTTTAAAAAATGTGGTACAAGCAAAATATGAAAATATTTTAAAATCTGCATAACTCAGAGAATCTATATTTTCCAAATCAATTATTATGAATGGGTTCAAGAACCATTCAAAGTACAAGATGGAACCCCTGGATTTTAACTAGACAGAGTACAAAATAAATTATTGATAAGGTTTCAGATTCTACTATGCAACTAACCCTTAAGAAATACCTCTTGTTGAGTTTTGGTGTAGTATCAAACAAGACTACCCACAGTTACTTGGAAAAACTATTAAAATCTTCTTCTCTATTTTCATTACATGTCTGTGTGAGTCTGGCTTTGCTTCATATTCTTTAACCAAAAATTAAATTATAAAAGATAGAATGCAGAGGTCTATGTGAGAACCTAGCTGTCTTCTAAGCTGGACATTAAAGGGATTTGCAAATACTGTTCAACAATGCCACTCTTCTGACTATATTGTTTTCTTAAATTGAAAATGATATTATTATTAAACAAAGCTGTGTTCCTTACACTGACATGTAATGGATTTAGTATTAGTATTGCAAATAAGTAGATAAATATTAAAATTTCATCAGTTTGAATTTGTAAAGGGTAAATACTGATAGACATAACTCACATAAACAAAAGCTGTCTGGGAACCTCAATAGATTGTGTGTAAGGGTCCTCAAGACCAGAAGTTTGAGATCTGCCATCCTGACCTTCACCCATGTTACCTCTGGTCTCTGTGCTCAGAACAACGTGCGACTCTTGTCTTTAACCTGTAACGTGCACCTAGAGAGCCTTGCATTTCAGCGAGTGATGACATTACACTATCAGCTGAAGCTTCGCAGGCTAAGGAATTTGGGAGTTTGGGAGACTTAATGACTTGCAGCATGGAAAGCCATGCTGTGAAAAATAATACCAAACAGCTGGTGGGAACTGAATGCCCACCGAGAGCTGCCCTTGGGTGCGTCTGCCTTTCACCCTGAACTCACAGAACGTGTAACTATCAACCTTCCCGTGCAGCAGGAGCCGGACTGGGCCACGTGTGGATTGCTTCTCAGTCTTCCTCCTACAAAGGGCGCTTGCAAAGGATGAGTTGGATTCACTGTGTTGCCTCCTCAGAGCAACATCTTTTTCTCCTTTCTCAGAGCTGACCTGAAAGTCACCATCAAGACCAGAATAGGCTGGTTTCCCTTGAGAACGCTGCCCCTTCCACAAGCCCACCTCCTCAGAGCTGCAGGCATTTTCAGGCCTCATTAAGCCTCTCATGGAGTAAGTTGTCTTGGCCTAGACCAGATGGACTCCCCGAGGAGATTTGGCTAAAACATCTTCTCCTGAGCGTCTGAAGCTCCTATGCTCACAGGCACCCATCTGTTCCTCTTGTAAATGCATTTCCTCCGTTGCGTTTGGGATGATCTCACTGCAAATGAAATATCCCCGCCCCGTTTCCTCTGACACCCAATCCCCACTTTCACAAGTGTCTGTCACTTCGGTGTGACAGTGGCACTTTGGGTTTTGTGTCACACTGTAGCGCCCAAATCCTGCCATTCACCTTCCTGTTCTCCAGGCTCCTGAGTCAAGGTTGCTATATGAATATATATGCAAAGACTAATATATATATATAGTATATGCAAAGACTAAATGGAAAAGGCTTAGATGGAAATCCATTTCTCTTGGAATGCTATATGGTCCCCCTCTGTGGGTTCTTTCTGTTTTGGATAATTTTGAACCAGTGGATCCGTGATGTATGGCTTTTTTGTGACTGGCTTATTTCACTTCCTATAAAGTTTTCAAGACTGATCGTGTTGTAGCGTATGTCAGTTCCTCATTTGTTTTCGTTGTCAAATAATATTCCTTGGTGATATAACACATTTTATTTACTCATTCATGAGCCAGTAGACATTTGGCTTTTGCCAGTTTGTGGCTCTAATGATACTATGTGCATTCAAGTAAAGGTTTTTGTGTGAACCTCAGCTCTCAGCTCTCTTGGATGTATGTCTAGGAGTGGAATTGGTAGGTCTTATGGTGACTGTATGTTTAGCATTTCAGAGAACTGCCAAGTTGTTTTTCACAATAGCTGTGCCATTTTATAATTCCACCAACAATGTATGAGGGTTCTAGTTTTCTTATATCCTCACGAAGACTTATCATTGTTGGTCTTTTTGGTTGATTGATTGATTTGTTGATTTATTTATTGAACAATTAGGGAATTTCCTGGTGGTCCAGTGGCTAAGACTCCATGCTTCCAACTCAGGGGCCCAGGTTCTGTCCCTGGTCAGGGAACTAAGCCTGACATGTCACAACTAAGAGTTTGCATGCTGCAAGGAAAGGATCTCACATGTGGCAATCAAGACTGAAGATTCCACACACTGTAACTAAGACCTGGTACAGCCAAATAAACATTAATATTAAAACCCAGCTAGTCACTGAGTGCCTGTGTGTGCTGGAGCCTAGAGAATAAGAGTTAGGAAATCACGTAAGGAGCGTATGATATTTGGCAGAGACCGATAGACCAAATGAAAATGCAAATAAAAGTAAAAATGCAATTATGAGGGAAATTACAGAGGGGTGGTTGTACATTATGTTATGTGACTATATACCAAGAGGTTTGACTTTGTCCAGGGGCTTGGGGAAGGTTTCCCTCAGGAGGCAATGATTGAGCTGAGATGTACAAGCTGAATAAGAGCTTAGTAGATATTTCATTATAAACAAGAGTGTTAATGGATCTCTGCCTCAGTTCTGCCTTTGTCATGGAGAGTTTGCCAGATCCACATAACAGAGTGGTTTGGGGAACTCAGTGAAAGTTATTGTTAGGGGAAGGATTAGATCCCTCAATCAGCGATTCTCTGGTTTCCTTTTGTAATCTCCTACCCTCCCTCACTCTCCAGAAGGAAGGGTCTCTAGACAAAAGACAGTATTGATGGTGATGGTGGTGGTGATGATCCTGAGTTAGGCTCTGATTTGATAGGTGCCTTCTATGTGTCGAGCACTGTGCTAAGTAATTTAAAACGTCTTATTCATTTCTTATAATGACATTGCAATAGAAGGAGGTCAGCATGAGATTAGAATGAAGAAGAAAACGAAAGGGGAATGTGGAAGACAGGCACTGAGGTTAGGTATGAAGGAAATGGACTTGTAGTTGAAGAAGTCCCTCTTGAGATAAATGTTTCTAAGTCTGTATTCACAGAGCACCTGAAATAGGCATTTGGTTTCAGAAAATATACCTTCATGCAATTTAATTCTGTTTATACTTAGAAGGGTATTTTATTTCTTGAATATGGAATGCAGTTTCTTTTATTTTAAATTACTTCTCTGGTATTAAACTAAATAGTTTAGCTTAATCACATATAACAAACCTCCCAGTATAAGAGCCTGGATCCCAAATCTCGCTACAAATTAGTTTCCAGCCCAGGCAATAAATGCATACCTGGAGCAAATTCAAGAAGGGAAACCACTTTAATTAGGTTTGAAAGTGTCTCCAATCAGTTCCAGAATAGCTGTCACTGGATTTATGATGTACCTTCCAAATTGTAACTCTTTTCATATTCAACTGAAGTGAGAAGGCCACAGAGAAATTGAACTTGATTTCTTGAAACCTAAACATTTATCTCCCCAAACAAGTGCCTCTAGAAAAGATGGGCAAGATTGATGGAAGGCAGGCCGGCTCACCTGTCTGTTAGCCTCTGTGGTAGTTTCCACTTAATTGCAAGGGTTCTGGAAGGATTAATCCAATCAAACCTTCCTTGGAACATTTCCATAAGTATAATCTGACCCCACTAATCTGTCACACAACAATTGCATTCTCTTTTACATTTATGCCCAAATGACAGTAACTCATAGCTTTCCTGGAGGAGGAGCTGGTGCTGAGACTCAGAGGCTAGATGACTTGCAGAATAGCACTGACTTCTAAGTGTCAGAACCAGGATTCAAGCTACTCCAGTTCCAGTATTTTGAGCCCAAGGAACATATTCAGAAAAAAATATCAGCAATAAAAATTATGATCAATCACCTTATCTATGTGATTTCCAGCTGTTTTGAAACCGAGTCGCCTGTTAATTTTTGCTGGATTCTTTTAGCCTTGTTTTCGCAGCCATAGTACACGAATGTGGCAAAACTCAAGAAAGTGGACACCGGGGCGTGGCAGAAAGGCGTGATGCCAGAGTAGGAAAAGTGGGAGCAGAGCCTGGCTTTCCACTTTGCCCGCTGCGACTTCGGGCTTAGCCACTCTGACAGGAGTCTGAGCACGCTCCGGGAGCTGGTGATGGACAGGGAGGCCTGGCGTGCTGCAGTCCACGGGGTCGCAAAGAGTCAGACACGACTGAGTGACTGAACTGACTCTGACACTTTGTCTCCTCCTCTGGGTAGAGGGAATTAACACCTCTGGGTAGAGAGCTGTGATGAAGTTGAAGGGAGAAAATGCCTCGTGAACTCTAAATTGCCGTCACATTGCTTACTACTTTTATCTAAAAGAACACCATGGCGTCTGACAGGAGTGGTGTGCAAGGTCTGCTCTGAGAGGCAGCTGGAGATGTCCTACCTTGTCAGAAAGCCCCCATGGCTCTGAGCCTTGACCACTCACCAATCAGCTCTTTAATTCTTATGTGAATGGCATAGTAATTGTGAAGAAGATAGGGTATCTGGGTTAGAATTCCTAGTGTCTCCACAGTGTGCTGGCCACTGTAGAAATACTTTATGAATATTATCTCATTAAATAAATCTATGTGATTGGCAGTAACATTATAATCCTCCCTTCACAGACAGAAAGTAAGCACATGTTGGCTCAATTTACATTAGTCCAGCTAAATGGTTCCCAACCTTTTCTCCCTTCCATGTTACTTCTTATTATCAAAGTAGTTTGCCAATGGAGATTATTTAACTCCTTCTCCTAGATGACTGTCATTTAACTTTGTAAGATGATGTGGTAGGCAGGGGACTTCCCTGGTGGCCCAGTATCTAAGACTGTGCTCCCAATGCAGGGGCCTGAGTTCACCTCTTGGTCAGGGAACTGGATTCCCACATGCTGCAACTAAGCGCTTGCATGCCACAGTGAAGACTGAAGACCTTCTGCAACTAAGACCTGGCAGCCAAATTAAAGCAGTGAGCGAATAAATAGATAAATATTTTTTTTAAAGATGATGTAGTGGGGAGAATAAGCCTCCCTCATTGGCCACCCCCCACCCCCCACCAAGAAAAAAGATGTCCACCTTGTAATTTCAGGACCTGTGAATGTGTTACCTTACATGGCAGAAGGGACTTTGCAGATACAATTAAAGTAAGGCTCTTGAGATCGGGAGATTACTTTAGGTTATATGGATAGGCCCAATATCACCAGAAGTTTCCAGGATAATTAATACAAATGCCAGAGACAGAGATAATGAGGACAAAGCAAAGGCTGGAGTGATGAATTTTGAAGATGGAACAAGAGGTAGGAGTCAAGGAAAGCATGCGGTCTATAGAAGCTGTTGGGGAAGGAAAGGGCAGCCCACTCCAGTACTCTTGCCTGGAGAAGCCCATGGACAGAGGAGCCTGGCGGGCTGCAGTTCAGGGGGTTGCAAGAGTTGGACACGACTGAGCCACTGAGCCACCACGGAAACTGTAAAGGGTGAGGAAATGGATTCTCCGTTAGAGCCTCTGGGAGGAACCCAGTTCTGCGGACACTGCAGGTTTAGTCCAATAAGACAGACCTACTTTGGACTTCAGACCTCAAGAATATTGGGCTTTAAGCCACTAAGCTAGTGTTAAGTTTGTGGTAACTTGTTGTAGCAGCAATGGGAAACTAATACAGAGGGTCAGACCGAATGAGTGTTCTTGGCAGGCCTACCAGTCAAGACACGATTGTAGGCCTTCAAGTGCGTACAGCTGCACTGTGGGCGTTAACCTTCCTAGCAGCAGTGGATCGTGAAGCCAGCAGTGAGGTCAAGCCCACGCAGCTGGGGAGTGCAGCTCCTGGAATCCAAGTTCAGGCCTTTCCAACCGTGTCGCCCTCCCTGCTCATAAATGGGGTCTGCGTGGTGACTCACTCCAGGGCCCACAGCTGGTTGCCAGCAGCGCTGGACTGAAATGGGGTCCTCACCCTCCAAATACATTTCTTCAAAAGCAGTGATGTGGACCGCAGACTCCTCCCCAAACCGGGATGCCTGACCTGCTCCTTCTGCCTCTCCCTCTTGACTGTTTCTGAAAGTGCCTGAGCGTGGTGCTCCTCCTTCACTTGTGACTGGCCTGTCCTCACTCATGGTCTCGTGTGATAACTGACTGGCAGGCAGTAGAGCCCAGGGTGAGGTAATCACCAGTGAAGTGGTTAATGTTTGCAGAATGTCCCAAGACTGCACTTTGTCTCCTTGTCACCACCACCGATTATTGAGGGAGAGTCCTGACAGGGGAATCTCGGCATAAGCAAGGGCTGGGGCTACTCATGGTTCAGGGCGTGCCCTATAGAATACTGTGTCCTCCCCAGTGCTGAGCTTAGGGTGCAGCTAGATGACAAAGTGTTAGTTGCTCCGCTGTGGCAGAGACTCTTTGTGACCCCAAGGACTGTAACCCACCAGGCTCCTCTGTTCATGGAATTCTCCAGGCAAGAATACGGAGTGGGTAGCCATTCCCTTCTCCAGGGGATCTTCCCAGCTCAGGGACGAAACCTGGTCTTCTGCATTGCAGGCAGATTCTTCACCTTCTGAGCCACCAGAGAAGCCCACAGTTGTGTTTCTGAGGGAAGGAAGGAAAGTGAAAGTGGATGGGCACCCATTTTGTACACAGAATTACACCCAGGGAATTCAGATGGCTTTGTCTCACAGTGGCATTATGAAGGATTATGATTCCTCCTTCTAAATGTGGAAACTGAGGCACACATCCAGTGGGTAACAGGACTAGAAATAGTGCTGGAGAGCTTAGAAGTGTGGGATTAGTGAGGGAAAAAACCAGAGTTATAGCTCATACCTTTGGGTAACAAAAGGCATTTAATGTCCTCTGTTTCCACCTGTGAACAGGAGAGTTCGAATTGCATCATGGACCCACACACACAGTTTATTTTGACCTACTAATGTCCTGAATAGAGCTGATCTAAATCTACTTGTGTGGGGTGCTGGGTTGATGCAAACTACACCAGGGTAGGTTTCAAAGACTTGAATTGTAGTTTGGATATTATTATTATTTTATTTTGGACAGATTAAAATTTTTAAAAGAGGCTTTCCCTGGACATTCTTACCTATTGAGGTAGCATAATATAGAGAATATCTTAGGTTTTGAAGATAGTAAAACTGGGTTAAAATCCTGGTTCAGTTATGCATGAACTGTGGCCTTATGCTCCTTAACCTCTCTTGCCCTCAAGCTCATCATTAGGAAAATTATATGGAGCTTGTCCGGCTATTTCATCACTGCAGTAATAAATAACAAGCACCCAGAAGGCCCACTGGTGTCTGGTTTCCCGGTGGTAGCTCTCCAGTGAGGGATGTTTGTCTAAGTCACCTCTGGACGTCTCTCATTTTCATTTCTTAAAATCTTTGACTACTGTCTATGGGGAACTTATTACACAGTAGGCTATATGCCAAGGACTATACTTGCATTATCTCAATAAAGCTTCATCACAATTGTAGCAGGTATCAGATTCCTTGTAGATAAGGAGAAGATAAATAAGTTGTCCCTGTAACTAAAAATACCAATAGAATCAAGATCTGAATCTAAATATGACCATCTCCAGAACTCCCACTCTTAAAATTAAGCTCATATTCATAACATATATGTCTACACATATTTTCACTTTTGTAGAAAAAGCTAGACACCAATTCTGCCCCCTCCCCCAATGCAAGTTGACAACCCTGTGAATTACTGAGTCCTTGCGCATCCCTAGATGACACTGGGATGAGAAAAACCCAGTACGAACCACACCAATGCTTTGTACCGAAAGTTGTAACTGAGACTAATTGTCAAAGGGGTGAGGAAAGTGAGATTCAGATATGTGACAGCCCATGTTCTCAAGGACTGGAAGAGCTGCTGCTCACAGCTGACGGAACTTGCCTCTCTGAGAACCAGTCAGGAGGTTTGGGTTCTCATTCTGGTTTTTCTCTCTTCCTTCATGCTGATTTCTCCCCCGTTCTATAGGCTAAGCCATAGGTTGGGAAAGCAGATGACTGAATTCTGCAGCTTCATCCAGCTCACTTCCCCCGAATTCACATTTAGCGAGCTTCTGTAATCTGCCAGGTGAGCTCTAGCAACAAGGAAGCTGCATTCCCTGGTCGTCCAGTGGCTCAGACTCTGCCCCGAAGGCAGGGGCTGAGTCCAACCCCTGGCCAGGGAACTGGACCCCACATGCCGCAACTGAGGGGCCCGCATGCCGCCCCAAAGATGAAGACTCCGTGTGCAGCAGCTAAGACCCAGGACGGCCAAACAAATGCTTTCTATAAGAAGAGTGCCAGAAAGAGAAGGTCCTTATCCTCAAACAAAACTTTAAAAAGCCTTGATTTGCAGCGTCTGCCAGCATCTGCCAGTGGTGTAAATACTCCCACCAAGGCCCGTTTAAGCTTCGTATGTGACGTTACTGAATGTGGAGTTGGGAAGAGCTACCTACTGGCTCTGGTGAACCTGTGCTATCTGGCTCCAGCCTTCCCCCCGTCTTCTTAAATCTCCTCTTTGCTGGAAAACATGCCCCTCCTTTGCCTAGTTAGCACCTTTTCTTATCCTTCAGATCCTCACACAGTTGTCACTTTTGCAGAAATTTCAACTGGACCCTTGTCCCAGATGGAAAGCCTTCTGAGAGCTTGCGAGATCTTTCTAGCCATGGCCCTCTTTCATGAAATACGAGAAAGCACTTCCAGAGAGATTTTGACTGTGACTACACATGAGAAGGGCTTCCCCAGTGACTCAGCAGTAAAAGGATCTCTCCGCAACGCAGGAGATGCACAGAAGATCTGAGTTCGATCCCTGGGTTGTGAGATCTCCTGGAGAAGGAATGGCAACCCAGTCCAGCATGCTGGCCTGGGAAATCCCATGGACAGAGAAGCCTGCTGGGTTACAGTCCACGGGGTCACAAAAGTGTTGGACACAACTTAGCGACTAAACAACAAGAACAAGAACACATAAGAACCTCTGAAAAGGGCCTAGAGATGAGTGTGATGTCAACACAACCTTGAAGCATTCTTGTGAGAGGAAACTTTTCTGTCGAAATGGCTCTTGGAGTGAGCCCTGGGTCCCAAGGAAACTTCCACTACAAAGCACACCCAGTTTTCCCACAAACAACTGAAAAGGGTTAGGCCAGCTGACATAGGCATCACACAATACTGAAATCCCCTACTCCACGTGTTCATTACTGAGCCCTGGGTAACGCTCTTATTTTTAAGCCGCGTGAGGCTCTAACTTCCAGTGGCATTTTTGGAAATCCTGCAGCAGTGCCATCGTCTTCTCTCTAGAGGCTGCTGAGCTGATTTGGACAAAATAAGAAATGGCTTGACCCCTGAGCCTCAGACAAAATCAGGACAAAATCAAACGTTTGAACTTTCCCGGAGTTCATCCCACTTCTGCCCTATCAGTTTCACTTGCCTCTGCCTTCCCATCCTGGTGGCCACTCACAGCCAGCTCTGAGGATGTGCTGCCTGGAGTCAGCTCTGCCCGGAGTATTTCTGGCCTCACCCAAGAGAGAAAGAACCCTAGGTCTCCAGAGGTCACCCATCTGAGTTTGCAGTCAGGCAAGAGAGGAGCATCTGCAAGACAGGGTCAGTGGCTGAACTCACACCTGCTGATCATGCTAAAGCCGCCGACTCTGCAGAGGGTCGCCTTTACCATTCGCCACCATTACCTGTGAAGTCGATTCTTTTTCCCTCATGACCTGCTCTGACACCAAAGAGCTTTCTGGTGCCTCCTCCTGGGTCCAGGCGGCCTTTATCTGAAAAGGCCGGACCAGGGACACGTCTAGTGAGCTCCTCCGGTGCAGGTAAAGCACGGCCATCCCTGTCTTCACTTTCCCACTGTCACTGCCAACGTTCCAGAGCTCCGGTGGATCCTCTGTCCGTGGGCCTTCCCAGGCAAGAACACTGAGGTGGGTTGCCATTTCCTACTCCAGGGGATCCTCCCGAACCAGGGATTGAACCTGCATTGCTTACATCTCCTGCACGAGCAGGTGGGTTCTTTACCACTGGTGCCACGTGGGAAGCCCGCCTCTGATGGCACCTTTGGCTTAACAGCTCTCTGATGACTATGCTGAGCTCTTCTCACATTGAAAAGTGGTCTAGGATCCTTGCTCTGCACATATTGTGCCTGTTGTTCCTCTAGTGTATTCCCACTGAACTTCTGTATATCTGTTTATGAGTTTCCTGTTGTTGCTCTAAGAAAGTGTCACAAATTTAGTGGCTTAAAAATGCACAAAGGTATTCTCTTACACTTCCGGAGGTCAGGAGCCCAAAATGGGTCTCACTGGAATAAAATCAAAGGATCGCTGGGCTGCAGTCCTTATGGAGGCTCCAGTGAAGAATCTGCTTCCTTGTCTTTTTCCAGTTGCTGGAAGCCACCTGCATTTCTTGGCCCGTGGCCCTTTCTTCCATCTTCAAAGCTGGCAGTGGAGCATCTTCAAATCTCTCTGCCTCTCACCTTTCTTCCCCCTTTTATAAGGACCCGTTTGATTATGTTGGGTCCATCTGGATAATCTCACATACTCTTCCCATCTCAGTATCCTTAATCACATCTGTACAGCAGGGTAAACATATTCACAGGTTCTAGGCATTAGGAGGTGAGTGTCTTTGGGGACCATTATTCTGTCTACCATAATCTCTTGATGCCTAATTCAGGAACTGGCTATTCTAAGAAGCCTTCTCTTACTCCTAAATCAAAAGCAACTACTCATCCCTATGAAACACATAATTTTAATTTTATCATATATTATAATATTGTATTATTTAATAAATCACACATCACTGCCCTTATTTTCTTATTTACATCCCTTAAACTAGATGGTGAGAACCATGGGGTATTGGGTTATGTCTTATTCAACTCTGTAGCCCCTACGCTGAGCAGTCTGCCTCAGTTTAGCTTTCAGTAAATGCTTATTACAGGGGACTGGAATGCAAAAGTAGGAAGTCAAGAAACACCTGCAGTAACAGGCAAATTTGGCCTTGGAATATAGAATGAAGCAGGGCAAAGGCTATTAGAATTTTGCCAAGAGAATGCACTGGTCATAGCAAACACACTCTTCCAACAACACAAGAGAAGACTCTGCACGTGGACTTCACCAAATGGTCAACACCGAAATCAGATTGATTATATTCTTTGCAGCCAAAGATGGAGAAGCTCTAGACAGTCAGCAAAAACAAGACTGGGAGCTGACTGTGGCTCTGATCATAAGCTCCTTATTGCCAGTTTCAGACTTAAATTGAAGACAGTAGGGAAAACCACTAGACTATTCAGGTATGACCTAAATCAAATCCCTTATGATTATACAGTGGAAGTGAGAAATAGATTTAAGGGACTAGATCTGATAGATAGAGTGCCTGATGAACTATGGACTGAGGTTCATGACACTGTACAGGAGACAGGGATCAAGACCATCTCCATGGAAAAGATATTCAAAAAAGCAAAATTGCTGTCTGGGGAAGCCTTACAAATAACTATGAAAAGAAGAGAAGCAAAAGGCAAAGGAGAAAAGGAAAGATATAAGCATCTGAAAGCAGAGTTCTAAAGAATTGCAAGAAGAGAAAAGAAAGCCTTCCTCAGCGATCAATGCAAAGAAATAGAGGAAAACAACAGAATGGGAAAGACTAGAGATCTCTTCAAGAAAATTAGAGATACCAAGGGAACATTTCATGCAAAGATGGGCTTGATAAAGGACAGAAATGGTATGGACCTAATAGAAACAAAAGATATTAAGAAGAAGTGACAAGAATACACAAAAGAACTGTACAAAAATGATCTTCATGACCAAGATAATCACGATGGTATGATAACTCACCTAGAGCCAGACATACTAGAGTGTGAAGTCAAGTGGGCCTTAGAGAGCATCACTATGAACAAAGCTAGTGGAGGTGATGGAATTCCAGTTGAGCTGTTTCAAATCCTGAAAGATGATGTTGTAAAAGTGCTGCACTCACTATGCCAGCAAATTTGAAAAACTCAGCAGTGGCCGCAGGACTGGAAAAGGTCAGTTTTCATTCCAATCCCAAAGAAAGGCAATGCCAAAGAATGCTCAAACTACCACACAATTGCACTCATCTCACATGCTACTAAAGTAATGCTCAAAATTCTGCAAGCCAGGCTTCAGCAATACATGAACCGTGAACTTCCAGATGTTCAAGCTGGTTTTAGAAAAGGCAGAGGAACCAGAGATCAAATTGCCAACATCCACTGGATCATCAAAAAAGCAAGAGAGTTCCAGAAAAACATCTATTTCTGCTTTCTTGACTATGCCAAATCCTTTGACTGTGGAAAATTCTGAAAGAGATGGGAATACCAGACCACCTGACCTGCCTCTTGAGAAATCTGTATGCAGGTCAGGAAGCAACAGTTAGAACTGGACATGGAACAACAGACTGTTTCCAAATAGGAAAAGGAGTATGTCAAGGCTGTATATTGTCACCCTGCTTATTTAACTTATATGCAGAGTACATCATGAGAAACGCTAGACTGGAAGAAACACAAGCTGGAATCAAGATTGCTGGGAGAAATATCAATAACTTCAGATAGGACACCACCCTTATGGCAGAAAGTGAAGAGGAACTACAGAGCCTCTTGATGAAAGTGAAAGTGGAGAGTGAAAAAGTTGGCTTAAAGATCAACATTCAGAAAACGAGGATCATGGCATCTGGTCCCATCACTACATGGGAAATAGATGGAGAAACAGTGGAAACAGTGTCAGACTTTATTTTTTTGGGCTCTAAAATCACTGCAGATGGTGACTTCAGCCATGAAATTAAAAGGCACTTAGTCCTTGGAAGAAAAGTGATGACCAACCTGGATAGCGTATTGAAAAGCAGAGACATTATTTTGCCAACAAAGGTCCGTCTCGTCAAGGCTATGGTTTTTCCTGTGGTCATATACGGGTATGAGAGTTGGACTGTGAAGAAAGTTGAGCACCAAAGAATTGATGCTTTGCTTTTGAACTGTGGTGTTGGAGAAGACTCTTGAGAGTCCCTTGGACTGCTAGGAGATCCAGCCAGTCCATTCTGAAGGAGATCAACCCTGGGATTTCTTTGGAAGGAATGATGCTAAAGCTGAAGCTCCAGTACTTTGGCCACCTCATGCAAAGAGTCGACTCATTGGAAAAGACTCTGATGCTGGGAGGGATTGGGGGCAGGAGGAGAAGGCGACGACAGAGGATGAGATGGCTGGATGGCATCACTGACTCGATGGACATGAGTTTGAGTGAACTCTGTCTGGGAGATGGTGATGGACAGGGAGGCCTGGCGTGCTGCGATTCATGGGGTCGCAAAGAGTCGGACGCGGCTGAGTGACTGAACTGAACTGAAATACTCACCTGAACTGAAGCATGCACTTTGTGACATGTAGATTGCATTTTGACGGGGACAATCCAGAATATCATTTGTAGAGTGTCCAATTTGGGGAGCTATCACAGTCCAGCCTAATTTAGAAGGCTGAGTGGAAGCACCAAGGGTGGGAGTGTCATCTAACACAATGTCTTGGGAAAGTAACGATCTCTTGGAGTTGCTGAAATGTAAAATTCAAGTAGGAGCAGAGCCTGAGGATGAGGCTAGAGGGAAGAAATGAAAATTCAGGCCAGTTGTTCTGCAGACAATTGGGCTTCCCTGATAGCTCAATTAGTAAAGAATCTGCCTGCAGTGCAAGAGACCCCAGTTCTATTCCTGGGTCAGCAAGATCTGCTGGAGAAGGGATAGATTACCCACTCTACAATTCTGGCCTGGAGAATTGCATGGACTGTATAGGCCATGGGATTGCAATGAGTCAGACATGGCTGAGCGACTTTCACTTTCTGTAGGCGATGGAGAGCCAGCATGTATTTCTTAGTTGAGTAATATGATGGCATTTTTTATCTCCTGAGAGTGGAGGGTGAGGGAGGAGACGGCAGACTAAAGGCGGGGAGATTGGGCTGGTTCATAGGAGGAAGACGTATGCTCTGGGTCAAGTCTGTTTGAAACAGGACAGAGGAGCAGACCTCCCGGTTAAGCACCCAGTTCAGTGAGGCAGTGACTGTGCCCGTTTCGACTCATCATTTGTCCCAGGCCCCACAGAGTTTCAGTGGACACTCAGTGCACAGGTATTTGCCAAGTAAGTGACAAGAGTGATTTGAGTGATGTTTAAAAAAAAAAAAAAAGGATTGATGCAACTGGGTGATTTGGGAACTACAAATAAATATGTTAGACTTAGTTGGCAAGCATAGCACAGGAGTGTGCTAGGAGGGTAGTTTTAACTGGCTCTCCTTTGGCTATCAGATGACTGACTTGGAGTGTGTCTGGTGTCCTGTTGAACGTGTGCTGGAGGTGGGCTTGGGGAGGGTAGTGGCCCCTCCCTCTTGGTTTCCATACACTGGATCTTCCTCGCCTCCCTGCCCCTTGACCTTCAAGGCGCCTCTCCCCAGCCCCTCCCTGCCTGGGCACAGTGCTCTGGGCTAACTCTCAGCTACTCAGGTTTCTAGTCTAGCTTGCCCCAGAGGGCACCCTGCATAGCATTCCTTCTCCAGCCCGCTTGGGGAATCTTAAGTTTAGCCTCATTTACATACTCCCCAGCTTTTGCCAGCAAGCAAATTCATTTGGACTCATTTTGAATAAGCTCCTGGGTGCTTGGCTCAGACCTTAAGTATTTCACTTGATTTGTGTTTGAGAGAGGAGGGGAACCCACAAACAAACAAAAAATGATGTCTCTATATAAAATGACAAATAGTTATTGGACTTTTCAAAATGCATGCAGTACTTTTAAAGGCCTCTGGGAAAATATTAAATTAAAAACTGTGCATTAAACAATGTGAAATCAACTGCTCTTGGTACATAAAGGTCTGTTTCTCCCATTGGTGCGTATGGGCTTAGACCATTTGGCCAGCACTGTTTTTATAAACAGAAAGTGGTGATGAAACATTGCATTTCAGTGATTTAAAAAAAAAAATACACCCTCACCAACAAAATTCTTTCTTCCCTCTTGCTTCAGTATGTGATTTCAGTTCAGTTCAGTTGCTCAGTCGTGACCTACTCCTTGCGACCCCCATGAACCGCAGCACACCAGGCACCTCTGTCCATCACCAACTCCCAGAGTTTACCCAAACCCATATTCATCGAGTCAGTGATGCCATCCAACCATCTCATCCTCTGTCGTCCCCTTCTCCTCCCTCCCTCAGTCTTTCCTAGCATCAGGGTCTTTTCCAGTGAGTCAGCTCTTCACATCAGCTGGCCAAAGTATTGAAGTTTCAGCCTCAAAATCACTCCTAGCAATGAACACCCAGGACTGATCTCCTTTAGAGTAGACTGGTTGGATCTCCTAGCAGTCCAAGGGACTCTCAAGAGTCTTCTCCAACACCACAGTTCAAAAGCATCAATTCTTCGGCACTCAGCTTTCTTCACAGTCCAAGTCTCACATCCATACGTGACCACTGGAAAAACCGTAACCCTGACTAGATGGACCTTTGTTGACAAAGTAATGTCTCTGCTTTTTAATATGCTGTCTAGGTTGGTCATCACTTTCCTTCCAAGGAGTAAGCGTCTTTTAATTTCATGGCTGCCATGACTATCTGCAGTGGTTTTGGAGCCCAGGAAAATAAAGTCAGCCACTGTTTCCACTGGGGAAACCATCTATTTGTGATGAAGTGATGGGACCGGATGCCTTGATCTTAGTTTTCTGAATGTTGAGCTTTCAGCCAACTTTTTCACTCTCCTCTTTCACCTTCATCAAGAGGCTCTGTAGTTCTTCACTTTCTGCCATAAGGGTGGTGTCATCTGTATATCTGAGGTTACTGATATTTCTCCCAGCAATCTTGATTCCAACTTATGCTTCATCCAGCCCAACGTTTCTCATGATGTACTCTGCATGTAAGTTGAATAAGCAGAGTGACAATATACAGCCTTGAGGTACTCCTTTTCCTATTTGGAACCAGTCTGTTGTTCCAAGTCCAGTTCTAACTGTTGCTTCCTGACCTGCATACAGATTTCTCAAGAGGCAGGTCAGGTGCTCTGGTATTCCCATCTCTTTCAGAATTTTCCACAGTTTATTGTGATCCACACAGTCAAAGGCTTTGGCATAGTCAAGAAAGCAGAAATAGATGTTTTCCAGGAACTCTCTTGCTTTTTCAATGATCGTTTTTTCCAGGTCATGAAGACCTTTTATACAGTTCTGTGTATTTTTGCCACCTCTTCTTAATACCTTCTGCTTCTATTAGGTCCCTACCATTTCTGTCCTTTATTGAGCCCATCTTTGCATGAAATGTTCCCTTAGTATCTCTAATTATCT
This sequence comes from Nanger dama, assembly GCA_917880005.1. NCBI lineage: Eukaryota > Metazoa > Chordata > Mammalia > Artiodactyla > Bovidae > Nanger > Nanger dama. Next base: position 6,495,881 of record CAKJTW010000012.1, on the reverse strand, counting down.
TGAAGAGATCTCTAGTCTTTCCCATTCTATTGTTTGCCTCTATTTCTTTACATTGATCACTGAGGAAGGCTTTCTTATCTCTTCTTGCTATTCTTTGGAACTCTGCATTCAAATGGATATATCTTTCCTTTTCTCCCTTTGCTTTTTGCTTCCCATCTTTTCACAGCTATTTGTAAGGCCTCCTAAGATAGCCATTTTGCTTTTTTGCATCTTTTTCTTGGGATGGTCTTGATTCCTGTCTCCTGTATAATTTCACGAACCTCCATCCATAGTTCATCAGGCACTCTGTCCGTCAGATCTAGTCCCTTAAATCTATTTCTCACTTCCATTGTATAATCATAAGGGATTTGATTTAGGTCATACCTGAATGGTCTAATGGTTTTCTCCACTTTCTTCAATTTCAGTCTGAATTTGGCAATAAGAAGTTCATAATCTGAGCCACAGTCAGCTCCCGGTCTTGTTTTTGCTGACTGTATAGAGCTTGTCCATCTTTGGCTGCAAAGAATATAATCAATCACCAAAATCACTGATTTTGGTGTTGACCATCTGGTGATGTCCATGTGTAGGGTCTTCTCTTGTATTGTTGGAAGAAGATGTTTGCTATGACCAGTGTGTTCTCTTGGCAAAATTCTAATAGCCTTTGCCCTGCTTCATTCTGTATTCCAAGGTCAAATTTGCCTGTTACCCCAGGTGTTTCTTGACTTCCTATTTTTGCATTCTAGTCCCCTATAATGAAAAGGACATCTTTTTTGGGTGTTAGTTCTAGAAGGTCTTGTAGGTCTTCATAGACGTGTTCAATTTCAGCTTCTTCAGCATTACTGATCGGGGCATAGACTTGGATTACCGTGATATTGAATGGTTTGCCTTGGAAACAAACAGAGATCATTCTGTCATTTTTGAGATTGCATCCAAGTACTGCATTTGGGACTCTTCTGTTGACCATGATGGCTACTCCATTTCTTCTAAGGGATTCCTGCCCACAGTAGTAGATATAATGGCCATCTCAGTTAAATTCACCCATTCCAGTCCATCTTAGTTTACTGAGTCCTAGAATGTCGATGTTCACTCTTGCCATCTCCTGTTTGACCACTTCCAATTTGCCTTGATTCATGGACCTAACATTCCAGGTATGTGATTTACCTGTCTGTAATTCAACTGACTTAGAGAAACTGATCCATGAGGGGATTTTTTAAATCTATGGTTTTACCACAATTGGGAGATTATGAATAACATAATTGACCAAATATAATTCTAATCTCCAAGGCTCACCCCTGATATGTCAATATTTCAGAAAGGAAAGAAACCAACAATTATTGAGTACCTACTATGTGCCAGATTTTGAGCTAAGTGTCTTTTTGATCCATTCTTATTTTAGCTTCATCTTTGCTGTAGCAAAATATATATGTATATGATCTCTATCTTATAGATTAGAGAAGGATTAGCAGGAAAGCTAAGTGCCTTGTGAGGAATGACCCAAGAAGTGGGCAAAGCAGGATTCAAGAATTCAAGCAGATGTCTGTAACCTGCAGAAGGAATGGTCATAGGAATGAATGCAGGGACAGTTGTCAGACACCTCACTGGTGATTTTCCTCCTCTGTCCTGGTTTGCAGAGCATCAGCTCAGGCACTGCACCTGCCAGTTAAATGGATTCAGAGGTCTCTGTGTGCAAGAGAGGAGCCTACTCCAGCAGGCCACACTCTCAACTATAGTGATTCCTTGGGAGTTACTTACTGTCTTGTTGCTGAAATTAGAGGGATGTCCTTGCTGTAAGGGGTGATGTTGGCTTTGGGTTAAGATGGTGTATTTGTTTCCTAGGATGGTCTTAGGCTTCCCTAGTGGCTTAGATGGTAAAGAATCTGCCTGCAATGTGGGAGACCTGGGTTCCATCCCTGGATTGGGAAGATCCCCTGGAGGAGGGCATGGCACCCCACTCCAGTACTCTTGCCTGGAAAATCCCATGGACGGAGAAGCCTTGTGGGCTGCAGTCCATGGGGTCACGAAGAGTCGGACAGGACTGAGCGACTTCCTTTCCCTTCCCTTACAAACCCATGGACTGTAGCTCACCAGGCTCCTCTGTCCATGGGATTTCTTGGGCAAGAATACTGGAGTGGGTAGCCATTTCCTTCTCCAGGGGATCTTCCCAACCCAGGAATCGAACCCAGGTCTCCCACATTGCAGGCAGATTCTTTACTGACTGAGCTACGAGGCCTGTCTGAATTAATTTTCACTCATGTGTGATTGTTTACTGTGCACTTCCACCCCATCCTGGAGGTAGATGAGAGGTGTCTTCCACTCATATTTCCCTGAAGCCTGTGTGTGTATATGTTATACAGGTGTATAGCAGGCATCACAAATGAGTGGAAGATGGTGAAAATTAATGTCAGGGAGATGAGATAGAATAACATGCATTAAAGAGTAATAGCCACAGTCTCATTTTGAACAGACAAAGGAATTGTCTGAATTTCATGTAATAGATGTGCAACTCAATGGGGAAAAAAACAGTAGATCCAATATATATCAACTCAAAATAATGAGAAACAGAAGTAGACATTGACAGAAAGTGTGGGAGACCTGGACCCTCATGCCCAGTGTCTGAAGCTTTCTAATGGAGGAAAGAAATGGGGGCAAGACAAAGCTCACTGCTGGTGTCCGTGTTTTACAGGATGGACTGTTCATTTCCTGCTAGAGACTTTCTGATGCAGCTGTTAGTGAGACAAGGTGATCCCAACAATTGCTCTTTCGAAAGCTGGGTTCTTAGGTCCTAGGTTCTGTGGACTGGTATTCTGGTGCTTTGGCATGTGTACAACCTAAACAAAAACTATTATCAAGACAAGCACATCGTGCTTTGGTAACATCTGTGTGAAAGATGAGTCTGGGGGCCATTGATAAGTTTCTTGGAACCCATAGTGCTTTGGAAAACATTTTGGGAAGAAGTAAATAATAAGTTCTGCCACCTCACCCCTTATTATTCATTCATTAAGGTTTTGTTGAGCAGCTAATGTGGCTACCTGAGGACTGTGAAACAGACGTCAGTCATACACTGTCCCATGGGATGGAAACCCTGTTCCTCTGGAGGATAAAACAAATAAAGCTATGATTGCAGGTCACCCATTTCTAAGAACCACAGCCTCAGAGGGGAGACAGATTCGAGGTGGGTTCCCACAGTCCTCTCACATCTTGGAGAAGACAGTGGGAGAAATGATTTTTGTGATGAGGAATTGCTGGTGAGAAAAGTGATGTGACAGAAAGTGTCATAGCCTTGGGCTAAGAGAAAATCAGCAATTAGCCAGAGAGAGACATGTCCCCCCCAAAAAAAAAATCCTTAGTGTTTATATATGTGCTAAGGGGGGAGCGGCCTCCTTTGCCCTGGGTACAAATAAGTCTACAATCCATCGACAGGTCCTGGCAGACTGAATCGAGAGTACTGGGAAAGTCCTGAGGTTACATTTTTCTTTTTGAAGACTACTGCCAAATTGCTAATTTGGACTCACGTTCTTTTTCTGCAACATAGCTTTCTCTGACCTCGAAGGAGCTAGGGTATAGGCTGCTGAGCATCTTAATGTTTGAGAATTGCCAGCTCTGCTTCTCCTCCCGTAACTCTCGGGTGGATTGGTCCATAGAGTTAAATGGCTCATTGCGATTCAGCAAAGTGGCTTTTATGTGCAATTAATGTTTGTTAATTTGGTTAAATGTCAAAGTATACATTTTTTGGGGGAAAGCTGGAAAGTTCCTGCAATACAGCCTCCACTCCCCAAACCTTTTAAGTATCAAGGGGTGAGATGTTATTCTCAAACAAATGGGAAAGTGATCATACTCAGCATCTGTTTTAAATTGAATGGACAATACCTTAGTTAAATGTCCCTCTTGGGAAACAAGACAGTAAGATGTCAGCACAACTGAGTTTGGAAGCAAAATGAAGGGAATAGTTGAGAAAACCCAATGAAAAATATTGCCTTTGCCACCTGGCCCCCAAAGAAAGAAGAAGGGCTTTGAGTTGGTTGTTTGGCCCACTTGTTCCAGTTCCTCATCTTTTTGTTTCCCGAAATTTTAATATTCTTCCTCTTCTGTTTGTATATTTTATGCTATGGGTAATTTTTTGTTATTCTTGGATGTGTTCATATCTATATTCTGTGTTCTGGTTCTGTTGCTCTAAGTGCTAAAGACTCGGCCACAGTTACAGGATTCTCATCATAGTGACCATTTTTATTAAAGTCTACTGTGCATTTATTAAAAATACACACAGTAAAAATATAGACTAATGTACTTAATTCTTTAGCCCTGGCATGTATTTATCACTAAACTAGAAAAACAGTTGTCTTTTTCTAAGTTTACAGGGAAAAAATAGGCTTAAGGGTCTCAGTCTTAGAATTTCTCTCATACTTCTTTCCCCCTAAGAATTGGATCCTTGCTGTAACTCCATGCTGGTTAAACTGTGCTGCAGACATCCGTGGGTAGAATTTAGGTGTGACTTGTGGATGTCCTAGATATTTTTAATTCCTTGTCTTGCCTTCCTTTTAAAAATCACTCTTTTGCACTGTTTATCTCTGTATTTCCGTGGCACAGTGCAGTGATGGAGTTCTGTCTGCTCCACTCACTGGCCGCTCACCCTGCTGGATGTGGGAGTTTAGGCCAATTCCTTCTAAGCCTCAGTGTTACAGTCTGTCTTCCTTTTGTTGTAGGAACTGCCTTAGAGTCATCACTCCTTTCTTTCTCATAACATCAGAAAGGAAGACCCCTGGGACCAAGCTCCTTAGGTGAGGACAAGAGTCATCCCAGGGGCTCTTCCACATTAGGCAGAGTCACCAAAGCCAGCGGAGCATAAAGAACCTACATGTTCTAGGCATGTTCGTTGTTTGGATCATTTTCAGAATCCATGGCCACGGCTCATTCTTGGCAGGGCCAGCTACACGGGCACTTGACCTGGGCCAGCTGTGCGGGGCTCGGTGCTCAGAAGGCGCCTGCCCCTGGTTTAATGCCCTACTGTTGCCATCTTCAAAGTTTTTAACCATCTTTGAATAAGAGGTCCTCCACTTTGATTTGCACTGGGCCCCACGAACGAGAGTTCCCGTCTTCCTCACAGAGTCTGGGGCACCTATGTATGTGCCTCTCTGGGCCAGGAGAACATGTTAGTGTCCCCAGGTTTCACAGGAGAGAGCTGAGCTCAGTGAGGCCTCAGCTTAACACACCAAAGCGTCTACAGTTACACTGGGTGGCGAGCTCATTCGCTGACAGCCACGTTTTTATGAATGGAAGGGAGCAATGTCCAAGGTACTTTTTGATTCTGTGGAAATCAGTCCTTCTTATCTGGGAAGCTCTCTGAAATTTGTGGCCCCCTAATCCCTGAAGGTTTCATCACTTTAGAGTTGATACAGAGTCCTATATCTTACCATAGTTACCCTTTGGTTGTTCTTTCTCTGAGAGTCCTCCATAATTTTGTAGACATTGCCGGTGAATTTCACCCAAAGAATGTACCATTGCTTCATGGGACAGGCTACGTCCAGGAGCTAGACTGTGGTAAGCCAACAGAAACATGTTTGCCTTTCTCCCAGACCTTGGCTGGATCTCCATTGCCTACTGGAAACAAAGGGGGAAAAACTCTCCTCAGCCAAGCAGTCAACACACATTTTGATATATTTATCAATATGTTTTTTCAGAGAAGCCCCTAACTTCAGGGGCTGGGAAGGACATTTTGGTGGGATCAGAGAAGATAAATGACACATTCTCAGAGAAATGTGCCCGCCTTTGTGATGTGGTGATGATGTGGTGATGTCCCAGGACTTACGCTTAAGAACGAGCAGATAGGTTGGTGGAGGGAAACAACTGGAGACACGCTGCACAGTCTCTTCCTCCGATTCTGCCTTTTGTTCCCTTTTGTATGTGAGATGAGATTTTAGTTGGGTTCATGTAGGAAAGATAGGACATGGTCCTTCTGACAGAATGCTCCATCGTAGAATTCCTACTCAGTGGGTAGGATTCTGAGCAGGACTCTGTTGATTTCTTTGGTTTTCACCCGGTTCTTGACTTGGTGGAAAAGCGAATCCCTGGTCTAGATTCACTGTCTATCCCACCCAGGGCCTCTCTCCCCAGGAAATGGAACTGTGGTGGGAAAGTCTTAGAAATGGAGTAGGGAAGCTGGTTTGCAAGTCCCGGTTGAGCGAGTAGCCATCAGACTTTCTGAGTCTCATATTTCTCATGCTTGGGAAGGGATGGGGTGAAGTTTATGCATTGCAGAGTGACTGTGATGGTTACTCGCTACAGTCTGTGAAAGCACCCTAACCTAGCATGTAGTACATAAGAGCTATTCACATTTTATTTAGTTGAACCAGAGCAGAGGAGTAACTCTGTATGTGTTGAATTTATTGTTATTAAATGTCCTTTGGCAGAAAACCAGAGTTGACTATATTTTGCTTTGTTTACCTACATAGACTCCCTCTGTATTTTCATATATATATATATATACACACACACTATATATATATGTATGTATGTATGTGTAATGATTATGATGAAGACACCCCAAATCACAATAACTGGTATTTCTGCCGCAACTTCTGTGCTAGGAAATGTGAGGGGAGCAGGCGGGAATCCATTTTACTGACATCATTAGGCTTTACCATGTTTTGGGCCAATGTAACACATCCGCTAATCCTGGAAGAATGTCAGCAGAGCAAGAAAGAAATACACTTGCTCTAGCCTGCAGCTGAGCAGAGATCCTGGGTCTAGTTGACAAGAGAGCATGAAAGGGCAAGCTGGCCAGCAGTCAGCCTCCAGACGGGAGTTCGCCTGTCCCAACAAGGGCAGAAGGAGAGAGAAAAGGACAACCTGAGTAAGGACAAGAGAGGCACATGCGTGTGATGGGGCACCGGGCGCACAGACCCTGGCCACAAACGAGCAGAGCCACACGCTGGCTCAGGCGCTGGCAAATGCGCAGCAGGCCTTCCTCCTGGGGCAAAGGCTTTCCCAAGAGGAGAATTAGAAGGCTGCACTCCACCCTAATGGCCCTTCAGAGGCCACTCCTTGCAGATTTGATTTCATATCTCCCAAAGGAAACATTTTTATCTTCATGGGAGAATTCTACAACAGATTATCCTCACTGGGGTCTTACTTTTCCTACCAGGATAGAAGAGGGGCACACTTTAGGCCTTCATGGAGTTCCAAACTCACATTCCAAAGAACAAAATTGCATTTGTTCATGTTATAAATAATAAAGCATTTGGACCTGGCAACCACTAGGCATGGCTGCAGAAGATATATAATACAATTAGCCCTTGCTGGGAGTTGCCAGCTAACAATGCTGGCAAGATTTATGTGTTTGCTTTTTCTATAAGTAGAGAGTTTTATTTGATAAGTGCAGTCCAAAGATATAAAGAATTAATCCAGGGTCTGCATTGTGGGATATTTCCTCTATAATATTAAATACTGCACCCTCTATCCAATTACATAAAATTATATTAATATTACCTTCTTTGTTGTTGTTGTCTGCCTGTTTCATCTTTGTAGCCAAAGAATTTATTAAAAGCAGTGACTGGCTTCCTTTCAGTAAAAAGTAGATTTTTTTATCATCTTAGAAGACTACAATTATTTCCTCCTGAAAGAAACGCTCCTGACTCGGGTGGAGGGTCTGGTTTTCGTATCCTTTGCTCTGGACTCCTCCAGCTTATAGCCCTTTGCTATGGCCAACCTGAACTTCTAGGAATAGCAAAGTCACACATGTTGAATGCATGTAAGCAGCTGGTAGTGGAGAGAACTGCTAGTGGGCATTTGATCATTGCAAAGGATTTGATACCCATCAAATATAGAGATGGGCTTCCCAGGTGGCTCAGTGGTAAAGAATCCCTGCTTGCCAATGTAGGAGATGCAAGAGACTCGGGCTCAACCCCTGGCTCGTGAAGATCCCCTGGAGTAGGAAACAGCACTGGTCTCCAGTATTCTTGCCTGGAGAACCCCATGGAAAGGGGAGCCTGGCGGGGTACAGTCCATGGGGTCAGGGCTGCAGAGTCAGACACGACTGAGCACATAGCCCTGGGTGTTGTCCAGATCCTTGGGGCAGGGGGGAAATATAAAGCCCCAGTAGGAGGGTGTGGGGGTCAAGATTTGGGGATGAATCATTTTTTCAAATGCCCATGTGATATCCAGACATTCAGTGTGTTTACTGGTGGCCACTTAATAAAAAATTTATCTCAGCCTGGTGATGGTGTCTCTGCCAAGGGTCTTAGAACCTGGTAGAGAGAAGCAAGAGGTGACATAAAAATGAAAGTATGTCACATTCTCAGGTGAAAGAAGGAAGATCCACTCTTTCACACAGATGTACATCTTAGAAGAACTAAGATACACACAGACAGAACACAGATACACACTTGCCAACTGCTGCTTTCCATCACACTTTATCAAAAGTGTGGTCTGTGGCCCAGTGCTGATTAGTTACTGTCTGTGGCGAAAAAAAAAAAAAAAAAAAACACCACAGAAATTGAGAGTTTGCCTTTAGAAAGCTTTATAGCAATTTAACACTCTCATCTTATGTTTGAGGAATCCAAGAGTTAAAAAAAAAAAAAAACTTGACCTTATAGTTTGTGTTACATTGTTTTAATTCTACTGTTTGCTGGCAATGAATTTTTATTAATTAGAAATAAATGCATTAGAAAAAGAAAATTGGGTTTTCCACTGGATGATTTGAGAAAGTGTAGGTCTTAACAGATAGTACCTTTTCCATCCACAGAGTCCATTACAAAAATTAAAAGACAGCAGGGCCTTAATAAATGTTAACCTGATTTGAGCTTTGAACGCGACTCAAATAGCTGCACTTCCTCTGCTGTGAGGAAGGGGAATAATGAGGAGAAACCAGGATTTAAGGCTGTATCCTGTGTCCCAAGCATGTGTATATTGAGGCTTCACAAAAATTCCCAGAAGAAGCATAGTTAGAACCGCTGTACAGGGAGGAAGACCAAGGACACACAGTTACACAGCTTAGAAGGGGTAGAGCCAGGTTTCAACCCCAAAAGGCAGAGTGTTTCTTTTTCTCGACTTGCCTTGGTTTAGGGGAGACTTCCAGGAAGTGGACATTACATCCCCTCTGTGTCCAGGCCCAGTGGGAAGCCCCTGGCCGCGTCCTCTCAGTAATTCCCTGAGAAGCCCTCTGAATTTATCTAGCTCTTTACAGATGAGGGATCTGAGTCATGAGAGGTTACCTGATGGAAGAAAGACCAGACCAGGCAGTGTCTGACATCAGTTCTGTTCAGCAAGAGGCAGACATGGTCCAGCAGTTTAGTCAGTCTGTTTTCATACCTGAGACGGATAAGGGGGCTCGGTGCTGCTGTGTAGGCTGTGCACTGCACTACAGCAATGGTTCTCAATCACACCATCACCCGTGTAATGGAGCCCCTTGGAGCTGTGCAGTGCACAACCCCCGTGGCTCAATCAATGGGCCTGGCTGAGAAAGGCAGCGGAGTCTGAAACCTGCTGTTCAGAATAGTCCCAGATGCACTTTTCAGAAAGCACGCCAAGCTCCGCCCCTACACTCCTCAGAGAGAATGCCTCTCCACACGACCTGATGCCCCTATTGTCCTGCCCCGGTGCAGGTCATCGGTCAGAAACAAAGCAAGATGAGCTTGTGATACACCCTTTGTTGGTCCTTTAATCTCTGGCTCGCTGTGCTTTTATGAAATGTGAAAGTAGATTATGGGCTGTGAAACACTATAGAACTGTGTTAGGTAATGATTGGGATGTAGCAAATGCTGCCAGTAATAATAATGGAAGAATGAGGTCATAGGAAAACCCACTCACGTTTCAGCTATTCGTTGTTTCAGAAGATCCAGATTCCCCAAGAAGAACAAAACAAGCATTTGTTTTTATTGATATCTCTGTTGCCCTCTCTTAGTAAGGCTTGGCATGGAGTACGCATTCAATAAATGCTGACACACAAAGACGGTGACAAAGAAATGAAGGGAAGTTAAGTGATTGAATAAACAAAGTTGCAGGAGTGGCCGAAAGTGGGAGCTTGCTGCCCGGAGGTGATCTTTTTATGGAGAGGCAAATTGGTGTAGATTATACGGTGGTACCTCTTTGAGTGTAAATTACCAGTCAAGGGAATCAGTGTTTAATGAGTCCCACCTTGTACATCAGTCACTGTGTGGGGGACTTCTCCGCATGCTGGTTCATTCAATCCCTCATCAGCCTCAGAATGGAATCACTGTAGTCTCCATCTCACAGGTTAAGTAGCTGGTCTAGGTCCACATTTGTAGGTGACAAATGTAGGATTTAAACGATGTCCCACATCACTCTGGAACATGCACTTTTCTGTCCTGTTTGTTAAGCCAAGCAAAACTGCCCCAAACTGACTTAGAGATAAATTTCCTGTTTGAAATCATGGGCTTTTCAAGGTGCTGGGTTTGTTATGCCCTTGTGTCTGTTGTTAGGTTCTTGACTTTCCTGGGAGAGCCTTTCTTCTTCCAGTACCTGGAGAGAGCCTGGAATCCAGGAGGAGGATGCAGGGCAGAACCACAGATTCTTGCTCCAGCAGCCAAGCGCTGCTGCTGCCTGGAAGGGCCAGACTCTTAGGTACTGAGACGGGCTCTTGATAAATCAATTTTCACAGGTCACAAGATCCTGAGACCCTTCAAAGGAAAGAAGGGGAGTGAAACAGAGAAAGAATAAGATGGTAAGAGGAAACCATCCTGGGTGGATCACTGCGTTACTGGATTCATCTTTTCCACTGGTGCTTAGTGGTAAATACGCCGGGGGCCATTAGGATTCAGGGTAATGAAAAACAGAATCACTTCCTTCTCCTGTCGTTTGATGCCATTGGATCCAGAGGTGGGGCTGCAAACTGCTGTCTGTGTCTTGTGGATGTTGTTAGTTTTACTTCAAAGCCCTGGAATTCTGAGGAACGGGCCTGGAGAGGGATATGTTTGCAAGGAGGAGGGGGTAGGGCCCGTAGGTCAAGGGGGAAGAGGAGACTCGCCAAGTGTCAACATCGTTTAGTCTTTCAACCTGTCAGCTTGGTGCCACTGCTTCTGCCAAGACCCGGAGGTTTCCCCGTGGCCCACATGTCACCTCGAATCTGACTTTATGTTTCCAGGGCATGGCTTATGAGTGCCCTCCTTGCTCCCGCTTATGTGCTGACCCAGCATCCCTTCCTTTTGCTGCCCGGGTGGTGGGTGAGGGCAGACCCCCTGCGCTCTAGGCCTCCAGCATCGAGGGCCCCATGCCAAGTCCACATCCGGGGCCTCTCGATATTCCCAGGATGCTCTGCCCTCCTGTGCTGCTCAGAGGAGGCAAAGCCCTGGGTCTGGGGTTTTCAGTGGTGTGTGTTTATGCTGTCAGGATTTGAGAACAATCAACCAAAACTTCCCAAGCATGGTGAGGTGGGCCTCTTGGACGCTGCAGGGGCCCAAGACCCCAATTGCTTACTTTGCCAGGCTCAGTGCTGGTAGGGGGTTTGAACATGTTCTTATTCCCTCAGGCTGCATTTGTAATGATTTCCGGAAACATCTTCTGGTGTTTTCCTGTCCCTTCTTAGCCCTAAGTCCTCCTTAAGGATTCCAGAGCAGGATGTCAGTGTGCTACGTATTCATGGCCTGTATTATTGTCAGAATCTTCTAATTTAGCTGCCTGCTAATGGCTCCTGCAAACCCATCTCTGTCCCCTGCTGGCTGGGTGGATGCTGGGCAGGTTGCCATCAGAATCATCCCTTATTCCTCCATCCAAAGATTTGGGGCAAAAGAGAGAAAACACTGTGATTGTTTGGGGTGAAATTCTACCTCCAAATAACCAGGATGTCTGGGCTTTTTATCTGTGGGGTTTAATTCCCCAGAAACTTTCTAAATAAACCTTCCAGCTATTTTTTGTGTCATTGCTAAAGTAGCTAAGTGTTTATCTGCAGATTAGAAGCTTTGAAACTCACGTAGAGCCTGGTTCCTAGGACTTTAGGGTCATGTTCTTTGCTCCTTTGATTTGGTGAACTTTTCCCTAGGCACTCTTTGGTGTCTTTGGTGAGGTCAGTTAAAGGAGACTGTAGTTTTGCTCTTTCTCCCATGCAGAGGCAGGCTCTTATTCCCTCCCTTTGAATCTGAGTGGCCTTGGTGACCTGCTTAGCTGGTAGAACGTGACAGAGGTGATGGTCAGAGATATCCACGGCCGGGTCACACAGTCTTGCAGCTTCATCCTGAACCTCTTATAACGTCTGCTCTAGGGATGCTCCCTCTGGGAACCCAGGTGTAAGGCCTAAGGAGAGACCACAGGTAGGCGGTGTGTGGACCGGCCCCAGGTAAACTCCACGGCCAGCCTTCCCAGCCTAGGCTCCTGGCTTGTGAGTGAAGATACCACCTTGGAAGTGACACTGCAGCTCTGGTTGCATGACAGGTTAATCATTCCAGATAACAGATGAACCAGCCAGCCGAACCCATCCTGAATTTCTGATCTGAAAAAATAAGATGGGTTTTTATTGTGGAGGGAGTGAGACAGCATGAAATTGCTGTGCATACACGAGTGCCTCATATGTCTTGGCTGTGGATAACTAACACTCATTTCAGCCTCTTAATAACAGCTCCCTTGGGGTCAGTGACATTAATAATCAAAATTTAGAGAATTATTCGGGGCTTTCCTGGTAGCTCAGCTGGCAAAGAATCCACCTGCAATGAAGGAGACCTCAGTTCAGTTCCTAGGTTGAGAAGGTGGAGGGCATGACAACCTACTCCAGTATTCTTGCCTGGAGAACCCCCATGGACAGAGGAGCCTGGCAGACTACAGTCCATAGTGTCACAAAGAGCTGGACACGACTGAGCATCTAAGCACAACACGACTCATAGAGTTATTTGGAAATCTAAAGTTATCTTACAGGTCACTTCACATTTTCAAAAATTATGTGATTATTCTTATTAATACAATCATTGTTAGTTCCATCATTATGCTAATTTGACAAGTAGGAAAATATGTTTTTCTCTCCCATTTTAGAAATGCAAACAGACCCAAGGAGGCTGAATGTCTCATCACTGGTAATAGTTTTCATGACTTCAGGCCCTGGTACAGGATCATCTCACAGTTCAACCTCAGCAGTAGCACAAGGGGTTATAATCAAGGACATGACGGAGACAGATTGTTAGCCAGGACTTGTCGTTGAAGGCCAGGGTCTTTGGGGTTTGGCATGCTCTTCCCATCTTGCTTTCCTATTGTAAAATGACATGTGCAGAAAACCCAAGTGTCTTCAGATGTCCTCTGTCTCCGCTCTGATTTCAGGATTTGACGGCAATGGCTTCTCATTTGTACCAACTGTAGAACTACCCCTGGCTGACTGTGAAGAACCGCCTATCAAAGTTCAAAACTGTTATCTTGAAGAGGTCAGTGAGAAGGAAAACAACATCTTATCAGCTGGGATCCAAGTTAATGTTTCTCCATTTATTTTAACCCTTAGATGGGGTGTCAGAGGGATTACGGTGTGCCTGAGTCATAAGACCTTAGTATACAGGACATGACACATCCCAGAGGAGCTTGGACTCTGGTAGCTAAAGGGGCCTCTGCTTGGGAATAATTTCAAGGGAAGTATCAGTTATGGGGCTCTGTACAGGGTATGTGAAGAGTCTGAACATGTCACAGTCATCGCCAGATGAAATGTGGACTCCTATATGAGCCTGCTGTGGGCTGGGCATGGGTCAGGTGCTTCGTGTACAAATATGCCTTAATCCTTCCACAAAGCTATGAGGGAAGGAAAGGAAACCAACTGTAAACCAACGTGTATATAGATACAGACATAGACATATAGATAGGTATATCTATTTATATATATATATATAGTCTTAATATGGGCTCTGTAGTCAGCCTGATTTAGGATTAAATCTTGACTCCATGATCAGTATGTAGTTGAGGCCAAGCAGACTGTCTCTAAGCCTCAGTTTCCTTGCCTGAGTTTCAACAAGATGCAAGTGGAGTGAGTGCTTGGCCTGAAGTCTGCTGAGTGCTCCAAGCTCATGCTTGGCCTTCACCACCATCCCCGCCATCGCCAGCATCATCGTGATCACACAGGCCTTGATTATCCCCATTTTCTAGAAGGCTCAGTGATCCGAGGCTCAGTGCCCTTTGGTTTGGGAAGTGTTTCTAAGTTGTGCTAACATCCTGCTTTATAGAACTGTTTCTCCTAAAGAGGAAGGTACTCCTTTTCAACTGCTTTTCAGTCCTAATTATCTGAAGGAGAATGTCACCATTTAACACTAATAGGGAATTAAAGGCAAGCCTTAGGGTCAGAACTCTAGATAGGAAATGATACTATGACCAGAATGTAAGAGTCTGGCTTTTATTATAATTTCTTCACATTTCCATTCTATTTATGTTGTTTATTTGTTTATTTATGCTGTTGCTCAGTCATCAGGTTATGTCCTACTCTTCACGACCCCCTGGACCGAAGCACACCAGGCCTCCCTTTTTCATTTATTTATTTTATTTATGGGAAATAGTAAATTAATAGCGGTACACTTCAAGTGGCGACTAAGGTTTCTTATGCCACATGATCAAGGGAAAGGGTAAACTAGTAGATGAAAGATGGGTAGCAAATAGTAAAGAGTGTACGCAGATATGACGTAAATGGTGATGGCAGGTGAGTGAGTGCACACTGCGGTGTTGCCGCCACAAAAGTTAATCTTGGCTCTAGGCTCAGCATTGTAGTGCTTCTCTATTCATGTTCTTCCTACAAAGCCTACTGTGGTGTCAGAACCACCCAGGAGAACCTAACAAACATGCAGATTCCTGGCCCTGACCCAGTAGGGTCTTGGAACCAGTTCTCACCAGCTCACAAGAGCTGACACATCTCTTCCCAACTTTGTGTTAACTGGGATCACATTGGCAGCTGAAATTGGCTGTGGTGAGAACACGTACACCAGAAAATCAGCAAACGCCACAAATCAGGGCTTTCTTCTTTTTCTTCAAGAGAGAGCTGGTTGCAAACTTGCCCCTGCCGCAAACCTACTGAATCAGGAGCTCCGGGGAGAAGGGCCCCAAGCACCCGTGCTTATTACGTTGCCGCCCAGGTGATTCTGCTGCCCTGCGTAGGTTTTGTAACCACCACTGCCTCAGAAACTCTCTGGACCTGCAAGCAAGCCTTGCTTCCTCTAGGCCTCTCTCCCTGCTCCACCCGCAGTCCCCCAACCTCCCTGCCCACAGACGGTTCACTACCAGAAGGGAAAATGCTGCAGCGGCTTCCCTACCTGACGAAGCAGAAACCCCGGGCAGGGCTGGAGAGAGCGCTCATTTAAACACAGATAGCTGAAATAATTGCCAAGTGAATCTGCAAAGTGACTGGCCGAGTAAACTGCTTTTTTGTGTGTCAGGTTTCTTCGAGTCTGCCCCCAGTGCTGGGGGTGGAGAGTGGTGTGGAAGGGACTCCTAGGGAAGCTCAGGCTGGCAGGGTGAGCCCCTGGCTGCACCTCCACTTCCTACTGCAGCGCCCGCCCGCCCGGGCTCCCCGGAGGCTCTGAAGGCTGGGAGGGATTACCCCCAGACCCTGAGATGTCAGTCTGGAGCTGCAGCCCTGTCAGCTACCCCCAATCCTGGAATTCAGATCAACACGCACACAGCCCGTGAAATGGTGGGCTGATTTCCTGTAAATAAAAGGCTACCTACCCATTCCCAAGCATCTAATATGTGGTGTTTCACACACTACACTGGTTTTATTTAGAGCAAAGTCATAGTGACCACACAGGAAGAGCATATGAGGCACTGTTTTAAGCCCCTGTTTGTCCATTAACTCGTGAAACATGTACAGCAACGCTCTGCGATGGGTATTCTTCTTCTCCACCGAGGAGCAGAGTGAAGGCACCTGCCCAAAGCCACAGAGAGAGGATCCCCGTGGGGCCCACGTGTCCCCCGCCGACCCCTGCCAGCTGAACTCTCGCCCACACAAGCTGAGCTGCCTCTCACCCTGGGCATTCCTCGTCGCCTCTGGACAACCCTGCGCAGCGGCTGACGATGATGATCGTGCTGCCGAGGACAGGACAGCTCCAAGGAGCGGAGAGACTAGTCCCAGATCCCACAGGGAGCGAAGGAAAGAGCCCCAGGAAATAAAGGGCTGCAACAGATAAGCCTGGGACCATTCTGCACGCGGAGCTGCCGTGCTCACACCTTCACAGGGTGGCGATACCTGCTTCAGGACCACAAAGCTTGAGACCAGGAGCCAGAGCTTGGCATCATGGCTGAAGCAGCTTCCCTGGCGGTCAAGTTCTACCTCCGCAGCCCAGGGAAGTCCCTCAGCCTAGGAGTTTCTCTCCCCTTTTGCAGAGTGCTCACGCTATGCTGTATACCTGAAACTATCAACACCGTAAATCAGCTATACTGTAACA
The DNA here is from genome assembly GCA_917880005.1 of Nanger dama. Taxonomy (NCBI): domain Eukaryota; kingdom Metazoa; phylum Chordata; class Mammalia; order Artiodactyla; family Bovidae; genus Nanger; species Nanger dama. The sequence goes on along the minus strand of CAKJTW010000012.1, from coordinate 6,479,562 downwards.
AATGAAAAAAGAGTAACTCAGAAAATATTAGCTCAAGATAGCATCCTGAACATTTAATAAACTAGCATGGACAGCCCTCTTAGCAAAATTACTGACAAAGCAGGCAGGAGAAAAGAATGGTGTTATTGTTAACTGTTTCCACTCAAAACTGGATGCTACTGTGAGTTAGCTACCATGATTGACCTACAGGAACATACCTCGAAGCCTGGAGCCTGCCATCCCTAAGGTTCATTTCAGTTCAGTCGCTCAGTCATGTCCGACTCTTTGCAACCCCATGAACTGCAGCACCGCCAGGCCTCCCTGTCCGTGTCCGTGCAATTAAGCCCTGAATGCAGTCAGAGGTTTCTTCCTGGCTGGCTTCCCACAAACATTAACCTGAGAAGGGGAGGGGTGATTGACACAAGGTCCAGATGTCCAGCCCTCCTGAGATGCTGGGCTGGGGGAAGGGACATGTTGCCCTGGTTTTCTCTCCCCAGAGGAACTCACTCATTTGTCACCACCTGGTCTGACCTTGGGGTTGACCCCCTTGCCCCCTACACAGTGGCAGTCTCAACATGGAGCCAGCTGGGGATCCATTTGATCTCAGAGTGGTCCTCTCAGACCAAGAGTAAACTCCCCTTTCCCGTCTGTCAGTTGCAATGAAGGCTGCCTTGTCTCCCGCTGGACAAAGTTAGACATATTGGTTTCAATGTTTGATCCTAGAATGTCAGCAGTGGCCCAGATGTAATGCAAGAAGCTGCCCAGGGCTTCTTTTCATTCTTATTTATGTTTTAAATACTTCAGAATATTCTAAGTACAGTACTCGGTGATTGAAGACAGTTTAGAAAATATAAGTGAAAGTAAGAAAAAAAAAATTTAAACCATGAATCCTACCTCTCATAAGCATAAGATATAGCTCAATAGTCTTTATCCAACTCCAGTTCTCTTATAAAGTAATGGAATCACTGCTTATAAAGTAAGGGAATAAATAATAAATATGAAGTGCTAAGTGGTTTAAACAGTCTCAATTTGTTACTTAAAAATTCACATGGATAAACATTTTGGACCTTTGCCTTGAATTTTGAAAAGGAAAGGGCTGTTCCAACCTCTTCTGGATGAAGGTCTCAGGAAGACATAGGATATGTATGGTCTTTGCCCCACTCTGGCACCCGCGGGGATGTCATATTCTAGAGCCTGAGAGGAAAGAATTAAGAGCGTTTAGAACCCTGTTTCAGATGGAGTGCCTTCCTGGAAATTAACAATGAGAACAAAGGTAGACTTGGGTTCGCCGGGCACAGAGAAAGGCTCTTTCCTACTCACAATGCCATCCCCCGAGCTTCCTGGTGTGCACGGGGAGAGGATGAGGAGACGGAACAGGAGAGCCAGAGCTCCTTCATGCTCACAAGGCTGGTGATGGGGAGGAGAACCCGGCCCATCACCCCCCGTGGCTGCACGTTTGTAGCTTCATCATGATTCAAGGTCTAGTCCTCCTCTTTGCAAGCCCAGAGTGACCCTCCTTGCAGATGGAAAGGATGTGCTGTTGGCTCAGCTGGCCCAGTTTCTAGCTCCCGGATGGTTGCAGGGGGAAGCCAAATTGCAATCAGAAGATTATTTGGTGAAAATGCACCATAAGAGCAGAGCAAGTGGGTGACGGAAGCGGTCTGCACCTTCAAACTTGACCTTCCGTCTCCAGGAGGAAAGGGTGGACCTGGAGGCAGCCTGGGGTTGGGGCAAGTCACTTAGGTTTCCCTTGCCTCAGTTCTGTCATCTGTCGGTTGGGATTGACGTAGTGTAAACCTATGTGATCCATGTAAACCACCAGGCACACTGCATTGCTGTTACAAAGAACCATGCTCTTTATTTCCTTCATGTTTTGGTTTGTTTTATATAGTAATATAGCTGCTGAAAGTGAACGTGTTAGTTGTTCAGTTGTATCTGACTCTTTGGGACCCCATGGACTGTAGCCAGCCAGGCTCCTCTGTCCATGGAATTCTCTAGGCAAGAATACTGAGGTGGGTAGCCATTCCACACTTCTTGCTTAGATCAGGAGCTATTTTGTCCCATTAAATATAAAATGCTCCCTTGCCTTCAACTAAAAGTAGTTGATGATAACCTGTATCCATGACTCCTCTTTTGATTCCTGCTCTTAAGACGTCCCTCAGGCTTCCCAGATCTACAGGTGAGGCTGAATGATGGGATAATCCAGGAGAAGAGATGCTGTTGTTCAGTCACTTAGTCGTGTCCGACTCTTTGAGACCCCATGGACTGCAGCATGTCAGGCTTCCATGTCCTTCACTAGCTCTCAGAGTTCACTCAAACCCATATCCAGTGAGTCAGTGATGCCATCCAACCATCTCATCCTCTGTCCTCCCCTTCTCCTCCTGGCATCCATCTTTCCCAGCATCAGGGCCCTTTCTAATGAGTCAGTTCTTCACATCAGATGGCCAAAGTATTGGAGCTCAGCTTCCGTATCAGTCCTTCCAGTGAATATTGAGGGTTGAGTTCCTTTAGGATGGACTGGTTTGATCTCCTTGCAGTCCAAGGGACTCTCAAGAGTCTTCTCCAGCACCACAGGAGAGGAGATAAAGAGTTTCAAACTTGGATCACGGTCTCTAGGAAGAGTTGACCAGCATTCTTAGTACCGAGAGGTTCGATACACCTTGCAATCTTCACTCCTGCCATCCAGTCTAGTAGACACTGTGTTTTCCTCCAGTCCCAGTTCTTGGGGAGAAAACACACACAAATGAAGAGAAAATCTTAAGTGCCTGATTGGGAAAGGACCCTCACTCAGACCTAACAATATATGATACAGAACAGAACCCATTAAGATTATAAGGAATTAATTTTAACCCAAAAGGGAGTACATTTTTCAGGCAAGCAGAAAAACTTTAGAATTTTTTATTAACCTCAGTTGACATCTAGGGATTTGATAGTTTCCTTAAAAAAAACTGGTTTGAAAGGCCCAGCCATTTGTACATAAACTTTCTCTATTAGTTGGGCTAATTGCTTGAGGACTTGCCTACTAATCTGGCATTTTCTTCTTGCCTAAAGCCCCCTATATGGTCCCCACAGGGATTTAGATTCTCCTCTGGTGTGAGACGGAGAAGGCAATGGCACCCCACTGCAGTACTCTTGCCTGGAAAATCCCATGGATGGAGGAGCCTGGGAGGCTGCAGTCCATGGGGTCGCGAAGAGTCGAACACGACTGAGCGACTTCACTTTCACTTTTACTTTCACACATTGGAGAAGGAAATGGCAACCCACTCCAGTGTTCTTGCCTGGAGAATCCCAGGGACGAGGGAGCCTGGTGGGCTGCCGTCTATGGGGTCACACAGAGTTGGACACGACTGAAGTGACTTAGCAGCAGCAGCAGCTAGTGTGTGAAATTTAGATCAATTGATAACTTCAAGAGCACAGATGCCAGTCTTGACTACAAAGAGTCCAAGATGGCCTGAAAAACCTCTTCTCATTCTGTTTTCCATCCATGTTTCAAGGTAGCATTTTATAGAATGAGGGACCTTTAGTCCTAGAGAGATTCTTTCCATTTTGGTACTTTGGGTAACCTGATGCTTTCGATAATACCAGAAGGCATCGTAAGACAGTTGTTCACTTTTCATTTCTCTTTCAATATTTCTGAAGGTGTCTAGGAGAAAAGGTCAGTGTGATGCAGGTATAAATTGTCAGTCTCTTTCTGGGGTTGCCAAATTTAGCACATAAAAACATAATACATCCAATTAACTTTGAGTTTCTGATAAGCAAATTACATGTTCAGAGTAAGTACACCTCCAGTAGTGCATGGGGTCATACTTATACTAAAAAAGGACCTGTTGTTTATCTGGAATTCAGATTTACTGAGATTCCTGTATTTTATCAGATACTTTCACCCCTTTCTTATTTCTACTAATCCCCTCTTTTAATGAAGATTAAGCAGACTTCAGGCTCAGACCCTATAGTTGGCAATGATATCTAGTTAAAATTTAATAGCAGGATTACATTTTCACATCTTATTTTTACATGTCACTTTTAACTTAGGGCAAATAATACCAGTTATGCATTTACAGTAGTTCTTTTAGAAATAAACTTAATTTTAAATAAATTTAAGTAAAAACTAAATTTTTAAAGTAAATTTTAAATAAATTTAAGTAAAAACTAAGAAATGGATGGATTAAAACAAAGGTTAGCATAGAATGAACCTGAATGTGGGCCAGAATTACTGAGGATGGGACACATTACCTGCCATGTGCTTTAATTAGATGTATCTTGCATATCAACCTGGGAGCGGACATAATATTTGAAGAGAAGTTTGAGGTTAGTTATAGGGATCCAAGTTCTCACCATAAATTTTTATAACTTAAGAGGGAGGAGAATCCAGATTGCCTTTTTTGAGGGGTGGGGGAGAGTGATGGGTTATTTTAGGACCCAATGAGGGTAACTTCTGAGTGGGGAAGAGTTTTCATTTGGAATTTATTTTTTTACTCTTTATACTTTCTTCTCAAGTTTTCTTAGTTCCTGGGTTCTCAAACTGTGGGCCAGAAGCAGTAATGAGCTGGGAGCCTGTTAGAAAGGCAGACACACTCAGGCCCCACCTCAGACCAGCAGTATCTATTTTGACAAACCCTTCAAGTGATTCTGATGAAACAAAGTTTGAGATTTATGGTCATAATTCATACATTAATGAATAGCTGAAAGATGATACTGTGAAAGTGCTGCACTCAATATGCCAGCAGATTTGGAAAACTTAGCAGTGGCCACAGGACTGGAAAAGGTCAGTCTTCATTCCAATTCCAAACAAAGGCAATGCAAAAGAATGCTCAAACTGCCACACAATTGCACTCATCTCACATACTAGTAAAGTAATGCTCAAAATTCTCCAAGCCAGGCTTTAGCAATACGTGAACCGTGAACTCCCTGATGTTCAAGCTGGTTTTAGAAAAGACAGAGGAACCAGAGATCAAATTGCCAACATCCGCTGGATCGTGGAAAAAGCAAGAGAGTTCCAGAAAAACATCTATTTCTGCTTTATTCACTATGCCAAAGCCTTTGACTGTGTGAATCACAACAAACTGTGGAAAATTCTGAAAGAGATGGGAATACCAGACTACCTAACCTGCCTCTTGAGAAATCTGTATGCAGGTCAGGAAGCAACAGTTAGAACTGGACATGGAACAACAGACTGGTTCCAAATAGGAAAAGGAGTACGTCAAGGCTGTATATTGTCACCCTGCTTATTTAACTTAAATGCAGAGTACATCATGAGAAACGCTGGACTGGAAGAAACACAAGCTGGAATCAAGATTGCCTGGAGAAATATCAGTAACCTCAGATATGCAGATGACACCACCCTTACGGCAGAAAGTGAAGAGGAGCTAAAAAGCCTCTTGATGAAAGTGAAAGAGGAGAGTGAAAAAGTTGGCTTAAAGCTCAACATTCAGAAAATGAAGATCATGGCATCTGGTCCCATTACTTCATGGGAAATAGATGGGGAAACAGTGGAAACAGTGTCAGACTTTATTTTTTTGGGCTCCAAAATCACTGCAGATGGTGACTGCAGCCATGAAATTAAAAGATGCTTAGTCCTTGGAAGAAAAGTTATGACCAACCTAGATAGTATATTCAAAAGTAGAGACATTACTTTGCTGACTAAGGTCCGTCTAGTCAAGGCTATGGTTTTTCCTGTGGTCATATATGGATGTGAGAGTTGGACTGTGAAGAAGGCTGAGCATCAAAGAATTGATGCTTTTGAACTGTGGTGTTGGAGAAGACTCTCGAGAGTCCCTTGGACTGCTAGGAGATCCAACCAGTCCATTCTGAAGGAGATCAGCCCTGGGATTTCTTTGGAGGGAATGATGCTAAAGCTGAAACTCCAGTACTTTGGCCACCTCATGCAAAGAGTCGACTCATTGGAAAAGACTCTGATGCTGGGAGGGATTGGGGGCAGGAGGAGAAGGCGACGACAGAGGATGAGATGGCTGGATGGCATCACTGACTCGATGGACGTGAGTCTGAGTGAACTCTGGGAGATGGTGATGGACAGGGAGGCCTGGTATGCTGCGATTCATGGGGTCGCAAAGAGTCGGACACGACTAAGTGACTGAACTGAGCTGAACTGAACAATGCAATATCCCCTGTGTGGTTTCCTCTGCTTCTCTTAGCTGGAAATGTTCTCTTCCTTATCTGAATGGCCATAACATTTCATTTGAATTCCTTTAGAGTACTTTATTGTGCTTCCTGGGCACCACCACCATATTTGCAAGCAATATCTGCTGTCCTGTTTGCCATGAGCTTTCTGACAAGAGGGACATTAATTATGTATATAGAAAACTTAGCAAAGAAATATCAGAGCTCCTTACCTAAGAATTTTTAAAAATTAATTCATGAGGTGTTCTACATAGGAATGATTAAGGGAAAATACCCCCACTAAACTCTGAATAGCAGTATCTTGGGCTAAAGATACCAACCAGACAAGACACAGGAGAAGAAATGCAAATTCCTAAATATGCGAAAATATTCAGTTTCCTTGGAAAGTAAGTTAAAGCAAATTAGGATATGAATAAAGAAATATTTTAGCTATAAAATTAACAGAGATTAAAAAGTGGTAATATTCAAGTTTGGCTAGAATACAGAAAAATAAGCATTCATATAAAGTGCCTGAGGGAGTTTAAGTTATACAATTGATATGGAAAGTAATTTGGCAGAATATATGGACCGCCTAAGAAAGTTCATGCCCTTTGACACCGTCATTTTTCTTCTTGGGGCAAAGTCAAAAATTCATATGAATATTTATGCACAAATAAGTTCATTGCAATATTATTTATAAATAGCAAAAATGTGGGAATGAAATGCATGCCAAAATGGTTAAATAAATTATGTTAAATAGAAATGAGAGAACATATGCAGCCATAAAAAAATGTTTTCAAAAGATATTTAATGACATGGAAAATGTGCTTCTTTAAATGTTAAGTTAAAAAAGAGAGCAAGATAAACATTTATATATACAATATCATAAGAATTATGTTAAAAATATGTGTGTGTGCGTCCAAAGGAAAATAGCCTAAAACGTTGCCAGTATTAGCTCTGAAAAGCAGAAAGTTCTACTCCTATGAGATGCTATATCTCTTTATTTTCTTCTGGACTGTAGACAGCTGGATCCATGAAATAAAATGATGTGCAGAAATAGATTCACATACACTGTATTCAATCAGTTTGTTTTTGTGGAACATCTGTATAAGCACAGAGGGGGGAAAAAAGTCTTGACCCCTACCTCACTCCATAGACAAAAATTAATCTGAGATAAATCGTATAGGGAAACATAAAATCTCTTAACTTTCTATAATAAAACATAGCCATCTATCTTCAGGACTTTGAGGTAGGCAAAAACTCTTTTGAGGGCAGAGGTGGAGAGTTAGGAGGTGTACCATGAAGATAAATGGATATGTTTCAAGTTATTTCAGAAGTTCACAAGATTGTCCTGATAATTAAGCAAAATAATGTCTATGCAGTGGTCAAGACATAGTATGGTGTCTGGTATGTAGTACGTGCTCGAGTTTTGTTCCCTTTCCTCATCTCCTTTATCCAGGCATGAATGTTACCATCTCCACACTGGTGTCAAACAATGGGAAGCAGTGGGCCACGCGTAAGTTCTGGAATTAGACCTTTGGGATTGAAGTCACACGCACACCCCCTGAGTAACTTGGAACACATTCCATTTAATTTCTCTGTGCTTCAGTTTCTTCATATGTAAAATACTGAATTAACCCATACAGTCTTTGGGATTCACTATGTGATCCACATAAAGTGCCAGCACAGAGTGGAGGGTATAGTGAGTGCTCGAGAGACCTTGGCTAGCTACAGTTACCGTGCAGTGACCTTCTTCTGATGTTAAGTAGCACCCACTCCAGTTGTGGGGCAGAGGAAGTAAGTGCTTAGGACCTTGGAGAGCTGAGTCAAGGAACTGCCTCAGCTTTTCAAGGCCATGCTTTCTATGTGTCCAATGTCAGTTAGACGCTGAAATACATACTGCATGGGACCCAGAACAACACAGAGATCATTCTACTTAGACCAATGACTGCCAGATTAGGAACATGTCCTCAGCTCTGGGTTAGGATACATTACACCCTATCTTCCCTTATTATCTTCATGGGGTCTGTGACACAGTCTCCTTGAAATTAGGTGTTGAAACACTAAGACAAGTAGAGGAGTGTCACAACATCTGTGATGAAGACCCAATTATCAAACAAGCTGAGGGTTCTCAGACTGCTTTCTTGGCTGTGTTTAGGGGAAGAACCATTTGTAGAGTATCCTTGTTTGTAACTAAGGATGATGATTTTGCTGGCTGACTCAATAGCTAGCCAAAAATCAAAGCAAAATTTAGTCACACCTCCCTCCATGCAGAGGGATATAAAAAGAGGGTTCCTAGTCCATCAGTTAACAAGAGTTACCGCCCCAGCACTACAGGCAGAGGAACGGAGAAGGTGCTGGTGATGGCGGGGTGTGTTGCGTCTTGGCAGCCTCAGGGCCCCCAAGAATTGCTGGTTTCTGCTTGTCTGGTCTAGGGTGAGTCATCAGGTCAGCCAGCAGTGTCCAGCGGGGACAGCTAAAATAGCATGGGCCAGAGACGCGGTGGAGGTTGGGGGGTGAGGGGTGCGTTCTTTGAGGGTCTGAACTTCTGTAGTCGTAACTTCTACTGAGAGGTACTGGGCATTCACCAGTTAGTCCACAAAGCACTAGTGACCCACGTATGCTTTCCAATTATCCCTCGTAAAGATGGTCAAACATGTGACTGAGTCCTCGTATTTTAGTACCATACCTGCATATAGTAGTTTCTGAGTAACTGAGCTGGCCCTTTAACTTTGCCCGCAGAACATAATACTGCCCCAGAGGACATACTTTCTGCTGTCTCTCCCATTTCACTGATGCTTAGTTGGTGAGGCCCCGGGGAAAGAGCTGGGATAAAGAAGATCATGTAGATCTCAGGGGCCCTGTAGGAAGAGTTAGACTCCGGGATCTTCTTAATTAGGAGTCTTTTGGTTCGAAGCAACTCAGATCAGCTCAAACTAGAAGAACTGGGGAAAGGGGGGATTTGTATAAGTCTGTGGGTTCTATCACCATTGTTACAGGCAGGAAGGATCCAACATTGGTCTTGAATTTGAATGTAACATTTCTTTGTGCCTTTCTATCTAGTCCATTCCTCTTTGTTGCTGAAGTCTTTTTTTTTTTTTTTTCCTCCAGTTCATATGACTAAAAATGTTCACCTACATGTCTTCTCTGGAAACCAGGCGGACTGAAGCTGGGGTCTTATTTGTTACTCTGCATTCCTAGAGAAGAGACTTTAGCCTTCTTTGGGTCTGATACCACCTATGATTTAATTTTTTCTCCGTCAGGAGCCCATGCTGTTGCCAGATAGACAGAGCATATGAGTCAGGACAGCTCCCAGCAGAGATACTAAGCATGCAGCCCAATTTGTGTCTATTCTATCAGTGATACTGGTACTCTAAGATGGCCCTCCTCTTTCCTGGGAATATGAGAAAGGATTGAAAAAGAACCCATACATTCCAACCAAGCATTCAGGGTACCTTTCCTTAACAGGCTAATGGAAGATGTTACTAAGATAGTGGACCTAGAGCTTGGCCTTGTGGCTGAGATGCTTCATGCATGGTGTCAGAACAGCCCATTGACGCGTCCCTTGGGCCATGCCTCCCTGACCACCTTCGTGATTGCCGCCTTCTTTCACTAGTGCCTGCTGCACAACGGCCCTCTGTGTGGCCTGCCGCATGGACTCTGTGTTCTCACTCTGTCCATGTCCTGCAGTGCTGTCAGAGACTGAGAGTCCTAAAATTCAAACCCAGCCATATCAGCTTCACTCTTTAGAGTGAATGTTGCTGGTTCCAGTAGCCCTAAGTCCATGTGCTTTGCTCTGCTCTCCAACAGGCCAACCAGTGGTTTTGTCCTCACTTCCTCATCATGCATGCCAATCAGAAGGTATATCATAGGTTTGTCCAGCTGAGCTCACAAGAAAGGCGATGGAGTCAGGCCCTAGATTCAAGTCTCCTCTCACTGCTAATCGGCTCTGTGACAGTGGGCAAGATACTCATCCTCTCAGGCTTTTAGTTTCCTCCCTTGTAAAATAAAAATTAAAATAGGACCCACACACAAATCTATGGGAAGAACTAAATAAAATAGCCCATGTCAAGTGCTTTAGATGATGCCTGTGCGTGTGCGTGTGTGTGCTTAGTAGCTCAGTTGTGTCCGACTCTGTGCAACTCCATGGACTGTAGCCCGCCAGGCTCCTTTGTCCGTGGGAACCCTCTAGGCAAGAACACTGGAGTGGGTTGCCATGCCCTCCCTCCAGGGGCCTTTCCCACCCAGGGACTGCACTCAGATCTCCCACACCGCAGGCGGGTTCTTTGGTACTACCATCAGCAGCAGCAGTTTCATCAATGAAATGAACACCGCGATCAAACAAATGAGCCACTGTTTTGATTCCTCAGCCTCCACCTCTGGTAAATTGCAAACTGTGCTAACTACCCATGTCTCTGAAGCCAAGCTGAGTATGTTCCTTTAGTAAATGGCCAAAAGGAGGATGGGAACTCTGAAAATAATGAATAACATGCTGCCTCATCAATGAGCCCTTAACCATACCTGCCTCAGAGGCACCTAAAAGATGGGAATAAATATTTCTTAGAAATAATGTCTTTTTCTCCCAAGCAGAATACCAGTCCTTGACCCTGGACTGCCCACAGGAATCTAAGGGTAGATGCCACCTGGCCTTCGGGACATGGGGCCTGAGCTGTGGCACCTAGCTGGGCTCCCCTGTCACAGGGATGTGGCAACCCTAATTCATTACCAGTGGAAATAGAACATCATTGAAGAGATAAGGGCAACAATGGCTTTCTATCCAGTGATAAATGACTAACAGTTGCATTATTTTCCCTTATTTATATATGGCTCTCTTTATTGAATTTAGGGAGAGATAAATAAACGATCTGCCAAGCGTCTGGTTAATATTACTTCTCGGGGACTTGTTTTAGGCCCAACTAGACTCCTACTGATACTATCTGTAAGCTTTTCAGGAGGGGAGAGACATAACATTTGTTTCTGACAAGAACCCTCTGTTCGCCTTATCTATTTCATTTGAGAGGCCATCGACCCCTAGCTTCTTTGGTTAAAATGAACTCTTTCCAGCCATGGGGGAGTTCTTGAACTTGCCTCTCAGCACATGGCGTGACTGGGCGTCTCCGCTGCAAGTCTGAGGACCCCTGTCACAGAGAGTCAGACTCAGTGCTTCCTGCTGCCTGCCAGGAGACAGTGAGAGGCATGGCGCTGAGCCTCTCCCCACACACATTAAGATAATTCCTTCCTGGACTGAATAGAGAGAGATGCCTTTTCTTTTAATCACACCGTTTTTAAAATTTAAGCATTTATTGATGCACACTGGTTTAGGAATGCAGAGCTGGTGTTTGGCAATGGAAATCAACCCTAAGGCAATAAATAAACCCTAAGCTAATAAATAAATAGCCCTGAGCTTCTACCAACATGGTGCAATGTATGCTCGGAGACTTTATTTTCGAGATAAAGAGATAAAGGTGTCCTTCTAACACCCTTTCTCTATGTACTGTATCGCAGGCATAGTTCTACACGCGCTTGAGGAATTCATACTCCTTCTTTGCAAGTGATTTCATGTACAGCCTCTGAAAACCTTGCTCTGATCCTAGATCTGCATCTCCAAACAGCTAACCGCTCTACCAGGGTCTCACACTGTTGGCCCCCTCATGCCACATGGCTGTGTTTACAAGGCTCTTTGCTCTCGACAGCAAGTTCTTGGAGGACACACATAGCGATCTCTCTGAATCTTCAGGATTCAGTAGAGGGTTTGGCACAGGGTGGGTGTTTAGTAAATATCTCTAGATCTAATGGGTCAGCATTTCTTTCCCTTGAGTGCTGGTCTTGTTCTTTCTTGATATTATTTGCTATTTGAGACAGCTCTCTCTCACCAGACTGTAATTTCCTTGAGAGCAGAAATTGTGTCTGTATGTATACAATGGTCCCCTCAGTGTCTAGCACAGTGCCTGACAGTTGGCATTCGTGTATGATTACCAAAGGGATAAACAAGAGATTGAAAGACATGGGGTCTTAGCATTCAAGGGCTGTGCATGTGGGCAGATGTCAGAGTACTGCACACGACCACACACCTGAGTCCAGTCTGGCTCAGATGCCAGTGAGAGGCCTGCTTTATCATCTGTCAAATGCTACCAAAATCTCAGAGATATTAATAAGGATAAAGAACCAATGGCTGTGGAAGCTCCTCCTTCACTTTGAGCTGCCATTTGGATGTTAACAACTGTCTTTGACTGACATCCTAGCCCTGACCACCTTCTTGAACCGTAGTCAGTACGCAGGGAAACGGATCCATGAGGTGGGTCTCAGGATGAAGATCTGGACCTGGGAGATTCTCAGCCATGGCACCTAAATGAGAGAGTCAACAGGAAAAAGAGGCTGTGCTGCTGTTGTGATGAGGTCTGCCCTTGGTCCCTTCAACTCTGTGAGTCCCTTGAAGGTAGTCTTGAATGGGCTTCCCTTGTTTCGACCGTCGGTGGTTCTTCTTCCCTGAACCCTCCTTACCTCATCCCACATCAGCCATTTATTCTCTCGCTACCCCTCGACCTTTCCTGCCCCTTCTTTACCCTTTTTTAACTGAGCTAGGCACCAGGTGGGGCTGAGCGGCACCAGGAGGCCTTTCACTTCAAAGGAGCACGAGGAGGAATTTGGGAGTCGTCACTCCACCCCGTCAGTGTGCCGAGTGTCGTCTAAACCTCCCTCCGTGGTCTGCGTGCAGTGCGCCCTCCCTGAACCGCTGCCACCCAGCCTCACGCAAGCTCACTGCCTTGCTTTGAAACTGCTGAAGGCACTCTGGCTAATGAGCTAACTTCTGGCTAAAATCAAGCTTAAACCCTGAAATCCTTCGCATTGCTAACAACATTATTCTTTTAAAACCAAATTGGAAGCATTATACTCCCTTTATCCCATTCCTTGAATGAGTTTCTAATTCTCCAAGTTAAATTTCACCTGCCTCATCCTGAGACTGAATGCTCTGGATGTAATGTGCCTTTAAGTCAGCTTTCTAGCCTCATTTCCCTCTGAATCTTAGTAATAACTAGCCCCCAAGTAGCTCCAGACCCCTTTATGGGAGGCAGGGAACGTGGAACACTCCCTGTAGCGCCATCCTTGTTAATCTGTATCTGTACCAATTTGTGTACACCTTCCTTTTAACTTCATGATCATCATTTAATACCCACTCAGTTATTCCCTTCTCTAGGAAATTTTCCCAGAGTCCATCTGTTGAAGTAACTTGCAGGAGCTCTGCTCCTGGAGCAGTTTCACTGTTGCTCTGTTTAGCCCATCACGGCTCACGTGGTCTCCAGAACTACAGGTACAGCGGTGCCTTAGTTCAGGCTGCTCTCACAGAATACCACAGACAGAGTGGCTTAAACAGCACACACTTATTCCTCACGGTTCTGCAGGCTGGGGAATCCACGTGCCAGCAGATCTGCTGTCTGATGAGAGCGCTCTTCCTGGTTTGCAGATGAGGGGAGAGGGAAACCATCTTTCTTGAGTCTTTTCTTGTAAGGACACTGATCCCATTCAGGAAGGCTTCACCCTCATGACCCAGTTACCTCCCAGAGACTCCACTTCCAAGTACTATCACATCGGGAGTTCAGATTTCAACACAAAAACTGTTGGGGATGGGGTGGGGAGTGGCGGCGAACGTTCAGTCCTTAGGGGAACATCTGCCACTTCAACCGAAGGGTGAGCTGCTTGGAGAACAGCGTCTTCTTTCCACTCTGTGCTCCTTAGCTCAGAGTCCAGGTCACAGTGAGTGCTGATGTATCTATGGGAAGTTAATTTTAGAAGTTTTTCCATAAGCATCCTTTCCCCCGTGTTGCCAGTTCCTTTTAAAGGACTAGCTATTAGGGACATTTCAAAGTACACACAAAAAGTTGAGAGGATAGTTTGGGAAACCATGTATTGATCATCCGGTTTAAAAAACAAAACAAAACAAAACCTTGCCCATGCTTTTAAAAGCAAAACTCCTCTGCAGGCAAAGCCTTTGGTGTTGAGGGGTATAGTTCTGTAGTGTCCAATTAATTCAAATCAAGTTTGAGCTGAGTTTCTTCCCCCAGAATAACATCAATAGGACTCCCAGTGAAAGGATGTCTTCCTAAGGCAATTCTGAAGACAAAAATGCGATATAAGAACACACTTCCCAATAATGTGAAGATCTATGGCTCTACTAAATAAAAATGTACCCTTAATGTACTGTAAAAAAATAAAGATGTTTGGCTAGATTTATCAACCTGCTTCAGGAGCAGAATTAAGTTTCCGTGCTACATTTTTTTCTACTTATTTAAAAATACCTGAGTTGTTACATAGCTAGTCAGACAACTGCTTCATTATATAAATACAATACATGTCTGCTCTGAAGATGTATGGCTTAAGAAAAGACCTCTGTGTCCTCAGACCTGTTGGGTAACTTGCAACCAATGATTTCTAAGGACACAGATGTGGGTGCAGTTAGCTACATGTTACAGTTTTAATAGATTAATAAGACTATGCTTCCCTGGTGGCTCAGCTGGTAAAGAATCCACCTGCAAGGCAGGAGACCTGGGTTTGGTCCCTGGGTTGGGAAGATCCCTTGGAGAAGGGAGCCGCTACCCACTCCAGTATTCTGGCCTGGAGAATTCCATGGACTGTATAGAATTCCCTCTCCTGGCCAAGCCATCCTATTCAATTTCCCCCTTAAAATCTAGTGCTCCATACTCATGGGGTCGCAAAGAGTTGGACACAACTGAGCGACTTCCACTTTCTTTCAAAGATACTTAATGTACCAGAGGTGTATTCCCACAAAATGAAATTAAAGCCAGCTCTTACAGTTTAGAAGTGATGCTGCCTGGAAATTGAATGGCAAGCCAAGCAGGAGGCAGAACTCTTCATTCTGAGCGGAATGGATCACCCCAGACGATCTACGGTGATAACAAGCATGTGTGCCCATTGACACATCACTGCATCATATGCCCATTTTAGAGTCGCACAAAGTTCATGGCCTAGAGTTCCGACAAACAGCAGGTGAAGAAGGGCTTTTGCCATGTCTTTGCTCTTTACATAAGCTATTCACCAGTGTGGCCCACAGCTTCTAACCCAGGCAACTCACAGGCCATGAGATGATGGAAAACAGTCAAACGTGGAGTGTTAAAACAGTGACCCAGTGGCTGCCGATCTCCCCTGGGGAGGAAGGGAACCAGCAGCGGGGAAGGCTGGAGGAGCCCAGTGAGAAGCTACAATGAAAATCAGAATGGATGGGGTTTCATCACTTCTTAGAACCAACCGTAAATTCCATCTACGATGGAGCCAGGAGACTTGGAATAAACCAAGCAATGAAGACACTAGCTCCTTTCCCCCACAGCTCCCACAAACCTGGGTTGGTGGAGTATAAAAGAACTGGCTTTTTTATTTAATCTTTTCTCTCAATGTGAGCCCAGGAGAGATTTGGAATATTACACTTCACTGGGACAAACTCTCCAAACTCACCTTAGCAGCCCCACCTCAACCAGTAATCCTGCGGGAGCTTGGCGCAGTGTAGATTCCTCAGGAGCCTGCATCAGCCACTAACTGATCTACTCAAGCCCAAGTAACGGGTGCCCAGTCTCTCCTGGGCCTTTCTCCGGCTCCCAGCCTCACCAGATCAGGACAGACACATCGATGTAGTGAACAGCGGCCATTCTTTTGTCTCCCAGCCATAGAAAACACCACTGCTTCCAATTAAATTCTGTGTGGTTTATGGAAACCAGCCAGCTCACCTGCATTAATTCTTCCCTCTCCTGGCCAAGCCATCCTATTCAATTTCCTCCTTAAAATCTAGTGCTCCATAATCTGAAATGCCATTGGTTGTTCTGCAGTAAGAAAGTTGAAAAGAGAGTGGGCTAAAGGGAATCTGAAAAACAGTAACAGCTAACTTCTGCTTTCTGGACAGGACCGTGTTCCAAAAAATGCGCCAGGTACTTCAGTAATAAGCTTCCTCATTATCTCACTGCATCCTCTGGGTCCGTATAATCCACCCTTGACAGAAGGGGAAACTGAGACCTGGAGAGAGCCCGTGACCTTCCTAAGGTCACACAGCAAGTGGCAGAGTTGAGACAAGAAAAGTGCCTGACATGGATGAGAGTTTCTCAGGATTTCTAGTCTTGTTCCCGGCTGTGGTTGCATCTCCACCATCTAGATCCTTCTAGAGTCTTGTAAAAGGACCATTGGAGTTTGTAAAGCCAGTTGTGGTATTTCAAAAACAGAAATAATTCATGCATTTACTAATGAAATAGTTTCATGGTGAAAAAAAGTGTTAATTTTGTTTGGGCTGGAATTTTACTAACCCGGCATAGTAAGTCCAGTTATCCATGTTGATCAGTACTAGGAAGAAAAGGAAGTCTTTGAACTCTTTCCTAAAGGGTGACTGACTAACTGGGGCTTGGCCAGGTGGGAAAGGAAAAAATAAAAATGGGAAACCTGTCATCCTGAGATACCACAGTGGATATGGAGGGTAAGGGGATTCAACTCTGTTTTCAAGTCATTTAATGATGAAACCTATTCTCCACTGAGTGGATGGAGGATATGGAGGACATACCTTGTGACTGAATAAACTAAGCTTCTTGAAGTCAGGAACTTTGTCTGCATACCTTTGCTTCTCCAGGAGAGTGACTAGTATATACTAGCTGCACGGTAAGTTATTTAAGAAAAGTCTTGAGGCATCCCTGGTGGCTCAGTGGTAAAGAATTCACCTGCCAGCGCAGAAGACACGGATTTGATCTCCAGTTTGGGAGGATCCCGCATACCTCGCAGCAACCAAGCCCGGCGCACCACAACTATTGTGCTTGCGCTCTAGAGCCAGCAGGCCACGGCCACCGAAGCCCGCCCACCCGCCCTGGAGCTGCGCCCTGCCTCCACAGCAGGAGGAGCCGCAGCGATGAGAAGCCCGCGCAACACTCGAGAGCAGCCCCCACTCATCACAACTAGAGGAAGGCCCACACAGCAACAGAAACCCGGCGCAGCCCCAGATAGAACAAATGAACTAAAAAGTCTTGGATGGGCCCTCACGTCCAGAACATGTGGCACAGAGAATGGCATTTGGGTTTTTGAAATGAACTGATAATTCAAGACCTAGAGGACAGTGACGTCACAGAAGTGATTGCGTTTGTGGAAAACGGGCAGGGCAGGGTCGGCAGAGGTGATAAGTGTTGTCATGGGCACAAGAATGCATGTTGGGGCTACAGTTAGGTTTTCAAAGAGCAGGCCACAAGAGTGAGTTACAGGTTAAGATCCTGTTAAAAGAAACTCAAGAACCAGAGAATAAGACCTAGACTTAGCTGGCATGGTCCATGCAAAGACCCCAGAGGGTAAAACTGCAGGTAACTATTCTTGTTTTGACCTGGCAGCCATTCTGCAAACACCAATTGTGACTTAATGGCATTTTACTGCCTGTTTCCCATATAAATTGGTCTCTTCATCTTATCTTCCCAGAGAAGCTTCTCACTAAGCATCACATTCTGTAAAACCCAAACCACAGGAGCTCTTGGTGGCCTCTCTCTCCCAACATGCATTCTTCTTGAAGTCATGCAAAGCTGTGAAAGGAGGGAGACGCAGGAGACATGGGTTCGGTCTCTGGGCTGGGAGGACCCCTGGAGGAAGAAAGCAACCCATGCCAGCATTCTTGCCTGGAATATTTCATGGGCAGAGGGGTGCAAAGACTTGGTCACAGCTGAGCGCACGGCACACTTGCTGTGTTCTGTGCAGCGTCTAGAACAAAAAGTAGAGCAAGCATATGATCTGAGCAAGTCCCACGGGTACTCTGTCATGAAATCACAAGCATAGTTTTTCCAAATACAGACAGGTCTTTGGGGAATTAGGAAACACTGAAATGATTAGTAGCCAGGGGGCAACCTTTCCTTTCCCCAGTGTTGGCTGGGCCGTCACTTTGAGATGATGATGGGGAGCATCCTGAGGTTTTGCTTCATTAAAATGACTAATGTTCAAGTGAAGGTGCAAAGGTTAATTGCACCATCTCAGAGAACCACGCAAATACATCAACAATCAAGGGAGTATCAACCACCAACAAAATACCACTTGGACATCTGAGGAGTCATAAATTTCTGGTTTCAAATCTTGGGCCTTCCTAGAATTTTCCAGAGCCCACTCTGTTAGCAATTTGAAGACTAAAACTTGATTATTGGCAGGTTTCATAGTTAAGTTTTCTTAATCACCTGAAGACCATCTCAGCTTGGGATCTTCTCTCATGATATTTTCCTCTCTAATCATCTAGCACCTCAAATCCTAGGGATTCCGTAAGTCTCACTTCCATGTGGAAGCCTTCCATCATGCATCCTCTGACTTCTTTAGCACTCAGAACCCAGCTGCGAATGGAAACTGTCTTCCCCTCGTTCCTTCATGTCTGTGCAACCTGTGCCCTCAGATAGAGTCCAAGCCCCCACGCCAAAGACACATCTTTTCCATCCTCTGTATCTTCCATCATCCACCATCCCAGAACTGAACATGGAATAGGGCCTCGACAGGGACCCATGGTGATCCTGTCCCACATATGACAGAAAATGTCACTGGGAAGCAAGCATATTTCAAACCCTTACTAAGCTGAGCCTTGGCTCAGGTTCTTTTACATGCATGTTAATTTTGATTTATTCAGCAACCCTGAAAGATAGTATTCATATTTCAGAGGTAGAGAAAACAGAGTCAGAGACTGCTACTACATGGGAAAAACAGGAACCAAAGGCAGCTTAGCCCCACACCAGGGCTTCACCTCCTTCCTCTATCCTGTGCCATTTTCCTCCCAATTCTGGCTAATACACCTCAAAGAGAGTGACTTTAAGGGATAAAGTGTTAAGCAAGTCTGTGCTCCTGCTTGACACTTGTTCCCCTCCCAGCACCGCATGCAAGCGGTATTGATATGAGGCCTAGGAAGCAAAGCTGGTAGCGATAAATTATACGGCTTATTATAGAAGGGACAGTCAATAATTATTATGGGGCCCATTTTAAGTGAGATCCACGCTCTCTTACTCGTGGCCACTTCTTCCAATTAAATACGATCAATGAAGAGAAAGAACCAGAGGAGAGGAGATATGGCCTCAGAAGGATTTGGTTTTTGTATGCTCAGTGACAGACTCCTGGGGTTTTAATTGGCTTTTTGTTGCCAGAATATTCTAAAGAAATACTTTTTTTTTTTTTTTTTTTTTATGACTCCTGAGAGGTCTGGCACTCATCACTGTTTTGCATGTGGATTTGAATATTCAAACACTCACTCCAAACGTGAGCTGGGAGAGACTGGCCTTTGCCTGTGATCCTGACACACACACTGGGTCCTGCTTCCCCACCTCCACCCACGCTGGGCCTCCTGCCTGTGATGCTCGCCCTTCCAGCCTTTCTTGCCAAGTGGCGACATCCTTTCTTCAAAATGTTGCTAAAATGTCACCTTCTTTGTGGAAACTTCCCCGAGCCCTCCCATGCCCCTCTCCAGCAAATACAAATCTTTCCACCTCTGAGATCCCAACTTTGAGAAGATCTCAGCGTCTGTCTGCTGCACTGTAATCTTTATTGAAGCATAGACCTGTGTGCAGGATGTCTAATTATTTGAGGAGGCAGTACCGCCTGGTGGCTAAGGCTCTCCCACTTCTTGTCCAGACTCAGCTTCCTCATCAATGCTCTTGTTCAGTCACTCAGTCATGTCCAACTCTTTGTGACCGCATGGACTGCAGCACGCCAGGCGTCCCTGTCCCTCACTATCTTCCAGAGCTTATTCAAACTCATGTCCTTTGAATCGGTGATGCCATCCAACCTCTCATCCTCTGTCACCCCCTGCTCCTCCTGCCTTCAATCTTTCCCAGCATCAGGGTCTTTTCCAATGAGGCAGCTGTTTGCATCAGGTGGCCAAAGTATTGGCACTTCAACTTCAGCATCAGTCCTTCCAATGAATATTGAGGGTTGACTTCCTTTTGGATTGAGTGATTTGATCTCCTTGCTGTCCAAGGGACTCTCAAGAATCTTCTCCAGGACCACAATTTAAAAGCATCAATTCTTTAGCACTCAGCCTTCTTTATAGTCCAACACTCACATCCGTATATGACTGCTGGAAAAACCGTAGCTTTAACTATACAGACCTTTGTCAACAGAGCGATGTCTCTGCCCTTTAATATGCTGTCTAGGTTTGTCATAGCTTTTCTTCCTCATCAATAGCAGTGCCTTAATATCCACCCCTTAGGTTTAGGGAGAGTTAAATGAGATAGGCGATCCTGGCAAAATGCTTAGTGCCTGCTCTCAACTAGCATGAACTCTTTGTACTGCTGTCCTTTCGGTCATCCCTTTGACTACCTACTCTGTGCACACAGCTGAGCACAGTGGGTTGAGACGTGGAGCTTGCAATCCACCGCCCAAGGAGATTGGCCTCTGTCCTCTTGCATGCCCTGCTCTGTGCTGGGCAAACACCATTTGTTGTGCTTGACGTGCCTTCTCCAGCCCCTCAGTGGCATTCTGACCCTCACTGCCAAGGATGAGCCAAGTTGTACCTCTTCCAAAGACCCTCCCTGACCCACCCAACCCCAGGTGATCCCAGGGACTCAGTTCCCATAGCGTTTATCTGGGATCACTAATTGTCAAGTTCTGTCCTTTCTCACCAGTTTGCTTCTCAAGCATGTGTAGTTAATCTTGGATTCATAGCGAGAAACTTGAAGGCAGAGGCGGAGTCTCCTTTGTACTCTCGAGAGCCTGGATCAGGGTCATTCCACAGACTCCTAGGGACTCAGTCATCACCAGTTCCATCTCCATCTTTCGGGGAATGCTGTTTGTTGGCGTCTTCCGCTGTGTAGGCCCTGAAGTCCATCTGGGAGCAGGACAGCCAGGGCCCCTCCACTCCCATGGGATTTGCCCTAGCCTAAGGTATGGTCACATAGGCAAGTCAAGCCATAAAGGCAGGTGATAGCTGGAGACACTGTCAAATCCTAGAGAAAATACAGCCGGGTGAAGTGTTAGAGAAGGACTGGGGGTGGCAGCCTATGCTCAGCCTCCTCTTTCCATTACTCAGCAGTCGAGCACACTATTTCCTAAGGAGTGCTCTGTTGAGCAGCCACTGGGCCAGATGCTCAACTAAGGCAAGACAAGGGGCTCTATTGTCAAAAACAGTTGGAAAATACATCCTGCGTGTTTATCCCCCGTTGGAGCTGCACAATTTATATTAGTACATTAGAGGCATTGATGTTGCAGTAAAGGCATTTTTATTTTGCTTCTGCAAGCATTTCCCCAATTTTTTTTTCTTCATAGAACTTTTTATCTGTCTATCTTTTAATATTTGGCACTCATTAACAGTCCATGAAACTCAGGTCTGCAGAATAAACTGAGATATATTGATTTATTGAATGATATTTATTCTCAGCAAAATTCTTATCTGCGTAACCCCCAGGGAAGCTGGCCTACATGTCACTGCTAAGCCATAAAATTGAGACAAAGCAGAAATAGCTTCACTGAGTGAGCCAGTCATGAGCATGATGACATTCTTAATTCAACCCCCTAGAAATTATTAAATATCTCCTGTGTTCTAGTCAATGTTCTAGGAGCTGTCACTAGAGGAGAGAGCACAATACAGTCCTTTCCGCCATGGGGCCATCTATCAGGCCTGTGGGGTGGTACCGGTGGCTTCCTCCCAGGTCTTCCCTGCAGAGCAGAGGGCCACAGTGAGCTCGTAAAAGCCCAGGCAGATTGTCCCCCTGCCTCATTCAGTGTCCCTGATGGTTCTTCACCTCATGCGGAGCAAAAGCCAGAATCACTTACAGTGGCCTTGTAGCTGAGCTGTCGCCAACTCAGCTGCTTGCCTCATGTGGGCTTTTTAAATTAAAATCATTTGCTATTAAATAAGGGTGAAACTTGCTAGTGCAGATCCCTCAGTTGGACTAGCCACCCTTCTAGCCCATAGGCATGCGTGGTCAGAGCCCAGCATTTTGGGCAGCATTGACGTAGAATCTTCCCGTCCTTGCAGGAAGTTCTGCTGGTTGGATGATGCCCTGTGACATCTGATCACTATTGCCCTTCCTGTCTCCTGCTGGCCTTGCCCTCCTCCCTCCTCCGCTCCCAGCCCACTGCGCCCGTGTGGTTCGCACACTCTCAAGGCACAGTCCTGCCTGTTTGCCCTTCTTCCTTCCGCCTGGCATGCTCTTCTCTGCGTGGCCACCTGGTTCCGTCTCTTTGTCTCTTGCAGTTCTTTTCGCATATGTCACCTTCCCAGTTACGCTCTCGTGGTGCCCCAGTTACAACTGCAGTGACTGCTTCTTGTCTTATCATGCCCTCTTCCCCTCTTTACTCTGTTTTTCCCTTTAGTGCTTAGCACCATCTGGAGTACACACCCTTTACACATTTGCTTACTTTTCGTATATTCCACGAGAGTAGAGATTTTTGACGACTTTGCTCACTGCTGCATCCCAGTACCTGGAACATAGTAGGTGCTTGAGAAGCATTTTTGGATGAACAAAGGCACTTTATGGAGAAAGACATCAAGACAATAGTACGATGACAGCAAAACACACAGATACAGACTTATTGTGATGTCAGGTGGTGACAAGTACCTGAGAGGAAAAAAAAATCAAGCCACGTTAAATGGGAAGTGTTTCATCTCCATTTTTAATAGGGAAACTATTGAGGAAAGTTGAATAAATTTCCCGTGATCGTCATCACGATGGGCCAGCCGGGATTTGAACCTCCATCCCATGTGGTGCTGGTTAATGTTTAACAACCGGCCCTCCAAAGAAAAGATAAAGCACCGATTTGCAGTTTGCCTGCCTCCATGATACAGATACTCCCACCATGGCTGATTTCAAGGTACCAACCTGATGCCATTGACCATGGAGTTGGGAAGAGACAGGCACAGTCTGCTCCCCTGAGCTGTGCGAGTTCCCATGCGCCACCGCTGACCTTGACGTCCAGGCTCATCCCGTTGCTCGAGGCAGGCCACCCTGTAGAGAAGCACAAGCAGACCCCTCTCAGGAATCCCCCTTCCTAGACACCACGCGGCCACTGTCCTCTAGCATCCTTGGCTTGTGTTGCGACCCCCTCCACCCAAACCATTCGGGTTTGCATTTGGCCTGTGTGCTTCGTGGCATTTTTCTCCTAAGAAGGTCATGCTTATTTGACTTGACAGAAGAGGTTGCTCTCAGAGGGGTCTTCTCACCATGTTAGCCTTTGAAATGACTGCCTGGACAGCGCAGGTAATCCTACTGGACCTTTGGGGCCTGGGCAAACTGTGTTTTTAATTGATAATTCCACATTTCTATAACAAGTGGCTTCCTTAATAATAGCCTGCCACGTCACACGCGATGATTGCTAATTTAGGTTTTCAGGCTTCCTGGATGTAATGAGCTCTAATAAGCCCAAGACTTGTCACAGGCTCAGAAAAGCCCATTTCCCCCCTCGAAGCAATGATTTCCCTTCCATCCCTGGACACAATCGGGCACACTCTTAAAAATATTAATAAGTATGACTGGGATATTCACCCCTTTCCAAATAAAACATAAAGTCCTGGTTTCATTAAGCCAAGCTATTAAATTAAGAAAGCGTTTTTAATTATCTGAGCATTTCAGGGAGCTCATAAAACATTTAAGGACCTCACGGGCTGGTGCTGAAGCCCTTTCAGAGTGAATTAAAGCCTTGACTCCTGGAGTTGGATGGGAAGGGCTGGGGCCCAGGGCTGCAGGTTCCCAAGGGCCCAGGGCATCACCCTGCTGGACAGGAAGGAGCTGCCGATCTGGCTGCAGGGGTGGTGGTGGGGTGCACCCGTGTCCCAGGAGACAGTCTGCAGGAGAAAGCAGATCCACTTCTCACGACAAAACAAAACATCTCACAGAACCCAACAAGCCTTTCCCTTAAGTCTTGCTCTCTCCTGGAGGCTGAGGCTTGAAATGATTTTGCTACTTACTGAGGAGTCTGTTATGTGCTCAGTGCTATAGAACTTACCAGATCTCAGCCCATCGTTACGAAGGTGACATGAGTTACATGTTATCCCCAACTGATAGGTGAGGAAACTGAGATAGCGACCAGTCCCCAGGAAGACATCCTGTCCTGTCTGACCCATGGCTCGTGTGCACATCCTGTCCTGTCTGACCCATGGCTCGTGTGCTTTACACTGCTGGTGAGCTGTAGCTCATACCCTGTGTGCCATAAAAATAATGATGACCATCGTCACTGCGAGGGATAGTGAATACCTCTTAGGGTGCCAGGCTCAGTGCTTTGCACTCTGCATAGCTTATCTGATTTAGTCCTCCTAACGACCCTGCAGGGTTATCATTATCTCCATATGACAGATGAAGAAGCTGAGTCACAGAGAGAGGCCGGGTAGCTTCTGTGGGACTCCACATCCAGCACTAGAGGTGAGGTTTGTGCCAGGAATGTGGACTCCCAAGTCCATGGTCTTAGTTGCTCTGACCTTCCAGCGCCCCATCTGAGCCCATCTCATCAGCTACTCAGTTTGTTAAGGCAGCTGAGTATTAGGCTGCACTCATACCGTGTGGGAGAGGCATTTTTCTTTATAATCCAGACCTATGTGTCCTTTACAGTCTTTTCTTTTTTTTATCTCCGTGTTCCCTTGTCACTCCAGTTAATTCACCTGTACCAAAACATGCCTTTGGATGTATGACTCATTAATAATGGAGAAAATTGGGTCATTTCCCCCCCTCAAGCTCCTAGCTAGCACTCTGCACAGGTTGCTGAGACACTGATGCCCAAGGATCCAGCTGTTTCTGGATGTGAGCAACCTCACTTATGTCCCTAGTGTGCTGCTCAGATACCATTAGCACAGGCATCACACTGGGTAATTATTAGGTCTTTCATTTGAAAATATCTAGTAGAATCCATATTCCACCTCCCAGAGTAACAAAAAAGTAATATTTTGGCTTGTGGAGAACAGACTCTTGTGAGAGAGAGTGTCACTTGAAATGCCCAAGGAGGGCAATTTAGCAACATCTATTCAAATTGCAATTATGCAACCATTTAGACCCAGCTTTCCTTCTACTAGGATTATATCCTTTAGCTACACTTGTTCCCAGTGCCTCATGTACATTATTATTTGCTACAATATTGTTCAAAAGAGTAAAAAATGAAATAGAGAGAGAGAGAAAGGAAGGAAGGGAAAAAAATGAAAGAAAGATAGATTATATGGCTTTGTGAATGGTTTATATAAATTATGGCACAGCCATAGAATGGAATACTATGCAGCTATAAAAAAGGAGGCATTAGTTTGTGGCCCAAAATGGAATGATCTTTTATTACTTTTGCAAACATCATATAACATAAATTGCAGCTGGAGGATTCAATGGCAAAGACTAAGAACATGGAGAAGAGTTCTATACGCAAGGGGTGACAAGTGCAAACGAGAGCCTGGCATTTTCAGGGAACTGAGGGAGAGCTGGTGTCCAGAGCAGAGAGGAGAGGGGAGTCCAGAGCACGCAGAGCAGGGCTTTGTAAAGGTTTCTGCATCATTGTTCTCATAATAACTGAAGGGTTCTGAGCAGGCAGGGAGTGCCCTGACCAGATTTGCACCTCACTCAGAAGGACCATTCTGACTACACGGAGAGGCCAGCGAGGAGCTGCTGCCTCTGGGTGACAGCCACCTGAAAGGCTGTGGCATCAGAGTAGGGGAGTGACCACGACAAAGGGGTGACAGGATGCACTGGCGGCTTGGCTGGGAGTGATTTGATGGACCGTGAGAGGGATCCACACAGGAGGGACCGTTTCCTGAGAGAGGGCGGGGCCAGGTACGTGGTGAGGCAGGGGACTTGAGTGTGATTTTAGGACGCTGAGTCCAAGCCCTTTTGAAACATCACAGAGGAGACAGCGGAAACATGGTCAGAGGTAGACTTCTGGAATTCAGACAAGTCTGACCACAGTAGGGAGACGTGTACACAGAAACTGAGGGTGTGCACGGGACGGCATTTTCTGGGACGAAACTAGTAACCAGGCCTTCCTCCCAGAGGTGCAAGCAGAGGCTGGACATTCACACCCCAGCACCATCCACAAGATCAGTGCTTCCCGGGTGTCGTCTGATCAGTCACAGAGGAGCCGTGGATGGCAATTAGGGGGTTACCTGCTCTCTCCCCGCCACACCCGCTCCAGGCTGGGGGCCCCTCCCCTGACCCCAGAGTCTTTCTGCAGACCACCCACAAGGTCCCTCTCCCTGGAGGTGTCACTCCTGCAGCTTAGAGGTGAACGGGGCGTCCCGCCCTCTCTGAGCACCTCCCCGCCCAGCAAGCGGCAGCGCTCTCCGGGAATAATTGATATTACAGAAAACACAGGGCCGGGTGCCAGCTTCACATTCTCCAAGCATTTAATGATTCAACCTTTTCAGTTTCATCAAAGCCAAGCGTGGAAACTCCCCCGATGGCCCACTGCTAACAAATAGCAGGGTGCCGGCCTTAGCACTGCTGCTCCTCGGGTGCCCGGGCATGGAGGAGCCCTTTGGCCCGCTGACAGCTGCCCGGGGCCCCCTTCCGGGCCTTTGTGCCCACACAGAGGCCTCAGGCTTGGCAATCTGGGTGAAGCCTTACTCTTGCAGGGGATCAGCCGGCAGTGCTGGCTTGAGCATCCAGGGGTTGGCACGAGCTCCCTTTTAAAATCTGTTTGTTTAAGCTGTCAAGACAGGACACAGCTGTTTGTGACAGGGAAAAGGAAGCACAGGACTGCCCTGCTGGCGTGGTAGAAGCAAGCTGGGGTGAGGTGGGGGATCTGTCACAGGAGTGTCAAGACCACTAGGGAGTGCAGGTGAGAGAAGGGGAGGGGGGGGGGCTGGGCAGGGGGCCTGGGAAAATGGGGTAGAATGGGAAGCCAGGAGATGATGGATGAAAGACAGACAGCTTAACAGAGGGACCGGGGAGAGGCAGTTAGGGACACAGAGACACAGAGAGGGAGGCAGAGACAAAGGAAGTCAGAAGTCAGAGCTATGCGCAGTCACGCAGAGGGGCTCAAAATGAATTCGGGAGGACACCGCTAGGCCCTCTGACTTAAGGCCCCTCAGCTGGGTTCAAGGGTGTTGAGAGAGACTCTTGGCATTCACAGTTTCTTTGATTATTGTCCAGTGTGAGCCCCACATGATGCATTATTATTAGTTCTAACAGCTAGTAGCAGCAAGAGTGGTGATGGTAGCAGCAGTCACAGCAGAATTAGAACTGGCTTCTCTACAGAGCCTTCCAGATTCCTTGCAGCAACTACCCCCAAGGTAGACTCTGCAATCTCTGCTAAGACATGAATAGCTGAGAAAACAGTTGCTCTGAGAAGTCATATGAGTTTTAGAAAGTCACCCAGCTGGTCAGGAACAGAGCTGTGTAATTCATCCAGAACTCCTGCTTGGGAGACCGGCCCTCCCCAGTCCACGTGGCTCAGGAAGGGCTGACCTTGCTGACTGGCCCCATGACCAGGCCTGGCCAATCAGAGCACATCACCCACCTGCCCTTTGTGATTTGTTTAGTCGTGTTTGGGCCAAGTTAGGCCAATCAGAGGCCTCCCTTGACGTTTGTGAACCAGAACTGTTAGGAGAAACTACTCTTTCTCAGGGCCTCCAAGTTATATGCATGAGATGAGCCAGGCCTGCCTGTGGCACCTCCCTCATACGCTTGAAGGAGATGTGTGCTGATTGGAAACATGGGAACAGACAACACTGGAGCCCTGGGATCCATGTAGCTCAACAGCCTTCTGAGAATGGTTTCTTCATCTGGGGTCCTACATGGGCCTTATTTTGGGCTTGTTTTGAGTCTGACTTCCATCCTTTGCAACTAGAAAGAGTCCTGATATCAAATGCATCTTTAATTCTTACTTTTAATTATTTAAATAAGTATAATTTGTTTTCTACTCCTCATATCCACCCCAAACTTTAATTCACACAGTTATCTTCAATTGATAGTAAGAAACAAGACTGACTCTAAAAATGTTCCTGGAGATCATTTCTTGACTCAGTGTAGCTGCTAAGTGACTTTCCAGATGTCCCCAAAATGTGACTGTGCCTGAAGACAGCTTCTGTTTCAATAGGTTGTTGGTTTTTGGTTTTTTTTTTTTTTTTCCTGAACCATACCTAAAGCCCACCAGGCACGAGCAAGGGATTCAAATGCAAAGACGATTTATGTGTGAAAGGAATTAAATGTTCTCTGAGTGGAAACTGCTTCTGCTCGGTGCCTTATAGAAATTGGCCATTGCTGTGTGATGGAGAACTGAAAACCCAGTGATTCAAAGGGATGCACCTGTGCTGAGTTCTGAATTTGCAGATGGGTAGGTGGTTCTAGTGGGTTGAGCTGAGCTTGGTAGAGTTCACCTATTTCTCTGAAGTCCACTGTGGCTTTGCTGATCTTGACTTGATTCTCCATGTTCTGGACTTTGCTTCTCAAGCTAAAGATGCAGCAGTGAGAGAGGACAGATGGAAGTGGCCCTTTAAGTTTCTGCTTATTTTGAGTTTACTTCTGTTCTACCTGCTGAAGTAAGCCCAGAGTCAGTGTGGAAAAGCATCACTGAAGGGCAGAGATACCTGAGTATCATCTGTTGTCTTTAGTGAACATTCAGAAAGTCTTAGTAGAGAACCGACTCCAGTCACTGGACTGGCAAATACTAACTGCTGATGTGAAGCCCTGAGAATCTACTTTATCTGGGGGTGGATGGGAAGCTAAGGTGTGGGGGGTGGGCCTTTCAATTCATACTCAGGAAGGAATTTAGAACTCTATGAGTTATTCTTCTGCTGAAAATATTTCACATGGAAAATTGTTTTGTCAGTCTTTTACCACTGCCTCTAATCCTTTACTTCTTGCCAGAACCCTTTAAAAAATCTTTTCAGCAAAGAGAGTCCTCAAAGAACTTACAGTCTAGAATGGGGGCAGACCCGGAAACAGAAGATTTCAGATCAAAAATAATGACGGAGGCAGAACTAAACCCAACGTGCTATGCAAGTCAAGGGGCGGGGCACTTAGCCTGAGCAGGCAAAGCATTTAGAGAAATCTATTTTAAATTGATTGTTTTATTTGCTGGATTTTGTATTGACATGTTTTGCTTTGTTCTCAATGTGTTCTGGGACTGCAGCCTATTCATTTATTATTAAGAGAACAGTAATTATTTCCAGGAGCTCTTGAGAATACACTTTGCTTCCCCTTTGCCTGATCTCTGCTGATTCTGTTGTAACCTTCATATCTCTGAGGACATCTGTAGCAGAAAGTGACAAACCCTGCATGCCCCGTGGAATCACCAAAGACCCCACTCTGGAAGGAAGGCTTGCCGACCACCACTTTGCAGACTTTAATGAGCACGTGGGTCCCTTGGGAATCTTGCCAAAATGATTCAGGAGGTCCAGGGTGAGGCTTGGGATCCTGCTTTTCTAATAAGCCCCCAGGAGGTGTTGATGCTGCTGTCTGAACCACATTTTGAGTAGGAAGATTCTAGAAGACTGGCAGCACTTTCTCCACTGGTGAATATTGCAGCAGAGCTGAGCAGAAGCTGACCTATATCTCATCTGTCTGGCCAAAATGCCTGGCCTATAAACTCAGTGAAGGCAGGCCCTCTTTCTTGCCCATAACTCTATCTGCAGTGCCAGGAACATAGACAAATCTCAATGAGTATTTGTCAAACAAATGCCTCCTGTTACCACCGCGGCCCCCCTCCCCCAACTTTTCCATGGATGTGCTTACATGAAGATTTACCTGATAGTCTTCCAGGTTCATGATGTGAATGGAGCCTGGACTTGCACCCATCCTATGGGCTGTAGTCTTGACCCCAAACCGAGTTCAAGACAGCCTGGATATCCAGGGCTGGACCATGTGACCTGAAGCTCTCTCCTACATTTGAATAAATCTCATCCTGATGAAGAAGACCTTAGGAAACAGGGTAAGATTCAAGATGATTCAGACTGCTTAGAAAATATCAACATTCGACTGAAACCACTTCTAGACAAGTGATGGCCCTATTTTCATGAATGACCTACTGGTCCCCGTATCCTGGCCATGGGCAGACTGGCTAGATCTTGATTCTAGCTGAATTTACACTAGAGTTCCTTAAATCCTCTTGGACTCAATGATTGACACTGTTGGCTTCTTCCTATTACAGCTCTTCTGGCTTAGTTTTCCTCAAATCTTTCAACACCTTCCTGCTTCCTGACTTGAAAATCCCAGCAAGGCTGCACGATTGGAGCTGGAGGTAGGCCAGTGATGACACGAAGGACTAACATTGAAATTTAAGATCATTACTGGTCCCTTAGCTTGAGTTCCCACCCAGAAACTTGGCACCTTCCTTAGAATGCATTTTTTAAAAGCCAAAAGCAATTAGCCATTATGCAAACTACCTGCTTCTCAGTTTCCTCAACTGCAAAATGCAAAGAGCTGCACCCTCCTTGTGGGGTTTTAATTAAGATTAAGAGTGTGTTATAATAGTTATAAACTGCTTAGCTCAAGACCTGACACTTGCAGAGGGCCCCAAAAGGAGAGTTCTTTTTATTTTTACATCTAAAGGGTAAGTCCTAAAGTCCAGGATCCCCTTGGGGGAAGGACTCCAGGGAATCTACACCCACATCCAACAGCTCATATGGAAGAGAGCAGGTTGGGTCTAGCAAAGGACAAAGTATTAACAGCTAAAATAGTGAACACACTCAAGTCTCAGATCACAGTCAAGCCCCTGTGATGCCAGTAAGTGGATGCTGGCAGTGGAGGTCCCATGCTGGATGTCAGGCATTTAGCCAACAGGGTAGCTGTTGGGGGTCTCTACTCCGAGAACTCCCGTGGACTCCTCCCTCTTCTGTGACACCTTTCCAGCCTCCTTGCTGTGGGTATGGCTCTTCCCTGTGTATACCACCCAGCACTTGTCCAAAACTGACTCCATTCTAATGTTTACATTTTTGAGCAGTCAGATCACCTTGAATTTTATTCCTGTTTCCTAAGATTTTTTTCATCATCTTAGAATATGAATATCCTATGAAGGATCATAGAATGTATTCAGCTAGTCAACAAATACTTACTGAACATTTCCTGTGTATCAGACACTGTCCTAGGACAGGACACCTCCAAGGACATGTTGCTGAAAGAGGAAGAGAAAGGTCCTGTCCTTATGAAGCTTAAATGTATTTTGCAAGAGCAATGTACAGTTTTTAGAGTCAGGAGTCAAGATGATGACTAGAGCGAGTACCAGCTTGGCAGAGATTCCAGGAGAGGTCCCAGTAGGCCTGTGTACACAGTAGATACTTGCTTGCATCCTGAACTGAATCCATGAACATATAATCATGAGGAATAAAAAGAGAAGATGGAAGAGAAGAGAGATGAGGTTGATGGATTCACCAGGAGCCATTCCGGTTCTTGTTGGGAGTCAGTCACTCACTCAGTTATGGAATGACCAGGAATATGTATTCCAGAGTCAACAAAAAGAGACTGAGCTTTGACTATGGGCTAGCTATTGTAATCAGAAAGATGAATATTGCAGTAAATGAGAAAAGCAAGTCTTCCTTCGTGAAACTTACTGTGTCACTCAGCATTTTATTGGTTCTCTCTGTGTTTTGATGAGATCAGAATCTCTAACCACATATATCATCTTAGATACTAGAAGGTGCATTCTGATCACAAGTTTTATTGAACATGTTTTTGTGTATAAGAACATTTTAGGTATCTTTCTAGACCAACATGGCACATAATGACAAGTTGACTATTCAAAGTTTTGAAATCCTGAATCTTAAAATTCATTTTTCAGCTAAAACTGATAAATGAACAACCAATATTACACAATCCATTTAACTTCAGCTGAAATAATATCACCCAGTCCATCTTGGACTATATTTGTTTATATTAAATCAGGGTTTCTCAGCCTTGGCCCTGTTGACATTTGGGGCCAGATGATGCTTTGTTTTGAGAGGCTGTTATGTATATTGTAGGATGTCTAGCACCATCCCTGGCTTCCACCTGCTAGATACCAGTAGCATTCTCCACAACTGTGACAACCAAAAGTGTCTCCTGGAGTTCTAAATGTCCCCTAGAAGACATATGGTTCCATTATTGAGAAACACTGCATCACGTGTGTCTGTGCTTTCAAAGAATGGCACGGTGCTTTGAGGTATGCCTGATCTGATATTGAGAGCTGGTTCTGTTGTGAATAAGCTATGTGATGCTGGGTGCACATGACCAGAGAGTCAGCTTCCGCATCTGGGCAAAGGGGTGGTGAGTCCATCACCTGACACTGTGGTGAGGTTTCAGAGCTGACGTGTATGAAGGACCTGGTCATACCTTAATCTTTGGCTAGTAGAGTTGGCCATTGCGAAAAACTCTGGGTGCTAGGAATGTGAGTGTGTGTGTGTGTGTGTGTGTGTGTGTGTGTGTGCGTGCACACACATGCATGTGTGCTACAGGCAAGGGCTTTGCTGCTCAGAAAGAACTAACCCCCATGTGGCTCATGAACTCTCTAGTGGAACATGAGGGGTACAGAGCAACACGTAAAGTGCAGCTTTGGGGTGGGACAGGCCTGGATTCCACTCTGAGTTCCACCATCTGCCAGTTTTGTGCTAATTTCTTTCAAGCTCTGTGACCTTTCTGCCTCAGTTTCCTTACCTGACACACAAAGGTGTTAACGGTACCCATCTCACGGAGTAACTGTGTTGTGAGGATTATATGAGATTGTGTGTGTGAAACAGCTCTGTGCCTGTGGCCAAGGCAAGTTTGCTCGGTAACTATTAATTGCTCTTCCTGTTATTATTGGTGTTATTTCACCCTTGGGTGCATCCCTAGGGGTAACTTCAAAGCAGAGAGTGGCCTCTTTACAGGGGGTTCCGATCTTGCCAGAGAAGCTCAGTCAACAACTTCCCTAATGAGCTCAAGCCTCCATTGGGGGACCCTTTGTTTGCCTAGTAACTCTCTGTCAACGTGGTTTCTGTTCCTGCCTCAACGTTATATACCAATTGCATATTCACTTGCCTGCTTGAGACTCAAAACTATCGGTTGCTACAATAGTGTAAATGATACTTATTGTTAAAATAGGGTAAATGCCTATTTCCTTTGCACAATGGAAGAAACCGTTGTAGGCTATTAAGTAAATAACTATAAATAACACACTATAAAATGCTTTACATATGCCTTACTGCCTTGAACTGCAACACTACGAAGTAGCTGTTATGGCTGGGTAAATTATACGTGTTTTTAAACACTGTCCAAAATACATATTTACACGTACTTAAAATCCTACACTGAACAGTCTCTATAGCAACCAGAAAAACACAAAAGCCTTATTAAGCATTCTTTGTAGTATTTTTAGGAGTTTAGTCATTAGGAGAAAGCTCATAGGCCATGTAGACACCAGGGAACACAAAGAAAGAAAGTCTTTATAGGAACAAAAGAATGAGGCTGGCTTTGAACCTGGTGGGAGGGGATTTTATTTTTTTAAGCTAATAATCACCAAGGGCCTTCTCTTTGTGAAGTCAATGCTATGTTTGGGGTACATCAGACACAGTTTTGGAATTACAATCTGGTTTCTCAACAGAGAAGAGAGAATCTTCAGTTTACGATTACCATATTCCAGCAAAAGATCACTTTCAATGTTTTCTCTTTAGTCCCAGCAAAAAGATTTCCTTGCCATTCAAAAATGAAGTCACATGTGCTGTCTCTGTTGAGTCTGAGTCATGTAACTAACACTTTAAAGGGGGAATTCTAATGGTTTCACCGGAGTGAAGCCCACATCCCATCAGTTGAGTACTGGGTTTATCTGTCTATGATGAGTGGCGACAACAATGTACCCCAGAAAAAGCAGTGACTGGTCGGTGGAGTTTCTGCTCCATGCTCTCACTTGGGGACTCTGGGGAACTCTATCTTTGTGTGATACCACCTCTCAACCACTTGCTTCTGTAGCAGAGGAAGAGGGCTGGAAAGTGGCTTGACGGCCCAGGAGCAGCACACCCCATTTCCATTCACACCCCACTGGCCAGTACCCACATCACAGAGTCCCAACCAACCTGCAACAAAGGCCAGAAGAATAGCACATGAATTATTCACTGAACACTAAACATCTTTGGGAAGAATATCACGTAAATGTCCAATCTATACCAGATAGTTTATAGTGCTTGATCTTATCATTAAAACAACTCTGCAATGTAAAAATTCCCCATTCACTACTGGAGAAACAGGCTCGGAAATCTTAAATGACTTGCGTTAAGTTCACTCAAGCAGAAACTGGAAAAGTGAATTTTAGTATGAAGCGAAGTGAAAAGTCTCTCAGTCATGTCCGACTCTGTGTGACCCTACGGACTGTAGCCTCCCAGTCTCCTAAGTCCATGGAATTCTCCAGTCCAGAACACAGGAGTGGGTAGCCATTCTCTTCTCCAAAGGATCTTCCTGACCCAGGGATCCACCCGGGGTCTCCTGCATTGCAGGCAGATTCTGTACCAGCTGAGCTACCATAGAAGCCCAGTCTAAAGCAAAATATGAGATACTCTGTGACCAGCAGGTCCATTCCTAATTACTTTTCCAGAACTGCTGCATACATATGCTCACCAAAAGACATGTTCATAGAGGCACGTTCAAAAGCCACATCCATAGTAATAGCCCCAAACTGGAAGCAACCCAACATCTGTCCAATGATGGGATAGGTAAATCAGTTGTGGTATATTAACACAATGGAGTACTACACAGTACTGAGAATGAATGGCAGCCACATACAAGCAGGGACGGAGCTCACAAATTTTCCCTTGAATAAAAGAAGTCATGTGGAAAAGAGATTATACTGTATGGTTCCACACTGTATTATTCAAAAGCAAGCAAAATTAATAGAAGTCAGGATAATCATTACCTTGGAGCTTGGTAGTGATTAAGAGGCTATGAAGGAGAGCTTCTGTGTTTTGTGATGTTCGTTTATCTCGGTGCTAGTTATAGGGGGTGTTCAATTTGTGTAACTTCATCTAGTTGTGCAGTTATAATTTTGCATATTGCTCTGTATGTATTATATTTCAATTAAAAGTCTACTTGAGAAAAACTTGCAAAAGTGTAAATGATAGGTTCAGATCAAACTGATTCCAAAGCCCTGTCTTTCATCATGTCATATCCATTTCTCTCTCAACCACATTAAAGTAAAGCTTATCGCCACCCTTAAGAGTTCAACTTCATTCCTGCCCACGTCACACAGCCCATCCATTAAGATGGTTCCTCAGAATTATGGCTTAGCTAGAAACTTGCAGCAAATTTGAGAGAATTGTCAAAGCCAACTCCAGTTCACTCTAATACTGACTTTGGTAACGCAGTTTTCTGCCTTGAAATCGAATGTAAACCTGGAATCTCCAGAGGCTGGAGGGAAAGACAGTGGAATCTGCCTGCTCTTCAGGCTAGAGGGACGCATGCAGCCAAGCGTAGGGGAGAGAATGAAGCCTGTGTTACAACAAACCCCAAACCAAGACAATGCAGTCGTATAGACTGGAGCTGGGGATGTCCACACCCATTTTATTTGGAGCCATCATAAGACTCAAAACCACTGTGCCAACTCCCAGCTCAAGAGTGATCCCATTAGTTTTCTCTGCCCCTTCCCTAGCCCTTCAACACGCCCAGCTCCAAAACAGCAATTTGGTGGAGCCCTGCCTGCCAAAAGACAGTGCTGTCTTAGGGAAGGTATTAGTGGTAAATCCTCAAGCTGTTTTATAAGCACCTCCTAGGTTGGCAGCAGAAGGCTAAACACAAAATTGCAAGATGAGCTTGAATTTAATTTTGCAGCTTTCATCTGTCATCACGTTATGACAGTATGGTGTTCTGGGCTTTACAGAAGGTGCAGGGCAGGGGTAGAATACTCCTACAGGGAAGGGCTTCTCTCCCATCTGTTCCTGTTTTAGAAGAAATGCTTGTGGGATCATGGTTTCCAAAGATCTAGTGCGAGTCACCAGAGGCATTCTTAAGATCTGTCAGGTGCTTAATCAGTGGCAGCCTTTCTCTCCATACTTTTTTTCTTTCATTTATTTGTTCTGCACCTATTTTGTTTCAGGTGCTGTGCAGGGCCCATCAACCAAGAAAACGTACCTTCTGCCCATGAGAAGCTTGTGATCAAGAGAGAGAATAGATGACATGAGTAAGTGAGAAATTTTAAAGAAATTTTGCTATTCAGGCAAAAAGAAGGATGGGCCACCAAGCCTTGAAGACTGAGATCACTTCTGGTGATAATGATTTCTAGGCTAAAACATGAAAAGTCCAGCGTGGCTGTGCTGGATACACCCCATGTACCCATGACTATGCTGTGCCCTGGAACTGTAAGAGTGGACAGAGCCTGATCTGAAAAATGGGGTGGAGTGTAGTCTGACAAGGGATAAAGGAAATCAGTGGACTATTTCAGGAGGCTGATGAAGTTCAGTAGGGTGTTTTGGGACCAGCTTGGTGGAGGTGGTGTCTGGGGAGTTCATTCTGGACACATGAGTAGCTGTTAGGGGAAAAGAGCATAGCGGGAGAAAGTATAGGGTGTTCTCAGAGAGGGAACCACATAAGCAAGCACAGCACTCAGGAAGCAGAGGACCTGCAATGGCTGCTGTGTCTGTTTCAGTGCCATTGACGTGGGGCTTGCAGCGGGTGCAGTGAAATCTGGGAAGCGCTCAAGGTGGGAGTTAAGGCAAGCGCTGGTGATCTTGGTGACTCACCAGTCAGTAGTAGGGGCGGTTGATCACACGGTGCTTGGAGAAGGATCACCCTAAGACCTGTCTGGTAAGAAGGTGAAATTGGAAATCCACCTTAGTGTGACCAGTATCCCAGTGGGACCCACAAGCCTGATGCTTTCCTCTCCCCTTCAGTCTTCTGGGCTGCTAGAAACACAAAATCGAAACCCAGAGAATGCACATCAGGAGCAGAACAACCTGTTACGGTGTTTCCTCTGTGGACACGTGGCGTTGGTATGGATTTATCCAACTGCATTTAGGACTGGTGATAGAATCATTGCCTTTTTTTTTTTTTTTAATCCTCTCCATGACACAAACCAAGGAAAAAAAATCATAATAAAATTTTACAAGTTAGCTGCCACTGAGAATAAACAAGAGAGCACTATAAGAAATGAATCAGAGGCTCTAACTGAATCTCCTCTCAGGACAATAACTCTAATGTAAAGCCAGGGTCTGAGGAGGTCACAGTGGGAACTCTCCTGGGGCATTTCCGAGGAGAAAGGAGATACTCTCCTCCTGTCATCTCCACTTCATATCCTAATATGTCTGTGGATGTGCAGGGAAACACAATCTGCAGCCTCTGCTCCGAAGCAAGGTTTGGATAACCAGGGCCATGACGGCATCCCCAAGGATCACAGAATTAACCCTCTATGAACCCAGGGACACCACTGCCCCTGACACACCAGGAGAAAGCTGCTTGATTCTAATCACAGCTGAGCCAAAGTGTCACTTGCCATTAGGTTCGATGGGCATTTTTTCCCCCCTTTTTAAATTACAAGATTACCTTTAAATTGTGTACAGGAGCTCATAACTGCTGTCCATTGGAGGTAATCGAGAGTGATTTCATTTTGCCCATGGACAGGCTGCCTCTTCCCGAGTCTTTGTTCATTAAGCCCCTGTCTATCTCAGGTTCCATTCAGGTATCAACGAGGAATAAATTCTGTAGCACAGAGCACGGAGTTGCTTTCAGAGTTGCCTGCTTTGTTGACTGGTGATTCTTTAGGGCAAGCTCGATTCTCCTAGAGCCTGTCATGTATTTGTGGCAGACGTGTTTTCTCTATGTCGCCTGGGTGGTCTTCTTGACAGAGACTGCTGTGTTGGGCTGACCCCATGAACTCTCTGAAAAACATCACTGGGAAAGACAGGTCTAAATCTCTATAGTCATTCTTTGTTGCCTTCAGTTGAAGGAGCTTTGGTATAATTCCTTATAGACCAAGTCCTAGCATTATTCATCCATTTTGTATACTTACACTTTCATTCATCCATCTTGTATACTTACACTTTCATTCATCCATCCATTCATTTGATATAATTGTGCTTAGTCACTCAGTCATGTCCGACTCTTTGAGACCCCCTGAACTGTAGCCCACCAGGTTCCTCTGTCTATAGAGATTCTCCAGGCAAGAATACTGGAGTGGATTGCCATTCCCTCCTCCAGGCGATCTTCCCAACCCAGGATTGAACCCAGATCTCCTGCGCTGAAGGCAGATTCTTTATGGTCTGATCCACCAGGGAAGCTCAGAAATACTGGTGTGGGTAGCCTATCCCTTCTCCAGGAGATTTTCCCAACCCAGGAATTAAGCCAGGGTCTCATGTACTGCTGATAGATTCTTTATTTTTTGGTAGAGTTACTGTGCATGCATTGTGTGTAAGACATGGAGCCTGACACTGGGTACACCGGTAAGCTGGTAAATGGACACAATTAAATAGGCTCTTCCATTACAGTGCGACAAGGGTTGTGAGATGGAGAGAACAGGAGACCCAAACTAGATGCATTTATTCCAGGATTGGGGACACGGGCGAGGCTACTCAGAGGGAGTTCCTTCTGAGTGGGGATAAGAAGGTAGAAAAGTTTCACTGGCTGCAGGAATAGCTCGTGCAGGGGTCTGGAGGTGAGAGGGCAGTTCAGAGAGGTGAGAATGGAGAGCAGGTGTGCGCGCGTGAAGCTGGTAGAGCAGCACATCAGGGTGTTAAGGGAGGACTCAGGGACCATGTCACAAGGAGGGCTGTAAACCAATTCATGAGCATGCACTTTGTTGTCAGGACAAACATGTGTATAGACATGTGTTGTGGAAACATTACTGTGGACCTTGCATGCACAGTAGGTGACTAGTCCTATGGGGGTCTGATGCTTCTGCATTGGGGGTCTGACTAGTTCTATGGGGATATCTGAGGTGTCTGAGGTCTCTGATGAGGGTATCCCTTTCCCCAGACACAACATCTAATGCATTCTTTGATTTTTATCTTTTCCCCCAAGAGTGCCCTCTGTGCTCCATTTATTTCATTTCTGCATGTAATGAAATAGAATTTCAGTGAGAACCCATCTAAACAGGCTCACAGCCAAGAGTCAAGGGTGTAACAAGAGTTTTGATACCCAAGGCCTAAGACTGTGGATGATAGTAAGCAAAGGAAATGTTAAGATTTGCCTTGGCAAATTGATTAAAGTGGCTGTATTGTCAGGTCCTTCTAGTTTACCAGTAGAGAATATTAAAATCCTGGCTTGTGAGTTGTAAGCCAGCACATGTTGGAGAGGACACTGGAGTCAGAGTCTTAAGGTCCAAGCTGAAGTTCATTGTTGCTGTTGTTGTTCAGTTGCTCAGTCATCTCTGACTCTTTGTGACCCCATAGACTGCAGCACCCCAGGCTTCCCTGTCCATCACCATCTCCTGGAGTTTGATCAAACTCATGTCCACTGAGTTGTTGATGCTCCAACCATCTTGTCCTCTGTTGTCCCCTTCTCCCACCTTCAATCTTTCTCAGCATCAGGGTCTTTTCTAATGAGTCAGTTCTTCACATCAGGTGGCCAAAGTATTGGAGCTTCAGCTTCAGCATCAGTCCTTCCAATGACTATTCAGGATTGATTTCCTTTAGAATTGATTGGTTTGATATCTTTGCAGTCCAAGGGAGTCTCAAGAATCTTCTCTAATACACAGTTCAAAAGCGTCAATTCTTCATTGCTCAGCTTTCTTTATGGTCCAACTCTCACATACATACATGACTGCTGGAAAAACTATAGCTTTGACTATGCAGACCTTTATCGGCAAAGTAATGTCTCTACTTTTTAATATGCTGTCTAGGTTGGTCATAGCTTTTCTTCCAAGGAGCAAGCGTCTTTTAATGAAGTTCATCATGTTACTTAATAGCTTAGATGACTTAGAAGTCATCCCATTTTTCCATCTCAAAAATTTGTGTTACCCTTACAACCCAACATGTTGTGGGGACTCACTGACAAATGCATAGCATTTTGCAGATATTTACTGGATGAATCCCATCGACGGGGGAGCTTGGTGGGCTACAGTCCATGGGTTGCAAAGAGCTGGACATGACTGAATGACTTCACTTCACTTTACTTCACTTCATTGGATGAATGGAAATGGGTAATATTGAAGAAGCTCTGGACTTTCTAGGCTATAGTCTTCTCATCTGTAAAATGAGGAGGTTGGGTTAGATGTTTCTGAGCCCTTTCTACGTCAAATAATCTACAATTCCTTGATGCTTGCTTATTTCAGAAGTTCATACTGGCCAACTGTGCTAAAGACAGGAAAAAATGGTTTGGTATCTAATAAAGCCAAAGGACAAGGAATAAAAGATTTCTGAGAGAAGAAACCCTAGTGATTCTCTGGCTGGACTAAGGTTGCTCTCATCCTCAAAGCCAGGTGATGAGAGAGTGCTTGCTTGCTGCTGTCCCCGGCTTCACTTGCCTTCTCTAGTGAAGACTGGCCTCAGAGGATGCAGCTGGCAGCAGATCTCCTGTAAGACCACTTTGCACTATAGAAAAAAGCTGCTTTTTTTAATCCTTTTAAGTTACCTCAGGAACACTGTTGCTGCACTGTTCATGCAAAAAAACCTTCATGTTTCTTCTCGAGTAAGGACTCAAAGAGAGGCGATTCTGAGCACAGAAAATCTGATATCCGATATTGAATAAAGGTTCTCTCTGGCTTTCTGAAAGGTGACTTGACTTGGAATTTAAAAACCACTGGGAATTATCCCCCTCTCTACAGCACCTCTGATGTATATATATTCTATCCTTGCTGTATTTAAAGACTTTGTTCTTTCTTATCATGTAGAGATTGGCATTACTCAGTATTTAATGACTCAGCTGATTGGCCTTTACTATAGTGAGGTAGCTAAAAATAGCCACACGGGGAACAGTTCCAAAGACAGGAGAATGGAATGACTTGAGTATGCCCTGATCACAGTTGAAATATCTCTTGACCACGTTGAATATCTCCTATCCTGTTGGGACCTGGGACCTGAGGTTTTCTGTATTATTCATAGTCTCTTTTTTGGTGCTTCAGAGAGGGCCAACTGTGATGTTGATCACATAGGACCATCCAGATTCCTGTCCTAGAGCACAACCCTCAAACCTCAGAAGATAAAGCTGCTTAGGAGTCAGCTACTCGAGATGGTATGAAATGATTAGAGAACCCAGTCTCAGCATCTTTGTCTCTGGGATGGCCTCTCAGTAGGCCACTTCTACAGCCACCTGGTACAGACTTTCCTTTGTTGTCTGTCTCTTAGCTTGGGCTTCACATTCCCAGGGAACAGAAAACTATTTCCTCACTCACTTCTATTGTATGTTGTCTACCACATAGTAAGTACACAAAATAATTTCCTATAAAGGGTAGAGATCTATTAATAATTACATTTTAATTGCTATCTGCTTGATTTGATTGCAAATTCCGTGAAAGAAAGACTTCATTAAAAAACCAAAAACACTGTCTTAGAAGAATGCTGGCTGCTAGTCAGTGCTTAATAATTATTTACTGAATGAGCGAATGAGTGAGTCAATGAATGAATGAATACACATTAACCAAAAACCCCTCAAAAACAAAACCCCCCAAAAACTTTAAAGGGAAGAAGATAATCAGATTGGTTACCTAATAATTTAACACTCAAAATCCACTGCCCAGAACAAATAAATGTTGTTAAAAAGGGCTGTTAAATTAGCCCATCTACTTCTTTATTCTGAATCATTAATCCATTTGGTATGCATAAGTATATTTTAAGAATTCTGGCACTAAAACCATTCCAGTAGCTATACTTGAAAGAAAAACAGGTCTCCTGAGGTATAGCTGACATATAATCAACTGCACATTTTAAAAAGGTATAACTTGATGTTTTGATATATGTAGACACTAGGAAACCATTACACAAGATCACCAACATATTCATCTACTCCTAAAAGTTTCCTTGTGTACCATTGTAAACACTCCTTCCCCTTAGGCTCCCACAGATCTGCCTTCTATCACTCTACATTAGTTTCTATCGTCTAGAATTTTATATGAGTGGAGTTATACAGTATGTTCTCATTTCTGTTTGGCTTCCTTCAGTCACACAATTATTTTTAGACTAATCCAGGTTGCAGTGTGTAAAAAGAGTTTATTCTGCTTTGCCTAGAAATATCGCATTGTATGATTATACCTCTGTTGAACGATTCAGCTGCTGTGGGATATTTGGGGAGCTTCCAGTTTGGGGCTATAACAAATTAGGCTTCTATAGACATTCATGCGAAAGCCTTTGCATGCACAAAAGTTTTCATTGCTCTTAGAAAATATCAGAGATGGAATTGTTGGGTGATTTGACAGGTGGATGTTTAACATTTTAAGAGAGTTCCAAGTCTTGGCAGCATTTCGCATTCCCACCAGCAGTGTGTGAGAGTTCTGGCCTTTCACATCCTTTCCAAGACTTGGTGTGATGGGCCATTTTAATCTTAGTCATTCTGATAGGCATGTAGCGGTATCTGTTGTACTTTTAACTTTGTTTTCCCTAAGGGCTGATGATATTGGACAACTTTTCATGTGCTTATCTATCATTCATATAATCTTTTTATTTATTTATAAATAATCTATTTATTTATTTATTGTTTGCTTTCTATTAGTGACTTTCAAGAGATTTTTGTATATTTTGGATACCAATTCTTTACCAAGTATAAGACTTGCAAACTATTTCTCACAGTTTGTGGCTTGTCCTTTCAACAATGTCTTTTGAAGAGTAGACATTTTAAATTTTTAATTAAGTCCAGCATATCAATCTGTTCCTTTATGGATTGTGCTTTTGATGTCACATTGGAGAAATCATTGTCTAATCCAATGTCAGGAAGGCTTTCTCCTATGTCTTCTTGAAGTTTCATAGTTTTAGGTTTTATATTTAGGTCTGTGATCCATTTTGAATTAATATTATGTATTGTTCAAGGCATGGATCAAAGTTATCCATTTTATATGGATATTCAATGGTTCCATACCATTTGTTGTAAAGACTACCCTTCATCCACTGAATTGCCTTTGTAACATGTAGAAAATAATTTGTCTGTACATTGTTACTGTAGCCTAACTATAAATTTTGACATTTGGCAGTGTAAACTGTACAACTTTATTCTTTTTAAAAGTTATTTTGGCTACATTAGTTCTTTTGCATTTCCATGTGACTTTTAGAATATAATCAATTTCTATTATAAGAAGGCTGCTGAGAGATTAGGGAGAATTGACATCTTAACCATAATGAGGCTTCTGACTAGTGGACACAGTGTATCTTTCTATTTATTTAGGTCTTTAATTTTTCCAGCAATGTTTTATAGATCTCAGAGTATGGGACTTTCAGATCTTTTGTCAGATTTATGCCTAAGTATTTCAAGTTTCATATTTTTTATAATATTGTAAATGGTATTTAAAATTTGGTATTTTCAGTTATTTATTAACAGAAATATGACTGATTTCTATATATTGATTTTGTATATTTGCAATCTTGTTAAACTCATTTATTAATTTTAGTATAATTTTGGGGGATTCCGTCAGACTTTCTAAATAGATCATGTCATATATGAATAAGAACAGTTTCAATTATTTATTTTCAACTGAGATCACTGTTATTTTCTCTTTGTCTTTTTGCTCTAGCTAGAACAAAAAGCCTAGTGGTGAGAATGGACATTCTTTTTTTTTTCTGCTTATGGAGGGAAGATAGTCAGTCTTCAAGTCTGAACTCAAAACATTTGCAGACAAATACCAGTTGTGCTCTGCAGTTCAAGGAGAGCACCAAACATATACCTTTGTCCATTTCTGATGAAGATTGCTATGGAATGTGGAATATCATTTTAAAAAATTAGAGTCAGCAGCTGACACTAAACCAGATAATGAGAAACAGAATTTAAGCAGGATAATAGTCCCCTCAAAAACAGAGGCTAGGAGCCTAATAAGAAAGGATTGCAAATTAATATCAGATTCGCACTTTCAACTATATATAACTTGATAACATTGGGGTGATATCCAGTAGAAACTCTGGTAGGGCTTCACAGGTTGTTACCGGCATATCGGTCCGCGGCCTGCGCTGCGCTGGTGGGAAAGCAGGTTGAAAGCAGCTCTGGCTTGTCCTTCGTGCCGAGGTGCCCTGGGGCTGGCTCCCCCAGGCTCTCCAGGCCAGCTGTGCTCATCTCGTCCCAACTCGCATTCAGTGATGTCACCTCGTTAGCTGGACACTGACCATGGTGGGAGGATGGATTTACACTAGGGGAGCTTGGCAAATGCTACAAATCAGAGAGCTGGTTCTTAAACATTTATCAGCATACTACTGTCTAACTGGCATTTATCAGCACACCACTGTGTAATCAGTACCCTGAATATAATTGGTATTGATATATGAATATATTCACATAAAGTATAATTCCTTGAATCTAAGAGTAGGACACCACATGATTTTATGTATATCTAAGAAAGATAAGAAAGAAAGATAAAATGCTATCATTGTAATTTTGAGATTCCACTGCTAGAGTGGAAAAAAACTCATCCTATTTTCAGCTAGGCTGAAATGTAAAAAACCCTGAACTATAGCATTAAAGAAATATGGCGTTACTAAAATTCATCACAAAGGAGACACTATATAGTTTGTTTTACTTTATGCATTAGCCATTCACATAAAATGCTTGGCTCTCATTATAAAGTCCTGTTAAAAACAAAACAATACAATCACGTTTTTGGAGTTTAACTAAAGCATTAGAACTTGATAAGCATATAGCTGATTCACTTCATTGTACAGCAGAAACTAA
This sequence comes from Nanger dama, assembly GCA_917880005.1. Lineage (NCBI taxonomy): Eukaryota > Metazoa > Chordata > Mammalia > Artiodactyla > Bovidae > Nanger > Nanger dama. The sequence goes on along the minus strand of CAKJTW010000012.1, from coordinate 6,434,854 downwards.
ACACACTATTGTAAAGCCATTATGTTCCAATAAAAAATACAATAAAAGAAGGAGAAAAAAAAGATTTTGAAGCCTTGTGTAGGCAAAGAACCAAATATATGGCCCTCTTTAACCTATGCTCACAAAGCGCTTGCTGCTTTTCATTGATACAGCTTGTTTACCCCTTCATTTATCTGTCTCAGCTAGATGATGTTATGCGTCAGAGCAGAACTTTGTGTGTCTTACTACCCTTTACATTCTCAATATTGAAATAGTTGTTCAGCTCATTTAAGTGATGAGGAAATGTCAACCGGAAAAAACAAGCAAACAAACAAACAACACTGTCTGTCTATCCTGATTCCTAAAGGAGGGCGCACTCATGTTTGAGTGTAGTTCCCACACAGAGATGCCGAATGAAGGTTTATTTTAACAGATGTTTCATTGTGACTTATAAATCAGATATATTGTTGAGTAACCTCTTTTCTTCTGACCATCTCACCAAAGAGGCTGGCCCCTAGTTGGATATTTCTGAGAGTGAAACTGAACATGAAGATGGTTAATGCCTGATCATACAAATGGGCCGCTGGCCTGTGGTGGCTTTCAAGCATTGTAACATAGATAGACTTGCCTTTTCTTGCTCTTCCTTTAAGGACTGAGTACAGGTCATAATCTTGTTAGCCTTTGTGTGCCTAGGTGCTGAACAGGCTATGAGGAAGCAAGTCTTCAGGGATCTTCTCAGGCAGCCTGGTTCAGTTTGTGAGAAGCTGACCGTTCCTGCGAGGTACCAGCCAAGCACATCACTCAATAGATCCATTTGGACACGGTGGCTTCTTTCCTTTTCTTTTTCCAGAAGCTGAAAATATTCCCTGATAGCTCAACAGAGAAGAATAAATTGTCCCTGTGTATTTACACAGAGGAAAAGACTTTCCTCATTGTATTTGCAATTCCGTCTCATGCGATGACCTCCATTCTCATAATCCTTCGTGGAGTATCATGATGTAAAAAGCTTTCTCTCCCTGCTGTTTCTGTTAAAAGGTTTTCTGGTGCGGTTCTTGGAAAGTCAAATTCTGCATTTAAATGTTGTATTTTCGCAATATAATATAAAAGAGGCCATACTTCTGGCATGTTTTTCTTCCTGGGAGAGTAGAAGGTAATTCCACCCTTCTGCATATATTGTTAACCAAGCCATGAGAGTGTACAGCAGCTTTAATAGCAAAGCAATTGTGATTACATCTTGCTCGTAATTGCATTTATTTGCTCACATATGTTGAAAAGGCAAGCGTTAGCCCAACCGGATGGGTATGTGTTTGTGCAAGGAAAATCATCTGGCAGGTTGGCAGTGAGGAAAACAGCTTTCAGCCACTTAGGTCTCTCCTGTCACGGACACTTGCAGAAACTGTCAGGGCTTACTTAGTTTTTGCTTTCATGCTTCTAAAATCGATTGCATTTGGAAAGCAGGTGAATTTATTATGGGTGATGGAGTTGCATCAAAATAATCAAAATATTAGGGGTTGCTTATAACAAGATACATGTCTGTGGTCCAAAAGAAGGAAGTTGAGAAGTGCCATGGTTCAAAACAGCTTTAGAAATGGCCCCTGTCCCATCTGAGGAAAAGCTGTATGCAGCTCCTCAGGGAATTTAGAGGACTATAAGAGGGTTATATTTGTGGAAGAATTTTAGATCCGCATCACTGAACTGTCGCTAAGGAAGATGGGAAAGTGGTGGACATGGCACTGGATTTTTGTGAGACGGATGAGCTTGGCCAGGCCACCTATAACTCAAAGACTTTGAGGAAGCTAGTTTATTCCCCTTTGCCTTCATTTGTCTGTCTCTAGAATGGGTATAGCAATACTGAGCTTATTGGGCTGTTTTCTTATTTTTATACTCACTGAACTATAAATTAGTTCCTCACTGTTTGGGCCACTGCTATACCCTCAGAAGTTGGCACGGTTCCTGGAGCATCATGCTTACTCAGTAAACATTTTTTTTTAAATAAATGAATGTAAATTACTCGATACAGGCACAACTCAACAAACAGTATCGTATTTACTGTTGCTGGAATAAACTGCCAAACTTTGTGGCTTAAAGCAACCCAAATTTACTATTTCATAGTCCTGGAGGTCGGAAATGCTAAAGTTCAAGGTGTCTGAGGGTTGTGGTCCTTCTAGGGACTTGAGGGGAGAATCCATCCCTTGCCTTTTCCAGCTTCTGGAAGCTGCCTGCATTCCTTGGCCCAGGGTCCCTTCCTCTGTCTTCAGAGCCAAGCTGTATGGTGTCATCCACTCTCTCCCTGGCTTTGACATCCCATGTCGCTCTTATAAGCACCCTGCGATGGCACTGGGTCCACTGCATCATACAGGGTGGTCTCCCCACCTCAGGGTCCTGAACCCAATCACGTTTGCAAAGTCCCCTTCTGCCACTTGAGGGAGCATCCTCACAGATTCTGGGATGAGGACGTGGACAGCCATGGGGCAGTCTTGATTCTGTCTACCACGTCTCTCTTATGGAATAAAGCCCTCCCTATTCAGTATCACCATATCTTTTCATTACCTGTTTGAAAGTTCCTCTTGAAGACTTTCCAAACAAGTCATAGTCACAGTTCTGGATTCTTTTTGCCTCCTTGATAATGGTCCAAGGATTCCAGATACCAACAATGTCCCTTTAGGCCTCATTGGGTGGTGATTTATCTCTCTTGCTTTGGGAGTTAGAAGAGCATGTGTTTGGTTGAGTAAGTCTGTCTCAGCAACTAGCAGAAGGTTTGGCACTTAAATAAATGATCATGGAATGAATAACTTAGTGTTGAAACAGTAACAGTCTACCTTCTAGGATCACTTCTTAAGAGTGAAAGAAAATTCTTTGTAACCAGCAGAAAAGCAGCACTTAGCTGAACTGATGCACTGAGCATATATCTCCTAGACTCACTTATCAAGAAAGTGTTGTTGAGATTCAGGTGCCTCCTTTCCCTTGGGCTGAGAAATTTTCAAATACAGGGATGGAGCCCTCAAGGCCTGAAACTTGTCTGGCATGCCAAGAACTGTGACAAAGAATTGACTGTGTGAGTAAAAATAATTCATGGAGAAGCCATGTTTTGGGCTGAGAGAGGGTTAAAGGGTCCTCCAGTTTAACCTTTTATCTACTGTGTAGAGTTCTTTGGACCATGTGGTCTATAAATAAGCCAGTGAAATCCTTTTATGATGACATCAGATTAAATGCGTTTTCTACCTTTGGCACATGTGGTGGGAAGTTCTCTCTTACACTGAGAGAGTTCGCAAAACAATCTCCCTACGGGGGCTGCCCATCCACACGTCCTCTGGTTCACACGTCACCTCCGCTTTGGCGCCTTCCATGGGTTTCTCACCCCAGACTCATGCCTGCCTCCCTTTCTCTCTTCTCCTATCCATTCCTTGTGATTCCTGTGGTTTCCATAGTACCATATTGCAAGGGGTTATTCTGTGTCTCTTCTAACAGACTCCACATTTCTTAAAAGCAGGTGTGTTGTATCTCTGAGTCACAGAGCTTAGCAGAGTGCAAGATTTATAGCATCAAGAGAGTCAAGTTTTGTTGAATTAAGGCTACAGGTAATTGAGCCTAATGGACCGAGCCCAGGACATCCAGTAAAGAGAATCAGGGTTGAAGTCTGCCCTGGTTGCTTTTGATCCATGTGGACTGGGCAAGGCAATTCTCCTCTCCAAGTCACAGATTCCTGTGTCTTAATGGCAACCACTTGGGGCTGTTTTGAGGATAAAATGTGTGAATTATGGGAGTGTATTATGCAAATACAGAGGGTTGTCTCAGTGCCCTTGAAGCCACATAGAACAGACCTCATCCTCTTCTGCTTGGCAGCCCTTCAAATATTCAAGGGAAGAGATCTCACACTCCATATCCCAAGCTGACAATGTATATAATAACTAACAGGGAGAGGTCCAAAATTAAAGCTCTGGGCTTCAGCTATCTCTCTGCTGCTTATTAGCTGTGTGACCTTGAGAAATTAACTTCTCTATGCCTCAGTTTCTCTATCTGTGGAAAGAGGGTAAAGACAGAACTCGTTTCGTAAGGTTGATGCAGTACTGGGTAAGCTATTGCTCATCAAAGCTTCAAATAGTACCTGGCATGCAGTTGTCAATCAGTCGGTAATTATTGCCTGACTCTCACTGTGTCCCTGCAGCCTTAATGTCCCTAGTTCCTTCCACAATATGAACCTTTTCCCCCCACAGGCATTATTCTCTGAGAATGGCAAATGAATTATGTCTATTCTTTCAGCTGCAGTTGGTTCATAATGACTGGCTTGAACTTTATGTTAAGGAGGATTCTGAGGCCCTGTGGTGTGGGCTCAGTAGGAAAGAATGTGAAAATAACCTACTTGTACTTTCCAACAATGGAGAAACGCTAACATCCATGCCCTAAATGTGCCGATGTTGCATCTCTTTACAATCCTAGGTAAATTGAGTCTCCATTCCTTATTTTATTGCATATGTCAGACCATATGTCAAGTCAGGTTCCCCAAAGGTCAGTTCGAAAAATATAAAAGGTAAGACGTACCAGCTGAACTCCTGCCAAGTGCCAGGCACTCTTTTAGGTATTGTTTATACAGAAGTGAACACATTTTGCTTGTTAATGGTGTTTATCTTCTCATGAGGCAACAGAGAATCAACTAAGGAAATAAATTTGAAGGTGATTTCAAATAGTCATAGGTACTGAGTGAAAATCAAAACTAGCTCTTTTGATAGTAACTGGGGAACAGGGAAGTGGTGTGTAATTTAAATTGAACAGTTAGGAGGGATTTCTCAAGTGGTGATATTTGAGTTCGGATTTGATTGGAAAGGATCTAGTTTTTGCTGCTGTTAAATTACCGCAAACTTGATGGCTTAAAACTACACAAATCTATGTATCTTACTGTTCTGTAGGGCACTGATCTGCACGAATCTCTCTGGGCCCAAGTCAAGGTGTCAGCAGGACTGTGTTCCCAGTGGACGCTCTGGTGGAGAATCCATTTCCTCACCTCTCCTGGCTTCTAGAGGTCACCAGCATCCTGTGGCTTGTGGCCCCTTCCCCATCCTTAAAGCTAGCAGTGGTGGGTCTAGTCCATCTTGAGTCTATGTCCGTGCCTTTTCTGCCCCTCTCTTCCACGTTTTAAGGACTCTTGTTGTTACACTGAACCCTTTTGAATAATCCAGGATAATCTCCTTCTCGAGGTCTTTAACTTATTCACACTTGCAAAGTCCCTTTGGTCATGAAAAGTAGCATGTTCATAGATTCCAGCACCCAGGAGTGAGGATGCAGACCTCTACCACACATTTCTGTGAGTATTTGGGGGGTAGAGGTCACTGGCTGTGGTACCAGGGAGAAGAAGGGCTCCCAGGTGGGAAATATTTGGCATGTTTAGAGGAAGAAAGAAACCCAGTATGCCTGTGGTCTTCTGAGCACAGAGAGGGCAGAGGATAAAAGTCATGCTTGTTCCTATTTATTGAGGAACTGCTATATGTCTGTGACTTCGTGAACACTTTCTATATATTATTTCATAGATTCTCATGATAACCTTATGAGAAAGGTGTTATTATTCAGTTCCTTTGAACTGTTGAGAAATTGGTAGCTCAGCAGTTAAGATATATAGCTAAGACCATAGAACGAACACAAAATGACGGCAAAGTATGATTGCAAGCCACCTATGTATGAGTCTCTGTTCTTGATCATCTTGCTTTTCTGCTTCCAACACCCATAACGCAACTGCTTGGGAGCAGATCCAAGTGTAAGCTCAGAGAGGGTGGTCCATGACCACCCTCTGGTGAGCCTGGCTAACCTTGACTGTGGCTTCTTAAATTTTCTTTGAAACCATCCTTACTAATATTTTCCTGAGAAACAACAATCAGTTGAGAAGAGAATAGTGGCTGATAGTGGGAGCTGACCTGACATTAGGAGCCAGACCTCTGTAATTCTGAGAGCTGGCCTGGCACTCACAGCGAGGCCATGGAATTCTTCCATTGCACATTAACAATTATATGGAACACCAATATCACACAGTGCTACTTTGTGCCCATGATAGAACAAGGCAAAAACGAGATCACCCTGTAATTATGCCTAAACACAGACAAAACATGAACACTGTCCAGCCACAAAATGCCAACCATCTTGCTTTCCCAGCCAATAGGAGGGACTGCAGCTTCCTTACCAATCCTAGCTGTAGCGTTACTCTTGTCTGTCCCCCAAGTTGGTAAGATTTATTGATATACAATCAGGGAATAACCACAGCTTTCCCACAGTGCCCAACCTAGACCAAATCCCTGTCTTTTGGATCTACTTCATAAGCACCTAAAACAAGCCCAATCGAATCTTAGAAGTTGTTCTAGCACTTTCTATTAAGATAACAATGGCTTCCTATGGTGTAGGTTCTCCTTGTTCCAACAAGCCAATAAGCCAGTCTTGGTGTCACAGGCGTGTCCTGGGTGTTTCTGGCTGATAGGCAGTGTCCATAGAGAAACACACGTGCGTGCAGCTCTCCATACATACCTGATCTTCTGCTCTGGACTGCTGGGGTCTGAGAAAGATTAGGTGGGGTCTTATCATGAAAGAGATGCTTGAAGTTTATCACAACTTGATGATAAACTCTAAAGAACAAGGTACGCAGAGTACTCAGAGACAGGGATAAAAAGAAGGGACATACTACTCAGGGTTCAGTTCCTGACCTGCCCGTGAAAGTGAGCGTAATGATGTGCTCACCTACAGAAACGTGGAAATCAAGTGAAATAGTCCAGGGAAAGAACATAGCATAAGAGGTGCCTCATAGTAAATATACGATAAATGTTGACTATTTATTATATTGTTTCCAAATACAAAAGAGATTTGCTGGAGATGATGTTAATATAACAAGGGGTACCATTCTGGAGGAGGGGGACTTAAAAGGAACCCTGGTGATGGAAATGTTCTATGTCTTGTTAGGCGTGGTGGTTATACAGGGATATGCATTTATACAAACTCACTGCACTCTGCATGTAAGGTCTGTCAGTTTCACTGTATGTAAGTTATAACTCAGTGAAGTAGTTCATACTTAAAAAGAGCCGTGAAGGCAAGGTGAGACTAGGCAAGTCAATACTAATCAGTACAAATGGAGGAGGCACGGCGGGCTTCCAGAATGGCGTTAGAAGTTCTCAGTGATCAACAGAAACAGGCAAGCATTCCCCTAAGTCTTCCAGCCAAGCTCCTGAGCCCCTCACCGGTGCTGTGAGTCCCTCACCGGTTCTGTGAGCCCCTCACTGGTTCTGTGAGCATGACAAATTCTACAGGCTGTGGCTTTCATATCAGGTGATTACCATTCAGCTAGTGGGTCTTCAGAAAAAGCAAAAGTCCTATTTTTTGCTGAAGTCATTTAGTGAAAGCTCATCCAAATATAGTTTTGGACTGAGGCTACCTGGGTCCAAGCCTTTGCTTCTCCGGTTTTGTTGCACTGGGTAGCTCAGCTCACATCCTGCAGCTTCCTGTGGCCCCTGGCTTAAAGGGTGAATGTAGCGCCTTTTAGCAGTGCTGTATTATTGAAGGGGGGATGGAGTCCTCTCCTACTGGGCATATGAGAGTACTATTTTCAGTCACTTGCCGTGACAGTGGTTGTGATGGAGGAGGTGGAGGTGCTGGTCAGGAGGGGGCGTTGTGGAGGTGGCGCTGGTGCTGGTGGAGATGGAGGCGGTGATGACGGTGGTGGCGATGGCTGGAAAGGTGGAGGAGGCAATGAAACGTATACAGCGATATGTGCACTGACCCTTCGTCCCCAGATATAAATCAAACCACATTTTCACTCAACTGAAAACCGAGATGTTTCTCTCTCTAAGCTTACTACCCTTCAAGCTTTGTCTTCTGTGGCTCTGGTTCCCTGTGTTGCCCGCATATAGAATAGACTGAGGTGGCAACAAAGAAAGGAAGGATGTTCACAGTGAAGAGAGGGATGGCAAAGCCTGGAGCTTCAGCCTTCTTCTTGTGAAGACCATTGATATCTGCACCTTCTGGCCCTGCCTAAGCTCAGGCGTGGTTTCTTACCCTCTTGGGGGTGCCCTATTCCTTCTGAGTCCAAGGAACTCTGGACAGAGCCCATACTTGTACCACCAGAAATAGCAACGTCAATGTCAGCTCGAGCTGAATGAGGATTTGCAGCAAATCGTGATGCTGCTGTGCGGTAGACCCCGACTTTATTCACACAGTGCAGAAGCAAGCCACATCCTGTGATCTGTCCTCTATATTTTCTTCCTCTAGAATATAATAAATTAAACATAGAATGAAATGCAAAAGGTTACATTGAGACATATACTATTTGAGGGTTTAATTCATTTTTCTAGTGTATAAGACACAAGGCTATTAAATTTTAAAGCAGTGATCTCCCTAAGCTCTCTACTTTATGAGGGCTTTCTTCATAAAGATAAATGGTTTCCTTGCCAAATCAAATGCAGATTTGAAACAAATTAAGTTAATGTTCAATGATACAAGGTAGAATGAATGGGGGAGCTGTTTTATTTTGCATTGTAATAACCATACACACCTAAATCAATAGCTGTGGAAAAAAGGCAATAATATCATGTAACTGCAGGAAATGAAATATAGTGGCCAAGCGGGGGAACAGACTGCAAAAAGAAAGGGTTTGTATTGGAATAATGACATTTCATTAAACAGGGAAGGAGGACTATTGAAGAGAAGTCCATAGCAGTAAATTCTGTTTCTTATAATAACACTTGAGACGAGTTAAAGTTGGCTGGGTATTGTGATAAAGGATAATGCTGTCGTCCTTCTGTGCATGGGGCTATAATTTTAGGTTTAAAGAAAACCTAGATATTAAAGAACCAGTGCATGTTTTCAGAGGGCGTCCTCATTCTTCTCATCTTTTGCTTAATTTAGTACAAGGTCCAATAATCTGTCTGAAAGATTGCAAGAGGAAGGTAGCCTGAGTTTTTTTTTTGTAATTGCTCTTAAATGAAAGTCAACAGGTTTTTTTTCCTTCTTTCCTTCCTTCTTTCTTTTTTTCCTTCCTACCTCCCTCCCTTTCTTTAGTTCATAGGGCAGAGCAGGGACAGAGGGATTTGCTATTAATGAAAGCTGCTTTTTAACAGTTATTAGAGAAGGAGAAAGAGAGAGGGGACACAGAGAGAGAGACATGTTCCACGCTGATATTTTTGATCATATACTTCTCTACCCATAGTCTCTAGAGAAGCTGCCAAGGAACTATTCTAGACGACCTAAACACCCTTACAGAGGCGGGGGCCTGACTCAGGGATATCAGGGTCTGAAACCATTTTGAGTAAACCATTATCACCCCAATCTTGCCCTGAGAGAGATGGTACAAGGCTCTCTCAGCTTCAGCCTCAAGTGGTGTGCTCTTGGATTGCCCCAGTACTTTGAAATCAGCCTTTGTTGCTATTGTCTCATTGCTAAATCATGTCTGACTCTTTGCAACCCCATGGACTGTAGCCAGGCTGCCCTGTCCATGGAATCTTCAGGCGAGAATACTGGAGTGGCTGCCATTTAAGACTGGGGAGGAGCTTTTTTGTTTCTCCTTGGATATCTTTCTGCCCTCTTCACTGAAGGAGACAGATGCACTTTTTCTATCTGGTACCTGTGTGCCCACCTGGAACTGGGCCTATAGAGATGCTGGTAGGAAAAGCATCTCGTTAGAGGGGTTGCCTTCTCCAGGAAGGCTTCCTTGTCCTCCCCAGCTGGATGAACTTGTGGCCTCTGTTGACAGTGCAGCTTTGGCATGGGAAGATAGTACACTGTGCATTTTACTGTGTTATCCCAAGAAATTCTGCCTGTGTAATGGAAGGCACAATTGTACTCATCTCACATGCTACCAAAGTAATGCTCAAAATTCTCCAAGCCAGTCTTCAACAGTACGTGAACCGTGAACTTCCAGATGTTCAAGCTGGATTTAGAAAAGGCAGAGGAACCAGAGATCAAATTGCCAACATCTGTTGGATCATTGAAAAAGCAAGAGAGTTCCAGAAAAACATCTACTTCTGCTTTATTGACTATGTCAAAGCCTTTGACTGTGTGGATCACAACAAACTGTGGAAAATTCTTAGAGATGGGAATAGCAGACCACCTCACCTGCTTCCTGAGAAATCTGTAGGCAGGTCAGGAAGCAACAGTTAGAACTGGACATGGACAACAGACTGATTGCAAATTGGGAAAGGAGTATGTCAAGGCTGTATATTGTCACCCTGCTTATTTAACTTATACGCAGAGTACATCATGTGAAATGCCAGGCTGGATGAAACTTAAGCTGAAATCAAGATTGCTGGGAGAAATATCAGTAACTTCAGATACGAAGATAACACCACCCTTATAGAAGAAAGCAAGGAAGAACTAAAGAGCCTCTTGATGAAATGAGAGGAGAGTGAAAAAATTGGCTTAAAATTCAACATTCAAAAATCTAATATCATGGTATCCAGTCCCATCATTTCATGGCAAATAGATGAGGAAACAATGGAAACAGTGACAGACTATATTTTTGGTCTCCAAAATCACTGCAGATGGTGACTGCAGCCATGAAATTAAAAGACACCTACTCCTTGGAAGAAAAGCCATGAACAACCTAGATAGCATATTAAAAAGCAGAGACATTACTATGCCAACAAAGGTCTGTCTAGTTAAGGCTATGGTTTTTCCAGTAGACATGTGTGGATGTGAGAGTTGGACCATAAAGAAAGCTGAGCACTGAAGAATTGATGCTTTTGAACCGTGGTATTGAAGAAGACTCTTGAGAGTCCCTTGGACTGCAAGGAGATCCAACCAGTCCATCCTAAAGGAAATCAGTCCTGAATATTCATTGGAAGGCTGATGCTGAAGCTGAAACTCCAATACTTAGGCCACCTGATGTGAAGAGCTGACTCACTGGAAAAGACCCTGATGCTGGGAAAGACTGAAGACAGGAGAAGAAACGGACGACAGAGGATGAGATGGTTGGATGGCATCACTGACTCAATTAGACATGAGTTTGAGTAAACTCCGGTAGCTGATGATGGACAGGGAGGCCTGACGTGCTGCAGTCATGGGGCCGCAAAGAGTTGGACATGACTGAGTGACTGAACTAAACACGCAGGTTCTGGAAGATAAACCAACCAAGTACAAACAGGATCTGTGATCCTAGTAGCACTGCAGTCTTGAGGAGTTCTCTTAAACTCTCTCTTCCTCAGCCTCCTCATCTGTAAAATGGTACCCAGCCCTCAGGGATGTTGTCAGGATTAGGTGAGAGGTTATATATGCAGCGGTTAGTAATCTGGCATGCAGAATGTCTGATAACCAAGGACGTAAACAGAGCACATTTAATTACCCACCGAACCCGGCTCCTGGAATTCAGTTGCACAGTCATTCTGATCCTATATGCTAAGATACTCCCCCACAGTCCCAGTCCTGGAGAACTGCCTGAAGCCGCTAGCCCTGAGAGGACTGGCAGGAGCCGGACTGGCAGGGGAATGTGCGGTAGGAGCCTGACACCAGCAAGAGTAGACGAGGCTATTCAGCCCAGTGCCCAGGGTGGAGCAGGGCACAGGCACCCAGAGCAAGCACAACACGAGGAAGCCTGAGGGGGATTCAGTTTCCAGGCACAAGTCTATGGGGGCACCGCTGAGAGAGTGTCATCGCAAACTCTGCAGTGGCCTGTAGCTAGTGAGGGTGTATGCACGATATGTTGCCCCAGGTGCCCTTTACCCTTGCCTCCCTGCTGCCCCAACAGGCAGAGAAGTCTTTTCCATTCCATGTTGATATGGCATTGCCTGGGTCTGTGCTGGGCAGGGTAGTTCTCTAACTCCCCTAGTCTTCTCACCTGCCCACCCAAAGTCTTAGCTCCTCAGCACATTTGTGTCTGACACAACATGTATTGATCTAGTTCAGCATGTGACATGAAGCCCCTAGATGCTTTCTATCAAAAATCTACCACCTCCTAGCTGTGTGGCCACAGGAAAATAAATTGGCCTCTCTGAACCTTTGTTTTCTTGTGAATTAAGTGAAAATCAACATACTGATGATCTGAGGATTAAGTTAGGCGATACATGCAAAAGATCTAACGCTGTAGCTGGCAAGTAACACATTGTTAACAAATACTGTGCATGCATGATAAGTTGTGTCTGACTCTTTGTGACCCTCTGGACCGTAGTCTTCCAGGCTCCTCTGTCCATGGGATTCTCCAGGCAAGAATACTGGAGTGGGTTGTCGCGCCCTCCTCCAGAGGATCTTCCCAACCCAGGGATCGAATTCACATCTCTCATGTCTCCGGCATTGGCGGGCAGGTTCTTAACCGCGCATCAGGTAAGCAAGAGGCCAGAATTCACCCTGCTCGGGAAAGGATAGCTCATCCTCAGTGTCCCCAGCATGCTGTGTGTTCGACAGAAGGGCCTCTGCTCCTCACCTGATGGGCACAGAGCTCGGGGCCTGGGATGTGCGCTCTGGAGCCAGACACAGCCTGAGTGTGAGAGTCAGTGCTGGCCCCCTGTCCGTGGCACCGTCGGTGCCTCGCTCGCATCGCCTGTAAAATAAGAAGGCAGTCTTGCTCACAGGGTCAGTGTGAGGGCGAAATGGACTAATGCGAGTGAAGGGCTTGACTAGAGCTTGACACTTAGAAAAGCATTCAGAGCCCAACCCTGAAAACAAGCACTGTTATTCAGTACTTAGAACCACCGCGTGGGAGTGATAAGAGTAAGGATCGTCATTTTGGAGAGAAAGACCCCGATGCTCAGAAATGAAGCAAGGTATCCCCCTCCACTACCAGGTCGCACACTGAGACGGGGGCAGTTTTGCGTAAAACAAATGCACAGCCTCGTTAACCCTCCACGGCCTCTCATTAGTGAGCCGCCTCTGCTCGCCCCACGTTGCCATCCACTCCAGCTCTGAGTTCACGCGTTTTCCAGCTCCTGGGGTGCGTGCTGTCCTCATCTTCTGATACGTCCCCTACGCCTCCACCTGTCGTTCCTTCCAGAAGTCTGCCCATGTCTCTACCCCACCCTGGTCTAGACGGGGGCCCTCGTCTCACAGCACCGTCCGGGGGTCCTCCTGCAACAATGTTCCCCATGCTCTACAAGCCCCTCGCTTTCAGAGACCATCCCGCTAACCATTCACTCTCTGATGGCTTGGCTGCTGAGCGCCTGATAAACACTGCGGCTGCTGCTGCTGCGTCGCTTCAGTCGTGTCCGACTCTGTGCGACCCCATAGACGGCAGCCCACCAGGCTCCCAAGTCCCTGGGATTCTCCAGGCAGGAACACTGGAGTGGGTTGCCATTTCCTTCTCCAACGCATGAAAGTGAAAAGTCAAAGTGAAGTCGCTTAGTCGTGTCCGACTCTTAGTGACCCCGTGGACTGCAGCCTACAAGGCTCCTCCATAGTTAGAGGAAAGAAGCAAAGAAGGAAGAATTGAAGAAAGGAAGGGCGTTCTCTTTGGTTGATAGTATTTAGAGTAATGATGCTTTTCTTTTTTTCCTAAAAAAGTTAATGGGGCTGTCGCCATCGTATAAAAAGCAGTTAATCACGATATGCGAAACCAAGATCTATTCTCAAGTTCTTCAGGCAATGGAAAGATCAGGAGCTTTGTAGCCAGGACCCTGGCTTTGATCTTGGCTCAGTGAACCACTCGTGTCATTGTGCTCAGCAGTGAGATAGGCATTCACGCTCCTACCACGCAAGGCTGTTGTGAGAAGTTAGAAAGAATATGATGGGGATGGTGTGGCCCGTGCGCATTGTCTGCTGTGTTGCAGTGATGGCCTCATCATGGTGGGCATCACTGCTGCGTGACTTCTGTGGTTTTCATTAAGAGCAGAGCTCTTTCCATCTCAGCAGATTGCGTTCTTCAAGGAACACACAGTTCTAACAAATTAGCAGCTCAGCCCTTCTCTCCAATCAGCAAAATTTCTTAAATATGTGCTGGGCCCTGCCCTGAGCAGAATTTGATACTCATTTCTGTGCTTGCGTGGAGAGGTTCATAATCCTAAATTTGGGAACTGGAAATCACACTGAGTACGTTGGCTAAAGAGCCAGGCTGAACTCATCATACAGAGTCCTTGTTCCAAGGAAACAGAAGACGGATGCTCCCAGGGGATGTGCATGGTCTGGCGTGGGCACTCCGTTTCTTCTTGCTGCTGTAACAAATCACCACAAACCTCGTGGCTTAAGACTACGCAGATTCATTATGTGACAGTTCTGGAGGTCAGAAGTCTGAGACAGATCTCACTGCACTAAAATCCAAGTGTCAGCTGGGCTGTGTTCCTCCTGGAGGCTCCAGGCAAGAATCAGTTTCTTGGTCTTTTCCAGCTTCTCGAGGCCTCCTGCATGCCTTGGCATCTGGCTTGTCCTCCATCTGCAGAGCCAGCAAGGGCAGCTTTCTCATGCTGTGTGCCTCTGGCTCCAACTCTCCTTTCGTTTCTGGGGACCAGTGTGACAACACTGGAATAACTCATCTCCCCATCTCAAGATCCTTCAGATCACATCAGCAAAGTCCTCTCTTCCATGTAAGGCCATGCATTAATTGGTTCTGGAGTTCTTCACGTGGACATCTGTGGGGTCCAGTCTTCTGTCCACCACTGATTCCTGGGGACAGACAAGGTCTCCCAACAAGGGGCCTTGAGTGGAGATTTGCTGACCTGCAGAGTGATCCACCAAAGGCTTTGACAAGTGTGGCTTATTTATAGGGAAACAAGAGGGAAATGTATCCATTTGAGTTTATTATCACACTTTCCATAAAAGAGCATTTTAATTTTAAATAGGAGGTGAGAATTATGATGCTAATTGTACATTGTGCAAAGTGCCTAACCACTTGCACTTATTTAGTCTCTATAATAACCCAGCAAAGCATTATGTTCATCCAGTTTAAAGACCTGTACCTGTTATATTGGACATCTGGAATCTGAACCCAAATCTGTCGAGCTTGAAAGCCCAGTTCTTTCCAATTGGGCACACAAATTCCTGGAAAAGAATCCCTCACTTTTTCCAAGGACTGGGGCTACTGGTCAGCGGTCTCGTTTCCCAGCCAGATGTGGACAGATGCAAACAAGGGGGTAGTCATGCCCCCCTTTTTTTTCTGGAACACCAGCTTGGTGGGGAGATCTGGGCTGGCAAGAACTCAGAGTCATCTGCTCTTTTCTGACTGCACTTCCAAAAGCAAGCTGATGAAGGGGAAAGGATTTCCCCTCCAGCCTGACATCAAAGGTTCCGGTCAGGGGCTCCCTGGGCCAGGATGCTGTTAGCATGGGATATTAACCAAACACACTTCACCCCTGTGTTTGTCAGGGGTGGTTGTGTCTTTGACGCAGCCTCATTCCTTGGACTTAATTAAAACCCAGTTCCCTCTTTTATTCAATTTATGAGGCCTAGCCAGCAGGATTAAGCGATTACAGACAAAAAGCCCCATTTGTGAAACACTCCTAAACTCAAGCTGTTACGCTGCTTACTTGTACTCCATTAAATTAATAAGGAATGAATGGGCTGATCCATTATGAATAAAGCAGTGGGGAGTCTCTGCCCTGGCTCATACTTCCTGCTCCCTCCTTGGAGAACATTTGTGTAAAATGATTATGTTCATATTCATTCAATTGGAATTCTCTAAAAGTGGAATGCATAAATTACTCTAAAGACACAGAGTTTATCTTAAACATTAACTGCGAAGGGTGAATTAATACGACTATTATAAAACCATTAGCATTCAGCATATTTACCTACAGCTGCAGTATACCTAAACCAAATTCAGCCCACGATTGCCATTTGTGTTGGGCGATCAAGAGAGTTTATTTTAGCCCTCAGTTCATTTAAACTCATAATACACCCTTGAATATCCAATGTTTCCATTAGCTCCTTTCTTCAGGGGTTAACTTGGTTGGAAATTGACTTTTGTTGTTTCCTGATTTAACCACAAACCTCTACCCAGCTGTTATGACACCGCAGTGTTTCCAAATATCTGTCGTTTAACTCAAGATAGGAACAAAGAGGCTAACTTTGTTCACACTTTGAGGTCCAGACAATTACCTGAGGAGTGCAGGAGACACAGCTGAGGAGATGGGACCTCCAAGGATCTTTCACTGACCACTTACCCAGACTGTAGAGTGTGTGTATCATGGCTGCATGTGTAACACGGCTGCGTGTTTAACAGGGCCGCATGTGTAAAAGGCTGCATGTGTAACAGGCTGCACGTGTAACAGGGCTTCATGTGTAACATGGCTGCATGTGTAACAGGCTGCGTGTGTAACATGGCCAGGGATATAAAAGGCTACATGTGTAACAGGGCCACATGTGTAAAAGGCTGCATGTGTACAGGCCGCATGTGTAACAGGCTGCATGTGTAACAGGGCACATGTGTAACAGGCTGCATGTGTAACAGGGCTGCATGTGTAACAGGGCTGCATGTGTAATAGGGCCATGTGTGGGCTGCATGTGTAACAGGCTACATGTGTAACAGGCTGCATGTGTACATGCTGCATGTGTAACAGGGCTACACGTGTAACAGGACTACATGTGTAACAGGCTGCATGTGTAACAGGCTGCATGTGTAACAGGGCTGCACGGTACAGGGCTGCATGTGAATCATGGCTGCATGTGTAACAGGCTGTGTGTTAACAAGGCTGCATGTGTAACAGGCTCTGTGTAACAGGCTGCATGTGTAACAGGCTGCATGTCGGGCTATATGTGTAACAGGCTGCATGTGTAACATGGCTGCACGTGTAACATGGCTGCACGTGTAACATGGCTGCACGTGTAACAGGGCTGCATGTGTAACAGGGCTGCATGTGTAACAGGCTGCGTGTATAACAGGCTGCGTGTGTAATAGGGCTACGTGTGTAACAGGCTGCATGTGTAACAAGGCTGCATGTGTAACAGGCTGCATGTGTAACAGGCTGCATGTGTAACAGGGCTGCACGTGTAACAGGCTACACGTGTAATAGGCTGCACGTGTAACAGGGCTGCACGTGTAACAGGGCTGCACGTGGTAACAGGGCTGCATGTGTAATTTGGCCACCTGTATAATAGGCTACATGTGTAACAGGCTGTATGTGTAACATGGCTGCATGTGTAACAGGTTGCATATGTAACAGAGCTACATGTGTAACATGGCCACGTGTAACAGGCTGCATGTGTAACAGGCTGCATGTGTAACAGTCTACATGTGTAACAGGGCTGCATGTGTAACATGGCCACACATGTAACATGCCCGCATGTGTAACAGGCTGCATGTGTAACAGGCTACATGTGTAAAAGGCTGCACATGTAACAGGCTACATGTGTAACAGGGCCACATGTGTAACAGGGCCAGTATGTAACATGGCTGCATGTGTAACAGGTTGCATGTGTAACAGGCTACATGTGTAACATGGCCCATATGTAATATGGCCACCTGTGTAACAGGCCACCTGTGTAACAGGCTGCATGTATAACAGGTCACATGCGTAACAGGCTACATATGTAACATAGCACCATAGAAGTTGAATCTTGCTATGATCCAGGATCTTCCTCCCTGTTAACTCTGGACATGTGGGGCTGAATGATTCCCTTTTGGAGGCTATCTTGTAGGATATTTAGCAGCATCTGTGGTCCTATTCACCAGATATCAGTAACCATACCTGCCTCCCTCTCCAACAGTTGTGATACTGAAAAGTGTTTCCAAATGTTGCATAGCCCCTAGCTGAAAACCACAGCCTTAATTTTCTTACCAGGAGTCACTCTGCCTCTTTCCAACTTCCTTTTCTGACTCTAAACTGAAAGAAGATAGCCTCCGATGGACTTTTATAACCCTCCCAGAACCAACTGTTGTGGAATATAAACCTGCTTGTCAACAGTTGTTTCCCTGTCCTTCCTCTGGTCAGGACATAGATCCCCACAGATCTTGGGAAGATGAACCACGCCTCACCCGAAAGCCACTCTCTTCTCTTTACCCCTGTCCTTTCCCTGCTCACAAATGAATTTCCCATTTCAGCCTTGAGTGGTAAAACAGAAGCGGTCAGAGGAGAATTTCCACAGGCTTTCCATCTACCCTGCCACCTCCATTTGCCCCTACACGCCCTGCCTTCCTCCTTAGAGTGTAACTAGGAAGTCCACCTGCTCCTAAACTCGTCATTATCACCCAGATGGACTTGCTCAGGGCATGCCTCCATCCAAGAGCAGAGGTGTTGCCTCTTCCCTGCTTGAGTAACTCCAACATACACGCACATGCACACGCATTGCCCCAGAACTGCACCTGAGAGATGCCTGCTTGCATGGTCCCCCAGCTGTCAGGAGGGAACTCAGATGCCCTAAAATCCAGGCTGTCTTTTCAGCACGGGGGTCCCAAGTTCTCTTCCTTTTGTGAAAACAAAATCCACACCGCCTGTGCAATAGCTATCCCAGCTCCCTTGCCCTTTCCCTGAGGGCCTCCAAAGTCAGACCTAGTGGTTCTGAGCCAAACTCACAGGAGGGAAGGGGAGTGCCTGGTGCAGGCGTGGGTGGGAACGCAGGCTCAAGGCAGGTGGAAGCTCTTGCCCAACAGCTTCTGTTTTCCTGGGGCTGGACTGTGGATCCCATCTGTTAACTGGGGGTGCTATCCTTGTTGATGGAACGCCTGACGGAAATGTGCATGAGGTAAAACGTGCTGACTGACACTCACCCAGTGAGAAAGGGCAGGAGGTACAACCCCAAGTGCCTGGGACCCAGTCTGTTGACTCTGACTCAGCACACTGCTCTCTCATTACCTTTGAATTACTACAGCCAGGTTGCAACCCATTGAAAACCAGCTCTTCATGGCCAGGGCTGAGCCCTAAGTAACCGAATGCATTGAGACATCTTTATACCCAGAGTTTTGAACTCCCTCTTTGCTGTATTTGTTTTCTCTCTTTCAGACAGTGTCATAAGCAGTTTTACCGTTGGCAGGCTTTTGTCTTTCAACTCATTTGCCCCTTTCACCTCGCGGAGACAACTGCTGTCATGCTTTGCATCTCATTAGCCTTTTAAGAAGGAGAGCATGAACCAGGTGGATGGCTAGTCAGTAGCGTGGCTTGTTGGCACAGTACTTGCCTCATTTGGTACTGAGGGAACGGGCCACGCCAGCTGCAGGTCCGTGCACCAGGGGCTTTGCAGTCAGGTAGCACGGGGTCAGGCCCCAGCGGACATCGTATTAGCTTCACATACTTGGGCAAGTTACTTAAATTGTGAGTCTCAGTTTTCTCATCTATCAAAAAAACTCACATTCTGTGAAAGTCTCTGATGAGTGGTCCTGGCCCACCCTCTCAACACAAAACTGAGGCCGTGAAGGGCGCCTCCTCCACGAGGCCCCTCACCTCCTCATCCCCAAGCCTGGTGGGAAGGATTAATACATTCTTTCTTGAAAGGACTTACATGTACATATGGAATTGGCAAAAGTCTGGCTTTTTGGCCCAATTCCAAGTAAAACTAATCATCAGAAACTTCATGCAGATTTACGATTACTCTTTCTCTAACAGGGTGAGGCCCAAGCTGCTGAGACAGAATTAAAAAGGAGCTGCTGCAAGCAGAGAGGGCGCAGGGCTTCACAAAGAGGCATTTTCAGACGGGGCCCCTGGTGTGGAGCCCTGCCTCCAGGATGGGTGTAAATTAATATCAAATGCTAAAACGGCCTCACTCCCTTCTCCTACGATTGTGGTGATGGGCCCTCACGACTGGGCTACCAGCTTTCATATAATGCTAATAAAGAGAGACACATAGGATCTTCCTAGTCTAGTGTGCTTAATCCAAGACATCATTTAATTTTATGATGGCTGGTTTGTCTCAATTAAGCCAGATGTGTGCACTGAGCTCTTTCTCCTTGTGGATCCAGTGGAAATGGCATTGAGTGCTGAGCCCGCTCCAGAGCATCTTGCCATGTACTAATCATGAGATCTGTAACAAGCCGTCTCCTTTCTCTGCAGCCCTGTTCCCCTTTTATAAAATAGCTGATTAGGGTCAGGACGGAGGATGCCAACTGCAAGCAGCCCACAGAAACAGTTGGCTACACACGATGAAGAAACATTAAATCAGCTACCAACACTAAAAAATTGGCAGAGTCCACATGCAAAACTTGATTTTTGGCTTCTCTCAGAGAACTGGGGGATTGGGTCACAAGACCCACATTCCAAGAAGGTGACAGCTGGGTGGCGCTGATCTTCGGGCCCTGCATTTCGCTGGATCAAATGCTGGCTTTCTGCTCTGCCACGCCCCTCCCCCACCCCCGCTCCCTATTATGACATCTGGCCCTGCTATTCATCTGTCCATTCTCTGGTTCCTACGTTCTAGTTTGAAACCTCCATGTTGCCAAAAGCTTTTCTAGTTGAATTTAGGATTTTGAGGATCAGTGTGATCTGAAATAGTCCAGTTGAAAATACTGTTGCTGGGTCAATATTTTAGTGAGACCAATCTATTATAATTCTACTAACAAACCTAAAAGGCCTCTGATTCAATTTACTCTCTCTCTCTATTTTGAAAGCCTGCTATATAAAAAGAATTTGCTGGCATATACTGGAGATATAGGGATGACTATAAATTTGGTAGAAGAGAAGACAGAAAATGGCCAAGTGAATGTTAATGAAATTAACATCTGAGGGAATCTCAGTGTCACAGAGGAACAGAGTTTTATCGAAAAGAACCATTTAGATGGCAACTCCTTTGGCTGAGGAGTTGACATTTAAGCAGACAATAAGGGCTAGAGAAGAAGCCAGACAAAGGTCAGTGGGGCTGGATACTAGAGGGTGGAAGCGAGGGGTGTGGAGAGGAAGTTGATGAGGTCAGCAGGGGCTAGACCAACTGGGCAAAGGAGGATCTGACCGAAGGCCCAGCTTGACTTTTCAAAGGTCTTGAGAAATGCAGTTGAAACCGTTATTGGATGCCAAACTGACATGGATCATAGTCTCAACTCAGGGAACCCACAGAGATCGAAACAAATACATCCTCGTCACTCCTCTCCCATCCAACTTTGTGACCTTCCTTCTGTGCCCTTTCTCCAAATTATTTGTCCCCCAGTGAGTAAATCTCACTAAAGACATAATTTGCATATGGAGGTTTCTTCTCTTGCAGAGGTTTATGATTGAATCATTTCAGAAAAAGAAAACTAGCCCTTATTGAAAATGTTCTATATACCAGATGCTGTTCCATTAATTTAAAAAAACAACAACAAAAAACAAAACCTTTGTATTGAGGTATCAACTTGTACTGTAGTTCAGAGCATCAGCATACAGGTTGATGAATTTCACAAGCTGAACTCATTGTGATCAACACCCAGATCAAGAAACAGAACATGTACAACCTTCGCAGTACCTTCCTGTACCTGCTTCCGACCACCATCCCTACCCCTGCCAAGAGTAGCCACTAACCCAGATTCTCACCCGGTAAATCAGCTTCTGCGCTTTTGAACTTTATGTGAATGGAAACATACAGGATGCACTGGCTTCTTTGTCTGAACATTATGTTTTGTGAGATATATTTCTGTTGTTTGCAGTTGTGCTCCCTTCACTGTCCTGACTCTCGCGTTACTCTATTGTGAAAGGTAGCACAATTCCTCATTTTCGCTGTCGATGGACTTTTCGGTTGTTTGGAGCTATTATGAAGGGTTCTGCAGTGGACAGTCCCAAAAACATCTCTTCACATATGTACGCGTGCTTTTCTGTGGGTATCTACCCCACGAGTCGTGTTCTGCTTCACTGAAAGAAAAGTGAAGTAGCTCAGTCGTGTCCAACTCTTTTTCGACCCCATGGACTGTAGCCCACAAGGGTCCTCCCTCCATGGGGATTTCCAGGCAATAGTCCTGGAGTGGGTTGGCATTTCCTTCTCCAGGGGATCTTCCCAACCCAGGGATTGAACCGAGGTCTCCTGCATTACAGGCAGACGCTTTAACCTCTGAGCCACCAGGGTTAGGTCCTGCCAAATGGTTTTCTGTCTTTACACCTTTCCCATGCATTTATTCTTTTTGAGTTCTCATGTCAACCCTTTGATGAAGGCATCTCATCCCCCTAGGACAGATGAGAAAACAAGGGCTCAGACAAAGCTCTGTAAGTTCCTGTGGGCCACAGAGCCAGTGGGCAGCGGGGCAAGGGCACGAGCTTGGGTCTCTCTGGCTCCTCTATCCGTGTGCCTGCCATCACATGGAGAGTGCCACGGTGCCTCTCAATTGCTGCCTCTCCATCACCCCTTTCCTGACCCAGTATGGAGAAGTTAACGGTGCTACTCTGCTTCCCAGGCTCCTTCTGTGGGGTCCCTGTGGCCACCGTCATGGATGGTGTTGCAAGGGGTGGAAAGGGCAGCTTCCCGGTCAGACAGACCTGGTTTCAGTGTTAGCTCTGCCACTCAGGTCACACGGGCTTGAAGCAACTGGTGTTCACTCATGAGAACATGGAGGATAGTAATTATGGAGACCTACCTGGCGCAGAGTGAAGAGTCAGTGACGTGAAGTACAGCACCTATGCGGGATCTGGATCAGAGAACAGGCCCTCAGCAAAATCGACAGATGGATGGACACGCAGAGGGCTAAACAGAGAGGGCGAGGTATTCCCAGCAACCACGGTTAATCATGGTGTTGGGTACACGCATGTGTGTTTATGCGTATGTCTGTGCCTCACACGTGTGCGGTTTATCTGCCTGTCTCCCTCATTTATCGCCATCTACCTGATAGGTCTTGAATAAGCTTCCTCCTTTGAGGGATCTGGCTCTCGTCCTCCGTCTCTGAGGAGATAAGAGCAGATTCAGATTCGACAGCCTCTGTTGATCAACTACTCTCTGCTGGGGACTTTTAGAACCTCCATTCCCATTCACTCCATCATTTACATCAAGTAAACCTCAAGGATTTCATGTCCAAATTCCAATAGGGAAAGTGAGGCTCAGAGAGGTCGAGTATCTAGCCAGCTTATGAAGCAGAGACAAGACTCATCGTTGGGTGTCGTTTCCAGAGCAGAATGTTTCTCTTATTTTCAGCATCACAGTGTTTCCCTGTCCTCTGTGATCCTTCTAGAGTTCTCTCTGTTCGTGGCTAAAAAGAGTCTTGCAGAGGCATTGTCTATACTTGCAAGAAGTGGTTTGGAGCCAGCCTGCAATAAGGAAAAAAATAGATGTCAAAGGGACCCCAGTGGAAAATCTGTGTAGTCAGCTGTGAGCAAGTGTAGAATCACAGGGCATGTGTCCCTTTGGCTTTGCCCTCAAAGAGCCCCAGTTCAGCTCCCCTTCTCCTTACTTATATCGCTGGGTTGACTCAAATTGATGTCCACCTCAGACTGATGTCCATCTGGAACCTCAGAATGTGACCTTACTTGCAAAGAGAGTCTTTGTAGATGTCAGTAGTTAAGGATCTTGAGATGAAATCACCTTGGGTAGGCTCTCTATCCAAAGACAGGTGTCCTTATAGGTAGAGAACAGGACACAGAAGCCAGAGGGAAGAGGAGGCAGAGAGCACAGTGCTGCAGGGAGAAGCCACGGACTGCGGAGTCTTGCCAGGGGCCACCAGTGGTGAGGAGGGAGGCAGAAGGCAGGTTTTCCTCGAGTGTCCAGGAGCAACCCGTCGGGCCAGCACCTTGATTTAGGACGTCTGACCTCCAAAGCTGTGAGAACCTGAGTTTCTGTTGGCTAGGCCATGCAGTCTGCAGTCATTTGTCATAGAACCCTAGGGAGCTCATGCCCTTATGGATCGTGTCCTCCTGGGAAACACTAACCCCTGAGCCTTGGTTTTGCACACATGGAAAGTGGGTCTATTGAGTGGAAACCGCCTTATAGAGGTTTAAATTTATATATCTGTTGAGTAAAGGACCTAGAACCTACACACGCTGGGCAGGTGTTCCTTCTGTGATGTGACACCAGGGAGCAGCTGGGGAAAACCTCCAAGCCAAAGAGTCCCTCCTGAGAGGACTCTGCCTGGGCCTGGCCTCTTTTGGGTCTGAAGCCAGTCCTCTCAACCGCCCTCTCAAGGGCAACAACGCCCATTCATGCAAGCTCTGTGTTCTTCGGGGTTTTGCAGTGGCTCCTGGAATCAGCAGGCCCTATTGCTTTCAGTTGCAAGCACGCATCGCCAAAGACGCGTATCCCCCTTAGAACCATAAACGCTCTAATGGCAGTAACGGGGCGGCCTCGATCATGACCAAACGTGATTACATTCCACATAAAAATATAAAAGCTTATTTGAGCCAGGGCTCCCCCTGGGCCCATTGCCTGCACTTTTATTGAAGACCCCGCATTCCTGTCTCTGTGAGTGCTGACGTCAGGGCCCGGTGAGGCTAAATCTCAAGGATCCTTGTAAAGCCCCACAACAGCTGGTGGGCTGGACTCAACTGAAAATCCCTGATGTCTCCCAGTGTCCTGCGTCTGAGGGCCCCTCACCCTCTATTGTCTGGGAGCCCCTGTCTGCTGCGAGAGCCTCACCCCCACGGCCCCGCCACAGCCTCGCGCTCTGCTCTCCCGCTGGAATACGAAGGGCCGCTCTGCCCTGTTCCCGGTGTGTCCTGCAGCCCCGCCCTGGAATAAGCAGCCTTGGAGGGCTCCTCTGCCTCCCCTCTGCCTGGCCTCTCCCGACGCTGCTTCACCCACCCCTGCTGGGCCCGCGAGTCTCACGGTTCAGGCGCCCCCACAGCCCGAGGCCCAGGCTGGCCCCTGTGGGCTCCCTGCGTGCCACTGCTCGCCTCCTGGCTTTGGCTCATGCTTGTCCTTCTGCTGGGACTCTCGTCAGTTACTCATCTCTGACTTCCCGACATTACTTAGGTTTTGGCTTCGACGTCACTTTTTCCCCTGAGATGTCTTTCTTTCTTCATCTTTTTAAAGAAAATTGAACTATGGTTGCCTTACAATGTTGTGTTGGCTTCAGATATACAGCAAAATGATTCAGTTGTATATTGTTTTTCAGATTTTTCTCCATTATAGTTTATTACAAAACATCGAATGTAATTCTGCATGCCATACATCTATTTCATATATGGTAGTGTGTATGTAATGTTAATGTCAACCTCCTAATTTATCTCTCCCCTCTCCTTTCTTCTTTGATCACTGTAAGTTTATTTTCTATGTTTGTGAGTGTTTCTGTTTGTATTACTTTTTTGATTCCACATGTAAGTGACATTATTTAATATTTGTCTTTCTGCATCTGACTCATGTCATTGAGTGTGATAATCTCCAGGTCCGTCCACGTCGCTGCAGATGGCATTATCCCATTCTTTTTATGGCTGAGTAATGACCCGCTGTATGCATGCAGCACGTCTTCTTTGTCCTTTCCTCTGCTGATGGGCATTTAGGTCGCTTCCATCTCCTGGCTATTGTAGAGAGTGCTGCAGTAAACACGGAGGTGCATGTGTCTTTGCAAGTTTGAGTTTTCTCTGGATATATGCCCAGGAGTGGGACTGCTGGGTCATATGGTAGCTCCGTTTCTGGTTCTCTAAGAAATCCCCATACTGTTCCCCCTAGTGGCTGCACCAGTTTGCATTAACAACAGTGTAGGAGGGTTCCCTTTCCTCCACACCTTCTGCAAGGTATCTTTCCTGTGCCAGATCCCAGCATGGCTCCCTTCTCTGGTCGCCTGGGCCCCCAAGTCACCCTGGCCGGTCAGCCACTCTGTCCCCTCCGTGGACATGTCTCTGCACCCCAGGCACTGTGAGGTCCTGGGCAGTGTCTTCCCACCTTTCTCCTTCGGGGCCTGCAGGGTGTCTGACTCATGGGCGTGTTGATAAGGGCTGGTTGAATGAGCTGACAAAGTGCTGAGAGAACACATCTTCACAGAAGCAGACACAAAAGGGAGGGAAGAGGCAAGGAGGGATGGGGATTGCGGAGTCAGTGTGGCAGCAAAGGCCACGGAAGGTGGCATCTCGAGTCCTGTCTGCTTTGACCCTCCAGCAGTCATGGAAGAACGCTGACATCCTCCCCCTCCTTCCCTGCCCTTTACTCACGAAGAACAAGTGGTCAGAGACGTTGACTTGGCCTGTGTCGCATTCACAGCAAGCATGTGGTGCCAGGGTTTTCACCTGGCTTTATTCCACTCTAAATCCAAATTCTCAGCCAGGTCAGGATGTAAGAATCCTAGGAAACAAAACCCTGAGAATGTTTCTAGAGTGTGTGATTGTTCGAAGCGCTGAACTAGGAGTCAAGTCATCCATTCGGCCATCTACACCTTGACAGGCTTGGGACAAGCCAGTTCCCTGCTCTGGATCTCAGTTTCTTTACCTGAAACAAGACATTTGGGCATTGGATTAGGTGATTTCAAACAATGCCTGTCCAGCTCAAAAGTATTCTGAAAGTATGCAGTTTATGGGGAAAAAAGCATACATTTCAGTGATTGAGGCAACAGCTGCCAGCATATTTTTGTTCTGTCTTTTAAAAATAGATTATACAGAAGTGTGTGTGTGAGTGTGTGTGTGTGTGTGTGTGTGTGTGTGTGTGTGCGTGTGCTCACATGCATATGAACCCATGAACTGAACAGTGGCAGCGGCAGCATACCTTTTAATGAATGCTGTTCCCACTCAGAATCCTCAGGGACAAAATAAATAAGTTGTTGATAGTGCCGATCTGGAATCAGACCAAACACTGTGGGTGCTGTCAGCGTATTTGTCTTGATTTACCTGGGTTTCTGTTCAAGTGGCATCTCTTCTCTAATTCAAGGAGACAATCAGTTCAACACGAAAAGCTATGGGCTATGAGGGACAGGAGGTGAAGGTGATCAGGCCTGGTGGGACGGCACAAGGAGGCAGGTATTGTTGGCAATACCTGATGAGAAGGGAGGGTCGTTGCTATCTGTAGTTTGTACTTGGTTTAACATGAGGGGCAATTGTAGTTTCCAAAAATATTTAAGTTAAATGGATGCTTAATAAGCTGTTATGGATTTTCCTGCAAGGTGGTTTCTTTCTGTAGAGGAATTCTATCATTTGTTCATTCATTCACACGCATACACACACACACACACACACACACACACACACACACACACACACACACACTCTCTTTCTGTCTCCAACAATGGGCCAGATACTGTACTTGGCAATAAGGAGAGGTCCCTGCTGACACAGAGTTTATGAACTAGTTGGGAAGTGCAACAGGCAGACTGGTGGACACCTGATGATGTCCACATCCTGATCCCTGGAACTGGGGTTTATGTGGCAAAAGGGACTTGAGAGATGTGAAGGATCTGCATATTCATTCTGAATTACTGAGGTGGGCCCAGGGTAGTCACAGGCATCCTCAACATGGAGGAGAGGGAAAAAGAGTCAGGAGGTTTTGAAGATGCAAGAAGGGACCACAAGCCCAGGAGTGCAGGTGTCTTCCAGAAGCTGGAGGAGGCAAAGAAGTGGATTCCCTCCTGGCGCCTCCAGAAGGAACACAGCCCTGCTGATGCTTGACTTTATCCCAGGGAAGGTGATCTTGGATTTCTGACCTCTGGAACTATCAGCAAATAAATATGTGTGGTTTTAAGCCACTAAGTTTGTGATGCCTTGTTAAACAGCACAGGGAAACTAACACTTTAACCAGGAAATCAGAAGGCTACATATATCAGTGCACAAAGTGAGGAGTGATGGGAAGGAGGAAAACTGAGTGTTGTAAAAAGGCCCAGTCGAGGTCCCAAATGCTGTTGCTTGGGGAAGATGCCTCTGGGATTCCCTGGAGAGAAGGACGTTGGTGACTTGGGGCTGTTCGGGTGGGGCGGAGATTCCACATGGAGCGTGTTCTCTGTGGGAGGGCCCCAACCAGGGAAGGAAGAGGGCACAGGTCAGGGAGTGAAGGGAGGCCAGAGGGCCTGGTTCACAGTGTGAGGAGGACACAATGCAAACTCCACCCGGAAATGGGCTGCTGGATCAGGCGGAGTCTCTGTAAACCAGCTGAGGGATGTGGGTTCTTATGAAATGAGAATATTCTCAATAGTGTTAACTCACAGGGAAACAGGTCAGCTTTATACTTTTGGTCTGTATTTTCCAATCCAGTAGCCATTATGTGTAGCTATGTAAATTTAAATTGATAAAAATTAGTTTAGAAAATTCAGCTTCTTAGTGACAGTAGCCCATGCTCAGTAGTCCCATGAAGCTAGCTGCTACAAAACCCAGACAGAACAGATAGAGAACATGTTCCGCACTGGAGAAATTCTGCTGGACTGTGCTTCTGCAGAGGAAACATCCCTTCTGCGAGGGGAGCGTGAGCTGGGGAGGGAGACAGGAATAGATGGGGAGAGCAGAGGGGAACTCTCCCCAGTACCCCAGGTGGAATCTGATGCTACGTCAGCCTGCCGTGGCAGTAGAGGTAGGCCTGAGTGGGTGGCTTTGAAATCTGTGTAGGAGGGAATCATGGGTTTAGAGGAGCTTCTGCCTCACTTTGACTCTGTATTAGTAGTGTTGCTAAGCTCATGAGGCCTCAAATTCCTCATCTGTGGATGAGAGTAAAACCTCCTTTAAAGTGGATATTGCAGGGGAAAAGCCCTGGCATGATGGGTGTCCAATAAAGTGTACTTTTCATACTCTTTATAAGTTTCCATCTTGAAATTGTCAATCAGATATCAAGATATTGTCAATCAGATATAACTCCAGGTGGGTCACCTTGGAGTTATTAATAAAAGCACCTACTGACCAGATGAGCTCTCTGTCTCATGAGCGGAGCCTGATCAGAGAATCATCCACTCAGCTGCTGCTGCTGCTGCTGCTGCTGCTAAGTCGCCTCAGTTGTATCCGACTCTGTGCAACCCCATAGACGGCAGCCCAGCTGGACAAGTCCTGAGTCTAGAACTGCGCTGGGGCGTGAAGGGCAGAGGGAAAGGTACAAGGGGAAAGAGCCATATGCGGAAAATGAGCAATTCTGTTCCCACCATGACGGCGGGGCGCCCAAATGGAGCTATTTTACAGTGAGAACACCACGTAGGGCCACACTAGGAGAGCGAGCTTGAGGGAGGCAAGGAGAAGAGCGTGCCATCCGTGTAGAGAAGATAATTGAATCCATGGGAGGTCGACTGGGGCTCATTTCACACGGAACCGCACAACAGCGCATGGCTCGCTCAAAGACAATACAGGCCTTCAAAGGGAGCCGCTAAGGGGAGTGCATTTCGCCATTAAGGGCACAACATAGTCTAAGTGAGACACATGGTTATGCCTCTTCTTCCCAGCCACAGCCTGGAAATAGCCATAAAAGAAATGAAGTATATTTGCCTTGTTAACACAGTTTGTATTACATATTCATAAACCATTTTTGTGAAACTGCAAGGGAAAGATTCAATTGTCTTGGAAGCTGATAATGGCCAAACTGCCATAGAGAAAGCAGGCAGCATGTTATGGAATTAGCTGCACAATGAATGAAATGCAACGCCTATAATAAACCCATTCAGATATAAATTATGGCCGAGTAGATGCAATGTTTGTTAAGCAATAAAGCTTGCCACCCTGCATGGGAAATTGAATGAGATTTATCATAAAATATGGCGGAGGATGTGCTAAGAATCTGACGCCCCAGACTGGGTTTAATCAAAACAATCTAGAAAGCAGGCTTCCAGGAACAGGAAACCAAAAGAGAATGACAGCAGCTGGTCCAAAGGGCATTATCACATTATGACTTGAAATACTCTTGGTCTCAGCAGTTCCACCAAGAATACTTGAATTTTAGAAAAAGCCAGATCTATTTTGATGTTTCCTTCGGGAATTATCAAAATGCCTTAAGCTCTGGGAATACAAAATGTGACCAATATTTGACTGGTTGGCCAGGGCAATAAATGAATTTAGGGGCAGGGAACTTGTCCAAGTGACACAGGGCTCTTGGTTTCCCTTGGAAATGGTTGAGACCAATGATCCCCAGGGAGCCAGGTGGCTTTTTGACCATGCTGTCAGATGTTTCACTGGGTCCCTGAAGGGCGTATGGCTCATTTTCTCAGAAGACCTCCCATGAATCTTCTACACACAGTGCTAAATGAATATGAGGGCATGTTGTGTGACGTCTCCTGGAGCTGGAGCTTGGATTTATCTCAGACTCCACTTTCTGGGAAAAATAAAATGAAACCAAATAAAATAAAACAAGTATTAACCCAGCATGATGCAGTCTTTCTGGTACTGTTACTTGAAAATAACTGCAAATATTTTATGGCTTTACAAGTTGGAGTCAATGATTTCAGTGTATTGAGAACAATGAAAAATACCTTAGGAATGTAATATAGTCCCAGAGTTGGATTAAGAGCGTTCGGAAGCCAAAAGGAATTTTCTGCCTGCTAATAACATTACCCTGAAATCTAATGAAATAATCTCCCCAAAGTCAAGTTTATTTTCCCGTTCGCTGTTTAAAATAAAACAAGCAAATATCTTCTTTGGTCAGCTCATCATTCAGTCCATATACCATCACACTGTGCTTCAGAGAGCAAAATTGTATGGCTTACATGGGTCAATTAAAAGGTTTCAAAATACAAATTATTTCCAACCTTCAGTGAAGTAGGCAGAAAATTTGAATTTGACAACAGTCTTCAACACACTCTCAAAAAGCACACACTTTGGAGATTTTGCTAGTGACTTCAGCCACACCATACTCACTGTGTGTGTGTGTAAATGTAAATATATACAAATACAAACGTATGTATATAAACATGTGTATACATTTTAGACACATGTATATATGCACAATGATGTATATAATAACAAGAAAAGAGAAGTATTAACAAAAAGATTAGAAAAATCAGAAGTTGTATCAGATTCTAATAAATTGATAATAAATCTTTTCTTCCTTCTTCTCATCAACCCCCATTCTCCACACTCCTCCCCCAGCTAAGATGAAACAAGTGCTAAGTATTTGGAAAGGCAATCAGAACAACAGGATACTGAAATAAAACACAAAGATGACGATGGCTCTCAATACCTTACCTAAAAGGATAATGCCAGCAGCTGCGTTCCTATTGGCTAGTAACTTTCCTTCCTATCATCTCATTCACTTCTCGCAGAAATCGCTACAGGAAGGCACCTCCATTGCCATTTTCTGGGCTAGGGAATCCAAGAAGCTCTGCTGCTGCCGCTAAGTTGCTTCAGTCGTGTCCGACTCTGTGCGAACCCATAGACGGCATCATTAAAAATCCCTTCAGGTACAAGAAATAAGACCTCTGGATTTGAAGTGATGAAGGGCTAATTTGTCCTATGTAACAGGAAGTCTGGTGGTTAGCCTTTCAGAGCAGAATGTGCCCACAGATATCTAGACCTTTTCTCTCTTTCCTCACCATCACCCTCTAGACTTTGCAGAATGAAGAAAGGTGATGGGTCACAGCCCCAGAATAGGTCCTTTTACCTCCAAAATCAAAGGTTTCCCAGTGTCCCTATTCTACATATTTCTTCACTTTCATTTCCCTGATCGGAACTTCCCTTGGCCACCCCTCACTGGGAAGTGGCCAGAGCGAAGAGGGGTGTGGATGTAACATTGTGAGTGAATTTTTACATGTTGATCTGCATTTGCCCGACTGGCACTTTTGTATACTAGCATTTACAGGAACTTGAGAGGGATTGGACAGACCCACATGACAGAAGATTTTTAAGCTCTGGTTTATGACTCTGAATTAGTTCAACCAATAAGGATAATTTAGTGTAGTTTCTGAACCATTTGGCTTTCACGGGAAGACTAGGTGAGGCAGCCGTTAGGACTGATTTTTTAAAGCCGTGTGAGCACTAGGGCCTCTACTTCCGGTTGAAAACTCTGACGTGCGTGGTAGTCCTCGGTGAAGTGAGCACTCTGTAGCCCTCACTCTGGTGTGCATTACAGATCAGTTAACCAGGATCACAGTCATTGTGTACCGAAGGCACCAGCTGAGAGCTTCAGAATCCAAGATGAGGAAAGAAAGAATATGCTTTCCCTTTAAAAAAACTTCATCATCTTGGTTGGTCCAGCCAACCACCATCTTGATTCTGGGTACAACCAATTTGGTACAGATGCCATTTGGTATCCCTGATTCAGTGTGGCCATTTCCACAGCATGAATGCCTCCACACACCATGCAGATGTGAGGGAAGAAGAGAAAAGAGCTGAAAAGTACACTACAGACCCCGCCTGCCTTTAAGGCAACCCTCAGTGAAATGTGAGAGCTAATGTTACAGCCTCCAGTTACATCACCTGTACTTAGTTCAAGGCACAGAGTCTCTGTTCACAGGCTTTGGCTGAGGCAGGAACTTTCTCCAAGTTTCAGTTACCTGTTATCGTGCAGTGAACCATCCTAAAATAGGGTGACTTAGAACAGCACCATGCATTGGCTCACAGCACTGCGATTTCAGCAAGGGTTGGGGGGAGTGGCTTGTCTCTGTACCAGCTGATGTTGCTGTCACGTGACTCATTCATGTGGGGGCCATACAGGCCTCCAGGTAACCTTTATACACGGCAGCTGGATCCCAAGAAAGTGATGGTGGACACTTTGAGGCCTCTTCAGTGCTAGATCCCAGACTTTAACACACCCCTGTGCCACATTGCATTGGTCATAGCGAGACACTGGCCAGCCCAGATTGCAGGGGAGGGGAATTACGGTGCAGCCCTTGATGCAGACAGCGGCGTGTGCTCAGGTGGGCGGGAGGGATTCTTGGCAGCCACCTTTGCAGGCAGCCTACACACCGGGATCGACTCCCTCTAAACCTCACAGGTTCCTGCAAGGAATCTTTGCCCTCCCAGGAACCTGCCCATCCCTCAGTGGAGCACGATGTGGAGAGCTTCAGAGCAAGGGATTGAAAGATGGGTCTCTGGATGCTAAGCCTGTCTGTCTGGCTGGCTCACTGTCAGATCTTGATCGAGTCATTTACTGTGTTTGGGCTTCTCAGTAAAATGAAGACAATAGCAGTGCTCTCCTCAAAGGCTATTCACAGTATTTTCCAGGGTTAGTCCGCCTAAACCATTTAGGACAGTGCCTAATACATGGTCGGGGTTCAATAATATCGATCCACAGCTGCCTCCCCGTCTTCTGTGAGTTTCTGAGGGCAGGCATGGTGTTGTCATCCCCTGGTAAAGATTTTAGTGTGTGTAGGTGGGTACTCAGGTCCTATGTGATAAGTGAACACTGAACCAGGCTATCTTTTTTCTTTCATTATGCCCATCTGAAGGCAAATATTTAATTTCAAAAAACTACGAATTGGGGTAGCATATATCATGTGTGCCAGGGAAATTAACACTTTTCCATTCATTCAGCAGATACTATGAACACCAGTTATGAGCTGAGGAGTCCGCTATGTACAGGAAGTACCATGGTGTATAAGCCAGGGGTTTCTACCCTTGTGGTAGTTTTATTTTAGTGAGAGGAGAAAATAAATAACCTCAAGATAGTAGATAGTGATGCACCATTTGAAGATTATAGCTATATGATAGTGTTTGGTCGAACCAGGAATGGGATGAGATGCAACTTTCGGTTGGTAGAACTCCCAACTTTTCCTAAAGTTAGGATTTCAGGAGAAACCTTGAGAAGAAAAAGGCAGTCATTTGGAGATGTGTGGGTAGAGTCTTCCAGAAAGAGAGAGGAGCAAGAACAGAGATGTTTTGTGGAAATGAGCACAGAGTTTAAAGACATCAGGAAGTCCTGTATGCCTGGATCTGGACGATCCAAGGGGAGAAAAGGTAGACGGGGTAAGTGGGGTGGTACTTCTGATTCCCGTTTCCCTCTAAGTGCAGTGGATACCATTAGACATGGACGGGAAGTAACCTCCATTCCTTGTGTCCCATTTTGGGGTTATTTTATTGCTGACAGCCACCCAGCACAGCCACGACTGACCCTATCCACACAGAACTCAGGAAATCCTGATCTTCTGAGGTGCGCATGTATGGGAGTAGGCCGTGGTGGTGGTAGTTTAGGGCTGGTGGAGAGGGTCCTCTTCTGACAATGCTGGAAGTACATTGAGTTCCCCAAGCAAGTCCAGATGGTCCAGGTTCTTTCTGCAAGAATCAAATGATGATGATCATTCAGTGACAGTGGCGGCCACTGGTTTCATTTGACTACATGCCAGGCACCGTTCAGTGCCTCACAGACATCATGTTTGATTCTCACACACACCCAAGAGCTCGCTGCTGTTGGCATCGGGGTTTTACAGATAAACATGCTGAGATCTGCGAGGTGAAGTGCCTAGCCCAGAGGTTAACCCTCTCGGGATTTGAGTCCAAAGCTCTAGACCTTTTATTTTCAGCACATTTCAAAGCAGCTCATCTGCGTCTCCTCCCATGAAGTCTCCCCAGATGGTGCAGATAGATGGGGACTGAAACTCAATGATCAGTTACAATATGTTCTCTAGAACTTGCAGAAATCATAGGGTGGGCGAGCTGGTTTCGCAACAATGGTCCTGACGAGCCATTCAGCGACAAGCGTGCACATGTGTGGGAGAGTCGGCAGCACAGCCCCGCCCTTGGCACACATTTGTGTCATTGTTTGGTGTCTGTACACAACTTGAGATTTCCAAAATGTTCCCCGAGGAAGTAGATGAACGGCCTTTCTCAGATTTTATAGATTTGGGGGTGAGGCAAGCTAAACATCGGCCTCAAGTCACATGGCAAAGGGACGGACTTTTCCATGCCTCAAATGAAGAAGCCATGTTCCATGTCCTTCTGTCTAAAGATTGTCTTGTGACCTTCAGCTGAGGTCAGTATATCCAAGAGAGGCTGGCTGTATCATAGCCTATCAATGACTTCTTTAGTTTGTCTATCAAACGTTCGGTGCCTCTGAGGTCTTGGGCATTCTGCTCAGTGTGGGGCGTGCAGGGTGAATAAGACTTGGCCCTGCCCTTGAAAAGTTGTCAAATTTTCCCACCCAGACGTCTGTCCTCATTCAACCTCAGCATTCCCCAGCCCAGTCTAGTGGTGATAGGGATGTAGGCACTGATGGAAGACCACCTGCGTTCAAATCCAGACTCTGTGTGACTAACGCTACCACTTTAACTCTTCTGCCCCTCGGTGTTCTTACTTGTAAAGCTGTACATTAGTAGTACCTAAGTAAAATAACTTGTGTAAGTAACATGATACAGTGTAGCTTTTGTTTTCAAGTTCCTTAATGATAAGTATCACCTGGAATGATTGTTAAAAAATACAGTTTCTCAGGCCCCTCTTGTGGAAATTCTGAGGCAGTGGCTTGGGGATTCAAGATGTTGGTTTTCTTTGTTTGTTTGTTTTATTTTAAACAAATATTCCAGGTGATAGTTGTAAACCAGATAATCTGGGAAACATTGCTATAATGCATGACAAGCGGTGGGTCTCAGCTTTAGTTGCATATTGCACTTGCTTGGGGAGCTTTGAAAATACAGATGCCTGGGTCCTGTTTTCACAGGTGGTGGTGCCCACTGGGATGTTTAAAGGCTCCTCAATAATTTCTAATGTGAAACCAAGGTAAAGCATTTAGCTGTAAAGCATTTAGCACAGTGTCTGGTGCAAAGCGATTGGCAACAAACACCTTGTCGTCTTTATCATTCTCTTCATCTTCCCCAAAGAAATGGGAACCCACAGTTAAGGAGAAAAGAATGTCAACTAGTGTGTAAGAAGAGCAGAAAGAGCCATTCTGAACCCTGTGACACGATTTCATTACGGCGTTTAGATTCTCTCCTGGACTCCAAATTTAAGCATTTTTGCCTTTCTCCTTCTTGACGGTAAAGCTCTATCAGGAGCAAAATAATGTGTTTCATTTTAATGTTTTAACACCCCTCCCAAATTTATCCAACCCTTGTATAGCTGGAAACGGTAACCAAATAGTTATCAAATTAATAAGTAAATGTATTAGTAGAGGAATTGCAGAGACAAACTGTTACAGAAAAGAGTGAGGAAAGAGGAGCTTCCAGGCCACCGGAGAGTGTGCAAGCTATCCGCGAAGACCAGCTTCAGTGTTTTGAACTGGAGCAGAGGAGGGCATTTTTGGTGGGAGAAGCAGTTTGTAGGAGTTTGAGGGGAGGAAATATCATACGGCTGTACAAGGAGAAAAGAATACTCCAGGTAGGGATGGGCTGAAGTATCCCAGGCAGACCTAAGCTTAAAGGACAAGTGGGAGAAGATGCTAGAGGGACCACAGCGTTAGCGCCGGGAGTTGGCTCAGCCTCCCGAGGCACGCCGGGGTGGATCTGGATTGGAAGCTTGGCTGGGGCATCTCGTGAACACACTCCCAACTGCTGCACCCCTCTGGCTCCCAGTGTCTTGAACAGCAGGGGGATAATGAAGACTTTCCCCCGCCAGAAGCATGACAGCCTCAGACAGATTCTGTAGAACAATCATCCTGGCAGCTGTGAGGAGGGGGTGAGACTAGAGATCAGGAGAGCAGTTCTTTCCCAAGTCTCTGCTTCTCAAATAGGGTGAGTGACATGTGTGCTCCCGACAAACAAACAAACAAGCAAAGCCAGCACCACGGGCAGCACACGGAGTGCATAAATGCATGCCGTGCATTCTGGTCTCCTGAACAGAGGCAGGCTGTGAATTTGGATCTGAGCACTGTGACAGCCAGTGTGATTCATGGAGGTGATGAAGGTGGATGGGTGGTTACTCAGGAGATGCCCAGCCCTGGCTTTTACTGAAACCCGAGAACACATCCCCCATGGATCTCAAAGTGAATGAAGACCCCGTGCCAAACGCTCCACCTTGCACTCAACCCTGAAAACAGCCCAGAGTGCATGGTGCTGCTTCAAGAATGGCCTTAACAAAGGCGGTCTTGCCGGTTGGGTAAGGCTCTATCTTAACCCTGCAGGATTTCCGTTTAGCTTTTGGACACTTCAACTTAAGATTCTCATAGCATTTTTGTTTATTAAAATATACCACTCCTGTGCCGCCTCCTAAAGGTAATGGTTGCCTTTTTTTTTTAAGTCAGCTAAATGATTGATCAGATCCTATTATATCCCACTTTATCTCCAGTGCGGAAAATGTAAGGCTAGGCTTTTAAATATGTATATTGTAATTTCTTGATGTCATATCTAAAGCGTTTATAATGAAATGTCAATAGCAGTGGTGGTATATTAATACAAATCTTCTAATGACATATTAATTAATCAGAACAGAAGCATCTCAGCCTTTCTCCCTTGATGCCTTTATGCTGTTTTTTAAAACTCTTCATGCCCTGTTTGCATAGAAACATAGATTCTCATGTTTGCAGTTGCCTGAAGCTTACGCAGCCATGGATTCTTTTCTATTCCAGCCACGGACTCTTTCCCCTTCTAACCACTTCTGGTCACAAGGTGTGGCAAAATCCAGATTGAACAGGCTCTTGACACTCCAAATATTTCCCCCACCATGCCTCCAGGAGAGCAGCTTTGGAGGGGAAAGAAGAGGAGAGAAGGCTATAAGTAAGTAAGTAAAGTCGTTCAGTCGTGTCCGACTCTTTGCGACCCCATGGACTGTAGCCTACCAGGCTCCTCTATCCATGAGATTTTCCAGGTAAGAGTACTGGAATGGGTTGCCATTTTCTTTTCAGGGAATCTTCCCGACCCAGGGATCAAAGCCGGGTCTCCAGCATTGCAGGCAGATGCTTTATGGTCTGAGCCACCAGGGCTATAAATGGATAGAAATGAAGCACCTGGTCTATGCCAGGCACTTAGCACATTACCTTCTGGAACTGGACATCAGGGACGTGCACTGACCTCCCACTTAACAAGGAGGGGAAGTGAGACTCAAGAGAAGCCAACGAGCGTGAATGTTTATACAGCTAGTGTCAGAGAGAACTTCTGTCTCAGTCTGACGTCCCCACCCAAATTCTGTCCATGGTAATATACACCTCCAAGGACAGACCTGAAAACACAGGCGGCGAAGGTCTCAGTTCCAGGATGGACACGCATTCCTCCAGCCCGTCTCTTCCACTGAATGAAGCCACAGAAGCTCAGTAGAAGGCACGGGGAAGCTTGCCTGGAGAAGTGAATGGAAGACTCTGAAAGTAGCAGTAGCGGGCAAATTGGGGGAAAAGAGCCGAATTCAGAGTCTCTGAAACTTTGGTGAGTTTATTAGCTTTTTATCTTCCTGTAACCCACAGCCTGAACTCAAGACAGCTCAAAACACAGTGTGGTCATTCATGCAGACAAAACTCCAAATGAAGCCCTCCAGCCCTGGCTTGAGTGGCAGGAAGAGGACGCTCAGAGGGAGCAGGAAATTCATCTCTTTTGAAATAAATCTCTACTGTCTTGAGCCCCAGTGCCTAGGTAATCACTGAACGGCAGTGGCAGTGCAGTGTTAGCGAAGGGACCAGGGCTCTTCAGACCACTGATACTCGGAGGGAGACGAGGCTTCCTCTCTAGCTGGTCCCAAGAGGGTGTGGAGAACTCCCATCGCTCTTTGCTTCCCCTGTCTCTCCACCACTTGGTTTGTGGATGAGGATGCTCTTGTGGGAAAGAGCAGGGAAACAACGCCCTGGCTTTCTGGTGGAGCACTAAAATAGCAAGCCTCAGGAAAGTGGGGTGAAGCAGGGACATTAAGGAGAGAGAGGAGCTTGGCAAAATCAACCCAAGTTGTGTATAAACTCCTGGAATCGCTCCCACACTGAGCGTGGATGTTTCTGACCCCAAATAACACACCAAAGACTGAAACCTGGATTGAGAAGCCCCACTCAGGT
Organism: Nanger dama; assembly: GCA_917880005.1. Taxonomy (NCBI): domain Eukaryota; kingdom Metazoa; phylum Chordata; class Mammalia; order Artiodactyla; family Bovidae; genus Nanger; species Nanger dama. Next base: position 6,396,472 of record CAKJTW010000012.1, on the reverse strand, counting down.
CCCAGACAGCCCACTGCTAGGATACACACAAGATGAATTCAAAGAGCACTGCAAAGGCTTTGAAAAGGGGACTGAAAATCTAAACCACAACCTACAAAAGTCTGGGGAGAATTCGCAGCTTCATCCGACAGAGTCCGTTTTCTGGTAGACTGAAAGGGCCAACATTCCCTGTGGGATTTAAACAACATCCAGCGACTCCTAACCTAGCGTTCAAAATGTCAAGCATACAATCCAACGTTACCTGACAAGTAAAGAACCAGGAAAAGATCAACTTGCATGGGAAAAGATAATGCATAGGGTTGTTGTCCAGTTGCTGAGTCGTGTGCGCTCTTTGTGGCCTCACGGACTGGGCACACCAGGCTCCTCTGTCCTCCGCTGTTTCCTGGAGTTTGCTCAGATTCACATCTGTTGAGTTGGAGACGCTACCTAATCATCAGTAGAATAACAATGCCCAAATGACACAGATATTAGGATTAGTGATAAAGACTTTAAAACAGCTATTATTAAAATGACCCAAGGAGTAAGAGCCTACACTTTTGAAAAGAATAGAATGATAGAATGCCTCACAAAATAAATGGAAGATATATAAAAATGAAAATTTTAGAATAACCTAAATTAAAAAAAAAAAACCCACCTCATTGAATGTACTTTATAACAGAGTAGAGATTAAAAGAGGAGAATCACTAGATGGACCTGACTGATGAAAATTACCCAACCTCAGCAATGACAGAAAAAGAGTAAAAAAATTGAAAAGACCCTCAGGGATCTTGGTTCAATGGCAAAGGTTTAATATTTGCGTCACAGATGTAAATTTACAGATTCATGAATTCCAAACAGAATAAACCAAATGAAACACCCTCTGATAGATTATTATCAAACTATTTAAACAGAGGAAGACAAAAAAATCTTGAAAACACTTGGAGGGAAACAGCCCATTACTTGTAAGGGATGACAATTTGAATGGCTATGGTTTTCTTCTCAGAAATCATGGAGGCCAGAGGATGTAGAATGACACTTTTAGAGGGTTGGAAGAAAAGAATTGTCACCTCACAATTTTACAACCAATGAAAATATAGATATATTCAATCAGTGAATAAAGGTAGACACTAAGGGGAAACCAGCTGTCCCAATTTCGTTCCCTGAGACTGAGGGGTTTCCCTGGATATAGGACTTATTTCTGCTTTATTGACTATGCCAAAGCCTTTGACTGTGTGGATCACAATAAACTGTGGAAAGTTCTGAAAGACATGGGAATACCAGGCCACCTAATTTGCCTCTTGAGAAATCTGTATGCAGGTCAGGAGGCAACAGTTAGAACTGGACATGGAACAACAGACTGGTTCCAAATAGGCAAAAGAGTATGTCAAGGCTGTATATTGTCACCCTGCTTATTTAACTTATATGTGGAGTACGTCATGAGAAACGCTGGACTGGAAGAAACACAAACTGTATTCAAGATTGCCGGGAGAAATATCAATAACCTCAGATATGCAGATGACACCACCCTTACGGCAGAAAGTGAAGAGGAGCTAAAAGCCTCTTGATGAAAGTGAAAGAGGAGAGTGAAAAAAGTTGACTTAAAGCTCAACATTCAGAAAATGAAGATCATGATTGGGAGATTGTGTTCACCTATGGCTGATTTGTGTCAATGTATGGCAAAACAAATACAGTATTGTAATAAAAAAAAAAAAAAAGAAAATGAAGATCATGGCATCTGGTCCCATCACTTCATGGGAAATAGATGGGCAAACTGTGGAAACAGTGTCAGACTTTATTTTGGGGGCTCCAAAATCACTGCAGATGGTGACTGCAGCCATGAAAGTAGAAGAGGCTTACTCCTTGGAAGAAAAGTTATGACCAACCTAGACAGTATATTCAAAAGCAGAGACATTACTTTGCCGACTAAGGTCCATCTAGTCAAGGCTACAGTTTTTCCTGTGGTCATGTATGGATGTGAGAGTTGGACTGTGAAGAAGGCTGAGTGCTGAAGAATTGATGCTTTTGAACTGTAGTGTTGAAGACTCTTGAGAGTCCCTTGGACTGCAAGGAGATCCAACCAGTCCCTTCTGAAGGAGATCAACCCTGGGATTTCTTTGGAAGGAATGATGCTAAAGCTGAAACTCCAGTACTTTGGTCACCTCATGCGAAGAGTTGACTCATTGGAAAAGACTCTGATGCTGGGAGGGATTGGGGACAGGAGGAGAAGGGGACGACCGAGGATGAGATGGCTGGATGGCATCATGGACTCGATGGACGTGAGTGTGAGTGAACTCTGGGAGATGATGATGGACAGGGAAGCCTGGCGTGCTGTGATTCATAAGGTCACAAAGAGTCAGACACGACTGAGCGACTGAACTGAATGCTACAACTAGGCAAACAAGGTCAGTTGTTCTCAGGTGAAAGAAAACTAAGAAGATTTGTTGCCATTAGTCCTGCTCTAAAGAATTGCTGAAGTGCTTTAGACAGAAAATGATAACAGGTGGAGACTTGAAGCATCAGAAATGAAGAAAAATGGAAATGACAAATATCTTAATAAATAAAATGGTGATTTCTTCTCCCTTTGAGTTTTTAAAATGTGCTTGATGGTTGAAAGCAAAAGTATAACACGGTCTGACGAGGTTTTCAATGTGTACACACGTGCTGTTAGCATCATACTTAATGGTGAAAGACTACAGGCGTTCTCCCTTCAGTGGGGTAAGATCGGAGTAAGGAATGGAGATCTAGTCTCAGCACTCCCATTCAGCACTTTTGTGGAAGTTCTAGCAAGTATAACAATCAGAAGAGCAATCAGAGAAAATAAAATTCATACGGATTATAAAGGAAGAAATAAAACTCACTCCATCCCTCAGAAGACAGGATTGGATTTATAGAAAATTTCAATTAGTTTGCAAACAATAGCAACCACACTATAAACTCTTAGTACTAGTATGTTAATTTAGGAAAATTACAGGAACCAAATTTGAGGTAAAAATCCATTGTATTTTTACATACTAGCAAGAAAGACCTGAAACCAAAATTTGAAAAACAAGCCAAAAAATAATACCATGTACAGGTATTTCCACAGGTGAAATTCTTGGGTATAAACCTTAAAGTCACATTTAGGACCTATGTACTGAAAACTACAAACTGCTGACAAAAAGAAAGAAAAGAAGACCTAAATCAATGGGTCCCTAAATCAATCAATGGGACATCTCTTGATCATGGATTGGATTGGGAGACTCAATATAGTAAATGTCAGTTCTCCCCAGATTAATCAATAGGTTCAGTGTACTTTCTAATCAATATATTTTGTTTGTTTCTTTTTATAGACAAACATTCTAAAAATCTATGGAAAGGCAAAGGAGATGAAATAATCAAAACAAATTTGTAAAAGAAAAATGAAGTTGGAGAAATCACTCTACCCAATTTTGATGACTTACTATAAATCTATAGCAACTGAGGCATGAAGTATTATTTAAGGGAAAACCACATAGACCAAATGGAGCAAAATGGAGGGTTCAGATAGACCCACACAAATATGGTAAATTGATTTTGGAAAAAATAAAGAAGATAGTTCAATGGAGAAAAGATATTTTTATAATTAATGGTGCCATAAAATATTATATGTGTGTGTATATATATATATCCTCGACCTAAATTTCACATCCTATTTCAAATCCTAAAAGATGATGCTGTTAAAGAGCTGCACTGAATATGCCAGCAAATTTGGAAAACTCAGCAGTGGCCACAAGACTGGGAGAGGTCAGTTTTCATTCCAATCCCAAAGAAAAACAATGCCAAAGAATGTTCAAACTACCACACTATTGCATTCATTTCACATACTAGCAAAGTAATACTCAAAATTCTCCAAGCCAAGCTTCAACAGTAAGTGAACTGTGAACTTGCAGATGTTTAAGCTGGATTTAGAAAAAGCAGAGGAACCAGAGATCAAATTGCCAACATCTGTTGAATTATTGAAAAAGCAAAAGTTCCAGAAAAAACATCTGCTTTATTGAATATGCCAACCTTTGACTGTGTAGACCAAAACAAACTGGAAAATTGTTAAAGAGATGGGAATACCAGGCCACCTGACCTGTCTTTTGAGAAATCTGTATGCAAGTCAGGAAGCAACAGTTAGAACTGGACATGAAACAACAGACTGGTTCCAAATCGGTAAAGGAGTACGTCAAGGCTATATATTGTCACCCTGTTTATTTAACTTACATGCAGGGTACATCATGAGAAATGCTGGGCTGGATGAAGCACAAGCTGGAATCAAGATTGCCAGAAGAGATATCAATAGCCTCAGATATGCAGATGACACCACCCTTATGGCAGAAAGCGAAGAAGAACTAAAGAGCCTCTTGATGAAAGTGAAAGAGGAGAGTGAAAAAAGTTGGCTTAAAATTCAGTGCTCAGAAAACTAAGATTGTGGCATCCCATCCCATCACTTCATGGCAAATAGATGGGGAAACAATGGAAACAGTGAGACTATTTTTTGGACTCCAAAATCACTGCAGATGGTGACTAAAGCCATGAAATTAAAAACGCTCCTTGGAAGAAAAGCTATGACCAAACTAGACAGCATATTAAAACTCAGAGACATTACTTTGTCAGCAAAGGTCTGTATAATCAAAGCTATGGTTTTTCCAGTGGTCATGTATGGATGTGAGAATTGCACTATAAAGAAAGCTGAGTGCCAAAGAATTGATGCCTTTGAACTATGGTGTTGCAGAAAACTCTTGAGAGTCCCTTGGACTGCAAGGAGATTCAACCAGTCCATCCTAAAGGAAATGAGTCCTGAATATTCATTGGAAGGACTGATGCTGAAGCTGAAACTCCAATACCTTGGTCACTTGATGCGAAGAACTGACTCATTAGAAAAGACCCTGATGCTGGGGAAGGTTGAAGGCGGGAGGAGAAGGGGATGACAGAGGATGAGATAGTTGGATGGCATCACTGACTCAATGGTCATGGGTTTGAGTAAACTCCAGCAGTTGGTGATGGACACGGACGCCTGGCATGCTGCAGTTCGTGGGATTGAAAAGAGTTGAACATGACTGATTGACTGAACTGAACTGAATTGATACAATACCCAGTTGTGGATGTGACTGGGGATAGAAGCAAGGTCCAATGCTGTAAGGAGCAATATTGCATAGGAACCTGGAATGTCAGGTCCATGCTGCTGCTAACTTGCTTTAGTCGTGTCCGACTCTGTGCGAACCCATAGACGGCAGCCCACCAGGCTCCCCCATCCCTGGGATTCTCCAGGCAAGAACACTGGAGAGAGTTGCCATTTCCTTATCCAATGCACGAAAGTGAAAAGTGAAAGGGAATTTGCTCACTTGTGTCCGACTCTTCGCGACCCCATGGACTACAGCCTACCAGGCTCCTCTGTCCATGGGATTTTCCAGGCAAGAGTACTGGAGTGGAGTGCCATCGCCTTCAGTAATCCAAGTCTATGCCCCAACCAGTAATGCTGAAGAAGCTGAAGTTGAATGGTTCTATGAAGACCTACAAGACCTTTTAGAACTAACACCCCCAAAAGATGTCCTTTTCATTATAGGGGACTGGAATGCAAAAGTAGAAAGTCAAGAAACACCTGGAGTAACAGGCAAATTTGGCCTTGGAGTACGGAATGAAGCAGGGCAAAAACTAACGGAGTTTTGCCAAGAGAATGCACTAGTCATAGCAAACACCCTCTTCCAACAACACAAGAGAAGACCCTACACATGGACATCACCAGATGGTCAACACCAAAATCAGATTGATTATATTCTTTGCAGCCAAAGATGGAGAAGCGATACACAGTCAACAAAAACAAGACCAAGAGCTGACTGTAGCTCAGATCATGAGCTCGTTATTGCCAAATTCAGACTTAAATTGAAGAAAGTAGGGAAAACTACTAGACCATTCAGGTATGACCTAAATCAAATCCCTTATGATTATACAGTGGAAGTGAGAAATAGATTTAAGGCACTAGATCTGATAGATAGAGTGCCTGAAGAATTATGGATGGAGGTTCGTGACATTGTACAGGAGAGAGGAATCAAGATCATCCCCATGGAAAAGAAATACCAAAAAGCAAAATGGCTGTCTGAGGAGGCCTTACAAATAGTTGTGAAAAGAAGAAAAGTGCAAAGCAAAGGAAAAAAGGAAAGATATAAACATCTGAATGCAGAGTTCCAAAGAATAGCAAGAAGAGATAAGAAAGCCTTCCTCGGCAATCAATGCAAAGAAACAGAGGCAAACAACAGAATGGGAAAGACTAGAGATCTCTTCAAGAAAATTAGAGGTACCAAGGGAACATTTCATGCAAAGATGGGCTCGATAAAGGACAGAAATGGTATGGATCTAACAGAAGCAGAAGATATTAAGAAGAAGTGGCAAGAATACACAGAAGAACTGTACAAAAAGATCTTCAAGACCAAGAAAATCATGATGATGTGATCACTCACCTAGAGCCAGACATCCTGGAATGTGAAGTCAAATGGGCCTTAGAAAGCATCACTATGAACAAAGCTAGTGGAGGTGATGGAATTCCAATTGAGATCTTACAAATCCTGAAAGATGATGCTGTGAAAGTGCTACACTCAATATGCCAGCAGATTTGGAAAACTCAGCAGTGGCCACAGGACTGGAAAAGGTCAGTTTTCATTCCAATCCCAAAGAAAGGCAATGCCAAAGAATGCTCAAACTACCTCACAATTGCACTCATCTCACACGCTAGGAAAGTAATGCTCAAAATTCTCCAAGCCAGGCTTCAGCAATACATGAACTGTGAACTTCCAGATATTTAAGCTCATTTTAGAAAAGGCAGAGGAACCAGAGATCAAATTGCCAACATCCACTCGATCATCAAAAAAGCAAGAGAGTTCCAGAAAAACATCTATTTCTGCTTTCTTGACTATGCCAAATCCTTTGACTGTGTGGATCACAATAAACTGTGGAAAATTCTGAAAGAGATGGGAATACCAGACCACCTGACCTGCCTCTTGAGAAACCTGTATGCAGGTCAGGAGGCAACAGTTAGAACTGGACATGGAACAACAGACTGGTTCCAAACAGGAAAAGGAGTATGTCAAAGCTGTATATTGTCACCCTGCTTATTTAACTTATATGCAGAGTACATCATGAGAAACGCTGGGCTGGAAGAAGCACAAGCTGGAATCAAGATTGCCGGGAGACAGATCAATAACCTCAGATAGGCAGATGAAACCACCTTTATGGCAGAAAGTGAAGAGGAACTAAAAGCCTCTTGATGAAGGTGAAAGAGGAGAGTGAAAAAGTTGGCTTAAAGCTCAACATTCAGAAAATGAAGATCATGGCATCTGGTCCCATCACTTCATGGGAAATAGATGGAGAAACAGTGGAAACAGTGTCAGACTTTATTTTTGGGGCTCCAAAATCACTGCAGATGGTGATTGCAGCCATGAAATTAAAAGATGCTTACTCCTTGGAAGAATAGTTATGAGCAACCTAGATAGCATATTAAAAAGCAGAGACATTACTTTGCCAACAAAGTTCCGTCTAGTCAAGGCTGTGGTTTTTCCTGTGGTCATGTATGGATGTGAGAGTTGGACTGTGAAGAAGGCTGAGCGCCGAAGAATTGATGCTTTTGAACTGTAGTGTTGGAGAAGACTCTTGAGAATCCCTTGGACTGCAAGGAGATCTAACCAGTCCATTCTAAAGGAGATCAGCCCTGGGATTTCTTTGGAGGGAATGATGCTAAAGCTGAAACTCCAGTACTTTGGCCACCTCATGCGAAGAGTTGACTCATTGGAAAAGACTCTGATGCTGGGAGAGATTGGGGGCAGGAGGAGAAGGGGACGACAGAGGGTGAGATGGCTGGATGGCATATCACTGACTCGATGGACGTGAGTCTGAGTGAACTCTGGCAGTTGGTGTGGGACAGGGAGGCCTGGCGTGCTGCAACTCATGGGGTCGCAAAGAGTCAGATACGACTGAGCAACTGAACTGAACTGAAAAGTAAAATGCAGAGCAGTAATACTTTTAGAAGAAAACATAGGAGAAAATATTTGTCACCTGGGGTTAGGAAAAGAGTTCTTGGAATAACCAATATGGTAATTATGGAAAAAAATATAATTCAACTCAACATTAAAAATGTTTGCTCCATGAAAGATGCTGTTAAAAGAAAGAAAAGATAAGCTGTGCTCTGTGTGTGTGCTCAGACATGTCCGACTCCTTGTCACCCTATGGACTGTAGCCCACCAGGCTCCTCTATCCATGGGATTTTCCAGGTAAGAAATACTGGAGTGCGTTGCCATTTCCTCCTCTAGGGGATCTTCCCAGCCCAGTGATCTGACCCACATCTGCTGCATTGGCAGGTGGGTTTTTCACCACTGAGCCACCTGAAAAGCCCAAGAAGATAAACTGCAGACTAGGAAAAATATTTGCAAATCGCATGTTAACAAAGGACTTACATGTGGACTATATAAAGAACTCTCAAAATTCAATAGTAAGAATGAAATAATATGATTTTCTTAAAAAGGGCAAAAGACTTGAATAAATATTTCATCAAAGAGAAGGCAAATTAGCACATGAAAAGACATTCAATCAATAGAAACAAACTGAATGAAAATTAAACCCATAATGAAATACCAGTCCAATTTATTAGAGTGGACCAAAAAAAAAAAAAAAACCAGAAAACAAAAATCCCTGACAATACTGAGTGATGGCTATGGGAGGTTGTCATCAAGAAGATGTGGGTTGACCCATGAGCCAGACCCGGGGAGCTGAAGGCTCCTCCCCATCCTTGGAATGTATGTTCTGACTACTGTCCCTGCTGTGAGACTGTTCCAAGGACAGAGCCTTGAAAGGGTTTGTTGTTGTTGAGGCCATCTGGACACTATAGTGATGGGACCCCACTGAAGCCTCTGTATAAAACTTTATGATTCTGACCATTAGGCACAGAGATCTATCTACTCGTTTTGTGTCCGTCCAAGAAAAGTTTTGGAAGTAAGTTCTCCTACCAATCTAGAATGGTCTACCTCTTTCTTCCAACTCTCTTTGCCCCTCTATGTACAGAAGCCAGTCTGAGATTTCATCTGAGAAAGTCCCACAGTTGTAACCCAACAGCGGCGAGAGTGTGGAGCAGTAGGAGCTCTCATCCACTGTCAGTGGGATTTTAAAATGGTACAGTCTCTCTGGAGAACAATTTGATAGTTTCCTCAGTGTTGAATATCAGTCCTGGGTGTTCATTGGAAGGACTGATGCTGAAGCTGAAACTCCAATACTTTGGCCACCTGATGTGAAGTGTTGACTCACTGGAAAAGACTCTGATGCTGGGAGGGATTGGGGGCAGGAGGGAGAAGAGGACGACCAAGGATGAGATGGCTGGATGGCATCACCGACTCGATGGACGTGAGTCTGAGTGAACTTCGGGAGTTGGCGATGGATGGACAGGGAGGCCTGGTGTGCTGCGATTCATGGGGGCGCAGAGTTGGACACGACTGAGCGGCTGAACTGAGCTGACCCTGTGGCAGCAGTCCTGCTCCTGGGTGCTTATCCTAGAGGAATGGAAACTTGTGCTCACAGAATAATTTGTGCATGAATATTTGCAAGAGCTCTACTCACAACTGCTAACGTTGGGAAACGAACCTAACGTCCTTCAGTGTATGAATAGATGAGCAGAATGTGGTACGTGCATCCGATGGAATACTCTCAGCAATTAAAGAGGAGTGGACTCTTGGTACGTATGACTCTGATGGATCTCAATGCACTATACAGAATAAAAGAAGCTGCTTGAAATATTCCATTCACATGAAATTCTTGAAAAGAAAATAACTGTGGTGCATGACAAAGACTAGATCAGTTGCTGCCAGGTGTTAGAGATGTGGGTGGGGTGGCTACAACGGCAAGGGGGTATTGTGCGGGGAGGCGATGGGCTTCTTCTGTGTTTTGATTGTGGTCATAGTTACGTGAACCTATGAACATGTTACATAGAATTTATAGAACTACAGTTATAAAATAAGAGGCAATTTTAGCTAAAGAGCTGAAAAATAGTAAATATAGTCACTGTTCTTGTTATATTTATTTTTAATTACAAATACATTTCCAAAATACATTCTCGTTGCAAAAACAATAGTTTGTTGTCTACACCTGTGTCTCTATTTCTGCTTTGCAAATAAGTTCATCTGCACTGTGAGGTGGGATGAACTGGGAGACTGGGATTCACATATGTACACTGTTGACTGTTGTTGTTTAGGCGCTCAGTGGTGTCCGATTCTTTTGGGCCCATAGACTGTGGGCCCATCAGGCGCCTTCTGTCCGTGGGATCTCCCAGGCAAGAGTAGTGGAGTGGGTTGCCATTTCCTTCTCCAGGGGAATCTTCTTGATGCCTTGGCAAGCAGATTCTGTACCACCGAGCCACCAGGGAAGCCTAGACTATTGATACTATGTACAAAGTAGATGACTAATGAGAACCCCCCATACGGCACTGGGAACTCTACTCAGTGCTCTGTGGTGACCTAAATGGGAAGATCATCTTAAGTGGGGGGTATATTTATATACATGTGTAACGGAGTCACTTTGCTGTACAGCAGAGCTAACACAACCTTGCAAACCAACTGTTCTCAAAAGAAAAAAAGACAGTAATAAAGATGCAGCTGAGGCTCCAATGCCACCTTGACAAACCTGTCAATTTCCCTCCCTCCCCAGGGGTAACCTCTCTTGCCAGTTCATCTGTTTCTTTTTATTTTATTGGAATTTTATTTCAAAAGTTCAACTCTTAACGATAAAATAAGTGAGATTAAACAAGGAAGAGCATCTCAGTCATTTAAATACGTGGAAAAATCGGTACAAAGTAGGTGATGATGCCATTGTTATGACATTGTGGGGCATACACAGTGAACACTCATGTTCACTGAGTTTATTTTAAAAATTATTTTCTGTTACCAGCCACCCCACTCACTCACACTTCAACTCTGTTCATCTCATGCTATTCATTTTCTGTGACTTATTTCATGCCTTTTAAGCCTTCCCATCTCAAATCTCCCTCATCAATCACGAGCTATCACAGACTCAATCTTAGGGCAGATGTTATGAACAGACACTCCACAGGTGCAGAAGTACAGCCGAAGCCAATCACGCCTTTTTGATCTGCGGGCCCCTGGCACTCTTGTCTTAGATATTCCCCGTGCCATCTTTCACCTAGTGTCTCTGACGAAATGCACTGATTTCTCATCTTTCTGGTTTTAGATCTGGGTTCCGTTTCCCAAGCTTTGACCATCTCCCTTGTTTCAGTGTGGGATCCTTCCAGGCCGAGCTGGCTGTGGCACGGGTTTGGTACACCCTGGGGGCCTCCCTTGTTGGTCAGCCCCCATGGACAAGCTCTGCTAACGAAAAGCAAAGCATGGCCTAGACTCAAGCCACAGACATAGCCCATCTTTCTTCCTGTCTTGCCTGTCCACATTTTGGATTGTTTTTCCTCTTTGCTCAGTCATAGATGGTATCTCTATCCTGCCACTAATTCAACCATATTTTAATCACATTAGTTAGTCCAATTGTCAAGTGGCAAAAAATAGATTAGCAGCTTGAATAGTTGAGCTGATATGGTTATTTCATCATCAGTGGCTGTAATGGTTCAGTGATTATAATGGGATCAGATTGAATATTTAGCATCCAATCCATTGAATAGAAATTGACCTAAAACAGTCAATTTGGCCTCTCAGAGCCAGCCTCTGTCCTTATTTTTAAGCATCACCTCTCTCAGTAAGATCACAAGGCTGCTTTCCATGACCATGTATTATGATTTGTGTCCTGACTTACATGAATTTTCTTGGTGAACACTGTCATGTAACAGCCATATTCACAGATGGTAATAATGAGCTATGTGATTATAAGTGATGTTTTTCTAGTTCCTCAAATTCCTATGATATTTATTATATTTATTTTATGACAAAGCAACAACCCAAAGAGAGACCACCTTTATGAACAGACCTGTGAAGAGAGAAGCTTCCTCCATATTTAAAAACACGAAAGGAGATGCCTTCTTTACTCTCCGACTATTTTTCCTAGTGCCCAGAACAAGAACTGCGTATATTAATGGCAGGCACTCCCACTGGAGAAGGACACAAACCACACACGGCCCCAAATATGTGTGGGATGTCATGCAGTGTGCTGTGCCCTTTATGTGTGTGAGATTTAGGAAAATCCTGCAGTGATTGTGTAAAACTCACACAGGGGTTTCACACAATTACTCTATCCTTATTTTAGAAGTAGGGAAATAGGCTCACAGTCAGGGACACCACAAGTTTATACAGTGTCTTTGTGCAACTGAAACCTCTAGGGAACACAGTTCTGTGACCTGGCTAGTGGGGCAGTCTCCACTTGTTGAAAAAATGTTTTGCAGTTCGCAACCTGTACAACTGTACATGGTGGCCCTACTCTGAAAGGTCAAGACACTTCCCTGGGTCACAAATTAGAAATTAAAGTTTAACTGAATCTGAAGTTCATGTTCTTGCTGTTTACACAAACTGCTTACTGGTAAATGAATAAAATTCATGCTGTTCTTATACTGAGAAATATTCAGTGATCCAGACTCTAAAAGATTAGATGTAATAAAATACATGTAGATGGTTTCTCCAAATTCAGCTCATATTGTCTCTGATTGAGAACTTCTTTATTTTTGCATGTTGTGGTTGACTTTAAATTCAACTCAATCAAGCTCCAAAACCACCTCCCTCCCCCCACCACCTCCCAACCTCCTAACCCCAGGGGCCAAGTTCAACAATACGCTTGCTTTATTTCCTAGACAGGGCCCTGAAATATTGGCAGTGGCATCAGTAAAAACCACAATAGCATTAAGAGAATTCAAAGAAACCGATTTTCTTTTAGTAGCTCATATATCCAACACTTTCCAAAAATATCTACATCTTTGTCTAATGCAGATTTATAACCTGACTCCTAATAAAGCTTTATTTCTCCCAAGCTGTGGTATTTAAAATTCACATGATGTAATGCTATTAACTAATGTTGCAATTTATTTCTATTTAAGGCATTATGCAAGGGAAACATAGAAGAATAGCTTAATGGGAGTGATTCAGAATGATATTAAGTGTTAATTAAAGCACAATAAAGTAATAATGAGCTTGATTTTCAGACCTGGCTTAGAGGTAAAATTTCCCTGAATTTTGATCACCTCTTTATTATTTACAATGCTGTGCCCCTCTGAATATCCCCTCTTCTGCCTCAGTGTGATTTGGGTCCGTGATTCACTATTTGTGCCTTCAAGAGTTTTCTTTAGGGGGATGTATAGCCAGATAGAGTTTCCCTGATGGCTCAGTGGTAGAGTCTGCCTGCAGTGCAGGAGCTGCAGGAGACACGGGTTTGAACCCTAGAGGGCATGGCAATCCACTCCAGCATTCTTGCCTGGAGAATCCCATGAACAGAGAAGCCTGGCAGGCTATGGTCCATAGGGTCACAAAGAGTTGGACACGACTGAAGTGACTTAGCACACACGAACGCATAGCCAGATAAGGCACCATATATCTGTTTTATTAACAAATGGGCAAATGTCTGGCATAGCCAAACAAACTTTCTGGCATAAAACACATCTAAAGAACATGTGCCCAGTAGAATGCGTACACACGTTCACTGAAGGTCGTACAGCACAGTGCTCCCTGGGCACCATCTGCGGCAGCCCAGACAAGGACACCACCTAAGTGCCCCCAGCAGTGGAACGCACACTGGTGGACTTCCTGTGCGGCTGGCGTCCCGTATGCCACGCCTCTCTCACCTCTCCTCCTTGACGTCTGTTGAGTTTAGCTGATTCCAAAATGAGTACCAGGTCCCTTCAGAGTGAATGCATCCCTGCAGTGCCAGCCGGCCCTTGAAAATCAAGAAGCATGCTGCCTCTGAGTCCTTGGTCACCCATTTCACTGGGTGAAATGCAGAAACCAGCTCTGGTTGCAGATGAAGTATCAGAGACTGCTTTTTCCACTCGAAGCCCTGGGGGAGTTAAAGGAAGGGGGAACATTATATCCTGCTCTGGGCCTACTGTATTAAATGAGACCATGCAAAGCCCTTGGAACCAGGTAGCCGCTTGATGCATATTGGTAACTACTTTGACCATACTTTGGCTACTTTTATATATTGGTAAACTACTTTTACTTTGTAAAAGAGAGGAGCAGCATGTAAAGAAAACATCCTCCTTCTTGATATTTCCTCAAAAGTTCAAGGGAAAAAAAGAATCTATTCCCTTCCTGTCTTCAATGGATCCCTAACAGAAGAAGCGATTTAGTGAATCATTTAAACCCAAACCCCTCCCCATCCCACCCCACCCATAAGACACTGCAGACTGTGGCCTAGGGGTCAAATCTGGCCCACCACCTGACTTTTGTAAATAAGAGTTTTATTGGAACGCAGCAGTGTCCGTTTGTTCACACACGGTCTGTGGCTGCTTTTGTGTCTTAAGAGCAACGGTGTAGTCATGACAGAGGCGGTACGGCCAACAATCCCTTGAGTCCTTTGGTCCGCCGCAAAAGTGTTCACTCACCCCTTTAGCCCCATCTTCCCTACAGGTCTCACCCCAAAGAGGCTCTCCTCCTAGATCGGTGATTTCTCTCCTGCCCCCAGCTTTTCACTCACGTGGTTCCTTCTACCCAGAGTTACCTTTCAGCTGTGGCTTTCTTTCAAAAGCTTATTCACCCCCTTCCCCCACCACCCCCCGTCACCAGACTTTCTGAGATATATTGACATATGACATTGTTTAAGTTTAAGATGTACTCATGACAATTTGATACTTTTGTATATTGCAAAGTGATAACCACAATAAGGTTAAATAACATATCCATCACCTCATAACTATATATATATATATATATATATATATATATTTTTTTTTTTTGGTGTGTGGTAATAACATCTAAGCTCTACTCTCTTAGCACCTTTCCAGTATACAATGCAGTGTTGTTAGCTATAGTCACTGTGCTTTATGTTAGATCCCCACAACTTATCCATAACTGGAAAATTTATATCCTTTTACCCATGTCTTCTCATTTCTTCTACTCCCCAACTCCTGGCAACCACCATTGTACTTTCTGTTTCTCTAAGTTCAGCATTTTTAGCTTCCATATGTAAGTGATGTCAAGGAAATGGCAACCTACTCCAGTATTCTTTCCTGGAGAATCCCATGGCACGAGGAACCTAGCAGGCTCTAGTCCATGGGGTTGCAAGAGTTGGACACGACTTAGCGACCAAACCATAATCCATGATATCTAGTGATACCATACTTATATGACATCACTTACATATAAGTAAAGAATTTGTCGTTGCCTATAGGAAAATCCCATGGGCGGAGGAGCCTGGTAGGCTGTAGTCCATGGAGTCGCTAGAGTCGGACACGACTGAGCAACTTCCCTTTCACTTTTCACTTTCATGCATTGGAGAAGGAAATGGCAACCCACTCCAGTGTTCTTGCCTGGAGAATCCCAGGGACGGGGGAGCCTGGTGGGCTGCCATCTATGGGGTCGCACAGAGTCGGACATGACTGAAGCAACTTAGCAGCAGCGTAGGGCTTATTTCACTTAGCATAATGCCCTCAAGTTCTAATTATGTTGTTACAAATGTCAGGATTTTCTTTTTTATGTCTGACTAATATTCTGCAGTGTGTGTGTGTGTGTGTGTGTGTGTGTGTGTGTGTGTGTGACATTGTCTCTATTCCATCTTGCATTGTTGGACACTTAGGTTGTTTGCATGTATACTTTGGTTGGTATAAATAATGCTGCAGTGAATGGGTGTAGATGTTGAGATACTGATTTCATGTCCTTTGGATGCATTCCCAGATATGGGATTGCTAAGTTATATTCTAGTCATACTTTGATTTGTTGAGAATCTTGCCTAGTGGTTTCCATCATGGGTGTATCAGCTTCTATCTAGACCAACAATGCTCAACAGTGTCCTCTTGCCTACATTCTCATCAACACTTGTTATCTCTTTTCTTTTTGATAACAGCCATTCTAACAGGTATGAAGTGATATATCTTTGTGGTTTTGATTTGAATTTGCAATAAGATTAGTAATTTTGAGCATTTTTCATCTACAGGGTGGACATTTGTGTGTCTTCTTTGGAAAAATGCCTATTCATATTTTCTGATCATTTAAAATCAGATTATTTGTTTTATCCTCAGATATGCAGATGATAAAAGTGAAAGAGGAGAGTGAAAAAGTTGGCTTAAAACTCAACATTCAGAAAACTAAGATCATGGCATGCAGCCCCATCACTTCATGGCAAATAGATGGGGAATCAGTGGAAACAGTGTCAGACTTTATTTCTGTGGGCTCCAAAATCACTGCAGATGGTGACTTCAGCCATGAAATTGAAAGACACTTGCTCCTTGGAAGAAAAGCTGTGACCAACCTAGATAGCATGTTAGAAAGCAGAGAAATTGCTTTGCCGACAAAGGTCCATTTCAGTAATCATGCATGGATGTGAGAGTTGGACTATAAAGAGAGCTTAAGTGAAGTGAAGTCACTCAGTCATGTCCAACTGTTTGTGACCCCATGGACTGTAGCCTTCCAGTCTCCTCAGTCCATGGAATTTTCCAGGTAAGAGTACTGGAGTGGGTTGCCACTTCCTTCTCCAGATAAAGAAAGCTGAGTGCCAAAGAACTGATGCCTTTAAACTATGGTGTTGGAGAAGACTCTTGAGAGTCCCTTGGACTGCAAGGAGATCCAACCAATCCATCCTAAAGGAAATCAGTCCTGAATATTCATTGGCAGGACTGATGCTGAGGCTGAAACTCCAATACTTTGGCCACCTGATGCGAAGAACTGACTCACTGGAAAAGACCCTGATGCTGGGAAAGACTGAAGGCAGGAGGAGAAAGGGACGACAGAGGATGAGATGGTTGGATGGCATCACTGACTTGATGAGCATGAGTCTGAGCAAGCTCCGGGAGTTGGTGTGGACAGGGAGGCCTGGCGCGCAGAGAATTGGACATGACTGAGTGATTGAACTGGCTGAGTTGGAGTCACATGCCTCCCTGATGCATTTTGGCCTAGCTCCTTATCTGATGCCTGGCATGTGTGCATTCTGCCCCTCTCCACGGGTGCCTCTCCGCTCTCTCGGTCGACTCTTTTCCTGTGCAGAAGCTTGTGAGCTGGGGGAGCCCCACGAGCTTAGTTCTGCTTTATTGCTTGTGCTTTTAGTGTCATATCAACAGAAGATCATTTTCAAGGCCAGTGTCAAGGAGGTTCCCCCTATGTTTTCTTTTAAAAGGTTTACAGTTTCGGGCCTTCCATTTTAGTCTTGAATCCACTTCAAGTCAGTTTTCATGCCAGGTGTAAGATAGGTTACAATTTTCTTCTTTTGCCTGTGAATACCCAGTTTTCTCAAGACCAGTTATTGAGAAGACTGTACTATCTCCACTGTATAGTCTTCTCTCTTCTTGTTGAGTATTAGTTGGCTGTCTGTGCATGGGTTTATTTCTAGGCTCTTGATTCTGTTTATCAGTCTCTGTGTCTGTTTTTATGCCAGTACCATGCCATTTTAGTTACAACAGCTTTGTGATATAGTTTGAAATCAGTGAATGTGATGCCTTCAGCTTTGTTCTTTTTCCTCCAGATTGCTTTGGCTGTTCTGGGTCTTTGTGGTTCCATACAGATTTTAGGATTTTGTTGTTGCTGTTGTTCAGGTCACCAAGTCAAATACGACTCACTGTGACCCCATGGACTTCAGCACGCCCGGCTTCCCTGTCTTTCACTATCTCCTGGAGTTTGCTCAGATTCATGCCCATTGATTTGGAAATGCTATCTAACCATCTCATCCTCTGCTACCCTCTTCTCCTTTTGCTTTTAATCTTTCCCAGCATCAGGGTCTTTTCCAGTGAGTCAGCTCTTTGCATCAGGTGGCCAAAGTATTGAAGCTTCAGCTTCAGTATCAATCATTCCAAAGAATATTCAGGGTTGATTTCCTTTAGGATTGACTTGTTTGATTTCCTGTCAGTCTAATTGTTGTTATTTTTATTCTGTTACATTTGGGTTTAGCTTGTCCTTGTTTTTCTAGTTCCTTGAGGTATAACATTAAGTTGTTTATTTGAGATCTTTCTTTTCTCTTAATGTAAGCATTTATCACTGTAAACTTTTCTTCTTAAGAATTGTTCTTGCCACATCCCATAAGTTTCTGTATGTTGTGTTTTCATTTTCACTTGTCTCAAGATACTTTCTGATTCCTCTTTTGATTTCTTCTTTGACCCAGTGATTTTCAGGACTGTGTTGCTTAATGTATTTGTGTATTTGATCATTTCCCTCCTGTTCTTGACTTTTAGTTTCATCCATTATAGTCAGAAAAGATACTTGAGATGATTTCAGTTTTCTTAAATTTCCTGGGGAGCATACCGTGCATGCTTGAGAAGAATGTGTATTTTGGTGTTGAATCTTGGTTTTCTTTAATGCGGGCAGTCACTTCTTTTGAAGAATTTCGTCTACTTATGCCTAAAGTACTTATCGATAGGTAAAGCCGTTTAGTTCATTGTTTCATGACTCTTTTTCCCCACTTCTTTTCTGCGTATGTGATTTATTTTCTTGTAGTTGTATATTTTAATTCCCCTTTCTTTGTATTTTTGTATCTACTAAAGGTATTTTCTTTGTGGTTACTATGAGGCTTACATAAAACATCTTATTGATATAATGGTCTATTTTAAGCTGATAACAACTTCAATTGTATACAAAAACTATACACTTTCACTTCTCCTCACACTGTATGCTATTATTGTCACACTTTACATCTTTTTATGTTACATATTCATTAAAAAATTATTGCACTAGTTGTTTTCAGTATCATTGCTTTTTTAACTTTTATATCAGAAATAAAACCAGTACTATATTTGGGTATTCTGAATTTGACTGTATATTTAACTTCGCCAGTGAGTTTTATACGCTCATATGTTTTCATGTTACTTAGTATCATTTAGTTTCAACCTGAAGAGCTCCCTTTAGCATTTCTTATAAGATAGGCCTAGTGGAGATGAACCCCCTTAATTTTTGTTTGCCAGGGAATCTCTTTTATCTCTCCATCATTTCTGAAGGACAGTTTTGCCAGGTATAGTATTACTTGGCCATGGATTTTAGATGAGTGCCCAATTGAAGGGCAAAGACCCTGGGAAGCTTGGCCAGAATAGCTCCTCCATTTACATAAGTGCAATAAAGGAATGAACGCACGTGGGACTCAGCCAGCTTGTGAAGGTCCAGCCCCAAAATTCAGGCCTCAGATATCAAGAGGCTTTCAGAGACCATCCCCAGATTGATGGCTCCTTTACTAGCATAAAGTCAGTGGCTTCTGACTCACTCCCCAAGGCAATGGGAGTGACGGGATTGGGAGAGAGTAGATTTTCACTGGGGGTTGTAAAAGCCACACTCCCTAATGAGAAACAACGAGGGACTAGGTCCAGAAAGCCAGCCCAGTTGGTAACACCCTTGTAAAAGAGACTGATAAATAAATAAGCAAGCCATCTAGCTTTTCTTCTCCTCAGCAAATGAGATGCAACAGCTGGCCTTGGAAAGAGGCCCTGTGCTTTGTTAACTGGAAACAGATTAGCAAACTCAATCGGCTGACCGGTTTTTTTCAGGCTCGCGGCCTTGCAACTTTTGAAAAAGGGAAATTTTTGTTAAAAGTTTCTCTAGCAAGAGCCAGGCAACAAATGCCACTGGCCTGGCCTGAGTGTTTCACACCAGTGGGTAGAAATACTTTGGAGGGGTGGGGGATTCTCATCTTTTACTTTCCTGTGGGTCTTTGACAAAAACCTCAGGGAATTCTATGGAGTGCATGTTGTCAGTATTTTAATCAGCTTCAGCTGTCAAAACTCTTGTAACCCGCCTCTTCCATTTAAAATGTGTCTTCTAGGCATAAAATAATTAAAGGTTCAGGGGCCATACAGCAGGCTCAGGGCCATCGCAATGTGACAGAACCCTATGGATGAAAGGTATTATTTCAGGAAGTTTTAAATATAAATTTTGTTTTGTCAGAAGGCTGCAGGGCACACATTTTCTATACTGTCAAGCTTGATAGTAACAATATTTATATTTCAAATAAAAGATTAAATTGCAGTTTTATGTGTTTCTGCTTTTCGTCAAAAATTTTTTTTTACTAGTTCATAGTGCTGTGTTCTTGGTATGTCATCATCATACCTTTTTTTTTTCTGACAATACTTTTATTTTATTGAAATATTTTGTCTTTCACTGTCAATCTCAGGATTGAAATAACGAAGGCAGACAGCTGCGCCACTCGGGTTTGGTTGTTTTACAAACGTCTTGTTTTACACCTTGTCAAAGGTTTGATGAAGGAAATGCAAAACAACACAACCAAACCAAATAACAGACGGGCTCAGACCAACATGTTTAGTGTGCGTGATGGAGAGAGCTCAGGGTTCTTCACCTGGAGTCATGTGTGCGCCCTTTCATCTCAGGCGTTTGGAAAGCAAAGAGTGAGCAGACAAGGCCAGGGAGCCCTAGGAAGGAGCATTTGCGCAGGCTGCTTTGTGTCAACGCTTGTTAGCTGCTGCAGCTCCAGGTCTCCGAAGGGGCCGAGATAGCCAGCGGAGCCTTCTGAGCCGAGGGAGCTGATGAGTTTCTGGTCTGGCTCGGTGTCAGTCCTTCATTATTGCACTTGACAGAGCTGTTTGGCAGCAATGGTCCCAATGCACATCTGTCCACCTGTTGGACCCAGAGCCTGACTGCAGCCAGGGGTTCTGGGCTTGCTTGTGTTGAAATGAAGGGAGACTCCTTGCTTCCTTTCGGATGGTGGCTGCGTCTTTCAGAATGGCCACGCCTTCTCACGTAGCACTCTTTGCTCTGCTGAGGGAGAGTCAACTGGTTGACCAGAACTCTTCTCCCCCACCCTCACCCCCAGTCCATGGAGTCTGACTTTTCTCAAGTCGACTAGGTCCAAGGGTACTACATTCATCTCTGTGATCACAAATCACAGAGGAGCAGTAATTTCTCCTTGCCCAAGGCAGACATCACTAATCAATGTCAGCACTTTAACACTCAACCAGCTGTCTCTCAGATTCCCTTGCAGCCCAGCTCTCTGGTCAGTCACAGCCAATCATCTTGGCCCCACTGGTTCCCTCTGCAGGACCCAGGGGACCAGTCCGGGCACGTATGTCTCAAGCCACCTCAGGACTCAGGCAGCATTGCCGCTTTAATGTTGCAGATCACAGCCTCAACCCAATCATGTTTTAACAGTATTTCAGTTCACAAAATCCTTTCATATCTTGATCCTACATGGCAATGGAGAAGGCAATGGCAACCCACTCCAGTACTCTTGCCTGGAAACTCCCATGGATGGAGAAGCCCGGTAGGCTGCAGTCCGTGGGGTTGCTAGGAGTCGGACACGACTGAGCGACTTCACTTTCACTTTTCACTCTCATGCATTGGAGAAGGAAATGGCAACCCACTCCAGTGCTCTTGCCTGGAGAATCCCAGGGACGAGGGAGACTGGTGGGCTGCCGTCTCTAGGGTTGCACAGAGTCAGACACGACTGAAGCAACTTAGCAACATGGCAGCTTAGAGTTTTCAAAAACTCCAAGTGAGAGCTGTGAAGCAGACAGTCACTCCTGCCGCATTCTGTTGGTGAAAGGGAGATAAGGAGTGGCCCGGTTTCCACATGAGAGGCGACTGCGATCGCAGCACATACACACTGGTAGGGAAGGAGCGCCGGGGGCTGTCTTTGGAATCTGGCTGTTACAAGACCACTCACCAACCTGGATTATGACACTAGACTCATATGGAAGGATTTCCTATTAGATCAGTTCAAAAGTGACCTTTTAGCCTTTGTGTTGAAACCCAGACTCTTTAGCATTACTATCAAAACGTCTCCCTGTCTAGCCTCCATTTGCCCAGTGTCAAGCTGTGCTCTTTCAATGTATGAAAGTACGTCTTTGAAGCACTTAGTTTCCTCCAGTTCCTAATCTTCGCTCACCCCATGTGGTCACCTACTTATCCTTTAAGAGCCAGTTCTGATAACTCTTACTTTCTGCCCCTAGCAGAGGCAGAATGACTTATTCCCTCCCTTGAGCTCTTATGGGACTGTGGAAGGAAGAGAAGAGAAAAAGGGGGACAGAGGAAGTTATTTGCATGAATTGTGGGCAAGGGGGAAGGCCCTATAATTTAATGATTAGATGAACATAAAGATTCTGAAAACTTTTCTTTTCCAGTGTGTACACACACACACACACAACACACACAGACACTGAAGTTCAACGGACAGAAGCTGAATCAGACCTTATTCTGGAAGGAAGTTTTTTTTCATATGTATAAACTACACAGATCTGGAAACCTATTGATAATATCACCCCATTTAAATTAATGCCAGCATTTCCCAGACTACAAAACCCTGTGTGTCACATGTGTGTCACATGTCACCTTGTACATGGAAAGGAAGCTAAAGTATTGGTTACATCTAAGTCAGTCATTGTGCCAGGCAAGTTTGACATCTGTCTCCTTTTATCTTTACATCTCACAGTCTTCAGTGGCAAAGAATAGCTTAAGCAAAAGTAAAAGTGTGATAAGAAGAAAGATACAAAGAGATCTGACAGAAGCCGAGGAGAGGAAGGGTAAGCAAGCCTCACTGGGCACAGGGACTGGGGCCAGAATATTGTCATGGAAGCAAGAAGTCCCCTCTCCCAGGGTTGTATCAACTTCTGTGCCTAATTCCATACAGATGTCTCCCCTCTTTCTCTCTCCCTTCCATTTGTTGCAAACCAGGTTTCTTCAGCTCACTGCATGTGGCCCAAATATGGCTTATGCCATGGAAAACTTAATATTCTCCAGTGCCTCAACTTAAGACTCAGGGTTCCTATGTTTTATTTTCATAAATACATATACATGCATTCAGTGAATGTATGCATGTGACTGCATGTCTGTTAGTGCATATGGCTTTTTAAAAACAGCTTGATTTACCATGCTGTGTTAGTTTCAGGTACACAGCAGAGCAATTCAGTTATATACAAATACATCTATTTTTTTTTCAGGTTCTTTTCCTTATAGGTTATTACAAAATATCTATCTTGATTTTATATTCCCAAGCAGGAGAGCCTGACTGGTCCAGCTGGCCACACAACTTTTTCCCAGGACAAACGGCCACGTTTGGTCCAAGGGGCTATGCCCACAGTGACAGGTCCTGGGGCCTTCCGTTGCCACCGAGTGGTTTTGGAGGCTCCTTCGTGTATTAGTGTGCCATGAGAGAGGACGTTTTCAGATGAAGGGTCCTGGGATGGCTGGGAGGAGGTCTGAAGATGCTTACTTGTCATTCTTATTTTATAGACAAGAAAACGGCATTTCAGAGACTTTGCTTTTGGAGAAACACTCTTTGTCAGACTTTACTTCAGCCCAACTTCTGCACAATCTAGTCACTATTTACAAATACCAGGCTTTTGTTCTTTCTTTTTGTTGACTCACAGAGTGGACCATCATTACGACACAGACCATTTACATTTGGGTCGACAAATCAGCGGCATGCTTGGTATAGAACATAAAAGACACTCCTTAAAACTCCTGGAGGGGACACATCATGAACCTGTGGTTTCACAATCAGGAATTCATAAGGATAGAAGTCACTAGAAAAAAATGATATTTGTTCAAATAGGTGATTAATAGACTGAAATTACTGGCAAAGGAGGGTTATCAAGAGCCGAAGGAGTCATTCTTAAGCTTAAGTAATAATGTGTCACAGGGCGGTTTTCCGAGTTTTACTCCATTTAGAAAAGTCTGACAGAGCCTGTTCTAGTTCACCTCCATCTGTCAAATACCTTTTAAGGCTTCATTGAGAAACTTAAGTAGTCTCTGTTGTAAAGAAGAAAAAAAATGAAAAAAAAAAGCAAAATCAATATTCTAATATTGTCAAAGCATGGACTGGGGATTTGTAGGGATTTACCATGTGGCTCTAACTCATTTTCCCAAGAAATATGTAAGAAGACTCATCCAAACACAGAGAAGACGGAACTCTTTGGAAAGCTGTAACCAAACTGTTTAAAAGGGATAGAAAAGTAAGTGTACTCTTGCTTCTAGAGGGTCTCCCAGATGGCGCTGGTGGTAGAGAACCTGCCTGCCAGTGCAGCCGCCTTGAGACACATGGGTCTGATCCCTGGGTCGGGAAGATCCCCTGGAGGAGGAAATGGCAACACACTCCAGGATTCTTGCCTGGAGAACCCCATGGACGAAAGAGACTAGAGGGCTACAGTCCACAGGGCCGCAAAGAGTCGGACACGACTGAAGCGACTTAGCACGCATGCATTGCTTCCAGGAAGCAAGTTAATGTAGGTGATTGCTCATCAACTACCTACAGAAAGCCTAGTCAGAATATTTATCCAGTTCCACGTTATCCCTAAGTCAGCTTCTCGGTACCTGCCAAGAAGGGCGGACATTCTGAGTTAGATGCTTCCCGATTTAAAAAAAAAAAAAAAAATTAAATGGCACAAGCTCAAGAAAAGAGACAGTGTTCTATCGAGCACGTGCATCATGCTTCAAGGAGGAATTTATTTGCTAGAGGCTCTTAGCAATAGGATGTGGGGAATTATCATAGAAAGTGGAGAGTCAGTCCTTTTTGGGGGAGAAGAGAAGCAACAGGGAAGAAAGAGGAGGGGAGAAATGGGCTTCTACCCAGCTCTGCCATGGAGCGTTATTGACAATACCAGCAAATGAATCAGGAAGCTCACAGCTTTGATGATAAGGAAGCTGTCACTTTCCCTGCTGAGACTGACGTGCCTCATGCCATCAGGATAACTGATGTCTGTTCAATAATACCCAGATCTGTCCCAGAAAC
This sequence comes from Nanger dama, assembly GCA_917880005.1. Lineage (NCBI taxonomy): Eukaryota > Metazoa > Chordata > Mammalia > Artiodactyla > Bovidae > Nanger > Nanger dama. The sequence continues at coordinate 6,371,713 of CAKJTW010000012.1, read as the reverse complement.
TGTGCTGGAACATCTGATGGTTCTATCAGACTTCAGAGTGAGATGCTGAGGGGGAGAGTGTCCAGATGGACACAGATGTTCTCAAACAAAATAAGATTTTTCAAGAAATTATTCAAAGCTGTTTAACAGATGTCACATTCAACAAAGGAGAGGTTCAGAGTTCACATGCTGGTTCTGAAGAAAGGGCTGGGCTGGGCTGGGTTGGGCTGGGCTGGGCTGGGCACCAGGGCCCCTAACAGTCACTTGCCCAAGGCCTGGCTTAAGTCTGTGGGAAGCCAACATGGCTCCCTCCAGGGGAAGCCTGTCTCTCCCCCTGAGCCATCGGAGAATGCTTGTTCAGCACGAGGTTCAGTCTCCTTTTAGCTTCAGTCATCAAGTCACCTTGGAGGAGACTGAACACCCCAAGGACCAGATCTTTCCCTGGTCTGAAGTTTCTCCTTTCCTGATTTCTGACCTTAAAGATGAATGCAGCAGGTGAGAAGCATGCCGGGTGGCCCAGAAAACAGTTTTGCAAGAGATTCTCCTGTGGATGCTTGAGCGAAGGCTGTGCAGTTGCTGGTGAGGGCCCTGACGATGGACAGCCACGAGGGGACCAGCAGAGTAAGGCCGGTGGGCCACAGTTGCCCTGTGCCTGTTCTGTAAATGAATTTATATACAGCCTTAAAAAGAGGGGACATCCTTCAGTCTGAAACAGCACAGATGAACCTAGAGGACATCTAAGGGAATTAAGCCGGACACAGAAAGACAAATATTGTACGACCTCACTTATCTGTGGAATCTAAAAGTCACACCCACAGCATCAGAGAGCAGAAGGGTGGCTTCCTGGGACTGGGGGATGGGAGAAAACAGGGACAGCATGTTGGTCAAAGAGCTCAGGCCTTTGCTCATAAGATGGATAAGTTCTGGGGATCTCATGTACAGCATAGTGACCACACTACTATACTTTATCAGTGTGTTGTCTTTTCATACTGTAAAAAGAGTGCCGAAGAATTGATGCTTTTGAACTGTGGTGTTGGAGAAGACTCTTGAGAGTGGCTGGGACTGCAAGGAGATCCAACCAGACCATCCTAAAGGAAATCAGTCCTGAATATTCATTGGAAGGACTGATGCTGAAGCTAAAGCTCCAATATTTTGGCCACCTGATGTGAAGAACTGACTTATTGGAAAAGACCCTGATGCTAGGAAAGATTGAAGGTGGGAGGAGAAGGGATCGACAGAGGATGAGATGGTTGGATGGCATCACTGACTCGATGGACATGAGCTTGAGTGAGCTCCAGGAGTTGTTGACAGGGAAGCCTGGCATGCTGCAGTCCATGGGGTCGCAAAGAGTTGGACACGACTGAGCGACTCAACTGAACTAACTGAAGTGTGTTGTCTACTTGGAATTTGCCAATAGAATAAGTCTTAGGTGTTCTCATCATAAATAGGAAATGGTAACTATGGGAGGCAAGGTGATAGGTATATTGATGAGCTTGACTGTGGTAACCATTTCACAGTGTGTGATATAGGGAGTCATCACTTGGTATACCTTGAATATGTTGAACAACACGGGTTTGTGCACGTCCTCTTAGACTATTTTCAGTAAATTCATGCAGTACTGCATAATCTTAGTATAATCACTGGTAACTGGTATTATTGTGACCTCGTGCTTAGACTCTTGACATGTTTTGGCCTCCCTCATCCCCAGAAGAAATCATTTGAGTTTCCGTTCTTGTTCCTTTAGATGCTAAGGGCACAGAAGTGGCTTCAACAGCGGATAAGGTTTATTTGACAAAGCAGTCTTCTCCCCAAAAAGGCCCAGTCAGCCCCATGAGGCCAAAGCCCTCAAGGTGAATCGATCCCTGTGGAGTGGATGGCAGGGTCTGTTACATCAACATCAGCTTTCTTGGATCCACAGAGGGGAAATCCACCCCTCCCACACTCTATGAGGACTCTCCTTTCAGAGGAAAGGGCTTTAAATCCAGGCCAGAATGGGCTCTCAAGCCAGGAGTCAGGGAAGCTCCCCAACAGAGGAGTCAGGGTGCTGTGGATGTTGTCTGTGGATGTGTGTGCAATGCACCCCCTCCCGAGAGAAAGCTCCTTTCATTAGGTTTTCTATTTATCTTCATATTTCCATCATCTTGAAGCAGTGCACACACCTCAGGGGAAAGTACTCCATCTGCAGCATCAAAGGTAAACTGGGTTCATCTAAGGAAATTGCCCCTCTTACCAGTGGTCATTCCACGAAGAGCAGAGTAACCCACTGAGCCAATGGGGTACATCAGGCAGTGTTCCGGGGGCATCCTCACTCTTCTGGGGGAACTTTCTTGACTCGTGCTGTACAAGAATATGGTCTAACCACATGTGGCCACTGAGTACTTGACGTGGGGTGAGTCCAAATAGACCTCAGATCTCAAAGACTTAGTGTGAAAAAGAAGGCAGAATCTTTCATTAATACTTTTTACCACTGATTTCATGTTAAAATCCCAGTCTTTTGCATACATTGGGTTAAGAAAATCTATTTTAGTAAATTTAATTACACCTGCTTCCTTTCACTTTTTAAAATGTGAGCACTAAACAGTGGAACAGTAGTATTAATACAATGAACATTAGTATTAATAGCGAGAGGACCACCCATTAGCGAGGGGTTGTCTCGCTCCAGTATGTGGTTTGCGTTCTCCCGAGCAGAGCTGTTTGAAAGTCGGAATGTGGCTGTGTGCAGATAGAGGCCAGGATCTGCTGCAGCCTGTGGGCAAAGCCGACCCGGAGAGAGGGCAGAGTGAGGGGCCAGGGCTAGGGCATGGCGTTCAAAGGACCTCTGCACTTCCAGTTATGCCATCCAGCGGGCATCGGTTCAGTTCATGAGACTTTGAATTAGTGCTTACCCTTCCTTGCTGTGGAAAGTATATCAACTGCACGTGGCCAAGCAAAGCCTGGAATCTTCCAAGTCTTGAGGCCAGTGTCTGAAGGACCTGGTCCGGCAGCATGGATTGAGCCTCTCAAAGATGGGATTCCAGAAGGCTGAACTATCCATGATGCTTTGCAGCTGGGAGCCCACCCGTGAAATAAGGTCCTGAAAGGAGACGGTGGGGGGCAACACAGAGCCTGGGCCTTCTGGCCGGCCGACAACAACAAGGGGCACCTCCGCACCAGTGCCGGAAGGAGAGGATGGAGCTGCCTCAACCCGAGCAGCGGGCGGACTGTGCTGGGAGTGGCCTTGTGCCCCTCCAAGGGGCTCTCCACTCTCCTATCCCCGCCCCCTGCCCTGGAGAGCAGGAGTTACGACAAAATCCTTTACTGTCTGTCTCAGTAGGGTTTAGGCCGTGGGGAGCACCAGCAAGGGAGGAGGAAGACGGAGGAGCACATGATCAGGGTCTTTGCTCTCCTGACCCACTCCCTGAAGGTTGTCATGAGCTGGCGGCATCCCTCAGCTGCAGACCCCAGCTCCTGCCCCCTAGATCCAGGGGCCACAACCCTCCCCTCCTCCCTTGTCCTGTCAGGTCTAGCAGTCCGAGGGCATGGTGCCCTCTTGCTAATAAGCTCCTAAACCCTGCAATTTGCCTATAGCCTGCCCACGCCTTCGTATCAGAGTCTCTCCCAGTGAGCCGCATTCACTGTTCTCTCTTTCTCTTTCTCGACTCTGATACAATGGTGCCTCCAACTCTCCTGTGGTGCTCCTTTGGCCAGGTTGTGGGACAAGGTTACCAAGGTCACCAGGGTGCATATTTCAATATGGACGGTGTCCTATGGTCAGGAGTGGGGATGGTGCAGCTGCATTAGGACAGGAAGGTGAAGAGAGTGGGCTCAAGGAATGGCCCACATGTGGGGTTGAGGGTGATGGACCCTCCTGGGTGATGGCGACTGGGTGTCGTAAGGTCGGCATGGAGGGAGGGGAAGGCGGCATGCCCTGGTCTTCACTCGTGACTTGTGACCTACAAAGCTGCAAATCACACCCTTGTTTGGGATCTTCATGGCCCTGCCAAGAGTATCTGGAGCCCTGCTCCGAAGACCCCGCATATATGGGGACTTCATACTGAAGGGTGTTCCTGGCAATGCCACAAAGACTGGGCTTACGGAGTAGTGAAGCATGTGCTGGCTGTGACATGGGTGGGTGGCCGAGTAACGTGTTCTAGTTCGACCTCAAGCAAAACTGGAAGGCTAAAGAAATTTGATTTAGACATTCCTACCTCTCTCCCTATCAACTCTGCTATTTTTCTTCCTTCTTTCTCTTGTTAAGTTTCCTGATCCTTGGGGTTCATTGGCTCAATACTTAAAAAAAAAATACTTTTAAAATACTTAAAAATCAGTCATTCCTTTATGAAGTATTCAAAGACTTTTCCCAAATTATTATAACCAATATTGATTTATTTAAAATGCCCTAAACTGATTTGACTCACTTTTTTTTTAACTTTACTTTACCATGTCTTAAGTATTGATATGTGTGAAACCACATATTTGATAACTGAGTTATAATATTCTTTTTACATATACATACAGATACATAATAATAGTAATACGAAAATTCATGTGCCAACTAAGCCATCCAGGTACCACTTAATCTACGAGTGCCCCAGTACAAGAAAAGTGAAATTGTCAGACAGATTCTGAAATAGCATTCTCTAGCAGAACCCTGTGCACTGATGGAGATGTCTGTGTCTGCCCTGTCCTGTACACAGCTGCTAGCCGTGTGTCGCTGTTGAGTACCTGAAACATGGCAAGTTCAACTGTGAAACCAAATATTTAGTTTAATGTAAATATTATTTAATTTAGTTTAATGTAAATATTCCTTGGACTGCAAGGAGATCCAACCAGTCCATCCTAAAGAAAACCAGGCCTGAATATTTCTTGGAAGGACTGATGTCGAAGCTGAACCTCTCATACTTTGGTGACCTGATGCAAAGAGCTGACTCATTTGAAAAGACCCTGTTGCTGGGAAAGATTGAAGGTGGAGGAGAAGGGGATGACAGAGGATGAGATGGTTGAATGGCATCAACAACTCAATGGGCATGAGTTTGAGTAAACTCCAAGAGTTGGTGATGGACAGGGAGGCCTGGCGTGCTGCAGTCCATGGGGTTGCAAAGAGTTGGACACAACTGAGTGACTGAACTGAACTGAATTTTAATTAATGTTAAGTTTAAATTTGAAGAGCCACATGTGGTCTTTGGCTTCCATACTGGACAGCACAGCTCTGGGGTATCTACAGTTAAAATTAACTCATAGCAGAAGGGAAGAACCTTGTGCCAGATACTGTAGAAGCAATTTACATCTCCTTCCTTATGTATTCTGGAAGGACCCTGTAAGGGATGTACTGTCTCATTCTGGTGGTAGACACAGGTCAAAGATGGGAGGATTTTCTGTTGCACGTTTAAATGTACAATGGAACCACCCTCTGTTATTTACAGAGAGGGAGAGAGAGACTGTCAGTGAGCAAACTGTCATCCAGTCCCACCACATTCAAGATTTAAAAGGTTGACATTTCCTTTTTCCTTCTATCCCTTTTTTTAAACATCCAACCCTCCTCATTAAACCAGATATCTTTATTCTCTAAATATTTACCACCCAAATGAAATTTACAGTTTAATTTGCTGTATAAAATCATTTATTGACTGATAAACCTCATTACTAAGCTCCAGCACAGCCCCTGGTACTCCCGACAGTTTTAATTCTTGTAGCAGCAGGCTACTGCGAGAGAAAAAACAATCCTGTCAAATTAACGGCAGGGGTCTAAATTATTCAAATACACTAAATCCATGCAGAACCGTTCCCCCGCTCATAATTTTTCTTTCAGAGCCAACAATTAACCGGCAATATTCTAACTTAAACACTGACAGCCATTCTAAAAGAATTCTGGGAACAGGGAGCATTCCACCTCCCCACGTGTCCTTCTGCTCCTGGGGGCACCAGGGGAGTGACCTCTGCAGGGATTCCCGCAGAAAGGGAAGGTTTTCCTCCTCCTCCCAAACAGCTCACCTATTTGGATCATCACTCTCTGTGTGTCTCTCACACCCCCAGGTCAGAGATGGAGTTTTGGATGTCAAGGTGCCTGTGTTTTTAGCGTTTATACGAAATGAGCATCAGCCTGCAATTAGTTAATTGCACGTGTACCTTTCTGCCTGTGGGGGAAAAGTGCCTCCAGTTTTCTACCTGCAAATGCAACCAAACTAATTATTGAGCTGCTGATTCAGAAGGCAGACCCATCTAATTGAGCCTATAAAACAGGGGGAAAAAAAAAAGAAAAAAGACCTAAATATGGCATTAGCTTCAGAACAACAAATAGCAAGAATCTCTCTCACATTTGAGATGGAAAATCTTTCCCACTACATTGGACCTCAGTCTGGATCTGCAGAATGAATGGCCTTGGGTGTTAGTAGTCTTAAAAAAAAACAAAAAAACACCGAATTTCCTATAGCTTGAGTCCGCTAAGAGTGATGGATCCCTGGGCATGACACCCAATGTCAAAGTTCTTAAACAGAAAAAAAATTAAATGTTGATCGTGACAGTTCATGCATGCATGCATTCGTTCTTTTATCAAATATTTATCGAGTGTCAACTATCTGCCAAGCTCGTGGTACCTGGGAAGCATCGTGGTGCTAGATGTGGAATGAGAAGCCAAAGAATGACATTTAGTTGAAAATGATGCCTAGTCCCTGCCCTTTACTTCAGTGTTGATCAGAATATATGAATCAGAAAAATCTCAGACGTTTATTAAACATGCAGATTAAGTGGCCTCACCTGACACAGAATAAATCAGAATCCCTGAAGTAAAGCCTGGGAATCTGCATTCTAATGCACTTTCCCTGGTGATTCTTAAACACACTGAAGTCTGAGAGCGTTGGCTTTGAGCTTGCGGGATGGAAGACTTAACTTGAAAGCATCAGGCGACAATGGGTAACCATAAAAGAATACCAGCATCAATATACAAATAAGTAACCCAGGAAATACTGGTGGGAACATACCCAGGGTCCAGCATAAAGAAGTGGGGGAGGTCCAGCATGAAGAGGCAGTTTTGCACAAGTCCAAGGTCACTTCTGTAATTTTAAACAACGGCTGTCCTACCCGTGGTGTTCATAGGACCTTGTGTTTTGTGTGTGTGTGTTTGTTTTACTTGGTAGCTTTGTTTACCTTATTAAACTTTTTAAATTTTAGAGTTGCAAGTTACAGAAGAATTACAAGGATAGTAGAGTATCCATGTGCCTCACATTCACTTCCCCCATCATTCGCCTCTGATGGTAGTGTGGTACGTCTGTCACCATTCGTGACTGAGTATTGATACGCTATTATTCACTGCTCTCCATACTGTAATTTCCTTAGTTTTGAACCTACATCCTTTTCTCATCTAGGATGCCATGGTACATCTAATTGTCATGTCTCCTTAGGCTCCTCTTGGCTGTGACAGTTTCTCAGACTCCTTGTTTTCAATGGCCTTGACTGTTTTGAGCTGTACTGTTCAGGTATTTTGCGGTATGAACTTCAGTTGGCACTTGGTTGATTATTTCCCCTCATAATTAGAGAGGGGTTATGGGTTTGGGGGAGGATGAGCCGAGAGGTAAGGTGCAATTTTCATCACATCACATCAAAAGTATTTGTGATCAACGTAAGTTGGAAGGAGTGATGCTAAAGCTGAAACTCCAGTACTTTGGCCATCTCATGCGAAGAGTTGACTCATTGGAAAAGACTCTGATGCTGGGAGGTATTGGGGGCAGGAGGAAAAAGGGACAACAGAAGGTAAGAGGTCTGGATGGCATCACGGACTCAATGGACATGAGTTTGAGTGAACTCCGGGAGTTGGTGATGGACAGGGAGGCCTGGCGTGCTGCGATTCATGGGGTCACAAAGAGTCAGACACGACTGAGCGACTGAACTGAACTAAAACTGAACTGACTTGTTACTGTTGGTATTGACCTTAATCACCCGGCCGAGTATGTCACTGTACAGTTACCGTTCCTCCCCCTCCTGGTACTGTACTCCTTAAAACAAACTTTCTATGTGCAGCCCAAACTTAAGTGGGGGAAAATATGTCCCACCTCCTTGGGCATGGAGTGAATTATTTGGAACCCTTCTCTATGGGAGATTTGTATATTCTCCTCTGTTTATTTACCCAGCGATGTATTGAATCCGTATAAGCTTAATGGACATTGAAGTGATACTTTGTATTTTAGCACAATGGTTTGTTCTTAATATTTTTGCTGAGAATTGTTTCAGCTGTAGTCACTGGGAGCTCTTTCACTTGACTTCTATCTTCCTCTGACATGCTCACACAGTTTTGTCTTTTGAGAACTTAATTCCTGGCACGAGAAGATCACCCTGATCTAGCCCTAGAATCAGCCATTTCTTCACGGAACCTTGCTTTCTTTTTATTGGAGAATGGTATTTAGAAGCCAAAATCTGAGTGTTGCATGTGCTTATTATTATTGGGGTGTTGTTGCTTCTAAACGCTCCCAGAACAAGGACAGAACTAAGAAATAAATGTGTGTATTAACATATATCTGTACGTACATTATATCTCTATACCTATGTAGCATCTGTCTGTATCCAGCATTCATTCATTTATCTATTTCTGTCTATATTAAACTATCCATGAGGTCATGCTAACGTCTGTAACTCCAAACCATGACCACCTCGGTCATTCTAGCCCCCTTCTCTTGTTTCTCTATAACCACCCACAGCAACAGTGAAAAGCCTGGCTTTCACCACCTGCCACTCTTTTATTTGTTCAGCCTAGGCAACCTGGCTTTTTCTGTAATGGCCATTTACAACCAAAGCCATGTCTGTTGACTGCAACCCACTTTGAGATACTCTGGCTTGCAAGCATCTCGCCACTACCCTAGAGACACAGTGAGTGCCCTGAGCCACTTCTCCTTGTTGTGGCTTATCACCCCGGAGCCTGCCCAAGGCCTGAAACAGCTGCCACTGCCTTTCTGGGCCACAGTAGTTGTCGGCATGCATTCAAGGCGCACTTGCAGAGAACACATACTCCATACCTAGATCTGTAAAGATGCTAAATTCAAGGGTGTGGATATTAATACAGCAGTAGCTTTGTTTTTAGCTGGGGATGGGCCCTTGTTGCTGTCTTGCTCTTGTCAGTTTACTTATCTAAGTGCCACCATACAAGGAAGCATGGAAGGCCACAGGGCCTCTAGGGGAAAGCACCTCCACATAGTCTGGAACATTCAGGAAAGCTTCTTAGAGGAGGTGACTCAAGAACTGATGATTGCTTTCACTTTGTATCTGCTGAGTATCCTAATACAGGCTGAGTGTTGAGAGTACAATGGAGGGGAAAACCCAGATAAGGTCACTGGCCTCATGGAGATCCCGGTTAAGTGGGGCTTCCGACACTTAGTGCCATAAGTGGTCATTAACCAGGCAGGGCTGGGGTGTTGCAGTCCTGAGATTTCACCTGCAAAATGCTCCTCCGTTCTCATGTCTCTGTATCCATCAAGCCCCACTGGGAGGAAGCTCTACAAAGATTCCAAAGCCCCTGCTTACAGGGGAGCCATGCACTAACTCCTGTGCACGAGGGAGAGGGGAGGGAAGCTGGGTGCCAAGTGGGACAACATCCATTTGATCCTTTTTATATGTAAATGTGACTTTAAATAATATTTTGTAATGACCTGCATTTCTGTTAGGAAATATCTCTTGATGATTTATTTTTTTCCCTGCAATTATGACAATCTAGTGATCTTGTTAATTAATGCCAAAGAAGGCTTTTCAGCACCTCATTAGAGGTTTTCCCTTTCAGGACACCGAATTCTCATGCACAGCCAGGGCAGGGAGTCATTTTATTGTGGGTGGAAATGCATCTTTTGATCCCCACATCTTCCTTTTCTTCTCCTTTGCTTTCTTATTACAATTCATTTGTTTTCATTCTATGCCCTTTCTTCTTCTTCTCCTTTTTCTTTACTTTAATCCAAAAACACAGTCGCTCCTTGCTGCTCTGAAATATTGTTTTAAATGGTTCAGCTGTCATCAGTGTGTTCCCTTAGAGGCTCTCTTTCTCCTGGAAGAATTGTTTTGTTTGCTATTTAATTCAATGCTTCCTATTCAGTGAGTTTGGGCTGAGAGTTTTCTGGGTTCCATGTTTCCTTGTAGATATCAGGGAAACAGTTGTGAACCAGAGAGTGTCCTGACTGCAAGACACTTAGTTTTGGTCCATAAAAAATAGCTAACACATGAATGGGTGAATGAATGAAGGGTTCTGTGGCCCAATAAATTTTATTAATCCTACTCCAGGGGTTGGAACATTATGGCCTGCCCTTTGCTTGTTTTTATAAAGTTTTATTGGAACACAGCCACACCCATTGCATATTGTCCATGGTTTTGCAGCAGCTTTGCTCCCACAACAGCAAAATTAATTTGTTGTAGTGGAGACAATTTGACCCACAGGGCCTAAAATATTTACCATCTGGCCCTTGACAGAAAAAAAAGGTTTGCTGACCCCTGCTCTATCCCATAATTGGAAAGTCTGAATGCCTGTGAAAAATTTAAAAGTCTGAACAATTCTGCAGTCAGAAAATGTATTAATTTTCTTCAACCCATTTTTCCCCAAACATATTTGATCATAGAACCCTCTTCCAACCCACCCTTCTTTATAAATTGATTTGTAGATATAGATTTATAGATAGATGTAGATTTATAGATATTCCCCTGGATGAAATGCTTGTCCTGAAGGTTGTCTTTTTCTGTCTGCCTGATTTCAGTTTGGTCAGCACCCCGGTCTTCTGTGTTCTGGCAGTACTGTCGCCCAGACTGTCTGAATCCAGCTGTCTCTCAGCCTCTGTGAAAGTGTCCCCCACTCAGGCGTGGTGGGTGGGGAGCCTGCTTGGCTCCAGTGAGGCACCATTTCTCTCTCCAGGAGCAATGGTGCATGAAACCCAAGTCACCGCTGATGGCAAAACAGGTTAGACTGGTTTCCTATCCTGGGGTTTTCACTCTTGCCTCATCTAAGGTGTCTCCAAGAAAACTCTGATTTGTGGTTCCATTTTTCTGAGGCATTGTTGTAGCTCCAGATTAGACTGGGGTGCCAGGTCTGAAGATCAACCAGACCTGAAGGAAAAAGGTCATGGTGGTGTTGAGAAGTCCCAGTAAGTAAAATTTCCCCCTAAGGTCCAGAGAGAACCTGGAAATGTTACGGTAAGGGAGATATCCTTCCTTTCCCTGGGACACAGGGAGGTGGTTTTTAGAAGAAAAGACTCAGATGATTACATCTTGACCTTTGGACCGTGCCCTGAAAGTACAAATGGGCATCTGTGTTATATTTCCAGTTCTGCTAGCTCTTTCTCTCTCATAAATGAGACCTGAAGAAGGGAACAGAACGTCAGGAACCACAGGGAGGGTGTTGGGGCAGGTATCTCTTCTGGGGGTTGGGTCCCGGGGGCGTGGAGTCAGTAGGTAGATGCCAGAGCTATAAGGAAAGGCCTGTGAGGGACTGAATTCTGCCAACAACTTGAATGAGCCTGGAAGCATTTTCTTCCCCAGAGCCTTCAGATAAGATTTCCACCTGGCTGACACTTTGATTCCAGTCTGTGAGATCATGTCTTGGGTAGAGAGCTAGTCACACCAGGCTGGACTTCTGATCTGCAGAGCAGTGAGCTACTCTGTATTTTGGTGATGCTCCTATGTTTGTGATCACTTGTTACACAGCAATAGGAAACGAACATAATAAGCGAAGTAACAAAATGGCTAAGGGTTTAATGAGGAGTGTTACAGGCACATAAGACAGTGTTTAATGCAGCATCCATCCCTTTGGTATGCTAGCACTTCCCCTTTCATAATAATCCTGGCTCGACTATATGGTTCCTTGAAAATTTACTTTATGCCCCTACTCAACCCCAGGAGTTGATGTCAAACTCAGGCCCTGCTCACAGTGGGCGTCCTACCTCCTGGCTACACTGGTAGGATCAGGGTAAGTCTGTAATACAAGGAAGGCAACCGTGCATTACTGTAAAGACAGTCTTTTTGAGCTCTTGAGGCATAAAGAGTATGTCAGTCTCTTTCCTGGTAGCTCATGGAAGTTGGCCTATTTTTGTTGCCATTCAGTCACCAAGTTGCATCTGACTGTTTGTGACCCCATGGACTGCAGTGTGCCAGGCTTCCCTGCCCTTCACTATCTCTCAGAGCTTGCTCAGAGTCATGCCAATTCGGTCGGTAATGCTATCTACTCATTTCATCTTCTGCCACCCTCTTCTCCTTTTGCCTTCAATCTTTCCCAGCATCAGGGTCTTTTCTAATGAGTCAGCTCTTCTCATCAGGTGGCCAAAGTATTGGAGCTTCATCATCAGTCCTTCCAGTGAATATTCAGGGTTGATTTCCTTTAGGACTGACTGGTTTGATCTCCTTGTTGTCCAAGGGACTCTCCAGAGTCTTCTCCAGCACCACAGTTCAAAAGCATCAATTCTTCAGTGACCAGCCTTCTTTATAGTCCAACTCTGACATCCGTACACGACTGCTGGAAAAAACCACAGCTTTGCCGATATGCACCTTTGTCAGCAAAGTGATGTCTGCCTGGGAAGGAGGCAAACACAGAGTAAAGAAGTTCAGAAACATTCGCTCGGTTATAGGCAGTTCTGAGTGACTTTTATGGGACCCACAAGGGCAGATCCAGCAGGAATCTTACTCCAGGGGGAGAGAGGGAGGAGCTAAGTCAAATGCAGTTTTCTTCCCAGCTTCAGCCATCCAAGAGTCACTGCCTCTCTTAGGGCGCTGTGAATAAAGGGCAGAAAGAGGAGAAAGTGACCCACTAACCAAATTCATTCCAACTGGAAGGAAATAGCAGGAGTTGAGAAGAAGCATTTCTTCCTAATATAATCCTTGCACAAGGCTTGCATCTTTTCCTGGATCATCAGCCATGAGAGAGCGTCATCCCTTTCTGCCATCTGTCCATCCATTCCTCCTTGTCCCCAGCAGTGTCCACAGATCCTTTTGGAGTAGAGATGAAACCTGTGCGTGCTCTGACCACTTTCCCCTTCCCTTTCACTTCTTTGCTGCCTGTAATTAACAAGATATATCTGGAGAGGGGCCAATATCCTTCCAACATGGAAAGTAACTCTTGTACTTGGGCTTACAAGTGTCTTTAATCTGTGTACCACAGGCAGAAAAACTTAAATAGCCAGTTTCAGGTTTTATAAAGAAAGTCAAAATAAACCAGCCAGGGCAGCATGCCTGCAATGCTATATCCCAAATCCTTATGAGGTGCTAACGAGAAGGACAAGTGCTCAGAGCAGAAGTCCCCTGAGGCCCTACAACTCACAGCGTGGTCTGTGGACCAGCAGCACCCCATCACCAGGAAGCTTGTTAGAAGTCTCCCCCGACTTACTTGGAGTCAGATACAAAGCTCCAAGCAGGGGAGTGCATGAAGAACTCAATGTGGATGGTCCAATTTGAACAGTTTCTGAACCTGACCTCACCCTGGGGTAAGACCATCTCCCGGGTGATTCCCAAGCTAAACTATTAATGGGGACTTTTGCACATAAGCATTTTTTTGAACCAAAACCTTCCATACATAGGAAGAAGATGCTCATCCATTGTTTTGCCAGGCTTAAAATAAAATAACAATAAAACAGAAATTCCTGGTACTAACCACCTGCTGAACTCAGGTTGTGCCTATGAGGGAGACTATTCTTGCCTATGTTTGTCAGTGAAGAGAATATAGTAGAAATAATATTGGGATCATTACAGTTAAACCACATTTATCAATGACATATTGACTGATCTCAGTCATGTTTAAGCAGAATAAAGATGACAAAAAGAGGAAGGTGTTATTTATTTGTTTTTTCTATTAAGTCCAGTTAGATAAGCTTGAAAGCAGAGAAAATAAAGCTGCTAAATTTACTCTAGTTGTCAAGGAGAACTAGCAATTGATTTCAACAACAAATTGAGCAGTGGCTTCCTCTTCGGGCTGTTTGTTTAACTTTTGCTCTCAGGTAAGACTTCGAATCTTTCTTAGGATGAAACCACTCTGCTCCTGGACTGAGGCACTGTCCTAAAACTTGTACTAGCTAATTATTTGGGGACGGTTCTGCATAACATCCTCATTTGAAGTAAAACTTAAGACTAGAGTCTCATTTATTGCAATGATTCCTTTATAGCAAGAATGAACATGGGATTTAAATATAGTTCTCTTCTAAAAGCCACGCTACTTGCTCACACCCAGAAATGTTCACTGAATTTACTGAAATGTCAAAAACAAGACTTTTATGAAATCCTGTAGCTGTGTTTGACATGCCTTAGAAAATTCTCCAATAGAGAAGACAGAGGGCTCCAAGGCTACAATTTAACTCTTTTCCCCAGTTTAATTTCCATGACTTGATTTCATAAAAAGCGATTTCACCATGGCTTTTAGGTGGTCTTAATTGAAAGGGGAAATTCTCCCCTGAGAGAGTTTCCCTCGATAGCTGTTTCTGACACTGATACGTCTTGCTCTTGGCCAGAAGCCACAGAAGAGGGTCCCCCTCATGTTAGATCATTAATTTGTTCTTCTACAGACACACACACACACACACACACACACACACACACACACACACACACACACGAGGTCTGCACACACTCAGCTGAGAGCCAAGGCGATTATGCACTGAAGTCAAGCAAAAGTGATGCTTGTGCTCCGGTGAGCCACAGTTTCAGCTGAGAGTGGCATCGACTTGGCTTGTCCAGATAATTGCTTCAGGCCCTCCATGGCCCTCCTACAGAATGCGCAGTTCCTTAAGAGAAGGTGTATTTGAGGGGGAGAGTGCCACCACCTTCTTAGAAAGAGGCGGGGGATGAATACTGACGTCCTTTGTCCAAGTCAAATACAACGGTGTTAGTCTGGGATCCCCCAGAAGCTGACCCTTTGACAAAAACCCAAATGAAATGGTTTATTCTGGAAGTGATTCCAGGAAACCTCGGTAGAGGGATGGGAAAGTAAGACCTCAAAGCGAGAGTAAGCAAATAATGAGCTCAGTCTTATGGGGGAGACCTGGGAACCAGAGTAGCACTCTGCTTAGATGCCCTCCTGAGGGGCCATGCTGGCTCCCAATGGCCATTGCAGCGGGTCTACACTGCGGGCCTTAATTCTTTGGCACCTGGGACAGAATTTTCTCTGTCCTGCAGGGACAGCCCTAAGGCAGAGGTCCCCAACCTTTGGGATCTAATGCCTGATGATCTGAGGTAGAGTTGATAATTACTATTATTATTTTTATTTCTAATGATAGAAATAAAGTGCATGATAATGCACTTGAATCATCTGGAAACCATCCCTCCCCACACCCAGATCCATGGAAAAATTGTCTTCCAGCGGTCTTCCTGGTGCCAGAAAGTTTGTGGATCGCTCTAAGGCAAAGAGAGCAAATGCTGGCCTGGGAGATCTGGTTGGCAGGGGCTGTTGAGATGAATCCCAGAGGGAATGGATGGGGCACCAACTCTACCTCCAGACTTCCTCAAGCCAAAAGACCTCAGATTTTGTCATTCCTAATCTGAATCCACTTTACTTCCATTCTCTGCTCTCAGAAAAATATCTACACGTTTGGACTTAAACTTGACAGTGATCACAGTGGTCATCCTAGAGACAGTATGTCACTGGCACTATACATAAGTTTTTAGCCTGTTTGAAATCTGAAATGTTAGTTGTTTTTACTCTTGAATACCTTTTTTTCTTAAAAAAAAAAATCCAACTTTGAAATGGAAAGACCCCACTATACCTGATCTTTGATACATTCTGAATTGTATACGTTTCCGCAATCTTTGCCACGAGGTCCTATAAATCTGCCCAGACTGTTTTCTTTGGTACACTGCAAACACAGCCAGGGTGAGCCAAATCAACAAGTATTTGTTTAACAGTTAATATGTATTATGATTTCCTAAGGTAAATACTTCTAAACCACATACTGTGTCACTGGCTCTAAATCAGCTTTTCTTCTTTTCCTGTGGTATTATTTGCGAACACCAGCAGTAAAGAAACAGAAAGAGAGCTAACAATGGGTCTGTGGGATGAAAAGCTAATTTCTTTCTCAGAATTTTGGCTCAAGTAACATTCTTTGAAAACCTGAGTACATGGAACTCGGGAGTTATCACTATAATTATTAACATAAAGAATTATGAAATTCTTTATTCTCTCAATTACAACCTTCTTTAAGAATACTTAATAATATTAGACTTATCCAAATGTGATGTGATTCAGGGTAATCCTTTGGCTGTATAAACTTAAGTCCACGTGTGCAGAAGAATTTTAAAGGGAGTAGCCCTTTATATCATTCTTATTAACCAGGACATCATTAATTGCAACATTGAACCCCTCCTATAATACTTTGTGCTTGGAGAAACTTCACTAACCCCTCCGCATAGAGTGAGTTGTTTTTCCAATTCCCTTCTGCCACCTTGCATGGTGAATTTATCGGAGCAGGAATAATTTCATTTATTTTTAAATTCTCTCTTTCCTGGAAAGTGAAGGACTATGGGTGATCAGAAAAGGCTAGCTGAGTTGGCTTCCTTATTCTGAAGAATATCTACCAAAAATCTATATCAAATATTATAATTAGTGGTGACATATTTAAAGCTTTCCCTTGTGATGGGAGCCCAAACAAGCATGCCCACCATTATCACTTCTGTTTAATGTCACATCGTATGCTCCAGCCAGTTCAGCAAGGGAAGGAGAAAAAAAGTTTTAAATATTAAAATGAGACAGAAAGAAATATAGCTATCATTAGGAGGTAATATCATTGGAAAATAGAAATCTTAAAGAGTTTGTAAATAAACTGT